>JAVQMF010000050.1:18750000-20000000 GCA_032878935.1 Erythrophleum fordii
GACATTTGGATGTTAGCAACAAAGAGAGGCATTATTAAAGAATTGGGTGTCTTGTCTGACGCACATGTAGTTGGGTGGGGAAGCCACTCTTTAAGTTCCATGAAATGTAATTCTACTATGCCTTGTGCCCATTTCCCCCTACATGTTACTACCAATTCGGACCCACACTGCCTAAGCCAAGGGTCACCAATCACTAACTACAATCCATAAATAATAAAGTAAATTACACAAATTTGAATTTTGTTAAAATTACATAAGTTTTTTTATTTATTTTAAAAATATACATGAATTTATTTTAAAATAAAAAAATTATTTAATATTTTAGTCTAATTTTAAATTTTTTAAATAAAAAATATATATTTAGATTAATAGATGATATTTTAATTAAAAAACCAGACTAAAGTGTAAGATAATTTTTTATTTTAAAAAAATTATATATTTTTTTAAAAATAGATAGAAAATTCATAGTATAATTTTAGTAAAATTTAAAGAAAGTTTATATAACTTACTTTAATAATATGTGTCTTCATTTTTTTTTTGTAAGTTTAAAAGTCCTATATTTAATTATCTAATTAACTCATCAATACTTTTATTAATTGATCAATAAATTTTAGGTTGTGATATGATTTTACCCCCAAAAAAATAGTAGCATAAATATGTGCCTAATGCAATCTTATGACACGTTATATATGCATTCTTAACTTTTGTATAGCTCTACAAAAATACTATGCCGTCACCAACTTATGTCCACACCTTTGCCTACTTAGTCTGCATGAGAAATTAGAGTGTTAACAATATATTTAAAAAGGATCCCCTTCGCTTTTTTTATTTTTAATTAGACATATTGAAGGTGTATTATATGTAATGTGTTTTGCTTTCTTTCTTTATTTGTTAATTATGTATAGATATATTAAATCTTTTATTTCAGGCCTAGTTCCAATATTTTTTGCCAATTTATCAATCCTTAATCTTAACTTTAAGGGATTAGTCAATATGTCAATTTGCTTGTAAACTTAAGTTCAATACGAATTTGAATAAACTCAGTTGGATTGACATTTTTAGGGAAAGTTATTTTTTTTCCTAAAAATGGCAAAACTTACACACAGTGTATAGAATCACACCTTAGATCTTGAAAAAGCAAAAGCTTCCATTCAAATTTTATTTTGACAAAATTGCTTGAATAGATTTAGTTGAATCAGTGTGTTTGGGACAAATTAGATCTCTTCCTGGAAATTGGCAAAACTTGCAATGTAGGCCTTTCCCCACTAAGCTATCATGTGTTTGCAACAATAATAAACACAAAATTTTAATATAATATCTTTTAAAATAGAGATAAAATAAATTTTTATTAAAGATATATTATAAAGATATTTATATGTGAATTTTATTGGATTTTTTATGTTAAATACTATAGATTATGAATATGAATAAATTTTTTATGAATTAATATAATTTGAATAAATTTATTATTGTATATTATATTTTAACTATATAATTATATATTTCAATAGCTATTTATTAATAATACATCACGAGTTTATATTACAATTCTATCTTCTTTTTATAAATTTATCAAAATTTGCAAGTTTTACAACTTTGATCTTAACTATTGGAATTTAAATTTTAGGTCAAGGAATAAGCGAATATATTCTCCTAAATTTACCACACTTGATGTAAAAAGTGTAATTAGCCCAAAAAAAAAAAGTAAAAAATGTGTCTTTAAAATTATTCAAAGAATAGAACATAATCTTGATTGACAATCAAACTAATTTAAAATATCCTTATTGAAAAAAATCATCTATCTCGAATCTTAATTTCATCCTCCAAAAATATTGTTTACCTGTGCCTTGATATGAACTAGTCTAATGTGATACATGTTATATATATATATATATATATATATATAGATTAATATCAAATTTGGAATTCCTTGTCATTGCTTCCCAAATCATCATTTTGTCATTTAACAAACGAGATCTCCATGATACCATCATTGTTCATGGTCTCAAAGAAGAAAGCATGGCGTCATCTTCCACATTCACACAATGCAATATACTCAGCTCTCATTTGCTAAGTTGAATTTCCGTGGAATCCCAACCCCAACACCATCATTCTTCATTATGGCATCTCATCAACTTTGAACCCACCATTCTCTTAACTCAACCACAGTGAATACCCACTAATGTTGAAGCAGAAAGCACCATAATAAAAAATAAAAATTAGGGTCAATCCCGCCAGATATAGAAGCAGGGAATTTTAATTAATTTGCTTTTTATATATGCTCAAAAATTCCGAATGTTCTTCACTTAGCTCCTCAGTCCTCATACTCAGAAGAAGTAAGATGTCCTGTATAGATCACAGAAAAATTGTTATACATAATACCCATATCTGTAGAATATTACAGGAATGGATCTAAGGATCTTTATAGCAATTAATGAAGCAGTCTATAGCAGTTTGCAAAATTTTCTATGACAATCATTGATGTTCATATCACACCGCAATGATACCTGCAATACTTTCTTACTTCCATTCAACACTGTAATCATGATTCTTCTAGAATTCCTTCACCGGAAAAAATGTTGCCTAGGACCCCAATACTAAAGACATCTGTTCTATCTTAATTAGCGGAAGTAAATAACATATTATTGAAATTATTCAGTAAAATATTTTTTTTAATAAAAGGATATTGTATGATGAAGGATGATATTGATGCTCTAAAATGGGATTACGCATTTGCACCTCCTTTTACAAAAAAGAACAAAGCAAACGCTTTCTTTTTTTTTTTTTTGTGTGGGTGTTTTAATTGTAAGAGTCACTTGTAATTTTAAGATATTTAAATAATAACTTTGATTTTCAATAAAAAATTTAATTTTTAAAATTTCTAAATATTAATTTTATAAAGTTAGGATTTTTTAATATTATTTTCTCTAAATAAAAGCAATATGAATTAAAAATAATCTCGCTCGCACATCGTACAACAGAACTGTCTCTCCTCAATAAGAAATATGATTTGACGACTAGAATCAATCCCTTCAATTGCATTTGTGCCATTTGACTTTGATAAAACACGAACACCCGTATTATTTTTTATATTTTTGTTGTTAATTTTTTAATAATACGTATAAAAAAAAATCATTATGTAATCCAACATATGTATATTTCTAAAAATATATTATGTACAAAAAAATCTAATAAAAGATATAAAATTTTTCTCCCTTTTGATAATTCATTAGTTATGTAACAGTCATTATGTGAGACCCCCTTTTTTAACTTGTATGTAATCCACCATGTAAGTAAAGAATGTCATAACTAGTTGTCTTGAAAATGAATACAAAGTTTTCCTGTCTGTTTGGGCTTTTTTTGAGCCCCTTTGTTCTGAAACAAAAAAGAATAAAAAGTGGTCATATTAAGGCTTGAAACAGGATCCACAATCACTTTTTGTTTTTCTTTTTTTTTTCTTTTAACGAGACAAATAATATTAAACATACCAATCAGTTATAATTCACATGAAACCAGCCTTAACATCTAAGTTGAAGTTAATATTGTGTCAAAAGTAAGATCTTTATCCCGCTACCTTTTTTTCATTTTCTTAAAAAATTAATTTGGCCAATTGTCTCTTTCTCCACTCTTATTCCAAATATCCTTTGTCTCACTTTGTAAAAATAAATAAATAAACAAATAAATATTAATCACATAGCTGATTTAATGAGATTCCGAAATATGAAGTATAAAAATGCACGGTAGTCCAAATAAGGCCTATGAGTCCATTGGTGGACGAGGCTCATAGGCAGAGCACTAGAGAGGAAATCCTTAAAAAGGAAACCCTTCATAAAGGTATCTTCAACTTAAAAAATAGAAGTCACCTGTCTAGCGGTATTTGAATTTGAGTTTAAAAAACCATATGTCTTTCATTTTTTTTTTTTCTAATTAACTACAGTGCAAAATAACCATTTTTAATTTACCCGAAGCATAAAATTGTTCATAAGACGCGAGTTATATAATTGACAAGAAAACTGATCGAAAACCGATGTCTCCTTCCGCGAGGATGAATTAAAATATGGGATCACATCAGGCCCACTATACAAGCCCTGTGATCTCGTAGGCAGCCACCCGAGCTCTTCTTACGCTAGGGACTGATGCAAACGTCTAATTCTAATTTCTATTAAAAATAAAACTTATTAACCATATGTTAAATTTAATATCAAATAACCAACAAAAATTCACTTCATTAAAACAAGTATTGCTATCTGTTTTAAGAAATTTTTAGTATCACTTTAAAAATGACTTATTTTTTAAAATATAAAAAGCACAAATTATAGCAACTTTCAAGGCTTCAATAATTAGCTTTTTTATTGATTATATAACTAATATATTTTAAGTGTAACAAAATTAATAATTTCGCTTTTTATAGTAATTCAAGAAGACATAGTATTATGTCTTAAAAGTCCTTATTCCAATATTGTAATTTAACCATATAGATCAGAGTATTAAAGTATCCTTTAGACAACGTGATTCAAGGCGAGAGTGGTAAAACTTCCACTAATTAGTAATTACAACTCAAAAGGGTAGAAAACATATATCTACATTTCAGTAACAAAAGGAATCTACAAGACTACAAGAAAGAAAGGAATGAATCCGTTATTTCCGTACACCATTACATCCGCTTGGAATCAAAAAAAGGTGTGAACTCATCCGAGAAGGCACCACCTGGATCACTGGGCTCTCTAGCTTGTTCTTCCGAAACTCCACAGTCGCTCTCTACCCTGGACACCGCAGAAAGTGACACTAAACCCATGGCTGCTATGCTGCTAGCAATAACATCAACGTCTCTGGTTCCAGTATAAAGACCTCGGCTGCCGGTCACAATCATATTTTGTTTTTCATCCAGATTTGTTAAAACTGCAGGCAAAGCATCCATCACCTGTTTGTTAGCCTGGCTTGAACCGCTCATTAGCAGCCTTAAAGTCTCTCTTGCGCCCTTTACCACAGAATCAGATTCAGAAATCAGGGGCTTCACAAGATTTGGGTGCAATGGTGGTATCGTAGTTGACAAAGCAGGGCCAGCACTTACCAGATAGCCCTGACCTGAAGAGCATACATCAATTATTGGGACATGAACGATTGGATCGCACATTAACGGCGTGAAGGTGGGAATCTGCTGAGAAGTTGGCAGTGACATTCTAATCAATGGATCGGGCAGGAATGGGGGGAATTCCGTGGATGTGCTTAGATTAAAGGGTTGTGTTGGTGCCAATAGGCTACCTGGCATAACGTTTGGGAACAAGGAGGCATCTAGGGGAAGAGGAGGCGATTCAATTGATGAGACAGGAGATTTTGAAGATTCGGCCGGGGATGGACAAGTTGAAACCCCGAGGGGACACCAACAATAGTGGGGAGAAAAAAGAGGTGAAACCAAAGAAGGGACTTCTGCTCCTGGACCAAGGTTTGATGTAACAGTAAGATTTCCTAATGATCCAAGAAAACTTAAAGGAGAAAATGCACTTCTTTTTGTAACTTCTGGAAGTCTGTCATGATCAAAATGACTAAAGTTTGTATCCAACGTGTTCAACGAATCATTTGCCAAGTGGTCAACAGCAAACTGTTGGCTATCACTGCGACGCTTTAGCTTCTCCCTTGCAGTCCTGAGGGAAGACAAGTTTCTAGGGGTACCCTCTTTAAATGAATTTGATCTTGGACTGAGACTACCCAAATAAAGTGCATTTCCCTTCATCGCCTGATTACCACTATGTCGAGACCTGGGATATTTTGATGTGGACAAAGAAGCATCGTTACAAAGAGCCATGGGATTTACAGAGGGTGCTGACGTACATGCCAAACTTTCATGACTACTGCCCACGGATGATCCCACAAGAAAAGCACGAAGCTGAGTTGCAAAACAATCAAGCCTCGACTTGCTAATTCCACTCAACTCCGCAACAGAGGGTTTCCTCTTGAGCAAGTCCTTCAACTGGTTGAAGGGGAAAAAAAGTTTCAAGACAGTAGTAAATATTTGTTTGAATCTCTTAAAGGGGGGGGGGGGGGGGATGTGGAGGGCCATGTGAAAAAATTTAATGAGTGATTAAAGAAGTGTAACCCAAATTACCTTTCTCAGTAATTCAATTCCTAGAAGTTTTGACTTCTCTGAGCACCAGAAGTAAAAAGTTCTACCATCTGGAGCTCTTATAAGGAAGGAACGACCAGAACTGTCCGCTGGGATTTCATCAATCACAACAGCAGAGCAATGGAATTCTCTGGTTAGGGTAAACATCCTTTCTGCATTACCATGATCTCCAATGAATGAGAGACGAAGATCAGAACTTGGCAGCAGTATGAGAGTCAGGTTGCCCCTGTAAACAATTCAAGAATGATACTGCATTAATGAAGCGTAGAATAAGAAAATCAACAAAATATCAAAAAGAGATCATGTGTCAAAACTTGAACAATGAAGTTATAAAACTGAAACAGAAAACAGTAACCCATTGATACAAAAGCCTTGTCTAATTAACCATAACCATCTCAACAGAACTTTTCAGGAGTTTGGACCAAACTTCTGATTTTGTAAACCAGATTTCACATTCAATCTCACAATGAATTTAGCCTCTATGATGTTTAAAAATCAGTAATTGCGAGTTATAACCATGAAAATATGTGCTTCATACTTATGCACCCATATATATGTTGTAATCTAGAAAATCTGCTTCGTTTAGTACTCACCACAAACACAGACCATGCATGCATCGTCAAAATTAGTTTTGCAATTTTCTAATAACAGGTCATAAAATTACTATTGGGATTTGCAAAACATCAGTATATTTTTCAAAGCAGAAGTTCTCCTGATCTAACTCTGAATACTTATCAGTTCTGACCGGCTTCCCCACCTGCATAATCATCATCGATGATCAGCAAGTATCTTCTTAAAAGGGAATTTGGGCCACATAATTTACAGATACATACAGTATGCCAGAACATTCAGTTTTATTCACTCGTGCGCGCACGTGCACACACACACACAATGCATACTTGAAAATGAAAGATAACCTCTCAAAATCATCTAATAAACATATTTTATAGTGTGTATAATATATCCCATAAACAGTCCTGAACCCAGAACTTGACTTATTGCAGATATAACTCATAAGACATTACTGATCACATCACATCCCATTATATTTTGCTTCACAGATAAAACAAGCATATCAACACAGTCAAATACTAAATGCAATCTTATTACAGCTGGGTGGTTCATAACTTGTGATCATAATCTAAACAGATTCTTTGCATAAGTGACCAAGTAATGCCAATCAAAGAAAAACAACATATCCAGGTCTGTTTGTAAACAGATATATAACATTCATAAACCAATACACATAACAAAAATAGTAAACAAATATGCAAGTAAAAATTATAATGCTAAATTAAATGTGGCCTACAACTCAATATGTTAGTTAACTTCCTTCCATATAAGAACTTTAAACCTGAAGATCTTAAAAGCAAAACAGCAATAATATGTGTAATATAGGATCATGGAACTACCTTTACTTCCTCTTAATTCAGAGATCATATTAGGATACGCCCAGTTACCTACAAGCCAAAAGACATATTTACTTGGAAGAATGAACATATTACCGTTAATAATCTAAACCATAGACTCCTGTGATTTCTACTGATCACCCAGCAGACTACGCATTTCAGGAAGATTAGGACCGTAATTAAATTCAGAATAATAACCAGCATTTCAATCGTGGTTTTCATATATTGCTGACAGTCATATAGAAGAAAATGAACGCAAATTGCTATAATAGACACGTTAATCAATGTACAGCAGCCAATAATTGCTACTTCAAACTTAACAAGACATGCGATTATAAGGAGAAAGATTCATTTATGTAATTGCAGAAGAGCCAGCTGACACAGATATAAATACAATGACCAATACATAAAGAAATATGCACATGAATTGAATTCAGATGTTTAAAGAATTCAAGAAAGTATCAATTAAAAAAAATATATATTCAAGAAACTGTATACCAGAAAGTGTTAGTGACCGCTAGACCACTGGTTTCCACTTTGATAATCATAAATGAACTCGACGGAAACTCTTGAAGCCAAAAAATTAAAAAATGTCATGCTTTCCAATCAAATTGAGTTTACCTTCCAAAACCAATGAGGTAAAGGAGCTAGTTTGTATATTTAAAGCAATCACTCAATTTTATAAGTAGTCTACAAAAATCATAGCTTTTCATGAAGAAGCTATAACAAAGACCTTACTACTAGTTTCTGTTGAGAGATGAAAATCAAGAAAGGATGAAAGGGGTGTCAAAGCCCTATTATAGAAAAGACTGGAAATAAAAAGAAAAAAAAACATCGTCAAAAAAGAAAAGAAAAAGAGACCCAACATACAAATCACAGATAATATGACAAAAGAATTATACAAAGGCACACAAGAAAAAATGCATGCTTTCATTGTCAATGAGGAATGCAGAAGCACAGACAAGAGCAAGCCTGTGAAAAACTAGAGGTCAATGCATAAAAATCATACTCATGCACACACAATATCATGCACACAGACACTAACTTACAGGTACATTTATATCTGTGAGATACTGCGAAATGAAACATCAGAACATTACTATAACACCACGAATTATCTTAAACCCAGCAGCCTGCATGGTTCACGAAGCATAACTGGAAACACACAACAAACTGCCGGTAGATAGTTGTAGCGATAAAGAGGAAATATGGTAATAACACCAGATTTTAAACACGTCGATATAACAATGGATATATAACTATCACAAGAATAAACCATACTAACAGAAAGGTAAACTTAGATAATGAATAAATAGTTCAGGTTGCAAAATGCACTAATTAAGATTTATAACTATATTCTAAGTAATGCACAGTACGAATAAGTTGTGCAAGGCGAACACCATAATATCTACAATAACATCAATGGGAAGATTTTCCCCACGACGAAGATACAGGGGAACAAGATGTAGATTTCAGGTAAGTTCAAATGAGATTACCTATTAGCAGTAGGACACAAACGAGTGCCTTCCTTGTGAATCTTTCCAACTCGGATCGAAACAAGAGGTACACAGAAGCATCTGGCTAATATACCAACCTCTGCCGGCTCGAAATGCTGTACAGTTAAAAGAAGTAAAAGAGCCGTTAGCTATTTACATAACAAATCGGACAAAAGTTAATAAAGTAAATAAAAAACCATGTTGTTGATAGTTACTCATTGGTTCGATGCTAACTCGAACCAAAAAGGGCCCAAAAAACGACTCGTCGTGCAGTTTCTGAAGTACATGCTAATGATGAAATTTACAGATGCCTCACCTCACCGATCACGTCTTTCTCATAGCATCTTTCAAATAAAAAACAATAAGAAACAGAAATCCAAGTTGTACCTGACTTAATTGGGTTAGCAGCGGATCTTCGGCGACCCCACTGGAGACATTCATCTTCAGCAAAGGTTTGAGCCTCTCGTCAGCGCGACATGCCCCCACAACTTGCATATCAAGAGCCTGAAACCACTGCAATAGATGATCATCCTGATTGCTCCGTTGAAGCAACAGATCACCATCACCTTCATCTACAAGTATATCTGTCAACCGATGCGTTAGCTCTGTCTCACTCCTCGACCCACCGCTCTCTCCAAAAAGCACAGAACTCGCACCGGCCTCGACGCCGTTCGAAGAGACGCTATCCACAGACAAAGAATCATCAAAATCCTCACCATTCGTTGGATGATCCATGCGATCAGATCCATTGGTCTTGTCGCCATCAAGCAAATCTTGTCCTCTCCAGTTAGTCATTTCAGATGATCTGAAGATCAAAGCCGAAATCCGGAACCCTAGCTTGCCTTCGTTCCAAGATCGGAATCAAACGGCTCGAATCCCAAACCCGTAATCAACAAGCACAAATCCCTAGAAATGAAGATGTAATGGATACCGAAGACAGAGAAAATAGATCGAGGGAGGCAAGGAGCTTTGGATGAAAGCAAATGATATCTGTAGCAAAACCGAATGCAATAAAACACCTGGTGGTTGCTTATATAATACCCAAGCCCAGAATGACGTGGCGGACTTGAAACAGATTATACAATCAGGTTTTGGCATAGAGATTGAGGTCCAGGCATAAGGGGGTGGGTTGGGTTGGGCTTTTGCCCACGTCAGCTTCCATGGGGTCCCACTAGCCCGTGAGTATGAGCTGCCTTGGCATTGGGCACGGCTGACCAGGGGAAAAATATCTTCTTCCATGCCTCTCTTTTTCTCACCTTTCTCATATTTGGATCCTTCAAATTTTAATTTGAATGGTTTAATTTTTTTTTAATTTTTTTAAGTTTAAATAATATTTTTTTAAAAATTTATAGTTAAAAAAATAATTTTATTTTATATTTTATTTTTTTTAAAATAATTATTTTTTAAAATATAAAAAAATAATTAAATTTAAATTTTTTAAATTAATTTAAACGATCCAAATCTAACATTAAAAAAAATAAGAGAGGGAACATGGGAGATGATCCAAATCCCTGACGAGACCATCTCCTGATCTTTAGGTCACTGAAAACGACAGCGTAAAGAATAGGCTGAGAGCTATTGTGGGCACCCAATGCCAGTGGTGTGATTGATGAGGACAGGGGACGGTGAACAATACTAGCTACAGTTGTGCATGGTTAATGTAATGTAAGTTTTTTTTTTCAATTAAAGAATTATACCTTAGATTATAAATTAAAAAAATTTATTAAAAATATTAAAATTTAAAATTATTTTTAAAATTTAAAAGATAAAAAACTTTAATAATAAAAATTATTTCTTAAATCATAATAAACAAAATTGGATAAAAACTAGGTGAACAATAAATAGGATTTATAAGTTTTATAATATGAAATATAATTTATTTTTATAATTAAAATTTTTAATTTTTAAAATTTAAAATATTTTACCATAAATATTTTTAATTTATGATGTTGAAATATAATATTTCCTTTTATTTATTTGGGCAGGTAATGAGTGGACTTAGCTTGACTTTAAAATTGTGGTGCCCCTTCTTGGGCTGTTTATTTTGGAGAAATATTGTATGTCCCATGAAAACGACTGCTTATCTTTAAAATTTAACCTGCGGATCATCGACATGTGGGGCCATTTCTTTGACCGCATATCTTGTTTGTGGAACCTCCGTACAATGTTTATAGTGATATAATCCATTCTTCGTTGCATAACTTAATATTTTTTTCTATAACAATTTTTTATGAGATTTAATTAAATTATATTTAACATATTTTTTAAAAAAATTATATTTAATTTTTATATTTATACATATATATAGTAAGAATTTTACTTTTAATTTATTTTCTATCATAAAAAATTAATTTTTTTGCATAATATATAATAGTTATATTATTTTTAACATAATAATAAAAGCAATTAAATTAATATTAAATTTTAATAAAAGACCATGATTTTATTCTTAATATCAAAATAAAAATAATTAAATAATTTTATTTTTTGAAAGAATTGCATACTGTATAGAACTTATTATTAACAAAAAAATAAATTAAAAGAAAATTATATGTAATTTTCTGAAACAAAAGAAATATTAAGTATAAATTAACTAAGTTCCAAAAGGTAATTAATGTAATTACTCTTATTATTATGACATTAGTTTGATGGAAATAATTTAACTAAAAATTTGAAATAGTTTTCTTATTTACTCTTATTATTATTATTATTATTATTATTTAAATATGGTACAATTTGAAGTTAAATAATTGTCTAATTACTACTATTTAAACTACATAACTAATGATGCAACTTGAGGAAACCAAAAAGATATATAAAATTAAAATGATTAAAATTTATACTTTAAAATATATATTACTCTTAAATTTAGAGTTAAGTTTTCAGAGTCTTGTAATATACTGAAGGAAAGTTAGGGTGAGAAGGAGAGCATCCATCGTTTTTGCAAAAGCCGAGGGAATTAGATTCAGAAATGGTACCAAGGTTCTCCGTGAGCAGATCCTCTCAATTGCATGTCTCGTCAATTACGCGTCGATTGCACAACTCGTGACTATTTATCGCATCTCGTGGCTTCCCGTATGACACGCGTTCCACCTTCTCAATTTTTAAAAGCCTCGTGAGCTGGGCTGTTGATCTTAGCTAAGGAAACACAAAACTTCACGTCGACTAGATGTACACCATTCATGCGTTTAGCCAAAGGAGCTTCAACTTCTTCCTCAAATGCAACTTCTTTCTTAGAATTCGTCCATGGAAGCTTCAGGCGCTTGGCCATGGCTATATTGTGGTGTCCTTAGAGTTAAGATTTCAGGAGAAGCTTCTTCTTCAATTTTGAAAAAAAATAATTATGGATCCTAATTGAAGGTGGCCATGATTGAAGCCTCAATTCATAGAGAAACAAATAATGGTTTTACTCACTAGTCAGGGTCATGAAGACGCTGATGAAATTTTGGATATTTGGAATGTTGTCTTTTCTCTTTTCTTTAAATCTTTTTATAAGTGTTAGATAATTTTTGGTGCAGCTTAATCATTTACGTGATATTAAATGGTGCTGATAAGTGTTAGAGTTGTCATTTCCTCCATGGGGAAATGAACTTCAATATAATTGGTAGGCTTTACCAAGTCATAGGCAACTTTGTAAAAGCTTTAAAGCTAGTCTTAACATAAGTCCTTCTACAAAAGAAAGGCTCAATGTTAAATTCTATTACTAGCTTATATTACATAGCTCAATGCTGATATAATCGTTTATAATTTCAATTAAATTTTCATGAGATATTCAAATTTGAGATTGTACAATATATTTATTGAACTTGACCAAAATATTGTCATTAATAACTATCCAATTGATTTATGAATCATATTCTTCGTTACTTCGTTACTTGGTGAATAATTAATAACTATTCATTTATATATATTTCACTCCATTTGTCTATATATAGTTTATGTTTTAATCTTGATATTTGGGCAAAGTAGCTACGCTTGGACATTCAAATGTGAGATTACGACTAGACATGCTTATATTTAATGGTTTCTTCTAATAATGAAATTTCTATTTGATGCCAAATTTTTTCTATTGTCCGCATTTGCAGCTTATTAGATGACGTAAATAAGTTTTGTTAGATTGTTATTCCATTGTCCATTTAAAGCCATTGGACTCTTCATGTGTGCATTTAAGCACATGGCACATGCTAGATGAGTTGCTAACTTCGTACTTTGACATGTGCAGTTTTGTGTATATCTTTGTGAATTGGTATTTTACTGGAAGAGCTTAGAATGGAAGTTTCACAAATTCAATTTAATTTTTGGATCTTCTTTTCCAATGCTTTATGTGCTCTAGCCTTCAATTTCTCCATTTTTGTAACCTTGTTTGGTATATAGAATTTTCTTTAATGGAAATGGAAAGAAAATATTGAATGAAATGTAATAAAACAAATTATGTTTGGTATAATAAAAAAATAGAAAGGAATTCCTTTGCATATCTATGTTTGGTTAAATGAAATATAGATAGAATAGAAAATATTTAAGAGCCAAAAGACCAAAATACCCTTTAGAATAAAAAATGAACTTAAAAATTTTAACTAATAATCAGTTGAAAAACAATCATTTTTTACTTACTATTAATTAGAAATTTTTTTACTATTAGTTGGTCAGAGGAATTTTTGATTGATGTTCAGTCCGTACAAATATTTTTTATAAGGAAAATTTTTTATAAAGCAACAAATTTGAAAAATATTTCAATTTTAATATCAAGTAACATCTTTTTATTTTATTTTAAAACATAACTACCATTAATTAGTTTTATAATCAAAATTTCTATTTTTTTATTATTTCTTCTAAAAGTATGATTAATTATTTTTCTAAATGACAAAATGATATGTATTGTAAGTAATTAATAATTTTAAAATATTATATTATATTTTATAAATATTTCCAATTTGTTATTTTTTCTTTCTATGACATTTTTTTTTTCCAATTTTTAGTTTTTGCCCACGATGGTCAACAACATATAAGAAAGAGAGGCAAAATCAATCTTTTTATGATTTTGGCTTCGAAGAATAGGACTCTTGCACTGTCATTTCTTACCATATGTTCTTCAAGCTTTGTTTGAGTTTTGTTGTTGAGGTATGAATAGCTACAACTAGAAATTAAAGAATACCAGCAGTTCCAAACACAAAAGAGTGAAAAAAAGAAGAGAGGTCCAAAGGCTAAGGCTAATGTACAATCACACAAAATGACAAAATGGACATTTTGAGGGATCATAGAAAATGATGTATGGATTTAATGTAGGATCACAAGAAACTGATATGTAATATCCACTTTCCTTTCCTTCAAGTTTTTGATCTACCAGATAAGTTTTGTCTTTGAATTTAGTTTCCATTTTCATTTCCAAAGTGCTACCAAATGGGGCCTTAGTAATTGGTAGAATTGGAGCAATTGTCATTCAGGTTGCCAGATTGTATATGGTGTGAAGCCAATTGTAGATACATGTTTATCTAATGTTATGATGTAATGGTGTTGTACATTGAATTTATAATAGAAATAAAGTTGTACAATCATAAGAATTAATTATATAATATTAATTGTTTGGTAATTTTTTATCATGCTAATATTTTTAAAACTATGAAAAGAAGTGCATTTAGAATGTTTCATATCAATGAAATGCATGACGTAAGCCACTAATTAAATACATGAGCATTAAACATAACCAATATACATTTTCATGGCTAGCGAACTAAGAAGTAGTATTTATATCAATATTAAAAGAGAAATGATCTGTGCATACATTATATCAATATTAACCAACTTCATTTTATGATGGTTTTATAGTAGTTGTCATTTATATAATACAAGAATAATATAAACAACATACAATAACAATACTTAGCTTTTATTAACAACACACAATACCATTATTGTGCTATTTACATCAAGGTCTTTACAAAGTGAAGATTGGGGAAAAAAATTGCTGCAAATGATCTTCTTAACATATATAAAGTTTACTACAAATGATTTACAAAGGAAAACTTCTTCAAAACTTACTCTCTCCTAATTTTGATCACAAAAGTCATGCCTTTACTTCCACACTTTGCATGCCATAAATGTTCATTTACTATACAAATTAGCAAGAAGCTTGAGCCCATTTTATGAAGTAAAAATCAAAGATTATGTAGTGCAACTTACCAATAATGAGATGCAATACATATTGCACCTAATATATTTATATTTTATAAAATGCATAATTACAAAGGTGTATGATATCATATCATATGGAGAATAATTCTTCACAATAATCTTATAAACTAATAATTGGAACAAAATGGGGAGGAGCCAAATTTAGAACATAGCAAACATAAAGTTGAGAAAGCACAACCATCAACTTTACAAGTCAATTGAAGTAACAATTGCAAACAATAGCTTAATTCTATGAATACTTATTTAGCTAATCTACCCCATAAACTCACAAAGAAAACAATAAAGAAAGAACTTATTTAATTACACAATTGTTATTTCCAAAACTGATGAAAAAGGATACTAAATGATTAAAGGCATTATCTTATTTCTCTCATTGTGCAACATATTCAATTATACATCAAGACATCATCCTTTCACACATTCTAGAAGATGACCAAGCCTATGTATCCTTTACTAGTTGTCCAATATGTAGTCTTGTCTTGTGCCTGCAATTGTGAGATGAGAGATGGAGGTAGAGTGGTATACAATGTGAGATGTTAAATAACAAAATGACATACAAAAGAATATAGAGTTGTAATTCCTTATTATTAAGTAGTTAGAGGAGTTAGGAGCCTTAGAGCTATAACAGTGAGACATGCAACTTGTAGTTTCATTCAAAGAGTTCCTAATTTTCAACAACATCCAGGAGGCACCTAACCCAAGTTGACAAGTTATAGACAACATCATAATCAAATTCATTATTCAAATTACATTAGCAATATACATACCATGGCATAGTTTAAAATTAGCAATAAAACTTAATCCATTATACTCATAAGTAAGAAGCATCAAACAATTTAATCAACGCAAACCACAATTACCCATCATTCAACATAAGCAAGCAAATCAACATGTTCCTAAATCATGCAAAGAATTAAATTATATAAAAAGAGTGTACTCACAACTTTTCGTTGCAATAAAAGCCCTTACTCTAACATCCATAAATGCTCACATCAGCATTAGGGGGGTCCATTAAACTTAAGGAGTTAAGCTAGATTGCTCCATATGATAAGAAAATGAAGGAGAAAGGGAACAAGAGAGCCTCCTATAGCCGAATGTCACACTCCTCTTAGGTTGTTCTCAGCCTTGCCTTGTTTCTCGACGACTCATAAAAGGGGCTTCCATTAAAATGGTGCATTTTATAAATCTTCGCACTCTCATTTCTTTTCTTTTGTTATTGCATTTTGGCTAAAAAGCTTGTAAGAGGGTGAGAAATAATGCTTGGCTAAAAGCTTCTAGTGGTGTTGTGGCTGGCGTGATTTGAGGGAGAAATGGAGAACACCAAATTCTTATAAAGAGGACGTTTTGCATAAAGAAAATGGAAAGGTGAAAGAATGGCATCCTTCCTCATCTTCCAAAACCCTACATTTTGAGGTTAAACAAAATGTGCTCCACTAATAGTTGCTAGATTATGCAAATGACCTAGACTTGTACATTTGAGGCACAATTGAGAGGATTTGGATGTAGGTTCTCTATAGTTTCACCTAATTTTGAATTATGAGGAGGAAACACCACCTTATAAGTCACAATTTTTTTTTACTTTTGAGGGCTTTTTAGAGTCTAGATCTTTTATATTTCGGACTATGCAATTTTTTGTAAAATTAAAAAAGATAAACATAAAATGTAAGGCTTATAACTTTTTGTAGTAAAGGCTTTTTATGTTTAGCCTTACACTCTATATTTATTTTTCTCTTGACTTAAAAAAATTTACTATCAAGATATGCAAAACTTTGAAAGATTTGTTCTACATTTTGGGTGACTCTTTCTTAAGTTTTTTTTTTTTAAATTAATTAATAGTTTTTACTATTAGAAGTTGGAATATTTTTATATGAAAGAGTTTTTTTTTGGGGACCTATTTTATAAAGGAGAGTTGAGCATGAACTATTTGCTAAGGCCCAACATTTAGGAAAATTAAGCTTGTTTAGTTGAATAAATGTTATGTATATAAAGAAAAAAATGTAAAAAGTAAGTAGATTAAATAGAAAATGACATTTGCGACCCTACTTTTAAAAAGGTAATTAAAAAAAAAATGCTATTGAATAATAATTAAAAAAGTATAATATGTATTATAAAAAAGATTATATTGCAAGTTATATCCAATAAACAAATCAACCAAGTCTTAAGGTCTTGTTTGGTAGTGGAAAAAAAAAGAGATTTTTATTTATTTTTTTGTGATGTCTATTATGTTATTATAATTATTATTTAACAATTTCTATATTTTTTTATTATTTTTTAAAATAAATACAAAAAAATAGTTTTCATTCTTGAAATTTTTTTTGTTCCTTTTTTTCTTAATTTGGAAACTAACTCTACAAGAATTAGATTCCATGAAACATGGCTCATAACCTTCCTCCAATCAATCACTGCTACCGCCTGAGTAGGGATTGAGAATTTTGACCCATACTCACTTAAGTCATTCTAACGTATCTATCTTATAATTTCTTTTTGACTCAGTTATCTTGACGCATGCAGCAATTAGATTGAGTCAACAAATTAATCATCAAAATATAAATTTTTCAAGATCAATCAATGATTATCTCGTTGACCTACGTTATATTTTTTTCTCTTCTTCTCTCTCTATTATATATATGTGTGTGTGTATCCTTAGTAGGGACTTGGATCCTTGACTTTTTGATTGTAATATAAATATCTGGCCTCTTCCCCGCCCTTAAATATTTCTCCCTCTGCCTCTTACGATCGATAAGAATACATGTGTACATGGACATACAAGGCTACGCATGCTGGTACATGCGTTTATATATAAACCCAAGGTATATAATTATATGTATGTTAACATGAGCGCATGTGTGTACACATAGGAGCATGCGCTTGCACACACATATAATTATATAGTCAAACGTACGTAAACATGTACTCGTAGACACATATATCTATATAGGAATTGCTAGCTTTCTTATTAGTGCCATGAAAATTTTCACATTTTGTTTTGGCCCAATAACTTCTCCTTTTTCATAAAAACACAAAAAAGGATGTAGATATTTAGGTTATTTCCTTATAATTATATATTTAGTAGGCATATAAAAATGACTAAAATGTCTTTGCATTAATCATATTTATATTGGAGAATGATTAAAATATTCTTACACATATTTTTTTGTCTTTTAATAAAAAATAGATATTTTAATCCAAAACACAGTAATTGCTAACCTTTACAACTATGCACACTTGCGCAATTGCACTCATATGTAGATACAAACACTTATACTTTACCAAAGAAAATTATCTAATATGATGTTATAAAATTATATGATTCTAACATCCCAAATCTTTTTCTCAAAAACTAAAAAAAAATAAAAATTGAGATTTTTACGGCCCAAAAATGACAACAATTTTTTAAAACCTATCACTAAGGTTTAGTTTAAAATGAATTTTATTTGATAAGATAAAGAAAGAGTAAAATTTAGATAAAATGGATTAATGACTGAATTATCAGAGTCATGAATTACATGGGACCTGAGATCGAGTCATACGTAGTTAATTGGGTCATAGCCCAAGCTAACCCAACAATATTTGACCCAACCTAAAACCACCCAAACCTACCCATTTGCCAAACCTAGTACTGAATAACCAGAGCATAGTGCAGTTATAATATCCCTCCACCTTCTTCCCCCCTCTTCACAAATACGAGAAATTGGAAAAAAAATTATAAAATTTATACAAATTTTCTTTGAAACAAAAAATTTTTTTTCACTTTAATTTTAAACTTTTAATCAACATATTTTTCATTTAAAAATTTTTAACTAGAAAATAATATATTGAAATTTATGAAAAGTAAAAATCAAAATATTTAAAATTAAATTAACCTATAATATAATTTTTTATTTTAAAAAAGATCTATGTATATTTTAAAAATAAAGAAAGACTATGAGCCTACTTGATTTTCTATTTCCCGAACAATTTTTTGTTTTTAAAAACAAAAAAACTTATTTGATAATATGTTTTTAATAGAGTATTTTATAAAACAAAAAAAAAATTATATTTTTGAAAACTGAAAAATCAGAACATTTTTTAAATGTTTTATAATTTTATTCTATACAATCAAGAAAAAAACTAAAAACAGCAATTTTTTAGAATAATGATTTAAACATTTTTTAATTTTTTTGTTTTCAAAATTTGTTCTAAAAAAAATCTATTTTGAAAATATTACAACTAGAACAAAATCAAACAGGCCCTACATAATTTTAACAAAATTGAGAGAAAATCAATGCAATTTAGGCAATTATATGAGAGTATAAGATCCATCTTTCTTTGCAACATATGGTAATAAGTTGTGTTCTAATACTAGTGAGAGTTTCACTCCCTTAATTCCATTCTAAATAAAACAAATCTGCAGAATTATAAACTCCAACGACCAGTGTTTATAAACAAGTCCAGATATAATATTTCTCCTCCAAAATGTGCACTACAAAACCGATGCTGTCTCCACATCACTTGTTCTTCTTTGGTTCTTTAGTATATTGATCTATCAATGCCTCAACGTCTTTCCAGAACAGGCCCTCTACCAAAACCCCATCCTTAGTGAACCTGCAATCCAAAAGGAAAAATGTCAATGCACTTTGTACAACAAAAAGTAGATTCAGATTTTCCGTTCAGCGCGCAGTGTCATTGTGTGTGTATGTGCACATGCTTGCATGCACAAAAAATTTTACTTTCAGACCTCTTATTTCACACCTACCTTAAACCTCAGTTTTCCACCATTGATTTAATATAAACAAATTATAGTGATGAATGATAGATAATAAAAAGAAATTAGAAGTGAGCAGTGGTTTGAAGAAAAGAATATGTGAAAGAAGAGGTGTAATAATAACAGTACTCTGCATGTTCACAAGCAAAGGGTTTTTCGGGGATAAAAAGGAGAAGGGGGGGGGGGGGGTAGAGATACCACTGAGTAACACTTTTGGTTAAATGAACTGGATAATTTGCAGAAATTGATTTTGGATCTGCACTTGCAATGGTTAGTGTGTACATGTCAGAAAATCGAGGAAGTTTTGAGGAGACTATCAAACCAGTACCAATGAAGGACCCCTGCGCAAATAAAATTACATGTAAGTTAGAATATACATTAAAATTTCAATATAAATTGAGTGTCTTAGGCTTCTGCTGGAAGCATAATGTCTAAATCATCACTTAGTTCGGCGACTGAGTTTAAAGACAAACTTAAATTGTTCTACGAGAAACATAGATTCCCCCAAACCCCATCCCTCGTAAGGAGACAAATATCTACATGAATGAAGTCACAATCCAGCCATTACCGGGATGAAATCACACCAGCAGTATACCTTTAGACATTGGAAAACCTACAATCTGCCAAGCAGCCTACAAGTCATTTCTCATGAAGCACATACTTTCCGGTAAGAGAATTGTCTAAATTTCTATTCAGAAATCATGGCTTTCCTTCAAATCAATTTTTAAAACTTAGAAATGAACTTTTATTTTTTATTTTTTAAAGTTTATTTTCTATCAGCTATCCTATTTCAGGTGCAGAAATTATGTACACAGAACTGCTGGATTACAACCAGTCATATTTAACCCACAATTCCATTTTGATTTTGAATGCAGATACCTTAAACCAAATTGATGATTCATAATTCATAAGGCAAATGAAAATATTAATTGCATGCATCATATCTAGACTTTAGAAAAATATAAGATACAGAAACTAATTCTAATGCTTAGAAGTTGTAGAAAGATGCCTAGCAGATTTTACTTAAGGATAAAGAACTGGAGACTTACAAAAAGAAATTCAAATTTCTCATAAAACCAAAGGTTTAAGGCAAAATTATGAAGACATTGACATGATTACCATCTAAGTTATTGATCTAAAAGAAACATGGGGTGATGTCAGATAATTGCATCTAACAGAAGCATATACAATAATCCAATTCCATCAAGACATAGGGGCAAAAAAAGAAATGAGCACCTATTAATTAACACACTGAACAACCTTTGGAAGAAATGGATATTTATTAACGACACCATCATTATTGTGTTTTATACAATTAATCAATTATGATCACAACAAAATCATCTTGTCGGCCTAAAGATGAATTGTGGTTCACAAGATTAATTAGTCATGTATAGCTAGTTTAATCCAAATGGATGTTATAAAGTTATCTTTCTGCAACTTTTTTATAACTTTAAATTTCAACAACTATACAAGAGAAAGTATTTGATAAGCTGACATTGGTATATTATCACTAGTTCTTTATGATCATTTCTTCACAGAATATATTATCAATCACACATTTCTCAGCTTGATGTAACCTGTTTACTTGATAGGAGCATGCTTTGCATCTGTTGTGAATACCAAATTTAAACATTCACGTTCAGGTTACCCTATACATCTTAATATTCACACTATGGCACAATCCTAATGATAGGATCCCTTGCAAAACTACATCCCAAAGGCTAGCTCATGAAGTTGAGAGCCCAAGGTCCCTATAAATCCCATATTAGAATCCCATACTTTCAATGTGAGACTCAAGTCCCACACCTGGCAATTGGGTGCTAATGTTCCATCACGCTCTCCAATCACATTGGACAATTGCAACTAGGATGTAGTGGAACTCTTTGATACCAATTGATAAGAACCTCTGGAAGAACCACACCCCCAAAGTTAACTTATGAGGTTGGAGAGCCCAAAGTCCATCTACAACCCATATTAGAATCCTATACTTCCAATGTGAGACTCAAGTCCCATACCTTGCAATTGAGTCCTAACACCTAAGAAAACTAACTGGCTTGGAACATCATTTCCACTGATCTCTGTGGAGAACAAGAAGAAAACATGATGCAAATCAATTCAACCAGATGAAGGCATATCTCTCTCTCATACACACAACTATATAATCTTAGTCTCTTCTTTCTATTTAGTAGAAAATGAATTCAAGAAGGATGGAAGGATGAAACAAGAAATAGTTATGTATAAACAAGGGGGTACTAGATAAAAAATTTATTTTTTCCAATTTAAATATTCATCTAATATAGTATTTGTAGATTGAAATGAGAGTAATAACATCATCACCATATATTCTAGCAGTCCACACTAAAAATTATGCAAGGAGAGAGGGGTAAAGATTAAACATGTTTCCAATGTAGATATTATACGATACAATTTCCAAATCCGACATCTGAGGGGAGGGGTGTGTGTGTGTGTGTGTGTGTGTATAGGTCATCCAGAACCATGGCAGATAAACACATGTCACACATAAACTATTCTCCATATATATGGGAATTTATAGTATTAAAGCTAGTGCTTTTTCTGACTTGAGAGACACTTACAGCAGGAGGATGTGTAAACAGAATGGCATTCTTCTCCTTAGTGTATATGATCAGCTGCAACAAGCCATTGAAGACTACATACTTGCCGGAGTTAAGGATCAAACTCTCACACATCCGCAGAAACATCGATAAAATACCAATTGATGCCCGTATGTCGAACTCTCACGTGTTTATGCATCCCGCATTGTTTCAACTTTCAAAAACTTGATTCCATATTTCCCATTGGTAATTTACCCCAAGTAAGCACGCTAAAATTAAAAACACAGTAAAATGATTAAAATACCAAAAAAAAAAGGGTAATCCATACGTCTTCCCTTTTTTCAAGTATCGTTCCTTCGAAACAATATACCCAAGATCACTATTCTCCTCGTCACCGGCGCTTATCAACCAAAATACATTTCAAACACCCCAACACGCAATGAAAGAGAGATGAAAATAAATAAATAGATATATAAATAAAAATTGAGCCAGGAACAGGATATAACACGATGCAGGCAATGAGAAAATCCCGGTTCTCAGGGAATTTCTTCTTGTAAAACTGGGCGAACAGAGCAATGATGATTATGATCGTCCCAAGGAAGAGCTTAACGTTGCTCAATCTCACGTCTTCCACATACCCACGACTCGTTACTATCTATACGAAGAGAAAAATGAAGGACGCAAAATACAATTACTTAAGCAACAATTCAAATAATAAACAGAAAGAAAGTTATTAACGTGGACAAGATCCTGAAACGGAGAGAGAAGGTTAGGGTTAAGTGGACCTCAGAGATAGACTCGTCAAGGATGTGTTTGATGGAGTGGAGATCTAAGAGATTGGCTTTCTTTGGAGCCTTGGACACCATTTCTGATTTCTTCACTGTTCCAGCGTTTGTGGGTTTCATCCGAAGCAGCTGAGCGCTGCAAGCGTCCTTGAAATTAAGCCTTCAACAGCAGCTGCCGCTGCCACTCTTCAACTCTGACCTCTCAACCGGCTAGTGCTGGAAGACGCGATTATTTTTTATATTCTTACCCCACCAACGATAATTTTATGTTATTCTTATTATTTTTATTTTTATTTTAATGTAAAGTGGGCTTGATAATTTTATTTTCAATTATTTTGTTTTTATTCTCATTTACATTCCTATTTTTACTAAAATTATTCTAGCATGGCTTTGTTTGTTCAATGGAAAAAAAAAACAATTTGAAAAATTTTTCTTAAAATTTTTTATTATTTGTTTCTTAAAAAAAATTTATGTGAAATATTTTTATTTGAACCTAAACATAGTTTAGGTTGGACTTTGATGATTAACTCACAATAAATAATGGTGGCAATAATACGTTTATAATAATAGATTAAAATAAAAAGAAAAATAATTTTCTTATTTATTTTTAAGAAAACATGTCTTTGAAAAATTAAAATAAAATTGAGGTTGATGAATTTTTTTATTGAACTAGATATTGGGTCTCGTGCTGTACTGAAACTCGTATAAAAGTTCAAAATTAAAGAAAAGTTAAAAAAATAAAAATAGAAAATTAATCTATATGCTATCCAAAATAAAGTCCCACTATTTTGAAATTAAAAGAGTACAACTCTTTACTTTATATATATATTGAGCAATTCTTACATGCACATACATTTTGATACAATTGTCTTTACCACAACTTGCCTATGTTGTTCCTTGTTTTATCCATTTCAGCTCCAAATATGGCTTGTGTCCTCTAACAAGGCTTAGGTATGGTGTTTGCTATATTTAGCTTCTAATTTCCCTAACTTTTCATAGTTATTTGGATCTGTCAATTTCTGATCAAATTATAACAAAATTGTATAAATACCAACTCAAAAAAGGATTAAATATAACAATTTTAGGGTAAGCAAAATATGCATTGACTAAACTCCTCCAAACTTGAATCCTTGCTTGTCCTTGAGCAAACTAGAAAATCAACCTATTATACACAAATCTCACTTGAAACACTAACATAAATGCACAAGCTATTATGTGTAAGCTTTATTTGGCCACACCAATCACAATGGAAATGGAACAATGTCAGATAAATATAGGGCCAAGCATACTTGTTTCTGCTCATGTCTATCTACCAATACTCTTACTCAATCACATGATCTAAGTAGCAGGTACAATAAATTCATACAAGACTTACCCATTAACCATTCCTCCTTCATTTCATCTATTCTTTTCTAACAATGTTTTTGGAAATGAGTGCATTTTACACTCTATCTAAATTCAATTTTTTGTTTGTGAGTGAGTACATTTTATGCTATGTTTCAATTATTTACAAATGAATGCATTTTATGCTCCATCTCATATGCCATATGTAACTATTTTTTTTTAAATTTTAGCATTATTTCCCTAATAGTCCACAGTTAAAGTCTAACTTAAGAGGAAGAGTTAGAAGGTTCATCACATAATTCTTAATCCAACTTTGCTACTAAGTCTTTGCTGCTTCACAAGAGATAATGTTTTAATCCAATACTAGGATTTAAGAATGCTTAATCTTATGTTATAACCACAATGCACCTTTTTTTAACTAGGTGGTATGTATAGCAATGCAAAACAAATCATATGCATTAGTAAGGTATTTCAAGCAAAACTTATTTCATCAATTAAACAAATTTAACAAATTAATGCGTTACGATACTCCCCCAAACTTAAGTGATATAGTGTCATCAATGTAGCAAAAAATGAAACAAAATAGAAAATGAGAATATCATGCATAAAAAGCAACAGGGGTCAGAGCTAGGTGCGTGAAGAATGGATTGAAAAGGGGCACTGATCTCAAAATTAATTAACATGTTAGCATAGATACAACAATAAAACATGAAAGAGAGAAAATAAGGAAGTGTAATAGTCAAGACAACAAAATAAAAGCAAGAAGTACACAGATTATGCTATAGCAAATGTATAAGCATGGTTGTAGGGGAACATTTATTTGGTGGAGTGAAAATAGCTGTGTAATGTAAAGATTCACAATCTAGGTTTGGTGTGAGGTAAATTGTGCTTCATGGAAGATGAGGTCCTAACAAATCTAGGCAAGGTTCTTTTAGGCCTCAAGAAGCACGAGCACCCTATCACGCTAGGTGCAAAACTTCATAGCCATTAATATGGCAACGTCTATTTGCTCATTCCCTTGAATGCAGGTAAGTTGTAGGTCATCAGTGTCTACTAAGCTTAAGTAGCCTATAATATGCATTATGAAGCTACCCATTATAATTGAGTTGGTAAAGGCCATGGCAACATGCCTCTAATGCTGTATAGAACCATACAATAGTATTTATCCTTATCCTAGTGTGTATGCAATGTAAAATGAAAAGCTCACTCTGGTTCACCACACTGGTGTTACTAACATGGCTAGCAGATGTCTCTCTAAAGTTGGTTATAAACCATGCAGGTAGGGTAAAGTGAACCCTATCCTTTGCAAACTCGAACATGTCATTAATATTTGCGAATGTGAACGGTGCTTTTAATTTCTTAGGTGAAAGCAGACTAATCTCGTACTATAAGGGTCAGTTAGTGCAAGCTTAAGGGAAAAAGAGCTGAGAAACTCTAGGGTCAGTTCCCAGTAGGTCAGTGGACCAATTTAAAGAAACCAGGCCCACCCAACATGAAGACAAGCTATTGGACCACCTTAAACAATGCCAATTTGGCCAGGGCAGACTTGCCTATGTAGTGATAAACCTAAATGGGTTGCTTAGCTAGCTGATTAAAGAATGCCTTCTATGTCACATCGTGAAAGAAAATACCATCTGAATTGATTAGAGTGGAGAAGTGTGAGATTGCTTCTTTAGGGCCATGGACCATACCTAAAAAGCAGAAGAAAGCATAATAAGCACTAATTAATTAACTACTAAAATGCCTAATTAAGGTGAAATAAGCTTAACGACAAAGCAAAAAGGCTCAACATTAATAATAATAATAAGAGTAAGGGTCAATCAGTAAAATGAAAGCCAACACCAGTGGGAAAACAAAAAAGGCTTATAAAAGCTCTAACAGACCAATTGGCAATGTATTTCCAAAATAACTCAACAAATGTAGGGCACTTGCTCAGAGGATAATAGGCCAGACAAATAAACATATAAGCAATTAAACAACAAGCCAAAATGCAATATCAACTTACATGTCCCATAAAAACCAAGAATAGACCAAAACAAAGCCAAAGTTAAAAGAGACATGAAAAGGGAGGGGATAATCCTATCTAATGGGCTAGTTTGATGGCTTTATATGAATTAGCTATTTGTTGACATAGACAAAGTCAAGGAAAACATACAAAATAAGTCAGTTAGCCAAGCCATATGCATGAGAGGAATTCACCTAAAACTAGAAACACTATGAACCATAAACATGGTTTAAGAAAAGCATAACAAACCTAGGCCTAATTAATAAGAATTCATTATGGCCTACAAAAGCAAAATAAACTAGGGCCCTTCAATGCCAAAGCAACCCATAGTTCAAGCAAATGCACAATGGATAGATAAGCTAAAGGTATCTAAAGCTAATGTACAAATGTAGAGAAATGACAAACAACCTTAGATACCATGATAATTGAATCCAAAAAGGAACCCAAAAGGAGCAAAATAGCTACTAAAGATAATAAGAGAAACCAACTAATAGCAAAAAGACACAAGTGGGCTAATATACAATAAAACAGAAAGTAATCCAACCAAGAATAAAAATAACAAAAATAAAGTAAAGTTAATGCCAAAAATGAAGAACCCACTTACCTTTAAGTAAAAGCATAAAGAAGAAGAAAAATAACTTAAAGAAATAGGTATGTCAATAGAAGTAAGGTTAGAAGTCATTGGAAGGTAAGGTGTAAAGGTGGGGAGTTAAGTTTAAAAAAGCTAAAAAGATGGAGAAAAGGATTGGTTTAAGTGTTTTGGAGAAATAGGGTTGTTAGGTATAAAAAAAAGGGAAATTTAAATTAGCGAGGCTTGTGTAGAACAAAGATGTCGGAATTGGCTAATCAAAGTTGGAGGATGGGTTATTAAAATGGCAATGGGAGGAAAATGGGTTTGAGCAAGTGGGAATGAGGGTTTAAAATTAAGGAACTTGGGACTTTTTGGTGGAAGGTTTGAATGGCTTAAGGTATGGTGAATCAGGTAAAGGAGGTTTGGTAGAGTGTGGGTTTAGGTTTGGGTTATTACTTACAAAGGGGTATGGGTAGGTTAGACTAAGGGATAGGTGGAAAGATAGGTTAAAGGTGTAGGTCAGGTATAATGGGTTGAGTGGAAGGGATGATAGGTAGAATT
This sequence comes from Erythrophleum fordii, assembly GCA_032878935.1. NCBI lineage: Eukaryota > Viridiplantae > Streptophyta > Magnoliopsida > Fabales > Fabaceae > Erythrophleum > Erythrophleum fordii. The sequence goes on from JAVQMF010000050.1 coordinate 18,777,802, forward strand.
TTTTAAAAAATGAATGCTAGACCATGAGTAAGACCACAACTGAGTTTGTAAAAGTGTGCTATAGGTATGGCTAATAACATGGGCAAATCATGTTGACGTAAACATAGGCGTGGCCATAGGCATGACCAGCCTATGCTCGCCCTAAGTTTTACTGAAATGGGAAGAAGGTCTATATATGACAATGTTGGCCCCAACTAAGAGAACCAAAAAGGCTAAAATTATGCATAAAACTAAAAACACACCATATGACTTAACTTAAATGCAAGACAATCAAAATTATAGAAGGAAACAAGAAACTTCCCTTAAAGTGGTAGATTCTAATATAATTTACGATGCTCCCTTCCTTACCAGCCAGTTGTCCGTGATAATGCCTAATGGAGAAAAACAAAAAAATCAAAACCAAACTAACATAAAACTAAACTAAACATAAAAAACTAAACACTAGAGAATAGTGATAGAAATAGTTCTAAATTATAGTTATTAGTTTACAACTCTAAATGTTAAGGGGTGGCCAAATCACAAGTGGCCACAATCTTTGCTACATCTTTAATCAAATATGACTTAAGTTGCTAGCCATTAACCTTAAAGGGCCTAATGGCTTCATTACTAATTTCGATTACACTATAGGAAAAAATTTGCAAGATTGTGAAAGGACTAGACCACTTGGACTTCAGCTTGCCTGAAAAAAGTTTAAGTTAAGAGTTAAAAAGTAGTACTTGCTATCCCACCTTAAACTTCTTCTTTATGATATCCTTATTATGCTAATGCTTATTATGCTAATGCTTTGTTCTTTCCTTATAAATTTTTTGTTCTTTCGTTATAAATTTTGGCATTCTTATGGGCATCTAGTCTCAATTCCTTTAGCTCACTTAGTTGTAATAAATGTTTTTCACTTGTGATATTGAGATCTAAATTCAATATCTTGTGTTCAAGCTTCATAAGTAAATGATAGGCCTTGCCAAATACTAGGTAATATAGAGATATGCAATTGGTGTCTTAAATATAGTGCGATAAGCCTATAAGATGTTATCTAAAATCACAAACCAATCCTTCTATGAGGAGTTTATTATTTACTCTAGAACTTTTTTTCAACTTATAGTTAGATATTTCAACCTGACCACTTGTCTAAAGATGGTATGGGGTGGCTATATGATGATATAGCCAATAATTTTAAGAAGAATTTTTAAGTGCTAGCTCTGGAAGTGTGTACCCCTATCATTGATCAATGTTTTCAAGACTCTAAAGCAAGAAAAAATATTCTTCTTTAAGAAGTAGATTATAACCCTAAAGTCATTAGTAGGAGTTTCAATTGCCTTCATCCATTTGGAGACATATTAGAATGTACTTATTGCTATAAAATGATAAGAAGGGGTCAATAAAGTTGATACCCTAAATATTAAATAACTATAATTTTAAAATATTATTAAGGGCATTTCATTCTTTTAGGATATGTTCTTGTTCATTGACATGAATCACAAGTATAAATAAATTGTTCAGTGTCTTGGAACATTGTGGGCTATAAGAAACCATACTGTAGAATCCTCACTATAACTTTAGACAGGTTGAAGTAGCTCCCATACTCTTCAGAGTGACAATGCTTGATAATATTATATACTTCCTTCTGAGGGACACATAAGCAAAAGATGCCAGTTGAGCAATGATTATACAATAATGACTTTTCCCAAAAATACAATTATCTTTTGAAAAAAACTTTTTCTATTGAGAGCTTAAATCATGCAAAAATAATTCACCTAGTCTGCATATCAAGGTATGGTTAAGGCTAAGGGAAAAAGTTGCTTGTTTGGAAAATCCTCAATAATAGGCAACTTAGTTTTGTCATCCTAAACTAGGGCTTTCATCTTAGACAGGTGGTCAATGACCAAATTTTTAGCCCCTTTCAAACTGTTATAGCAATAATACCCATCTAATTAATCTTGGCTTGGAATCTTTCTTGGACGACAAGTACTTGTTAGTGTAAACTACCATTTTAGGCCTAATCAGGTAGGAGTAGAACTTGTTGAAAGTAAACATAGTGGCACAGTTCCTTTTATGTAGTAGTATAATTAAACTAAGTTTCATTTAGTGTCTTGTTAACATAGGTAATGGCATGAAGGCACTTATCCTTCTTTAGATCCATTACTATTCCCAATATATAATAATTAGTATTGAACATAAGCTTAAATGGTAAGGATTAATTTAGGGCCACCATGATTGGAGCTAAGATTAGCTCTTTCTTTAACCTATTAAATGCATACAAATACTAGTTGATAAATTTAAAATCCATATCTTTATTAAATAAATTGCAGAAAGAGGTAAAAATCTTTAAAAAAATCTTTAATGAAATAGGGATAAAAGCCAACATAGCCCAAGAAACTCCATACATCTTTAATAGAAGTTGATTGTGGCATTTGCTCACCGATTGCTACCTTGGTTTAATCCATTTTAATTCTACGCTTAAAGATTTTATGGCCTAAGGCTATGCCTTTAGTCAGCATGAAGTAACATTTCTATCAATTCATAACTAAATTAGTCTCCTTGCAACATTACAAAATAAGAAAAAGATTAGTGAGACAATTATCAAAAGAGGTACTAAATATAAAAAAATCATCCATAAATGCTTCCATTATTTTTTATATAATCAGAGAAGATTGCTATCATGTAGTGCTGAAATGTGGTAGGAGCATTACATAGACCAAAAGGCATCTTTGGAATGGTAAAAGCACCATATAGACAATTAAATGTGTTTTTCTCTTGGTCCTTTAGAGTTATTAGAACCTGATTATACACAAAATAGCCATCAAAGGAGCAATAGCAAGCATGATTTCTGAGCCTTTTCAATATCTAGTTAATAAGGGGCAGTGGAAAATGGTCCTTCCAAGTACTATTATTAAACTTCTTGTAGTCAATGCACACTCGCCACTAAGTCATAGTCCTAATAGATATCAACGCATCATTTTTATTCTTAACCTCTGTCATTCCTCTTTTGTTAGTACCACTTGTCTAGGGCTGACCAATAAGCTATTTGAGATGGCATAAATTATGACTACATCTAAAAGGCTAAAAACTTTCACCTAAACTACCTCTTTCATATCAGGATTAAGTCTCTATTGGCATTTAATGGACAACTTGTAATTGTCTTCCATAATAATCTAATACATACATAGTGATGGGCCAAATCCTTTTATATACAAGATTGTCCTTCCAATATCCTATTTCCTCTCTCTTAACACTCTCAATAGCTTTTCTAATTAGGTGTTAGTCAGATGAGTAGACACTATAACATGTAAGGTCTTATTCTCCCTTAAGTAAGCATACTCAAATGGGAATACGAGGATTTCAACTCAAAGGTTAATGCTTTTTTAGTGGAAGGAGGTAGAAACAGTTTGCCCTTGCCTAGTTCTTTAAATTTATATTGTTTCTAGAATGAGAAAAATAGGGTTGCCTCTAAAGTTTAAGCTACGGTTGCAAGATCTTTATTGACATCCTTGGTTGAGGCAGGTAAGGATAGACATGCTTTTAAGGAATCATTTGTGGTTTTTCATTTGAATGTATCTCGTATCATATCATCAACCACATCTATTGAGCAACATTGTGCTTCATCCAATTTGTTCTTTATGACTTTAAACAGATTGAATTTAACTATTTTGTCTCTTACCTTTAAAGTTAGCTTTCTATTTTTCACATTAATGATGGCCTCAGTTGTGGCTAAGAAGGACCTCATCAAAATCAAAGGCATGGCTAAATCTTCTTTCATTTCTAACATGGTGAAATCCGTTAGAATGAAAAAATTGCCAACCTTTACTAAGACGTTCTCTAAAACATCAATTGGGCATTTGAGTAAGTGGTTAGCTAGTTGCAATGTGACTGTATTAGGCTTTAATTCTCTTAAGCCACATTTTTTACACATAGATAAAGGCATCAGACTCACATTGGTTCCTAAATCACCTAAAATAAAAGAAAAAATGTCACTAATAAAACAAGGAATAGAAAAACTTTTTGAATCAGTAAGCTTAGGCAAAAGCTTGTTCTGAATAATGGCATTGAACTTCTTAATAAGAGCAATAATGGTATACTCCTTGATCTTCTGCTTATTAGATAGTATCTCTTTTAAAAACTTTACATAAGAGGGCATTTGTGCCATAGCTTTTACAAATGAGATGTTTATGTAAAGTTGCTTAAAGATATTAAGAAACTTATCAAATTGTTTATCTAGCCTTTGTTGCCTCAGTCTTCAAGGAAAGGGTACAGGTGGAACATAAAGCTTGACCAGAGCCAGTGTTAAGGGCTTAACTACCTTAGATCTATCCTTATCACTTTGCATAAAGATTCCATAAGCTTCACATCATCAAATATAGCTTGATACTTAGGTAGTGCATCTCTTTCATTATCACTCTATAGCTGCTTATGACTTCTCAAAGTGATTACCTTATAATGTTCTCTTGGATTAATCTTGGTTTGATTGGGTAAGTTCCCTTAGGGTTTAGAATTTGACATGTTAATTAACTGACCCAATTATATTTCTAGGCTTTGATTATGGCTTATTATCTTGTCCATCTTTGCTTTTAGCTTCTTAAATTGGTGAGTAAAAATATTACAAAACTTCTCAAACATAGTTTCCCAAGATGGCTTGCTTTCATTTTGACAGTGACCACCTTGATGTTTAAGCTAAAAGTTTCATCTAGGTGGCACACTATGATTCCCTTGATTAACTTGGTGTTCTTGGATGGCTCAATCTAAATTGGGGTGATTCTATCATCTTAAGTAATAGGCTGCTAAATAGGGATTATTTAGTTATTTAAGATTGTTTGAAACATGCTGCACTTATTTTGAAACATAGGATCCTGCAAAGTTATTCATATAGTAATCATTGTATACATGTCCACCACCACAAAGTTCATAGCTAGAGTAAGATAGAGAATTAGTCCCTACATTCACACTAAGTTGATCAAAATGTTTCATTAAGATATCGAGTTTATCGTTCATTATATGCATTTGATCTTTTTTCATGGCACTTGTAGTTTTTTAAAGCACATGTCTTTCATTGGGCTAGTTGTAGAGATTTACAACCATTTCATTAATAATGTCAACCACTTTATCAATTGATTTTGCTAATAGAGATTTGTCAACTACAATGCCTAAGTTGACCTTAAGTGATTGTTTTAACTTATTATATAATATCTAAACCAACATTTAGTCTTGGATGCTATGGTATGGGCATCGCCTTTGTAGGTCCTTGTATCACTCCCAGGCTTTGTATAAAGATTTACCATCCCTTTGCACAAAGCTTTAAATTTCACTTCTTAACTTAACAATTTTACTTAGTGGAAAGTACTTGGTTGGGATAACATGTGAAAGCTCAAACCACGTGGCAAAAGATTGATATGGCATGGAGTCCAACCATGTTACAGCCTTGTCTTTTAATAAAAAGGGAAATAGGTAGAGTCGAATTACATCTATTGAGACCTTATTAATTTTTATAGTATCATAGATCCTTAAAAAAAAGGTCATATGTGCATTAAAATCTTTATGTACTCCTTTTCCAAATTTGTTTTGCTACACCAACTGAATCATTCTAGACTTAATTTCAAAATTATTGGCTATAATTGCTGGGCTAACTATACTATTGTTAAGCCTATGTGCATTTAGCATAGCAAACTCTCATACAAGTTAATGGTGATTAGGAGTAGCTTTAGCTTCTTGTTGTAGATTATTCACTTGAGTCTCTTGTTAGTTTTCTATTTGAGTCTCTTACAGAGCATTTCCTTGTCTTCTTTTAGAGTGAAGCGTGCATTTTGACTTTAGGTCATGTTAGAAAAAAGGAGCACCTAATGAGTGAGTCATAAGTGATAACCACTAAAAAAGAGAAACTGAAAAATAAACCAAAAATCAAATTAAAGAAAACTAAAGTGAAAAAAAAAGTATTAGGAATAATTTTTAAACTAATATTGATTACACTTTCCTCGACAATGACATTAAAAACTTGTTACTAAAAATCTAGAAGTATACAAATTGCATAAATAGTATAAAAAACGTGAGCTGAGTATCATCCTATAAGGAAGGTAAATCAAGCACTAATTCACTAAAATTAATCTTATTATCTAAAAGATAACTAAAAGTAAATAAATTAAAAGCTAAGGGAAAGTAAAACTTGCGAAAATAACTACCAAGATTGTCTAATGGTAAAAGACTTTGGGATTTGGAGTTCAATTTCACTTCTTAAGACTAGTTAAGGTAAGCTTATGTAATTCATTTCCACCTAATTAAGAACTAATTCCTTAGATTATGTGAAGTTTCCTTTTAAGATAAGTAATGTGTATTTATGCTAGGTTTATATCTATTTTTGTGATTACATGCTTTAACACAAACCCATTAAATTTTGTAGACTTTAATGTAACCCTACATGTAGCAACTTGGTATGCATGTATGTTATAATCCTACTTAGATTAGATCATTATCTCTAGAAAACCTATGCCTAAATTTATTATTTGGGTGATTCCCTATAGGATTCACCTCTCAGTCCTTTTACCATAGATCTAACATTGACAATAAATGGCTATCAAATTGTAACAGAAATATAAATTGAATAACAAATTAATTTAGATTAAAAAAATCATTACATGAGTATTCCCAATTTAGTCAAAATCCATAGACATGTCCATCCAAACCTTAAAATGAAGGGTTTATCTACTTATAATAAAAAACAAGCATACATGGTCTAGATAAAATAAAGTCATGCTTACAGAAAAAAGAAAAGTAGAAGAACAAAAAATTTATAAAGGTGTCAACAATCTCTAGGTAAAAGTTCTAATTTTCTTTGGCATCAATCTAGATCTCTAAAGCTTTTCAAAGTTGTTGCGTGGTAGCTAGAATGCCTTCTAATGCCAAACATGGCTTGCCCATGTCGATATTACCATAAAACACAACCTACTTATGTTTATCATGAGTAGCCAAACATTAGCAAATATGGCTTGCCCATGTTGGTCTATGTTTTATCCATTTTATTACTTGATATAGCCTGTGTCCTTCAGCACAACTTAGGTATGTTATTTGCTATATTTAGCTCTTCATTTTTCCAACTTCTTACAGTTATTCAGCTTTATTAATATCTGATAAAATCATAACAAAATTGTATAAATGCTAACTAAAAGTGGATTAAATCCAATAACTTTAGGACATGCAAAATATGCATAAATTAAACTCATCATAGAAACCTTTAAATTGAAGAAATGGAAAGGAGGGCTGTTATGGTTGTTACTTTCATTTTTAGTGCATATATCCTTTCTCATTTTGTTTATGATTTTGCCTGCCTAATGAGTAATGATTTTTTTCTTATTATGTGCAAACCAGAATTTCCATGGATCAATGGAAGGTTTTCATGTCTTTATTGCTTGAATTGAGGACTTGCTAGTAATTTTCAAATCTTACCTTTACTATAAAGTAATGCTCAAATTCTATAATTGTTATGATTGATTTATTTTCACAAATTACTACTACTTACAAGATAAAGCAAGGTTGAAAGAAGTACACAAGTTTGCAAATGAATGTGGAGTAATTCCCTATTGCATGACAAATTATTCAACATATCTATACCTTTTTCTTTGAACCTGACAAGACTACATTAGCAAAGTTATGTAATTTGACCAAAACCTTGTTATTTTTTGGAAACTATATAGCAAATTGTGAATCTGACATCAACTATAGTAATTGATCTTTGATGAAGTGCAATATATGAGCTTTAATTGAATTGAAGATGGTGTCTCTTAACTAGTTCTTTTGCAGTGCAAAATCTTTTGTTACAATGTGCACTAACTAGAAAAAGGAATAAGAACCTAGGTAAGCTGTGACTTTGCTATAGCTATGAATTGAGGTGGCCTAACAATGGAATCTGAAGATCTAAAGCACAATCTTAAGAGGTTAAACTTTCAATGTTTGTGGTACAAAGACACCAAATTTTGATATTGACAACATAAAGAGAACTAAGGAAAAACATGAAGCTATGCATTTAGTTCCATGGGAAATTGACTTATTTAGCCTTGAATGAAGTGTTTCACTTTAAGACAGGAAAAAAAAAATGAAATACTCTTAGTTCCATGTCAAATACTAGGTGTTCTAATTTAATTTATTTGACATTGCAAATTCCATTAATGGTTTGATGACTATTTTAATGGTAGGATGTTGAAGATCAAAATCTAAAAGTTTAAAGGGTTAGTTTTAAACTTTAAAAGGTTAGGTGGTTATGTGCAACTAACCTAAAGTTCAACGAAATTATGTGTACTTTGGCTTTAACTTTATTAACTTTTATAATATGCTGATATAATAGTGTATGATCCATGCATGACTTTATATATTCATAATTTAAATAAGAATATAATGCTAGTTAAGCCTATTTGGTTGGTGCCTAAGAAAGGTAATTCATTTTCATCAATTTTATGCAATATTTATTATACCTTTGTAATTATTACTCAATAGTGTCTTATTATTTTTTTGTATTACTTTTTTAAAGTAAGGGTATAAGGATTATTTCCATCCTCAAAATCACTTTTTTATTTTCTCTTTTAAGGTAATCTTTTTTAATTATGCATACCAAATAAGCCATACATTTTACATAGAAACTTTTTAGTTGTGATTAAAGCTAAATTAAACATCACATTAGGAAAAATGGTCAAGCTATAAGAAAATCTTGACTTTTTTTTTTGGGAAAAATATATATATTTATATTTTTTTAAATTCATGTCAAATTAAAATTTTTATTAATATAGTAATTTTAAAACATAATAAAAAAATTTTCTTATTCTTTGAAGACTACAAAAAACACTATACGTTAAATGAGATTAAAAATGAGTTTTTCTTATTTCATTTTTTTTAACAATAAAAGTGTTTTGTTATATCTTAAAATTAATGTATAACAAGCTAAAAGCAAAAAAATGTGGAGTTATAGCTATGACTTTTGTCACTGAGTACCTTTTATTTATAATTTTCCGTGTAGTGAAATTATCTAGTTTGGAACTACCGTGGTGTTGGTTGCAAGGGCTTCAAATGCCATATGTCAATGTTGATATGCATGTAAAGGAAAAACGTCATTATTTTGCTTAAGACAAGAGTGTCATCTCTGAGAGGCAAAGACTTCTTCCAAGAATTAAGCTTTGATAGGTATACCATTGTACTTGGTATAGGGTTTGCTATGGGAATTTAGGTTAGTTAAAGAACCCAGTTTGTTGAGCTTTGCATTATTGAAATTGACATGCAGTGTTTCCATCTTTCGACGTACTATAATGGAGAGGAAGATTGGCCTCTTACTATGATCCATGCCAACCTAAGAGAAGACCTAAAACACACACTTTATAAGAAAATTACTACATTGCTTCGTCCATTTAAAGGCTTTAATTAGTCATTGGTGATTTTAATGACATTAGATACATAGAGGAAAAACAAGGTGGAGCACTAGTGAATACTAGAAAATGCAATTTGTTTGGAGATCTCATTAAGATGTGTAATCTCTTAGAAGTTCACTTATATAGGTATAAGTACACCTGTAGAAGGCCTTTTATACCTGGCTATTAAAGAGTTTTTGAGAAGCATGCTAGAAGCCTTTGTAATGAAGCTTAGGGGTCTATTTTGAGGAAGCTCTCATCAAAGTTATGAATAGAGTTGATTATTCCGACCATCATCTACTCCTTCTTTATCTTATAAGTGTAAATGATAATAATTTTAATAGGCTTTTTTGTTTTGAAAAAGCTTGGCTTTCCCAGATGAATTTAAAAACTTCTTAAATAACAAATAGATCAAATGGACCCCTTCTTACAATACACTTCACATTCTACCTATAGATTTGAAAGTATGGAACAAAAATGTTTTTAGCCACATATTGAAGAGGAAAGGATGCATTCTTAATAAACTTGATAGGATACAATAGAAATTAAATTCTAATAATAAACCTTATATGGCTTTTTTTAAACTTGAAAAGAAGCTTCAAAATGAACTCAATGAGGTCCTTAAATAAAAAGAAATTTTATGGCTCTAAAAAGCTTACATTAAATGGATTATCAATGGAGATAAAAACACTAGATATTACCATTTAAAAGTACTAATCAGAAGAAAGAAAATAAGATGTTGATGCTTAAGAAAGAAAATAAGACTTGTGAGGATGATCAAGAGAAGTTGAAGAAGATGGCCTTAAGTTGCTACAAAAATCTTTTTAGAGACGAAGGTAATTGTCTTATTATTAGACTTCTTTAACCTTCCTACTTTGAATGATGATACATTTTGTGACCTCTCTAAAGTTGTTTTTGACCAAGAGATTTATAAAGTAATGTTCTATATTGGAGCCCTAAAAGCCTCAGGCACAAATGGTATCCTTGTAGCTTTCTATCATCATAACTGGGACATTATTGGCACCAACATATGTTGCTTTATGCAATAAATTGTTAATGGAGTTGAAGACTTAAGGGAGGTAAATAATACACTACTCACTTTAATTCCAAAGGTTGAAACTCCTGAAACAATTTCTCAATTCAGGCCTATCTTACTTTGTAATATGATATATGAGTTTGTCCTAAAGCTTATAGTGAATGGACTCAAATATCTTCTCCTCGAGTTAATCTCACTTGTACAGGCTAGCTTCATTCATCGTAGACATATCCATGATAATATAAAATATGCACTCCATGAAAAATATGAGAGGAAAGACTAGTTACTTCACTATTAAAGTTAACCTTAAGAAAGCCTATGATAGAGTAGATTGGGGATTCATAAGAAGCACTCATAATGAAGTAGTAATTCTATAAGATCTCTTAAGTATCATTATGAACTATATCACTATGATTTTAACTTAAGTCCTTTGGAATGGTTCTAAGATTAATGTGTTCTTCCCAATGAAGGACATCTATTAAGGAGCTCTCTCCCACATAATTGATGAGTAAGTGGCTCTCAATCTTTGGAAAGATTTCAAATTTGAAAGGAATAGGCCTTTTATTACACATTTGCTTTTGGTAAATGATCTTATGCTCTTTGGGGAAGCCTCTTTGGCTTAAATATAGTGTATTATAGAATGTATGAACCTTTTCTATAGGATGTCAGGCTATAAAGTCAATCCCTCTAAGTTTAGAATAATCTTTTCTAAGAATGTAGAATCCTCTCATTGGAGGCAAATTGCTCTATTTTCAGGCTTCACTATGAAAAAGACTTGGTTTGTATTTAGGAATGCCATTAAACTATTCAAGGTCAAAATGTAAAGATTCTAATTTTATCATTAATACAGTGAAGAGATGGCTTGTCAGGTGGAAAGCTAATTACCTAAGTTTGACGAGGAGGATAACCTTGTCTAAGAAAGTCATAGGCTCTATACCTATCTACCATATGATGATAGCAAACCTTTTAAATAGTAATTGCTTTATACAAGGTCATGATTCTAGTACTCACAAATTACATATAATTGGGTGATCACTAACATGTCAACCTAAACACAATAGAGCATTAGAACTTAAAAGCCATGAATCATGCTTGTCTCATTAAACTAGTGTGGGGCTTTAGGGCTGGTAATGGGGGTTTATGGATTGATGTAATGAACAATAAGTATAATAAAGGTGCTCAGTTTATGTTAATTCTAATAACCAATAGCACGACTTCTCCTACTCAAAAAGCACTTTGTTTTGTTTAGGGAACCATGGAAAGGGGTATCAAGCATGAATCAGAGATAGGCTTTGAACTAATTTTTAAAAGAATGTTTGGGTTGATGAAGTTACCATTCTCAGCCAATTGCTCCCTAAAACTTGAACCTAAAAATGAGCATCAAAGAGTTATAATTGTCCTTAATGCCTTGAATGAGTGGAATTGGCCAAGCCTTTAACAACTTATCCCAGAAGTCAAGTGTTTGAAGATCTGTGTAACACACCCCCTATTAAAATTTATTAATCTAGAAAAATCAAATACTCCATATCAAAGCAAAACAAAGAGTGATAGTGACATAAAGATAATGCAAGTTGTGAAAGTGGATTGGCAGTAATATAATTATAATCTACTTGTATAATCAAATAAGAAGAAGACTACAGTGGCAACATGATGAAATGAAAAAGTAGTAGAACAATATATTTAGGGCAAGTTGTAATAAATGCAAAGTGGAAATAATTAAAAATTGTAGTGTATACACACCACACACTGCCAAGCCACTCTTATAAATAGGAATAGGTGTGAAACTTTGTGTATTGTAGCCAAGAAATATTTAATAGCAATCCAAGACATAACAACGTGTAGCATTCATAGCCTTTACTTCTTCAAATCAATTTTCTCTCCCTCCACTGCATAGTATCACAAAATTCACCATATAGAGCCATATCTATTTTTTATATGATTTAGATCCCATCAGTGGTATTAGAGCTTGGTTTTAAAACACCTATCCCTATCCAACCATTTTAATATTATATTTTTACACATCTCCTAATAGTCCTTATAGCCTCCACATCTACCTCAAATCCAACCACCTTTAATTATATTGAAGCTTTAATCCCCATATTTAAGGGTGAAACTTATGATTGTTAGAGTATAAAAATGAAGACATTATTCATCTCATAAGACTTATAGGAAATGGTGGTAGAAGAATTTCAAGAACCAATCCAAGAAGAGTAAACATCATGGACAATTGCAAAGCAAAAGGAGTACAAGCAAAACATGTCAAAAGATACAAAAGCTTTACCTTTCATTTAATAAGGGGTAAGTAATGTAATTTTTTTAAGGATCATGAATGCCAAGACTGCAAAGAAGGCATGGTAAATTTTAAAGAGTCAGTCTAAAGGCTCTGACAAGGTAGTCATTATCAAACTTTAATTTTTATATAAAAAATTTAATACTTTAATGATGAAAGAAAGTGAATCAATATAAATTTTCTTCTATCGTGTCTCTAATATTATTGATCAAATTAGAAGTTATAGAGACATGATAGAGGATAAGAAAATTATTCAAAAGTTATTGAGAAACATTCTAGCAAAATTTGATCATGTCATAGCTACAATTAAAGAAACCAACGATTTATCAAAACTTATTCTAATGAAGCTAATAGGATCTCTTCAAGCCTATTAGGAAAGAATGCAAAGATTTGAGCTACCACTAAAGTAAGCCTTTTGGTTAAAAATAAATATTTTAAAAAATGATAGAGATAAAAAGAAAGGAGAATGATGTTTAAGGACCCATAGTTAAAAATATTTACTCTAAAGGACCTATTACCATTGTTTTAAGGTTGATTACCATTGATTTTAATATAAAATGATTAAACCCAGTGATAATAAGTCCTTCAGAGTAAATTTTTTCACTTCTGGGTCTTTCTTTATAATTCTCCCTAAAAAGAATGACCATGGTCGAAATTCTCAAAATAGGAGATCATCTAATTGCCATAGAAGGGGGAAAAAATTACAAAAATCAAGGAAGTAAAGATAAATTAAGCTCTTATTACAGTTTATATAAGAAAAATAATTATGATACAAAAGATTATTATCACACCCAAAAATGCGACTGCATGGCACTTTTTTAAAAGAAAAAAAGGTAATTTCAAAAGATTCTGATTTTCAAAGAAAACCAAAAACTAAAATCGAAATTAAAGTAAGAGTAGGAGTCACCACCAAAATTTTAATTTTGAAAAGGCAAAATTTTGAAAAAACCTTTTTTTGTTTAAAAAAGATGGTCTACGAGCCAGATTTGGATTCGAGAGTCAATTGTAAGTGGAGAAGGTGTTAGGCACCCCATTACACCCATTCCTAAGAACGGTTATCCTAAGTCAGTTGTGCAAAATTAATATGACCTCTATGCTATTTTAATTCTCTCTAACAAATCACATACAAAATAAGAAATAACTAAATTAAAGAAAAATAAAATTAAAAGTAAAAAGAAGGAAAAGTAATTAAAGAAATAAGATTAATAGTAAAATGAAAGAAAAGAAATTAAAGAAATAAAATTAAAAGAAGATGTTTATTTACAAGCGCGAATTTGACTTAGGATGAGAGTCTAAAGCCTACATACCATTCGAGAGAGATCAAAGTCCATGTAGTTTGACTGAAAATTATCTTTTGGTTAATGTTTTGTTTTTGTTATTTTGTTGTTTTTGTTTGGTTTTTGATTTTTTTGATTTTTAAGAGAAAGAGAACAAAAATCATTTAGACTTTTGTAAATAAAACGAATTTGAGATTAGTTGATGTGTTTTTATTTGCAAAATACAAGATTAATTTTACTCTCCCCTCTTCTTTTTTCCTTTTTTTTTTTGTTCTCTTTGTTTTGTTTTGTTTATGTTTTTATCTCTTTTCTTTTCTTTTTTTAATTTAGTTTTTGTCTTTGTTTTTGTTTTGCTTTGTCTTTTAATTTTTTTTGTTTTTGTTTTTGTTTTTATTTTTATTACTTTTCTTTGTTTTTTTTTGTTTTGTCTTTTAATTTTGTTGTTTTTTTGTTTTTTTTTTAAATTTTTTTATGACATTAAAAAGGATTTTTTTTATTTTCTTTAATTTTTATTTATTCTATCTTGATTTTTTAATTTTTTTTTGTTTTGACTTTTTTTTTTTCACGGTCGATTCTTCTTCTTTTTCTTATTTTTTTCTGTTGATGAAATTCTTTTATTAGATTTGATTTTTATTCTTGATTTTTGATTTCTTTTGTCTTGATTTTTGATTTTTTTTTGTTTCACTTTTCCCTTTTTTTTTGGTTGTTTTTTTTTGGGGCTTTAATTTTTTATTGATTTTGTGTTACTGATCTTTTTTTTTTATATATATATATATATATATATCAATACTTTGTTTTGTCATTATTTTTATTTTTTCTGATTTTTATTTTTTTTGGTTTTGAAACACCCCTTTTTTTAATTTTTATAAAAGCATATATTAATTTCTAATTTTATTGAATGAAAGTTGGAGGAAAGCTCTAAAGTTTAAAAAAAGAATTTAATTAATTTTTGCTTATCATTTTTTTGTTTTTGAAATGAGAAGTTATAAAAACTTAGAGCTTGTTTGATTTTGTTTTGTTTTATTGTTTTCAAAATAGATGTTTTTTAAAAAAAATTTTGAGAACCAAAAAATTAAAAAATCTGTTTGAATCATTATTCTGAAAAAGTAGTTATTTTCTATTTTTTTCAAATTCTACAAAACAAAGGTTACAAAACACCTAAAATATGTTTTAATTTTTCTGTTTTCGAAAACAAAATTATGTCTTTTTATTTTACAAAACACTTCATTAAAAACACATTATCAAACAAGTTTTTTTTTTATTCTTAAAAATAGAAAACTGTTCTAAAAATTGTTTACCAAACAGGGCCTTAGTTTCTCAAAATTAGTTTTTAGATTTAAAAATTTTATTTATTTATTATTTTTATCCCTTTTTTTGTTTTCTTTTTTTTTTTGAAAATCTTTCTTTAAAGAGAACCAATGACTTTGACAATTGAAACGCAAAATTTATTAAAATATAAATTTGAGACCCAAATAAGTACCAAGAAAGTTTTGTTTCCACATATGACCTCTAGGTTTATTCCTATGTACTTGAGGGGACAAAAAATCCCACACGACTATTTTAATAAGTAAAAATAAATGATAAAAATAAAACCAAGATTAAAATTAAACTATTAAAAAAAAGGAAGTTAGAACAAAGATAAAATTGAAATATATACAAGAGCAAGATATTCTACCAAAAGGAAATAATATCACAACACACAAGAGGAAGGAGAAAATATAAGAACCTCGATTCATATGTCATCTTCCTATCTTTTTGGTTAAATTGATAAGTGACCCTCATGTGTTTTCTAGCAAGTTTCATGTGTTGCTCCTATGTACAGCTTCTTGCCCTCTTAGTTTTCATCCGATCATGAGTCTCTAGGTTATGGACCTTGCCCAGAGTATAAGTGAAAAACACATTAGGGTAGTTTTTATGAACCAAGAATAACCAGGGCCCCAATTTTAAAGCAGAAATAATGTGGGTTAATGTTACATTATGAAATTCCCTTTAGACCAAATTTTAAATACAAATAACCCATCTGACTTTGAACATTTCTCATATTTGATCCATAGTGCAAATGAATTACAGAACCTTCGTTAACCACACTTGCATTAAACAGAGAAACCATGTCCTTAAAAGTAGTTTGCACCACATGAACAAGGTCAAATGACATAATTGAAATAGAACCTTTAACATCCATAAATTCATGATTCTAAACATTAGACTCAAAACAGAAGCTTAAGGAAGCATGCCAGAATTTTCCAGATTGAATACAGAGACAGCTTTAAACACAAACTCATGATTGTAGCATTATAAATGGAATTCCATCGAAGAATGCCAACAATCCCAATCAAGGAAGAAATCTCTACAAAATAAATTTGCATTTACAAGCCAAAATCAAATCAAAAGCATAACTAAAATTGAAATTGAAATTGAAATTTGAAATCTAGAGATCAAGGAATTAAAACACGTTGATGGCTTTAAATTTCGAAGGAGAAGAGGGAAGAGAAATGAGTGATGAAATCTTTAGGAAATAATAAAGAAACATAGATAAGCTTAATGCCTGAAGCCCAGTACATATACGATTTTACAATTACTGGTACACATATTCGGTACTCGCCCAGAAGGCCAAAAATCAGAACATCGGATTCCAAACAAGTATGAACTGCAAAAATTCTTGTTCCTTATCTCACTTCACCCGTTAATAATGACATTCAAACAAGAACAGAAGAAATATGCAAAGGTAAAACAAAACTAAGCAACCCCTGAACTGAGGTAAACTAAAAAATATGTGCAAGAAAAGACAGTCCAATTCTAGCAAAAGGAAGACTAAACCATCTGCACCATATCAAGTGAAAGGATATGCCTACAAAATTTTGTAGCGAAGCATTGGAACAAAACCATATCATATCTTGATGATTGAAGCAAACTAGAATGAAATTTAGACATGTAACCAATAGAATGAATCTACCAGTGGCATGTTTCCTCAAGTAAAACTGAATCAGGAATGTGTAACCAACCTATAGTCTTATCAACATGAAGTTAACTAGAGAGAAGTTCACACTCAGCATTTCTAAGCCTATTAATCATCGCATAAGAATAAAGACAGAAGAAAGCACCGAACCAAGAACCAACAGAGAATCACCCTTTTTTTTTTTAGCTCAAAGTCCCAATTTCAAAAACAGGGAGAAACTATCAGAATGCAACATGGGTTTACCTTCAATGTCGATTGACTGCAATGGAGAAGGCTCCTTCACGATGATCCCTTACTCTTCAGACAACTCGCATTGCCGTTCAATTCTTCTTAATTTCTCTCTTGCAAGTCCCTCTTTGTCTCTTGTATTTAACGTGCCTCTTCTGCCTCTCTTCCACTTCAGCATTTCCCGTTTCTCGACCTCCCATCTCTCTTCTCCCAAAAAACCCTCTTCTCTGAATCTCCCTTTTCTCGAAAGCCAGAATCTCACCTCCGTTCTCTCAATTTCTCAACCTCGGGTATTTCCTTCTTTTCAATATGAAAATCCCAAACTTCTCACCTACTCTTCTCACTTCATCTCCGCTGCTCCCTGATTCTCTTTTACTCTCGCTGAATCCCCCTCAATCTCTGTTCTCCTTCTCTTTTTCCTGGTTCTTGGTCTCCAAAACCCTAGACCCAAAATATTCGTTCTTTCCCTATTCTCCCTCGACTCTCCTCCTCTCCTCGAATCCTTCAATTCTCTTCTCCTTTACCTTTGTCTCTCTCCATTCTTCTTTTCATTCCCAGTGCTCTAACGGTTTTAAGCATAGCAATGAACCACCAAGGGACAGAGCAGCTGGTGTGTACACAATGTTGCTGTCTGTACCTTCTCTATGTGTTCAGAGTTGTTTCTTTTTTGTGCGTCCCTCTCTCACTCTGATGCTTTTGTCGTGCTTTTTGTGTCTGTGTGTCCTTGCGTCTATCCACTTGTGTGTCTGTGTCTGCCAGAGGACAGAATGGAGGGGGGACCAAAGGGGACCACCGGGTAGGGTTTGATCAAAGTGGATACTGGGCGGGTTGCTGATTTTTTTTTTGTTTGGGCCCGATGGTTAGACTTAGATTAGGCTTTTTCTTCCTTTTTTCCCTATTCTCTTCTCCTTTCTTTTTTTAGATTAGGCTTTTTCTTCCTTTTTTCCCTATTCTCTTCTCCTTTCTTTTTTCTTTTCTCCTTTTTTTACTTATTCTTTTTTTGGTCTTTTTTAATTTTAATTTAACTTTGATTTTCATTTTTTATCTTTTTTTTTTTAAACAAAATTTAGGTTGATATTGTTTTAAGGATGTTGGGCTTTTCTTAAACCTTCCTCTTCGGTTTAGGCTCAACGGGTGAAATATTCTTTCATTTTTTAACTTTTTTTTATCTTGCTTTTGAATTTGCCCTTTAAATTTTTTTTTTCTATCTGTTGTCTTTCTTTTTCTAACTTCTTTTCTTTTTTAAACTCTCTGTTTTATTTTTTTATTTTCATATATTTTTTTTTATTTTCATATATTTTTTTATTTGATTTTGTTATTATTTTTTGAGCTTACCCAGACAAAATACGGTGTTCACAATTACAGATAAAAATGCAAAAGATGCAAAAAGTACACTCATTTTGAACAAGATTGTTGATATTAACATAAAAATAAGCAAATTTAAGTGAAAAAGATCAATCCCTTGATCAAATATTTTATTTTGCATTTTCTTCTGAAGAATCAAGAAATATTTGGTATCTCGATAGTGGATCCTCAAATCACATGAGAAGCAATAAAAATTACTTTATCAAATTAGATGAAAGTAAGAAATTCTAAGTTACACTTGATAATGAAAAAAATACAAGTAAAAGGTAAAGGCATGATTGCCGTAGAGACAAAAATGCCCAACAAAAATTTATTCATGATATTTATTATGTTCTGAGTCTTACACAAAATTTATTAAATGTTCGCCAATTAATTTTAAAAAGTTACAAATTGATTTTTTATGATAATAAATGTATCATATTTGATAAAAATAAAGGACAACTTATAACTTTCATCAAAATAACCCATAATAAAAATTTTTTCTTAACAATACCACTTAGGCAAAAATATGCCATGAAATATGAAAATGTGGATAAATCCATGCTATGGCATTTGATATATAGCCATTTAGAAATTATGCTTGGACTTCCTCCTATGCATTTGAAAAAAAAGTTTGTGAAGGATGCATTTTTTAAAAGATGCATAGATTGTCATTTCCAAAATTATCTTGAAAAGCAAAAGCTTCACTAGAGTTGGTACATGTAGATATTTGGGGTCCTTCAAAAAATCTCACTTCTAGTGGAAAAAGATATTTTTTACTCTTTATCAATCGCATGATGTGAAATTATTTTATTAAGCAAAAATCAGATGCATTATTCTACTTCGCATAGTTTAGAGCCTTTGTTTTAAAACGAAGTAGAAATTTTGTTAAAATTTTAGAAACTAATCATGAGAGAGAATTTACTGATCAAAGATTCATCAAATTTTGTATAGAGCTAAGCATAAAAAAGGAACTCACAGTCTGGCACACACCTTAATAGAATGGTGTTGAAGAAAGAAAAAATAAAACCATTGTTGAGATAGCGCACTATGTGATAACCTTTCTAAATTTATGCCTTTTTAGTATTTTCCTTGAGTTATGCATACCTTTTGATATATTTTTGTATATAAATCATACTCAAAATAGAAAAATATGCCTTTTTGATAGTTAAACTTAATTATTTTGCTTTTAGATTAATTATGCAATCTTAACCCTATTTTAGGATACTTTTGATATTTTTATAGTTTTATACTTTTGCAGATGGCAAGGAATGTTTTGGGCAAGCCACTTGAAGCTAAAATGCATGTTGGATGCCTTGACTAAAAGAAGTTGATTTATCACGACCAAATAAATATATAGCCGTGGCCAATACTTTCATGGAGGAAACAGAACAATCCAAAAAGTGCTTCACCGCAGCTAATACTTGGAAAAGAAGCTAGAGAACGAACCCGAGACTACCTTGCCACAATGAACTCTATTTTACTGAAACATTGCATTTTGAAACTTGACAGATACTAGGGCTGGATATATCCCTCATTTTTTGAAGGGAGAGGGGATTTTCCATCTTTTAGGCTGCCTTGGGAGCTTGTGTGCTAGGATTTGTATAAATTTGGAAGTGATTGGAGCCAAGGATTGAAGTTTTTGAAAGATTTAAAGCTTTTTCCCTTCAATTTTTTTTAACCTTTTTTTTTTCTCTTTCTCTTGTATTCTTCTATGGCTTTGATTTTCTTGTATTTTGTTAGCTTGTGGGTGATTATGAATAGCTAGACACTTTGTTCTAGGATTATTTTGAATCTTTGTATTGATTGACACTTGATTCTCCTCCACTTTTATGATTAATGATATATATATATATATTGATTTCACTTCATTCTTAATGCTTCTAGTTGATTGGCTACCAATTAGTTGTTTTGTTTACTTAAGTGATGCTGGAGAGAGCTAGTTTGAGTATAGAACTTGGGTTTAATCATGCAAGAACTTGAAATTGACGAATTGAATGGATGGTTTTGTTAGTGAGGTAGAGATATACTTACTGAATTTGCATAGTTAGATTAGGGTTTAAGCTTAAAATTGAGATTTTATTAATTGTAAGAGAGATGAAGCAATTAATTGAATTTAAACACTTGTTTTTGACTTGAGAAAGCTTTTACTATTTGATCTCTAGGCTAGCATATATAGTTATTAGTCATTTATGTGAGAGCAGGTTGTCCTTGCGTAACAAGGGGAGAAATAATTCTAGGTCCCTTTTCATACTTGAAGTCAAAAGATTTTTTAACCTATTTTAAAAATTTACTCACAAAGCAATTTTTACTTTTTACATTCAATTTCAATAATCAATTATTTTGCTCAATTTAGTTTAAAGTATGAGTTTAATGATTAACTAATTCTAACTCCAATCCTTATAGGAACGATAATCTTTTTATACTATTTTGTCACGGCTCGTGCATTTGCAGTGTAAGCTGGCTAGTGAACAAGTTTATGGCGTCGTTTTTAAGGATTAAAAGTTGAAATTTTTTTGGTTTTTCATTAAATTTGTGTCAATAAATTACGTTTGAGCTTTTATCTAGAATCATAGCTTGTTTTAGTATGTTAGTTTACATTTTAATTTTTTTTTAATTAGTTTGATACTTGTTTGTAGTATTTCCTTTGTAGGTACCCTCCCCACGCATGCAAAGGTTGAATCCTGACGATCTTAAAATCCTTTTGGAGGGAGAAAATATTTTTGGAAAAGCCAATCCAGAACCAGAAATGTACCTACAACCCATTATGGTTGACCTTGATGAAAATGATCTTTATAATTTGGATGACTTCCTCAACCGAGAGGCACAGAGTTATCACTCCAATATTTGGATGCCAAAAATTCAAGTTAGAAACTTTACCTTGAAATATTTTTTGAAGACTACTATCGAGAAGTTGTGAAGAAGGAAATTCTTAAATGGCTAGATGCGAATATCATATATCCTATTTCAGATAGCTTTTGGGTGAGCCTAGTCCAATGTGTTCCTAAGAAGGAAGGTATGATTGTGGTGGCTAACACCCATAATGAGCTAATCCCTACCCACACAGTAACTGTATGAAAGGTTTGTATGGATTATCGCAAATTAAATGGTACAAGTCGAAAAGACCATTTTCCTTTGCCTTTCATTGATCAAATGCTAGATAGACTAGTCGTGAAGGAATTTTTCTACTTTCTAAATGGTTATTCAGGGTATAACCAAATTGCAATCGCTTTAGAAGACCAAGAGAAAACGACTTTCACTTGCCACTATAGTGTCTTCGCATTTAGAAAGATGTCATTCAGCTTATGTAATGCAATAGTAACTTTTCAAAGATGCATGATCTCTATATTTTTTGACATGTTTGAGCAAACTATGGAGGTCTTCATGGATGATTTTTTAGTGTTTAGTGATTTATGTAATAAGTGTCTCCATAATCTAAATGTGGTGTGCAGTCTTGTAAAGAAACTAATATGGTGCTCAATTGGGAGAAATGTCATTTCATGGTGCAAGAAGGCATTATATTAGGCCATAGAGTATCTAAAAAGGGATTAGAAGTAGATAAAGCCAAAGTGTCCATCATTGAACAACTACCTCCACCCACTTTTATTAAGGGTGTGAGAAGTTTTCTTAGCCATACAGTTTTTACCATCACTTTATTAAAGATTTCTCTAAAATTACCAAACCTTTATGTAAATTACTTGAAAAGGATATTGAATTTAAGATTAGTGATGCCTGCTTGTAAGTATTTAAGGAACTGAAAAAAAGACTTGTCTCTGCACTCATTATGACCATGCCTAATTGGAGCTTGCCATTCATTGTCATATGTGATGCAAGTAATTATGTTGTTGGAGTAGTCCTGGGTAAAAAAAAAAGATAAAGTTTTTCACCCTATCTACTATGCTAGCAAAACCCTTGATGAAGCTCAAGAGAACTACACCACCACAGAAAAAGAGATGCTAGCAGTGGTGTTTGCTTGTGATAAGTTTAGGGTGTACATTGTGGGATCTAAAGTGACTATATTCACCGATCATTTAGCTATAAAATATTTGGTTAGTAAGAAAGATTCTAAAGCTAGGTTAATTAGATAGGTACTTTTGTCAAGAGTTTGATGTATGGGGTATTAACTTTATAGAACTTTTCCCTAACTCATTTAGTAATTAATTCATGGATTATGTATCTAATTGGGTGGAAGCTATTGTTAGTCCTACCGACGATGCAAAAATGGTGGTTAAATTCTTGAAGAAGAATACTTTCACTTGATTTAGAGCACCGTGAGCCATTATCAGCGATGGAGGATCACATTTTTGCAACAGTGAATTTCAGGCTCTTTTAAGGAAATATGGGGTGAAACATAAGGTGGTTTTGGCCTATCATCCTCAAACTAATAGGCAAGCTGAGATCTCCAACTAGGAAATTAAAACCATCCTTGACAAAACAGGGGGTGTGTCTAGAAAAGATTGGTCTTCAAAACTTAATGATACATTATGGGCTTATAGGACTGCTTTCAAGACCCCCATTGGCATGTTACCATATAAGTTGGTCTTTAGGAAAGCTTGTCCAAGACAACAATGTGCCAAAATATTTGTAGGCTAAAGCTATCAACACAATAGTTTATATTCTTAATCGATCTCCTTCAAAAGCAGTTCTAAATAGAATGCCATATGAAGTTCAATTCAAGAGAAAGTTAAAGGTTGATCATTTTAGAATCTTTGGCAACATTGCTTATACCTACATCCTAAAAGGGAATGAAGAAAAGCTAGATGAGAAAAGAGAAAAGTGTATCCTCATTGGTTATAGTAATGAATCTAAGGGCTATTGTCTCTACAATCTGATACAAGACAATTAATTATTTCAAGGGATGTTATTTTCAATGAAGAAGCTAGGTAGAAATGGAGTAATGAAGCAATTGAGAAAGTTCAACATCTTGAAACTGAGGAGAATGTTAGAGATAATGCAAACACAAGCACAAGTTAATTACCAAGACAACAATGCTTGTCACCATATTCATCTCCTCCATGAAAAATGCGATCATTACAAATATTTACCAAACTTGTAATGTTACATAATTTTTTTTTTGAATCATAAAAAATGAAAAAGTTGCAAAAAGGAGAAGAATAGAGAAAAGGCATGAATGATCAAGAAGAACTATACATGGGAGCTTATGGAGAAGCCAAAAGAGAAAGATATCACTAGGCTAAAATTGGTATACAAAATCAAATATAACAAAGATGGGTCAATCCAAAAGTACAAGGCATGACTTTTAGCAAAAGGCTGTTCTCAATAACTAAGTATTGAATTCAACAAGACCTTCACTCCTCTGCTATGCATGGAAACTATCAGAATTGTACTTGCTTTGGTCGTCCAACTAAAACTATCAGTATATCAGTTAGACGTGAAGTCTGCATTCCTAAATGGAAAAATTGAAAAGGTGTATATGGAGCAACCTCAAGGGCATGTGGTCTAAGACAAAGAAGATAGAGTATATTGATTAAAGAAAGCATTCTACGATTGAAATAGGCACCGTGTGCATGGAATAACAAGATAGATAGGTATCTTTTTTATCATGGTTTCACCAAAAGCCTAAGTGAGCCATCGTTGTATATGAAAAAGCAAGGAAATAGTTTCCTCATCCTTTGCTTATATATGGATATATGCTGGAAATGATACATAGATGATTGAAGACTTCAAGTAGACTATGATGAAGAAGTGTGAGATGACTGATCTTGGCCTCATGAGATGCTTTCTTGGAATGCAAGCAAAATAAAGGCTTGGGTAGATATTCATTTTTTAAGAAAAATACACTTATGATTTGTTAAAGAAATTCAAGATGCAGGACTACAAGCCAGCATCCACACCAATGGGAACTAATGAAAAATTATCAAAAGAAGATTAAAAAGAAAAGGTGAACAAGACAACTTATCAAAATCTTATTGACTCGTTGATTTATCTCACAAACACCATGCTTAACGTAGTGCATGTTGTCAACATTATTTCTAAATTAATGAGTGAGCTTAACAAGTCACATCTCACAACTGCAAAATGAATCCTAAAATATGTCAAAGATACAAAGAATTTTGGCATCTTGTATGAAGTAAAAGATAATTGCAATTTGATTGGCTACACTTATAGCCATTGAAGTGGAAGCACTGATGATAGAAAGAGTACAATAGGATATATGTTCCTTCTAAGTTCTAAGGTAATTTCATGGAAATCAAAGAAGTAGAGGATAGTCACACTTTCATCTGCAGAAGTAAAATATATAGCAACTAACAATGTAGCATGTGAAGTAGTTTAACTCAAAAGGATCTTAGAGAATTTACATCATAATGCTAGCATGCCAACAAAATCTATTGTGACAACATGTCTACTTTTGGCATGACAAAGAATCCTATTTTTTATAGCCACATCAAGCATATTAAAATTCTATACCATTTCATTCGATGGGTAATAAAACTAGAAGAAATCAAGTTACAGTTTTGCAGGATTGAAGACCAACTCACAAATACTTTTATAAAACCAATCACAGTTGAAAAATTTACCAACTTTAGAGAAATGCTTAGAGTTACAAATTTTTTTTAAATTAAGAGAGAGTGTTAAAAATTTATTAATATAGAAAAATAGAATATTTCATATCAAAGCAAAACAAAGAGTGGCAGTGACATAAAGATAATGAAAGATGTGAAAGTATATAAGTAGCAGGAAGCAAGTAAGTTGGCAACAATATAATTGTAATCTACTAACATAATCAAATAAGAAGAATAGTGTAGTGGTAGCATGATGAAATGTAAAAGCAGCAGACCAATACGTGTGGGGCAAGTTATAATAAATGCAAAGTGGAAATAATTAAAAAATTGTAATATGTACCTACCACACACCACCAAGGCACTCTTATAAATAGGAAGAGGTATGTAGCTTTGTGTATTGTAGCTAAGAAATATTCTGTAACAATCCAAGACATAACAACATGTAACATTAATAGCCTTCACTTCTGTGAATCAATTTTCTCTCCCCCCATTGTATAGCATTCACATAATACACTATATAGGGCCATATCCATTTTTTATATAATTTAGATCCCATCACCCCTTTCTCCCTCCTTGGATCTGACAGTGTTAGATGGAGTAAATCTTCTTTTGGGGAGTATAATGTCCGAATAGGGTCGTTCATCATGGATCAGAGGCTAAGCAACAGTGCTGCATTTTGGAAGCTAATATGGAGCTAGCCCGAGCAAAAAAGAATTTGGACCTTCCTATGGCAAGTTGCTCACAACCAACTCTATACAAAAGATCTTTGAAGACGGCGAGGTTTGGGTACTGCATATTGTCACATATGCAAAGACTATGAAACCACCATCTATATCTCACGTGACTGCAGCATAGCTACTAAGTTCTGGAACAGATTTGTGATAGGTGAAAGACATAACCTATTTTTCATAAGCAATCAAACACTTTGGTTAGCTTCAAATTTATAGGATGACTCCACTTCAGGGATGGACACTAACTGGAGGTGTCACACCCGAAAATGCGAACATGTGGCGCCTTAAAGAAAAAGAAAATTTCAAAAAAGAAATTTCGATTTTCAATGAAATCAAAATTAAAAGTAAATAGGATTCAGGAGTTGCCACTAAAATTTTAATTTTGAAAAAGCAAAACTTTGGAAAAACTTTTTTATTTAAAAAAGATGGTTTACGAACCAGATTTGGATTTGGGAGTTGATTGCGAGTGGAGAAGGTGTTAAGTACCCCACTACACCCATTTCTAAGAACAGTTAATCTAAGTCAGTTGTGCAAAATTAATATGGCCTCTATGCTATTTTAATTCTCCCTAACAAATCATATGCAAAATAAGAAATAACCAAATTAAAGGAAATAAAATTAAGAGTAAAAAGAAGGAAAAGAAATTAAAGAAATAAGATTAATAGTAAAATGAAAGAAAAGAAATTAAAAGGAAATGTTCATTTACAAGGGCAGATTTGACTTAGGCTAAGAGCCTAGGGTCTACGTACCCAAAAATAGGGATCAAAGTCCTAGTAGTTCGAATAAAATTTGCCTTTTGGTTGATGTTTTATTTTTGTTTTTGTTTTTTTTTTGGTTGTTTTTTTGTTTTGTTGTTTTTGTTTGGCTTTTGTTTGATTTTTAATTTTAATTTTTTTGATTTTTTTTAAAAGAGAAAGAGAGTAAAAATCATTTAGACTTTTGCAAATAAAACGAATTTGAGATTGGTTGATATATTTTTATTTGCAAAAGATAGGATTAATTTTACTTTCCCCTCTTCTTTTTACCTTTTTTTTTGTTTTCTTTATTTTGTTTTATTTTTATTTTGTTTTGTTTCTGTTTTATTTATTTTTATTTTATTTTATTTTTATTTTTATCTCTTTTCTTTGTTTTTTTTAAATTTTGTTTTTGTTTTTGTTTTTGTTTTTGTTTTTGTTTTTGTTTTTTTGTATTTTTGTATTTTTTAAAAAATTTTTATGACATTAAAAAGGATTTTTTTTATTTTCTTTAATTTTTATTTGATTCTATCTTATTTTTTAAATTTTTTTGTTTTGACTTTTGTTTTTTTTTCATAGTTGATTTTTCCTATTTTTCTTACTTTTTTCTTGAGGAAATTCTTTTATTAGATTTGATTTTTGTTCTTGATTTTTTATTTCTTATGATTGATTTTTCATTTCTATATTTTTTGCTTTTGATTTTTGTTTATTTTTTATTTTAGATTTTAGATTCTTTTTTTATATGTATTTTGCATTTATTTTTATTTGTCTATTTAAAGAATTTTTATTTTTATAAAATATATTTTTATTAAAAGAAAAGTTCATAAGTCTTAAAAAGGTTGATTTCTCACTTACTTTTTTCGTTTTCTTTTTTTTGGGGTATTTGTTTGATTTTGTCTTTTTTCTTTATTTTTTGTGTAATTTTTCTTTTATTATTATTATTATTGTTATTATTTATTGCTATTATTGTTTTTATTTTTATTTTATTTAAAAAATCCCTTTTTTCATTTTAACCCTTTTTTTTAGAAGACGCTTCAAAAGGAACAATTAATTTCATTTTTTTAATTAATTACAATTTTTTTACCTACAATTTTTCAAATTTCACAAAAGACCCTTTAGTAAAGAAAAGATAAATCTTTAAGACCCAACTTGATTTTCTATAAAAAGATTTTTAATTGTTTTTCTTATTCTTTTTTTTTTGTTGAAATTTTTTTTTAAAGAACCATATGATGGGGCCATTAAAACCCAACATATATTAAAATGTAAATTCAACACCTAATAGGTACCAATGAGGCTTTATTGCCCCACATGACCCCTAGGTTTACTCCTATGTACTTGAGGAGACACAAGGTCCCACACGCCTATTTTAAAAATATAAAACAAAATGAAATGAAGCCAAAATATGTACAAGTACACAATAATTTGTAGTAGTGTGTGTCCTGTGTACAATCAAACATATAGCACATTACTTCAAACAATGATTACAAAAATGAAAGGAATGGAAATTTGCAAGAAATCACTTGTTTGCATTTTGGTTTATCTCCATTTCTTGCTCCTTTCCCCAATCAGATCAGCGTTGCCTTACGTTTCTTAACACCCTCTTTGATAACCCACAACATGTATTGGCATTTGCTCACATGTCAAACAAAATAAGATGCTAGTTATTAAGGCTTCGATGGATCCACAGCTTAAATATGGAAATGAGTCACTAAAGCAATAAGCAATTGACATAGGGATAACTTGTACCAAGACTTTCAAACAAGGATGAGGACAATAATTAGCCAATTCATGTGCAAGTATCAATTCACACATCATTCAAGCATCCAAACGGCATTAAAACAATCAATTTATCTTTCAAATAGACTTAGATGAAATTATCTAATCATTACAATCAATGGTACTATAGAGAGCTTACTGGAACAAGTGAAAATAGGAAAAGGAAGCAAGTCTTCCCACCAAATTAAAGTGATCTTTAAGCCAATCATCATTTCATAGCATGCCCAGAACAAAATTCTTAGCTCTTTAACAAACTAGCACATATTTTCATGGCACCCAAGAAGTAATTCCAATAAGGTTCAAACTAATTTTTTCATGCTTACTAGGTCATGACTAAGGAGTGAAATTTCTTCAAATCAAAGTAAATACAAAACCCAATTCGAGGCCATGAAAACAATGTTACCCCAACAGAAACCCAATTAATGTCATTGCCCCACAGCCTTCTAAAATACCTGTGTACTCCTTAAAAAAAACTCATAAACTCAAAATAGGATTTACATCAGACTTAGTTGGATCAAGAAACAGCCAAGAAGCAGAACAATATTCCGATATAATTGTGTGCCAAAGTATAACACATACAAGGCAGCAAAATGCATGAATAAGATTTATCTCTATTTGATAAGACAAACTAAAGTAGGTTCCCTTTCAAATAACGACATACATAACAACAAAAAAGAGAAAAATGTTCAGCAAAATCTGGAGCCGCTCTCACATTAAAGATAGAATTTTGTGTCAAGCAAGTATTCGTTACACTCGATGTGCTGATCTAAAGTTGAATCTGATCACACCAAATGCATTGGTCCTGATAGTCAAATATTAAAGAAGCAGAAAATCACATTAACAACAGCAGAAAGAGATGAATGCATAGATAATCTCACAACGTTGCTTCACTACTCAAAATATATAACTAACACCAAGAGGTCCAAACTACACAACAAATTATTCTCATGCAGCAGTGTGAAATCCCAATGAGAGGCGTTTATGAAACTTCAGCCACTGACCCAGCCATGCACAGACCTATTTGAGCAAATCATTAATATCAGAAATTCTCAGCAACCAATTATAAGCCTACATTCGTTCTTATCAAGACAGAGAAAGTAGCAATACATGATTTACCTCTATGCAGCTTTGATGGCTTCTTTGTAGCAAACAGGGAATCAAACTTGCGTTCGAGAGTAGCCTATGACCTTCGCCTCCATCCCTATGAACTTCTTCAAATCTTCTGTTTTGATTCTTGTATCCCTTCTTCTGTCTCTGACTCTCGTTTCTCCCTCATCTCTCAGTCTCAGTCTCAGTCTCAGTCTCAGTCTCTCACATAGCTCCCTCTCACTCTAAGTTTCTTTCTTAGTCTCCCTTTCTTTTGAATCACCTCTGTCTGTCCCTTTCTACTTCTCAGCTTCAAGTTCCGTCTCTTCAATTCGAAAATCCCAAACTTTTCACCTACTCTCTTCACTTCATCTCCGCCACTCCCTGATTCTCTTATGCTCTCGTTGAATCCCCCTCAATCTTTGTTCTCCTTCTCTCTTTTCTAGTTCTTGGTCTCCAAAACCCCAGACCCAAAATGTTCTTTCTTTCCCTATTCTCCCTCGACTCTCTTCCTCCCCTTTCCTTTCGATTCCCTTATACCTAAAATCAAATCTGCCCATCGCTCTCTCTGCGTGTTTCCTCAATGCATCTTTGCTTCTCCCTTTTTGTTTGTGCCTTTTCTCACTCACGCTTCATTTCTTTTTTGTGCCTCCTCCCTCTGACACGTTTGTGGTCCCCTCTTATGTCGATGTGTGTTGCCTTTTGCCTCCGCCATTTTTGTGCATGAGCGTGGTCCCTTTCTGCACTGTTGAGAGACGTACGAGTAATGGACGTGTGCGAGCCCTGTGCGTGGTCCCTTCGCTAGATTCGTGCGAGAAAGCAAAGTGATCAGAAAATGGATGCGGGTAATGCTTGGTTTGGATCCGAGTTGGGCTTGTTCTTTGGTTTTTTTTTTCTTTTTTTTTTTAATCCAATTTTGAGCTAGTTTTGGACTCTTTTTTTTTTTTTTTTTTTTGCTTAGACCCTTTTTTTTTTTTTTTTGTTTGGGCTCTCCTAAATTAGGTTCTGGAATTTTAATCTTTTTTTTTGTTTTGGGCTTCCTTTTTTTAATATATATTATATTTTTTTATTTTCTCTTTTTTGTAGTATCCTTTTGATGATTTTTTTGGCCATTTATTTATTTTTTAATTATTATTCTTTTAAGTATTTCTTTGATGATTTTTTGAATTAACTTGCTTTTAGTCTTTTCTCTCTCTTTCTTTGTGGGTTTTTACTTTTTTTATTCATTTTTTTTCTTTTTCTAGTCTCTTTTTGATTTTTTATTTCATTTTTTGAATTTATGTTATTCCCTCTTTAATTTTTCTTTTTGTTCTAATTTTGGATTAATAGACTTTTACCTTGTTTTTTATTTTTATTTTTATTTTTGGATTCTTTCCCCTTTGATTTTTTTTTTTTAATTTTATTGGACTGAATGGACTTATTTGATTTTTATCTTTTTATTTATTTATTTTTTGTTAGTTTAATTTTATCATTATTTTTAGAACACGGTGTTCACAGGAGGACTGTGTTTGGCGTGGGGTACGTGCTCCTTTGGAAGAGACGGAACGAAGTAATCTTCAATAGTGCTAACACGTCGAACCAAGACTTACTAAGAAGGACCATTACTCGATCAAGTGAGATAGCACGTGCAAAAGGAAAGGACCATTCTGGTAAGTTGGTCCACAAACCTCCTATTTGCATCAAATGGTGGCCCTTGGACAGTGAATAGGCGAAGATTAATTGCGATGGAACTAGTAAGGGGAACCCAGGCCTTGCTGGGTGTGGTGGGATCATATGGGACCCAACTGGAAACTAGATTAAAGGCTTCTCAAGGAATGTAGGATGATGTTCATCTACAAAGGCTGAGATTTGGGGCGCCTTCTCCGGTTTGCAGCTTGCTTGGAGAGAGGGACTCCGCAAAGTTCATTTTGAACTAGACTCGTTTATCTTAGTTGAGGGCATTAATAACCCCTCTCAGATGGGAGGCTTACCTAATGGTATCATGAAGATAATTCAAATTCTTTTGGACAAAGATTGGGAAATCAGAGTGTCCACGTAATGCATGAAGCTAACTGATGCATAGACTTATTTGTAAATCACAGCTTGAATATGTCACTTGGCATGCACATTTGGGATAGTTTACCCTCTTTTCTTAGCTTGTATTTTAATTCAGACCTGAGGAGGACGTATTTGTCCCGTTGATTTTGTTGGTACTTTGTCCTTTTCTTTTGGATTATAAGCCCCGTTAATTTATCACAGAAAAAAAAGTTAGTGTATTAAAACTGTAATTAAGTGTGTAAGAAGAAATTGAAAATTGCTTTTCTTAAAAAAAAACATAAATATGCAATATTTGAAACAAATTATCAATTTATGGCATTCTCAAGATAATTTCTTAATGCATGACACTTTTGGCCACGTCAGGGTATTAGCGGACCAGTCCACCTGAAAATTTTGGGTACGTTATAATTTCTTATTGCTTAACACTTCTGGCCATGCACTGATTTCTTAATGCATGACACTTTTGGCCACAAACAAATTACAATATATTACATGTATTGTATGGCTATACAATAGATTAATATATACAAGTCCATCAGATAAATAGGTGTCGTACATGTACGTGGTTGAATTCACTAACACATCCACTTTATTTAATTCTCATTGGCTTATTGTATGAACTCATGATTTATGCAGTGTATCTAAGAATTTCTCCGCCAAAATCGACCTCTTTTATGCATTTGTGTCGTCAAAAAATTGATAGTTTTTATAAATATTTATAGTTATCCAGATTGATATTTTCCATGAGAAATAAATTTTTTTTTTTTCCCTTTCTATCCATTCTTCACCTTGTTCTTCCTAGTTGATTGATCAGTTTCACAATTAAATAAGTGAAAACACTCATAGATTTAGATAGCAATAAAATCTATCATATAACTTTTTTGCTTGATAAATTTAGAGGTATATAGCATTTGTCACATAAAAAAAATACCATTATTATTTTTAGATTAATCAAATTTAAGTGTAGAACAATTAATATCAATTGCAATTTTTTTTCTAAGAAATGGATCATAAGAAAATGGGTTAGTACTGAAGGGCCGAGTACTTCGTCTGGGCCGCCCTTTTTATAATTTTTACCCCAGCCTTGTTCTCAATCATATGGGTACCCTCTTGGAACTATCATTGTGGGCACATTTGAATTTCATACCTTAAAAGGAAAAAAAAAAAACTCTTACTCTAAAAGTACACAAGAATTCTCCTCATTTTTAGGGCCAACATCCATTGGAAGACTCCAATGTTTTTTTTCAAGGGTTTTCAGATAGTGGAGTAGATTGGGGATTTGGATGTTCTTTTGTCTATAAAACCCCCAAATCCCAGTCAAAGCAAAATCTCCAGAAAATTACCAGGGTGTAAGGGAGAGTTAGCGATCAACTTTTTTCGTGTTTGAGCAAGCCTCGGAGACTCTTCTGCTCTCCTCATTTGGTATCCCCTTAATTTCCTCAGGTACCACGCTTTCCTTGAAATCTTGATCTTTTTCTTTTGAGTCTTTTAGATTTTTATTTATTCTTTCTGTACTTATTATCTGATTAATGATAAAAAAGAAGTCTACTCTAGCTACTTGTTTTGTTCATCTTTTAGTGCAGATTCCAATGGAGATCCACGGAGTCATTCCAATGGAGATCCACGGAGTCAGTCCGATGGAGATCAACGGAGTCCAAAGCCACAATATGATGTGCAACAACAACGATGAGCAAGAAACGGAAAAGAAGATGAGAAAGAAGAAGAGGTTGGTCATAGACAACCTTCACTACCCAGTGGAACTAATCATCAATATTCGCTCCACCGAAGGCATCGACAACCCCGTGACTCTGGGAAGGCATTACTTCGCGCTGTACTATATCGAACCCGCCCAAGTGTTTCAAACTCGGGTTGTTCGAGCCTTGTTGGACGACCCCTTCTGGGACGAGATTGATTTCATTCCAATACCCAACCGTACTCCTCAAAGCTACGACTTCCTCAACGTTGAGATCGTGAAATTGGGCTCCGACACCGACCCGGGACCCTCGTCTAAGATGATCATTGTGGGGAGGGCTAGGGTGCCCTTGCCAAAGCAACCTTGCCGTCGGATTGTAGGGCGCTTTGGCCTCGTGAGGCTTGATGGCAACGGGCACAAGGCTCTTGCAGGCTACATTATTCTGGCCATGGAACTCAGGAGGTTGTGGATTGGTCAGCACCCTTGTTTATGATTAATCAATAGTTAGAATTCAAGGTGATCCTATTTGACTTTGTCTAGTTTCAATTTACAATACGAAGTGCCCTAAAGGCTCTATGGCTTTTGCTTTTTGGTACATGCATCCTTTAGCTTCAAACATGTGTTAGTAATGACTGATTGATTATGAGTTGGTGATATGTAGTTGGTAACTTGGAGTGATTTCGAGGTTGAAAGCAGTTTATATGGTTTCTGTTACATAGAGATTTCTTTCAAACATCTGCATGGTTTTTCTGGTAACTATGTTGTTTTCTTAATAGTATCATTTTTATGATATGTTGTAATTCTTCATGTGTATCTATGTGTTTGGAAGATCAACTGGATTGAATATATTGCATGGTTTTACAATTAATAATTGTACGTAGCGAAAACAAAAACTTTGTGATTAGTTACTTGAATTATGCTTAAATACTCAATAAAGCAAGACGGATGTGCAGGGGGCAAAGGGGGAGTGCTCCCCCCCCCCCCCCCCCCCCCAAAAAAATCCCTTGTCCCCCGGCCACTGAAAATTTTTATGTAATACTATTGAAAATTTGTTAGGATAGAGAGGAGTAATGGGTAGGATTTTTCATGATCAAGTGGATTCTTTTAGTTCATGTTTCTTTAAGTGAAAGTATCAAAGGGTATTGGTCTTCATAATCAAGTGGATTCTTTTATCATTTGCAATTTTTTGAATTTTCTATGTAGAAAATTGCAAGAAGCATTATAAATTACCATAAAGTTAGAATAAGGGATAAGAATGAAACAAAAAAATCACTAAAATAATTATTTTATGTAATAGAATTTATTAAGATATTTATTTTAATAAATTTTTACTAATTTATTGCATAAATATTGATTAAATACAAAAAAAATCACTTTAAATACAATAGAGTTATCAACTCTTAATTCAACTTTGGATCCAGAGATAATTAAGTTATTTAATGTTGATCATATCTGTAAATTAATAGTAAGATTTTATCTTAATGATTTTATTGAATAAGAGAGATTGCATCTTTAAATACAAATACAATATTATGAACTTGATGTTGCTCAACATCTTAATCTTAAAAACTTGTTTGCAATCTCTCAATTACAAAAAAAAAAAAAATACTTATTTAATTAATCATTTGCTTTGCCTATTATTAACTTAACTATTTCAACTTCAACTATAACAGGTGAGACGTGGTTTTTATCTATAAACATTATAAAAAATAAGTTTGAGAATAAGATAAAAATAATTTGTTTACATATTACATTGTTACTTATACTAAAAAATGTATCGTTAAAAAATTTGACACAAATTCAATTATTGATAAATTTTATGAAATAAAAAAAATGTTATACTTGACTTATGTAAATTGCCAAAACGAGATATTACATCTATACTTTTAATATAAAATTATATATATATATATATATATATATATATGTGCATGTTAACTTTGTTTTTCCCTCCCAATAGTTTAATCTTAGATCTGTTTCTAATTAAGCAAGTAAGAGAGGAGCGAATACCTCACACCTTCAAGTCTTCAACCCAACCAGAGAATGGCTAAGAGTAATATAAAATTTTATAGTGGGGTGTGTAATGATCAAAGACACATTATCTTTCATAATTAATTACGAAATGCATCTTTCCCATTGTTGTAAACGCAAGTATTTGGCAATCCGTGCAGGTTTGCTCAAAAGTTTAAAGCCATTATTTATCAGGCAAGGGAAATTTGTATGACGGAAAAATAATAGAAATATTATGGTAAATAAAACCCAAGACATGGAAAAGAGAATCATAGCAGGTTAAAGAAATTCCTCTGAGGAATAATTCCAAAACTTTCCATTGTTGAGGTAATTGCAAATATCGTTATAAATATATAACAAATATCTTTATTATTTTTTATACTAATGATTTTTATATTAACTTTGATGATTACTTTGTGATGTAATAATGATTGACCACTTCACTTATTTAATACATTTCATATTAGGGGTGCTCAGCAGTTTAATTCAATTCATTTTTGAACCCAACCTAAATCAAAGCAAGCTAATTAGTTTGCTAAAAGATTAGACATACTCAGTTTTATTGAAATGATTTCACTAAACTATTAATAATTGGTTTGGTTTGATTTAATTTTTTTTTAAAAAAATTATGCCTAACTAATTCAAATAATAATTTATTGACTGATTTAGTTTATTTGAAAATTGAACCAAATTGCTCGATTCTTATTTAAAGAAAATCAAACTAAGCCGATTTTAATTGATTTTTTTTAAGTGTCTCTCCTTTTTTTTCAAAACAAAAGAAAAAAGCTATACGAAATAAATTGATGTCACTTCAACATTTACATCAACAATTCCTTAACTCGCCTAGTAGCTAGTTATATATCCTCTTAGTAATTTTAGTTTTATAAAAGATTTAATTTGGTTCTTTTTCAATGTCAAGTGACATTACATTTCTATTCAGGGCTGTTTATGGGAAGAGATATTTAGTAAGTTTGATATTCAAACTAATTAAAATATCAGATTTATTTTTATACTCGTGACCTAACCCAATCCGAATAAACCCAATTTTATGTTAGGTTAGAGCAAGTTAAGGCCGTCCGAGTCTTTTTTTTTTTAAATTAATACTTATAATATAAAAATATCTTTTTGTAAACTCATAGGCATATATTTTAAAATAATAGATTTTTAGAATTTTTATATTTTTATCATTAATAAAAAAATAGTCTGGTATTATTAAGTAAAATATATGTTATACTATCATAATTAGCCTTAGGTAAATATGTGTATTTTCATTATTCAATAAAAAAATATCAGTAAGTATGTATATCAATGATAAAAATAATTAAGTAGAGAGAATTTGAGTTGGTAATAAAAACTACACAATGCAAAAAAAATCAAATGAAATAAGAATAAAAAAAAATATAAGATGGCAAGATATTGATAATTATAAAAAAAAAAAGTAACTACTAAAGTGGGTTAGGCAAAATATATCTTCACCCGTGACCCGATCTAACTTGATATAGTTTTGTTTAAAAT
Source organism: Erythrophleum fordii (assembly GCA_032878935.1). Taxonomy (NCBI): domain Eukaryota; kingdom Viridiplantae; phylum Streptophyta; class Magnoliopsida; order Fabales; family Fabaceae; genus Erythrophleum; species Erythrophleum fordii. The sequence goes on from JAVQMF010000050.1 coordinate 18,814,410, forward strand.
TCTATCTATTTATATTTTTGGCCCAACTTGACCCCGCCCCAATTAGGCCAAGTTAAGGTAGACTCCTAAGACTTAACCGGCCAACAAACATTCATACTTTTATTTTTAAAAAAATTTTCAATTACGTTTTCTTCTTACAAATCTGTCCAATATTTTTAAATTTTTATGACTAGTTATTTAATAGTTTCGCACATGTCCTACATAATAGATGATAAGCTAAGTAGTGACACTTAGATGCCACGTAATCAAACAATTTGCCACATTAGCTTCGCCCTTTTTGTTAAGTATTAAATAGATTCGTGATAGGAGAATGTAAATGAATTTTTTTAAAAAATAAAAAGGACAATATTACTTAATTTTAATACAAAGAGATTAATTAAATTGAATCTTTTCTAAAACTAAAGGGATTAAAGCATGACACTGTAAATTACACAAGGTCTCAAGACCAAGTTGCTAACATCGTCGCCAAGCCACTTAAGTACGAAGATTTTGAAACTAGGAGTCACAGACATAAAGTCTAAAGGGATGTTAGAAGGGAACTTGACTTTTGCCCAATGTTTTGTAGTTTATTTAGTGTGTCATGCTTCATATTTTGTGCCCATTATTTTATGCCCATCATTAAGAATTATCTTATTAAAATTAATAGGTGGTAGCTAAAATTATAATAGTGGAAAAATACATTAAATGAGAAGCTATTGATATATCAAACTAAAGAGTAGAGATATAGTATAAAGTTTTCTCTCCTTTCCATTAATCCTTTCCCGTTTCACTCTTTAAAATTTCTCCAACAAGATTCAAAGTACTTAGGACCCGTTTGGTTAGCTCATTGAAATATAATTCATAATATAATTTTTTTGTAATATTTATTATATTATTTTAAAACATTTATTTTTTTATTTTTAAAAAATAAAAAATACGGATATCATTTTTTATTTTATCTATTTTTTTTCTTTATATATCTAATATTCATTCAACCAAATAAACCATAAAATTCAACTATTGTTCCATCACGCATTCTTCTGTGGAGATTGCGAAGAAACATTGACCCATACCTGGGGAAGGCACATTGTCACTAATACAAATTCTATCTATGCGAACGCTGTACTTGAGTATTTGTTTTACCGGGCCATTTGGAAACACAATGTGTTATCGAGCACAACCTTCGCCACCACGAATACCAAGAGGGAACTATGAAAACTGCATCCCGGAGCAGATGATTGTTTCGGCCCACATCATTGCTCATATTGCTGTCGATCCAATCCATTTGGTCCAATGAGCTTGCTTCACCAAGCTACACCGCACTACTTTTATCCTCACATAATCTCCATGAGAGTGGATGACAGTTTCTTCATCCTCGCGACAAGACGGGCATTGACCCATGCTATACCATGCCATTTTGCTATTCTAGCTCGGGAAAGAAGCTGTTGTTCTCATTCTTTAAATGCTATCCTATCTTCAAATCTGCCTCTGAACCTTTCCCTCTGAACCTAAACTATTCTCATTGAGGGGGAGATAGGCACTACAGACAGAGAAGTGACCGGAATCAGTAAAACCCCAGCTGATTTTATTTGGACCCTCAACATCGCAGGGGGAAGCATCGCACCAAACCGTTTGATAAGGGGATCGGACCATTACCCAGCCAGCGCGAGGTCTGGAAATTAATGCTGTTGCCATTGTAAATTTCCCAACTCACGTTATTAATAAGAAATGGGCCATATACTTGTAAGCCTAATTCACTGTAACTAACATGAATTACTCACAAACAATATAATACAGTAATATCTCTAACAAACATATATATGTACAAAAATAACAGTAATGAAATTCTTAGGGTGTGATAGAATTTTCTCCTTGCAGTGCTTAAAAAGTAAATGAGTAAGACTAATTTTTGAGTTTCTGATGGGGGAATTATTGGATGATATTAGTTGGACTGTGTTATATTTGCTAACAAGATAATTGAATTGAACTTGAGGCTAAATTGATAAGTCCTCAGGTTATGTATTTAATTTACTTTATTTTTTGAAATGTTTAAAGAAAATGGCCCAATAATGTGTAAATAAAATATGAGAGAATATTAAGATGTTTCTAAGTTATTTTTAGCCATTTAATCCCTTTCTTAAGAATTAAAGATTGAGCCTACAAAATATTTTGGAGGTTGTTAACTAGATTAGTTAGAAGTAAAGAAGATTCATGAATTGATCAAGTCAAAGGAAGTGCATTATATGCTTGAAGATTCACTATTCTAAATTTTAGAGATATGAGTAATTTGGTCAACTAATGAAACAATTAGTTAGTAGACAAAAAATAATTTTAAAATATTTAACTTTGTTGATGTGGCATAAACCAATATTCAAATTATTGGCCATGATCATACATTATTGTTAACATAGGTAGAAATTTTAGGAAAAGTGGTAGATAGTTGTAGTAGGATTAATGACTAATTTTAAGCTTATAAATATCCATTGCACAATTTTTTAAAATACACACATCTAATCAATTAAATATAAACCTTTACATTTTATCTTTTACATTGTATTAATTTCTAGAATTTATGCTTGATTTAATTTATAATTTTTTTATAGCATTTATGCTTTTACTTTCCTTTATTACTTTTTCTAGCCATAGGTGTTAATCACTCTTCAAACTAGAAGCCTCCTATAATGGCTTAGGAACCCAAAGCTAAAGAATAGAGTCCCATCTTAGTGTATCGCCTAAATGTAAGAATCAAATATATGAGTTACCTTATCTATCCAGCTAATCAATCCATATTCACAGATAACAATTTTGACATGCCTGAGGGGACTAGAAAAAAAGCTTGTAGTAAAGTTCTCATCATATAGTCATGTAACAACCCTAACTACTAATGGTTGTTAATTGAGTATAATTATGTTCTTAATCGAGTGCAATTAAGGTCTAATTAGATTAATGAGTTAGCAATGGATGAAAATGCGAGAAAATTTGAACCTTTAAATAATTCATATTCATCATTAAGTTGTACAATGGGATTATTGTTTCTAATTATTCAAAACTCTTATTAACAATTTTGTTTCAACCAAAATACCTTTAAGAAGCCTAAAAACTTATATATGTTGGACTAAAAATCATTATTCATCACTATCATAGTAAAAGTTAAGGATTTATAACTAAATTGGAAGTTTCAAAACTTAGGTCACGGCCTAGAATGGTTGTGTCATGGCTAACTTGGCCTTTGGAACTTCTAAAAGCTAAATTATACATTTACATCGTGACTTGAAGAACTTACGCTGCGACTAAACTCAGGTTTGGATCAAATTTTGACACAAACAAGATTTGCACAGGGCCAAAAATATTTATGTTGTGGCCAACCACTTATGCCACGGTCAAATTAGCTTTTAGATGATTTTGTGTAATAGTTATAATTGTTACTAGAACACTATCAACTCATTTTGGTCGTGACTTAGGAAAACTTGGTTATGACTTGAGAACCTACTACATCCAAACATTTAAAGGAACGAACTAATAATTTGCTACCACTTCAAAATTAATCCTAAGGTCTTTTAATTTATATTTCTAAAATCTCCATCTAATGGTCTCATTTAACTTAATGATTAAAAGTTAATCCAATCATTCTAACTTTAATTATAACAACAAAGGTACATGAAGCCACAAGTGACAACTTCAAAAATATATTTTTCCTACCAATTGACCTTAAACCACTTCGAACAAGTTTCAATAAACTAAATAAACATGTCCTTATCCCCAAAACCCCAAAATAACCTCAAATGCAACATATGACTATGCAACATCTACAAAATCACCCAATGACCTTTCATAACAACAAAAGGAGTTGAGGTATATCCAGGGGATGGATTGACTCATAACAAATATGACCAAAACAACCTAGCCATGTCCCTTAAGGCTCCTAAACCACAACCAAACTCAAAAACATAATTGGCTAATGTTGCTTACTTTGAAGCGTACACGCAAGTATACGTATCACGAAGGCAATATAGTGATAAGAAAAAATAGTTCCCTCGAGGATTTGTTGTCAAAACAATGTCAAGTACTGAAATTCACACCCTAATTTAAATCAAACGAATCAATTTTTAATAGTTAGTGTCAAAAAGAAATTGTTTATGGATCAAAAGCTATACAGAGCTCAGGATTAATATTTGGACGTTCCGGGTGATTAATGGCATTTAGGATTATTAGTTCCTCTTGTATTTCATAACGAATTGCTTAACACTTAGTATCTTTGCTCTCAATGATAATATATGTTGGCCTAGGGTTTATTTATTCCTATAAGTATTCTTCCAAATCTCGTATAGGGTTATCCAATCAATTTCATAATTCCTTATAAAATCAATAAGGATCAAATTGCTAGCATAATACCTAATTGGATCATGTGAGGCTAATGAGTATATTCCAATCTCATTAACTAAACCATCCACCTTCCCTAACAAGTTTTAAGTACTCACACCACTTAACTTTTGATCTAACCTCTCTTTCCCTTTTCCAAGTTCAAGCAAAGTATCAAATCACCCTAAATGTTGGCCAATCAATTAGAGAACATGAAGCATGGAGTTGAATAAATAGATTTTAACCATTGATTGCAAAATTAAAGTGAAGAACAATCGTTAATCCATACAAGAGTTCCTAATAATCTTATATTAGAGAGTTTAGCTACACATGATCATGAAAACTAAAGTCAAACTTGAAATATAAATTAAATACATCAGAAGTAATTAAAAGAACAAAAGAAAGGAAGAAGAAACTCAGAAATGGAGCTTGTTTCAGCTTCCCTCTTCAATCCTTGGCCTCCTTCTTCTTCAAGATGCCTCCTTAGCTCTCTCCAGCCTCCACACACTTGAAACAAAGAAAATACAATCCAAAATGACGGCTCCTTCCTCCCCTCCTCGTATATGAAGCTTCAAACCCTTAAAAAGTCTGGAAACAAAACACTGCATTTAGTTAATTCGTATTGCGCCGCGGCTCAGTATATTGCACTGCGGCCAGATTGAGTTCTGAGAGAATATGTGCCGCAGCCTGAATATGAAGCGCTACGGCGAGATTGGCTTCTGGAAAGCTTAAGTGGCATGCACACTTCTCGCTTCAGCCCATAACATTTCTGCCATGGCGAGGTTTGCTTCTGTGTGACTTTGTGTTGCGGCTCAACACACACGCCGTGGATTTGGCTTCACTCGATTAGTGCCGTGGCATCTTCTGCTTCTGGTTGAATTTTTGCCATGGCGATAACATGATCCACCGCGGTTTAAGCTGCACAGCACACTTATCCTTGAATTCTTCCCTTTCAGCCGCGGCGTGAGGAATAATTGGCCGCGGCGAGATTTCAAAAATACCCACTTTGAAGCCTCTTTCACTTGAGATTACTCAATGTTCTCTGAAACATGCATCCTATAAGAAGAACAAAGTGTGATTAGTTATCAGTATACTTAAAATTAGGACAAAAAATTATCATTTTTCAAGTAAAACTTAAGTATAGAGCTATTCATCCTAAGTATATTTATTTTCTCTATAGAAGTATTATTTACCCTATAAGTAGAGGCTAACATCATATTTACTGAAAGAAAATATGTACAATAATATGAATAATTGGAAATTATCAGCTAGCATTGATGTCCACTTTGCACCTTATATGACAGCAAAATAACTATAATGACAGCAAAAACAATGAGTTGCTTCTAAAATTTTCAAGTGAAAACTCAAAACCTAAAGGATGACTTTTAAATTCCTCTAAACACTTTAAGCAGGTGTAAAGAACACATTTAAACTAGCTCGAACTTTTAAATCTTTTATACCAATAGCTCAAACGTCAATTTTACAATACTAATTGTTTAGAGATCATTGAACATCTGGGTGTTCATTAATAATTATCCAGATGCAATCACAAGTACTAATTCCATGATGTCTCATTATAAAATCAATTCTTATACTTGGCAATACATGATGCAAAGTAGCAATCATACAATACCAATAAAAATGCTAGAATACATAATATACAAACCCATTTAGATAAGGCATTTAAGTCTATACACTACTAAACCATCCCAGCAGGTTTCTATTAACTTCTCCTTATTACTAAGAGGTTCGATCTCTAAAAATATTAGCCCACAATCGGAGTAAAATATGCAATCTCAATAATAAGAGGTAAATTTCATGTATATGTATAGATTAATCAACATAATACATTTATATAAAAAAATATATCAAAGGTATTAACATCATTAACAAATAAACTAGTTGAACTACTTGTAACTATCACATATTCGTAATCACATACAACATATTAATGACCAATAATATCAGGAAAGGCTAATCCATAACGTCAATTTCTTATTGAGCACAACTTGGGCTCAGTACATTGGACGGTCTGATTACAACCTGATATCCAATCAAAGCATAATGCACAGGTGGCAGTCATACTATAACTCCACCAAGGACTCACTCAGGGTCCAAATACAATAATCTATGTAGCTAACCAATCATTTAATATTTCCAAAATCATACATGTGCAGCAATTACCAGATTAAAATGAGCATATACATAGAATTAGAAAATTAACCCCAGTTACCTCAATGAAACTCAATTACTCTTTCTCTAACTATTATTATAATCTAAATACACATCAAGCCTAAAATAAGCTTAATCATCATCATTTAACTTTCATTAGTAAGGAATTTCCTATCCATTGATCAAGTTCGTCAAGAATCTATTAAAAATTACTTACCCAAGCTTCCAAAGAGTGTATTGCACCAGTTTAAGGTCAAAATATCAAAACTCACAATAGGTCACTTTCTGCATCTTCTTTTTCGCACATGTACAAGGCATACACCAAAAACCTACTTAAATGATATAATTTTAGCACATATAACTCGCAAAATGGTTGAAGTCACTTACCTAATTTTTTAATGACTTTCAAAATTTGGATTTGAGTCATTAAGCTCAGAGAGTATAATGTTTCACTTCCATTTCCTTGTATTTTTGCACCATAGTAGAACCCATGATGAAAATCAATTCTTAGGGACATTTTCTAGCAAAATAATGCATAAAAAGGAAGGGAAATATTTACCCAAATGTCTCTCTAACTCTAACTCCAAAAATCTTGCAATAACACACCAAGAACACACATTTCAGACTTAGGGTTTGAGTGAATCTCCACCAAACAAAGAACTAATTGGACCAAAATGAAGAGGAAGATTAGGGGATCAACTTTTGTATAACTTACCATGGCCAAATCTTCTTCTAAGTGTGCAGATCGGAGCTAGAATGATGAAAAACCTTAGCTCCATCTCTCCCTCTGCGAATTTTCTTTCTCCCTTAGCTATCCCAAGTGTTGGCTACAGAATAAAAGGGTGGCTAGACTAATATTAGGGTTTTTGAAAGTATTTAGGCTAACCCCAAAGGCCCATTATTCAAGTGGACTGATCTTAACAAGTTGAGCCATGACATATAGGTTAATTGAGTTCAAAAATAGGTTAGGCTTCTATAAACGTAGAGTTAGGTCATATTTAGATGAAGTTGAGTCTTCTCACTAAACTTAGTGATATGTTCAGATAAGGACTTCAATTTAGAGGATGCAATGCTAACAATAGATTAATATGATTAAGACATATCAAAGTCAAGTCAACATGGGCATTAATGTCAACTTTATCAAGCCAAAACAATTAAACAATGGTTATTTTAGAATATTTAAATTAATAATAATGAGACACCGATATGCATTCGGGGGTCTAGTTTAAAAATTAATTATACTTTTATATTCTTATAACTGAACACTATAATGATCTCATTTGTAATTTGGTAACTTATGAATAGTAAGTATATAAGATTAGTTACTTGATATACAGTTAAAATTAAAAAAAAAAACTAATGCTCAAAATTTTGCTACTCTGATAAACAATTAAAAAGCATAACATTCCTTAAGGTAAAGGTGTTACAAATGCAACATCCAATCATGGGATTCTTACCTTAATGGATGGATATCTAGGTTACAATCAAATTTATGTAGTTAAAGAAGACATCCATAAGATTGCTTTTTGTTGCCCTAATGTGTTAGGTATTTATGTATGGTTTGTTGTGCCATTTGGTTTAAAAAATATAGGTGCTATAAGCCAATAGGCAATAATGCCATTTTCTATGACTTAATTGGTAAAAATATAAAGATTTATATAAATGGTGTAACATTAAAATCTAAAATGTTTTATCAACATTTGGCTGACATGGAGCAAGCATTTAAAAGGATAAGATTTTATAATCTAAAGATGAATCTAACTAAATGTGCATTTAGAGTCTTAATTAAAAATTCCTTGGTTTTCTTGTATATCAACAAGGAATTGAAGTGGATAAAAAAAAAAAGCCAAGACAATTCTAGAGGTGAGGCTACCAAAAAAATAAGAAAAAGTTACAAAACTTAATTAACAAGGTAAACTTCTAAAGAAGTTTCATTACTAACCCAACTAGGATGCTAAAAACTTTCTCACCTTTGTTAAAGTCGAAAGATGCTAATGAGTTAATCTGTTGAGAAGGACAATAAGTAGCTTTTGAACAGATCAAGTAAAGCTTAGCTAACCCATTAGTCTTAGTACCTCCCATGCAGGGTAAACTATTAAAGCTCTACATTTTAGCTATTAAGGAATTTATTAGTTGCCTTCTTGGATAGGATGCCAAGAATGGAACTGAAAGAGTTATTTATTATCTTGGTTGATTTTTGAATAATGTTGAGGCTAGATCTATTCCAATGGAAAAACTATGTCTCTATTTATATCATGCATGTATAAAACTTGAATATTATCTTTTATCTAGAGAAGTTTAAGTTATGTGCAAAATTAACATAATAAAATATTTACTTAATAAACATGTCTTATAAGGAAGATTTAAAAAGTGGATTATTAAGTTAAATACTTTTGCTTTAAAATGTGTTCCACTTAGGGTTGTCAAAGGACAAGCCTTAGCCAATTTTTTAACTTAGCATCTATGTATTGATATTAAAGACCCTTTAGCATAAAATAACAATTATGTACAACTCAAACTATGAGTATTAGCATTTGATGGATTTAAAACTCAAAAAAGTGCTAGGGCAAGAATTACAATCACTAGCCCAACAAAACAAAGTAGAAATTTATATTCTAGTTGAAACCAAATTGTTCAAAAAATCAAGTTAAGTATGAGGCCTTGGTTACTAAGCTCAAATTGTTGATATCCATGAAGGCTCACTTCATCTAAATAATGGGAGATTATTAGTTAGTCATTAAATAGCTTATTGAAAAATATAATTGCAATAATCTTAATCTATTACATTATTATAAAATGGCTAATGCTCTTGTTCAGTAGTTTGCTGATGTAATAATTATGTATATAGCTAGAGAAGAAAATTAAAAGTTAACAATTTAGCCTAACAAACTTCTAGATTTGAACATATGGATTTTGAAAGCAATCAAGATTTCTTTTAAACATTTAAAGCTGCAACTATTGATCAACAACCTACTATCAACAATTTAAAAAAATTAATTGACTAATTAAAGAATCCTTCATCTATAGTAAAGTTTAAGCTCAAACAAAAAAGCCTAAACAAGGCAGCCAAAAATCAAAACTTACCATGCCTAGTCTTAAGCATTGGTAAGAGGAGGATAAATTTTATCAACGGGATAGCTTCTTTAGCAGCAATTGTTGTTCTAGAAGTGGTAGCCTAACTTAAAGAAGTAAAAGTCATTCCAACACTCATCACAACCTTGTCTTGGTTAAATAGTGCAATAAAAAAGGTGAAGTATACATCATTTTAACTTCTTATCATTATTATCATCAATTGAAAAGATGTAAGGGGCAAAATATTAGTACCAAAAAATAAATAGACTAGACTAATTTTTTAAGCCTATGATTTGAGCTTAATGATTAGAGAATATTAGCTGAATTGAACTATATTTGTTAACAAGAGACCTGAATTAGGCTTAAGGTTTAAATTAGGTTTATGAGGCCAAAATGAGCTTCTTTAGATCATGTATTTAATATGATATGTTTTTTAAAATATTTAAGGAAAATGGTTCAATAACAGGTAGTTAAAATATAGGAGAATATTTGATTATTTTTAAGTCATTTTCAACCATTTAAGCACTTTCTTATAAATTAAGGATCAAGCCAACAGAATATTCTGTAGGTAGTTAACTAGACTAGCTAGAAGTAAGGGAGATGCATAATTTGACCAAGTCAAGGAAATTGAGAATATGTTTAAAGATTTATTCTCTTAAATTTTAAGGATATGGATGATATAATTAGTTGACAAAGCAATTAGTTAACAAGTGAAAAATAATTTTTAAATCTTCAACTTTGCTAATGTGGCATAAACAAACACTTAAATTGTTGGCCATGATCCTATATTATTGTTAACATGGGCAAAAAGTTTATAAAGAGTGGTAGACAATTTTAGTGAGGTTAATAGCTAGTTTTAAGTTTATAAATATTCATTGTATAATTTTCTTAAGCATACACACATCTAATCAGACAAACATAATTGCATTTACATTTTATTCTTTGCATTCCTTTAACTTTTGGAATTTATTTCTTTATTTATAGTTTTTTTAATCGTATTTATACTTTTATTTTCCTTTGTTGCTCTTTCTAGCTATAGATATTTGTCACTCTTCAAATTAGACATTTCCTTTAATAACCTAAAAACCTAGGGATCAGAATCTCTTCCTTAGCATATCACTTGCATGTGAAAATCAAATATGTAAGTTAACTTATTGGTTCAGCTAATCAATCTATATTCACAAATAACACTACTCATTGTGATTATGGTTTGCAGGACAAAAAAAAGGGATTTTTTTTTTTAGGTGGTCAAAGATGTTGAACTTGGAAATGCCATGGTAAATGTTGTATTTTGCACTTTGATGGAAGCAAATAAAGATCAATGTGAGAAATTTAAATGGGTTGTAATTCTCTTTCGGTGTTGATAATTTGGTTGCCAATTATGCAAGGACAGATTTCTGCACACAAATCTAGTAGTGTCTACTTCACAAGAAATATCAACTCATGATTCCTTGACCTTCTCTTTAGAAAGTTATAAGCATTAATAGGGTTGTATTTGAGGCTAGAGATTGGGTTCTTCTCCATCTCAAGTATTTAGACATTCTATTCATTCTTATAATGTAACAAGCTCATCTGCTTCTTCTTATACATAGTTAGAAAATCAAGTTGTTCAACTATGATCAAAGGTGAATGACTAACAACAAAAGATGGATAACCAAGCAAGAAAAATTGACACAAGGATGGTTTTCATTTTTCAAAATTCTCACGGTTATTTACTCCTTGAGTCTACCTTCTTCCAAACTCTAACAATAATATTTATAATGTATTTATTAAATAACATTTATCTCTTATAATTTAATTATAATCTATTTCTAATGACATTTTATATCTTAATTTAGGTATTTAATCAAGTAAGTAGATATCCACTAAGTATAATAGACTATAAAAAAAAAAAAGATTTAGGACTTTCCAAATAATTTGTAGAATTTTTTGTTATCATAATTGCATTTAAAATTTACCAAATGAGTTGTAAAACTTTTTTTCTAAATGATATCATTATTGTACATAACTTGTCAGAAGGAAGAGAATAGCAACTTAATGACTGCGGATCTCACCAGCCGTGATGATTCCTAGCATGAAACAACCTCACAAGCAAGGATGTTGATTTATACTCAAAAGTTCTAGGTCTTAATAAACTATAAAAGTCCATTTAATATGTATCAAATTTTCAATTACCCAGCAAATTAAGAATCTAAATATTACTTTGTTCTAAAACATATCACACTCTAGCATAAAAGAACTTTCGATTATATATATATATATATATATATATATGCTGAACAAACCTGGAAAAAAGGAGTTTAATTAAATAAGAGCATGTTTGATAAGGTGAGCTGAATCTGGCATCTTTATGTTCAGTGATTCCTGTTTGTGATGAGGTTTTGAGTTAATGATTGTGTTTTTCTTTTTCATTTTTCCATTACATTCAAAGAACAGAAGAACCTACCCGTCTTTTCCAATCTTTACATCTAGTTAAACGATCTCCATGAATGAAATGACAACCACGACAAATCTCTTCAATATTCTTCGAATAAAGAGTACAAGTGGAGAAGAAAATTAATCACGACCAATAAGAGAAGGGACCCATTTGTATGCATATCTATATTATCTTCATATTTGAATTATTCCACAAGCATTTCTTCAATAAAATTGAAGTCTTTTTTTTTTTTAATCTTGACATTGTGGTGAGGAAATATTCAGTTCAAGAAGAGTGAACATGCACATACTTTATAATTAATTTAGTTTTTTATTTTGTTCAAAGACAAATTATATATATATATTGAGATTTATAATATATATTCACCAAAAAAATAAGAAAACTCCATTGTTAGTCCTAACAATAAGCGACTTTTAGTTTAGTTCTCCACAAATATTTTTCTAATTTAATTATTCATTCATCAAAGTGTTGTTAATGTTTTCTTTCTATCTTATTTAATTTTATCCATAAATTAATAATAACCTGATAAAATACTTACTCATGCACATTTAGTCCACATCATTATTAAGCCTATATTAGGAATTCCGATTTCACGAAATCATAAGCTTATCTATGAAGTTTACCTAACCAACTCTAATTTCATGAATTCGGTTACATTATGTGGTCGGAGTATGTTCAAGTGAGTCAATTAGCTAGTGCATATGTTAAATTTATATGGATGAAAATAAAATAAAAGGGTAATATTCAAATGTTTTAAAGATCAAGGGATTAAATTAGAAGGTAACATTTATGAAAGACTAATTTAAAAGTTCATCAATTTGTGCAAGAAAAATATATAACTTTCTTTTGAAAAAATGTTTTTCTCTAACAATATACCCAACTAGTCTCGGGCCTATATAGTTGCACGAGGTCATGTGCGAACTTTTTCAACTGAAAAAATAGATTTCAAGAGAGAGAAAAGAAAAAAAGAAAAGAAAAGAAACAGTAATGACATATAGCTCAAAATATAAAATTGCATTGTTTATAGATTATGAACAGTGTGATTAATAATACAAATAGATAATATATTAATTAATCATATGGTACATGTTTATCTCAATCACTGAATGGATATCTTAAAGTTATAGTTTTATATAGGCAGAAATCATTGGGTTCAATGTACCTCTCCTCAAAACGTAAAGTATTAGGGCTTTTTTAATGGAGAGCTCAATTATATTTTTCAAGTTTTTTGAAAAGCTCCGTGTTTTAGGAAATCAAATTTTTCGTTGCTAGATTGTTTTGAGATTCAAGAAATCGTAGTAAGATATATGATAAATAATCTTTTATAACTATGCACATCCCAAAACAAATTTTACAAAAGATCGAGCTTTCATATCTTTTCTCATACTGTCAATAGGAAAGATTATTTATCTTTCATTTTGTCTAAACTTTGTCGCTTGATGATGATTGTTTTGCTGAGTGTTTAATTCAATGTCTAGAATACGTGGGTTGGGTGATACATAAATTAATATAATGGGGCCCTAAACATCCACTTGATATTGAAGAATTTTTGTCATTGTAGTGGTCTCGGTATATGATTAGGTTATTAACCCAATATTTGAAATAAATTGGGTTGACTAAATCCAAATAATTAGGGACCTGATTTAAAGTTGACACTTTTCTGGTTGGGAATGATAGTCGACAAATTTCGAAAAATTATGAATCTATTTGATTTCTTATTTTTAGAATAGTTTTTTATTTTTAAAAATAAAAAAATTTGTTATAAAAATAGAATTATGTTTTCAGAAATAAAAAATTAAAATATTTTTTAGATATTTTGTTAATTTTTATTCTATAGAATTAGAAAAAAAACAAAAAATAATAATTTTAAAACTTTTTAATTTTTTTAATTTTTAAAATTTATTCTAAAAAATATCGAAAACATTAAAATCAGAATAAAATTAAACAGCCCTGTAATTTTAACACTCCCACTCAAAATTCATCCAGTACACAGAAGTCTTCTAAGAATTAGAGTAACGGGTATTGATAGTAAGTGCTAGGTGTCAAACAACTTTTTAAATTTTCTATAGTACTGTACGTGTATAATAGAAAATAATATGATATTAAAAATAATATATATATATATATATATATATATATGAAATTTATTTTTTTCCAATCTTTTTACAGATATGTAATATGTATTTACTTATTAAATACAGAAAATTCAAACTCGTTAAATAACAGATATTCAAAAAATTTAATATCTATTTATTTTATGATTTAAAATATATTTGTAGAATTTCAAACAATTTTACTTGTTAATTACTTTAAAGAAAGTTAAAAAACAATTTATATAATCTATTAAGGAAAAAAATAAGTTATGAATAAAATTTGTCATATATAATATAATTTTTTATACATATATATAATTTATTTATTATACAATAATATATTATAAAAACATTAGATACGGGGTATTGAATATTCTATATGTCTATTGATATTCTATTGATTCAAATGCTATATATAAAAATATTCAAAATCATTTCACATATTTAATATTAAATTTTATTTTTACCCAATATCTATTATTTATCTATTATTGAGTGTATATTTTAGCCGCATATTTATTTTAATCAAATATTTATGAGATATCCAAGGTCCCAGCCATTATTACTAATTAACAGAGTAAAAGTAATGAATAATCAACGTCCTTTCAGTGTACGTGTTGGCTTTGGCGATATCTATAGCAGATCTTGGTTTTGTCTTTTTGACTAATGCATTGGACAAATTGAGACACACACGGCAGGAATACCAGAATAAAAGAAGTAAATTTTAAAAGAATAAGAAAAAAAGGAGATAAAATGATAAGGGTATTTTAAAAAAAAAATGTACCCAACATAAACAAAATTTAAGTGACAGTCCAGATGATTAGGTCATCTTATTGACACCGTAAGTATTGACGAGCGTGATAATCTGTTGTCGTCAATTACGCGTAAGATTTATTAAAACCAGCTCATACTTTTGCACTAATCAACATTTGAATGCTTAATTTCAAAAGTTAAATGTAGTTTAAAGCTTAGTTGAAATTTTAAAATGTTTTTAAATTAGTAATTAGCCATTAATCTTATGATGGAGTAATAGTATGTTTGGAAATTAGAAAAATAAAATAAATCAAAATGAAAAAAAATAGATAAGAGAATATGAAAAGAAAGAAATATTCAGATGATAATTTTTTATTTAAATGTTTAAAAATAACAATGTAAAAGTGGAAAATATTTAATAAAAATAATAATTGAGTAAGATGTTTTGATTTTTCTTGTATTTAATATTGGTAAAGAATGAAGAGAGGGGTGGTAAGAGCCCAAGCTAGTACAAGGTCATGCGTGAGAAGGCTATGCCTTGAACTTCAGCCAATCAGCCAAAATATAAGTACTACACCCATTAAGTAGATGCGTAAGCCTATGACAAGCAACAAGAAAAGAGTGGACACAATTTTCAAGCCACTTTGCGCAAGTATTAACCTCTCAATAGGCATGCAAAAGAATAATGTCTCAATGGCAATCAGTAAGGTATCTGATCTCCAACACTAGGTTAATACTTGCATTTGTTTGAAAAGATTGATACTTCGTTTGGCTCATTACATTGCAAATATAATTTTTTTTTATAACTTATGTAATATTTATTATTCTCTTATATTTATTATTTCATCTATCAAATTATCTTTTTAAAAATAAAAATAAAATAATCATTTCTTATTTCACCTATTTTCATCTATTTATATTTTATATTCCCATTTTCCAACTAAACATATCTTACCCCAAGAGTTATAAAGTCCTATGTGGTTTTTTAATTTGTAAACAAATTATTAACATTTTAAATGTTGTTAATCAAGAGAGTTGTAGACATTTAACAATCAGATTCAATATTTTAATAAACTTTTAATACCTTCGTTAACGGTTATATTAAGAATGTTTTTCAAAATGACAAATAGTATTATATTGTTTAAATATAAAGGAAGTCCGACCGCACATATTTTCAAATTCAAAGGGATTTGTGTATATTAACATTAAATCCGAAAGATCGGTCAAAATATTTTACTTTAATATAATTTTTAGAAATTTATTTCCAATTAAAATAAGTTCTTCTTTTTCAAGAGTTTCATAATTGAACATTGAACCTATGTGAATTGCTCGTGTATCATGCGCTGCCTGCACCTCCCTGTTCTGATGCTACTCAGTTTGATCAGATTCAAATGTTTTGTTTTCTTCTTGTTCCAATAACATTAGTGGAGGTTGCAGATACGTGAGAATCACAAAAATGCGAGCGGAAACAACTGCTTCTCGTTGCAATATTTTCTGCTGTAATTAATAGTGGGGAAGAACATGACGTTTTTCACGTGGTTAGAACTAATAACAAAATTTTTAGGACCAAAATGCATAAAACTTTCCTTAGTTTTAGGTTATGTGTATATATCTATTGATCATTAAAATTTGACAAGGGACCTCCTAGACTTGAGATTATATAGAAGTAACCGATGGTGAATTTATTATTTTATTAACAAAAACATAATACGTTAGAAGACTATTTGTTGATGACTCAAAATTTAATGAATTATTTACACAAAAAGTGAAACTTGAGAGTCCATTTAATCAGACATATCATCATTCCATTAGTAATTTAACAAATTCACTAACCATGAGGATTATCTATACAAAAGTAGAAGTTTGAGAGGTTCATTATTAAGTTTTAAAAATTATAGTTATTTACATATGATTTAAAGTTAAAAGGATTTTATACATTTTGGCCAATTTTAATAAGTTTACATCAACTTATAGGAAGATAACCTCAAGAGAAATATGTCATATGGCAAAAAATAAGAAGACTTAGATAAAAATAATTAGGAGCATTTGTGTGAATATCTTTATTTTTTTGGCACTTGTATATTGTTTATGTATATATCTTTGTTTCAATGACTAACTAACTGTTTGTATTTTGTAATATTGTTTTACCACAAATTAAATATGGGAGTTAATTAGTGGACATAAAATAAATAAAACATCACAATTTTTTTAAATTAGTGACATAATAGCGGTAGCATGGTGAGGGAATGACGAGAAACACTTCTACAAAATTTATGTTTTCTTGTTTATTTAGTGAGGGAATTTTACATTTATCAAGAAAATTCTCTCTCTAAATCCACAATAATTAGTGCGAAAAAATTTCATGAATGAAAAAGATTTTAGCGAGGACTTTGACGATGAAAAAAAATATTTTTACTATTTCTGACGTGAGAAATTAGTGAGAGTTCTAAGTTTCAAACTATTATATCAATTCTAAGTAGTTTCTCTGGGAATAGAATGATCATCCAAAATGGGCACTTTAACTTGATTACTACAGTACATATAATAATTTATTGAATAGCTTACTTGTGAAAACTACTTATTGAAATACTTAAAAAAAGTTTTATGAGGTCGTGGCGTAGATGAGACCACGAGAAAAGAAATTTTTTTATTGAAACAAAGGGATCATGGGTCAAGGTTATTCACGTTCCCACTATAATCTGTTTTACAACAAATCATCCTGAATTAGGCTAGTCTGCAACCCTCTTGGAATTTTTTTATTTTCATTATATTTTAGTAAAATGAGAAAAAAACTAATAAGGAAAAAAATACTATGATATGCAATTAGGCTAGTCTGCAACCCACTTCTTCCTTCCCCTCTTCATCCTTATCCTATTCTCTTTCTTCTTCATCTGACGATTCATTATTGTTGAAATTACGAGTTAGATGAGAATTCAAATCCTATTATGAGAACTGAATAAATGGGATTGGTTAGTTAAGGGTGAAGAATCCCTACTATTGTTAAAAAAAAATCTCTAATCGTCCACTGACATACTTTGAATTAAATGAAAATGATATCATGAAGAGCACACTGCCAAATTGCATGGGTTGAGATGACAAGTTGGAAAAGTATAATTAAAGAACTGATAGTGTGAATGAAGAAGAACCAATATCCCTGAAATCTATGAATAGTACACTCAATGCAAAAGAAAAAGAATTAATACTCGTAAAGTCTGTGTACGATGTAAAGGAAGAAAGAACTGCACATTTGAAGTCTCCATGGATTAGTATTAGGATGTAGTAAGATGATGGGATATCTACATAACTACTACTATCACCACTTGTAGCATTTACCATCAGCACACTAATGGATATAAAACCATGACCTTAGTTTCCTAGCCAAGGCTCTGGCTTTAGTGGCCTCTGTAAATGAGGTGTAGGTAGAATAGGTTGGGAACCCATCATCTCTCGATATTCATTAAGGGTATATAGCATTGTCTTAATTTCTCTGCTCGCCTTTTCCTTTAACCCCTCATGATCACATGTTGAAGGATCAATAATGATAAACCTATACAAGTCCTCCAATATGTCTCGACCTATGAAAAAAGGAAAAGTAATGATTACATGTATAGATCAAATACAAATATTTTAAAGAGGTGGAAATAAAACAATGGCAAATATACAAAGCCTTACTACGAAACCTAAAGAGCCACTCTCAAGATGGATCCATTATTGCTTATATTTCTAATACTAATGCATATAATTAGATGTGTGACCTATTAGAGATTCTTCTATGTCAGATGTGTGATTTATTAGAGATTCTTCTATGTCAGCCTGGGCCACAACCTATTGTCATGCATTCCATGCATGAATAAATATAATATGTTCACGCCATCAATCTTTTTGAATTTTTCCTCTCAATTGAAGTGTATGAAAGGACCCAACATTGAATGGCTTTTGGAGGATATGTTGTCACTTACTAAAATGGCGAAGAATATAATCAGTATGATAAAACTCAATGATCTAGAAGTAAATAATGGGAATGGATGCACGCCATCCATTAGGAGACACTAAGCAATAGTAAAGAATTAATTTGTGGATGCTTGATGGGTCTTATGATTGACAAATGAACTCGTCCTCCTTCATTCGATCAAACAAAATCCTTTATTGCTGCAAGACCTCTGTGGTCAAATGGATATGCTTCAAGACACACCTCCATCTGAAAACCCAATAACGACCTCAAAAGGTATATCTTCATATGTGGGTCTGGCTAAAAAGGTGACTGTGGAGAGAGCTAAGGGAATCGATCTCATACGCGTAAGTGTAACAATGTCAGACAATTATTAATATTTACCTTCTCATAATTTGTTGTATTACACAATTCTCTATATAGGTCTGCTAACATCATTAATCCCCAATTATAATAACCAATTTTCATAAAATTTGCAAATTATGGCAAATACATTAACATCACCCTATACCCAATTCAATTTGGCATTAGGTAGCTCCTAATCAACTTAGGACATATATCCATGTATGTTGTTGTATAGTCTTATCATTTACATCATCTGACAAGTTCGCAAATGTGTAGGCGAGCTATGGGACATTGAATCTCTGTCTATCCATCATCTCTGGTGGTGTTGTCATTACTAGTAAATATTGGTACACAACCCACCAATTGTAACACTATAGCAATATAAACATTTTTTGACAAATGTATTTGAAAAAATTTTGACAAATGTTTTTAAATTTATTAACTTAATTTTAGTTGGAAATAAAATTTACTTGCCAAAAAATAATATTGCATAAGAAAAAGATGAGAAAAAATAAACAAAAATTCAAAAAATAATAATAGAAATTCACAACATGCCAAGGAAACTACTATAATTTTTGTCAAAAAAAAAGGTAATTAGTTAAGGATTTAAAATAATATATTATTATAAAACAACCAATTTTCTATCACTATATGTCTAGTGACAAAAAAGTGATAGCTAATAATATATGCATATACTTGTATGTGTGTGTGTTATATAATAATATATTAACCATCAATTTTCTATTAGCAACAGAAAATCAGTGGTTAATAATATATATATATATATATGTATGATAAAAAAATTTAAATATAAATTGTAGAAAATATAATTTTAAATTAATTAATAATGAATACATAATAAAATAGATATAATATATTCTAAATATTTATTTAATTTAGATTATAATTATGTGATAATTTATATTATTTATATTTATTATTAAATATTAAATAGTTATTCAATAAATTAATTTTATTAATTAAATATATTATTTATTAAATATATAAATAAATATAAATAATATAACAAAAATAAAATTTTTATTAGAAATATGGATACTTTGGCAATATTTTTATTTTCTTATATTTTTTTATTTTGAAAAAAAAATTGGAAAATTTTATTTTTTTCTTAGAAAATTTAAAAAAATTATATTAAAATTTTAATTTATAGTAATATGACAAAAAGTTGTGACAACCAAGAAAAAAAAAAGTTAGGACAAGACCCATTAGATTGAATGTTGGATTGAATAAAAAAGCAATTGGATTGAATACCATTTTCTACATAAGAAACCAAACTTTTTTAAAAATATCGCATTAAGTAGTGATAGAAAAATTATTTTTAAGATAGATGATACTAAGTATATATATATATATATATATATATATGTATAATTCAAAATATTTAATGTAAATTATAGGAAACCTAAATTTTAAATTAATTAATTAACAATAAATATATAATGAATTAGAAATAATATATTCTAAATATTTATTTAATGTTGATTATAATTATATTATAATTTATATTATGTATATTTATTATTAAATAATGAATATTTATTAGATAAATAAATTATTATATTTTCTAATAAATATATAAATAATATAATAAAATATAAATTTTTTTATATTTTAATATTTTTTTACTTTTAAAAATTAAAGACTTAATTTTCTATAAAATTTATTTTTAATATAATAATATAATAATTTTATTATTTTCTTTACTAAATTTTAATACAATTATGAAATATTTAATAATTTTGTATTATTATTTTATTGATTTAATTATGCCCAACCAAAATTTTATTTTTGCTAGAAATAATTTTAATATAATAATTTATTAATTTTTATTAATTTTAGTAATAATTTTTTATTAAAGTAATTTTTAATTTCATGTTATTATTATATTGATTTAATTATTAATTTTATATTTTATTTATATTTCTTCAATATCATTTTTTAATTACATTTTACCATTGCAATTTTTTTAACATTAAAAAGTAAGTGTTAAGAAAAATAGTATATAAATAATTTTGCGTTTGCTCTCTTTTATTTCTCTTCTATTCTCTTACCATTCATTATTAATTAATTAACTTAATTAAATATTTATTATTAATTATTATTAAAATTATTTCTTAATTCTTGTTTATTATTCAAAAAATTTTAATATTATATTTATATTAAATAAAATTTTCGTATATAACAAAATTTATATTTATTTAATATGATATGACAAAAGATGTAAAGAATAATAAAAATAACAATAGAAATATTTGTAAGAAGAAATTTCTCATAATGAAAATAAGAACAAATTGTGGTGACAGAAATATTAGTTCAAAAACCACGATTTTTCAATGATTACAACATATATCATCTGTCAAAAATTAACGTCTTTCTTGTAGTGTAATCTATTCATCCTGACATGACCTCTCTCATGCAAGGCAGCCTAAGCTAATTTGCAACATCTTACATAATAATTGTTGTTTTACCCCTAGTTAGGTAAAAGGTATGTATCTTTGGCCACCATCTTTCCACAAATGTCAAAACAAGTGCTACATTAAAATCAAAGTACCTAAGTGGGGATATTCCATAGAAACTAGCCTGTATAAGGTGGGAAACAATAGTGAAAGCTTGAATATACAATCCTCTTGTACTATATGTTGTTTGCAAATGATGCAATCAAGCTAAAATAGGCAGTTATAATATTTACACAAAAAAGTGCATACTCAATTAAATAGAAAAAATGTGGTTGTGTTAACTTACCCGATCTTGCCACAAGGTTTATGACATATGACAAGTTTGTAGGTACAAAAGTTAGTCATCCTGTGGACCTAGATTGATAATGTTTTAACAGCTAGTCATTTTACTACTACATTTACCAAGTTAAGGCTATCACATGCAAAATCATATGTTAATATATTAATTTGTATACAAAGCCAACTAAAAATCCATGTGAACAAAATATTATGACAAGTACATTTCAATGGTTACCCATCATCACATCAATTTAAAAATACATCATCCTTTACATTCGAGTTAAATACATCAATAGAATCAAATACACCATAAATTCAAATATGTAAATAAGGCCAAATACATCAAGCTCCACAAGGCCAACGAGAGGACAGGTTACTTGGTTGTGATTGGCAACTCACATTGTTGTTGTTCTCTCGGCCCTTTAAGCCAGTTTATCTCATTTCGAATCTTGGATGACTTAAGTTGACTTCTTTGGCAAATCATCAAAGAATCAGGCACCAATAGTATTATTTAAGGCCAATATATTTCTCTCCCCTCCAAATTAATCAAAACTCACTTTTGTATGTTTTTATTATGGTATCCAGTCAAAAAACCTAGTCCACATATTGCTGCCGGTCAAGGGAGACCATGTCACATGCAATAATAAATGTTAATATGGATACTTTTAAATTTGAAATTCACCGTAATCACAAGTTCAACATGAAAGGCTAACCTTACTATTTGTTCATTAGATTGTATAGCTCCTCAACCTTGAATTTTGAGGCTCACCAGTCAATCCTACACACAACAAAGACAGATGCTCTCTAGACCAACAATGACAACTTGTTCCTCTTGTCCTTGAAAAAAACTTCTCCAGCCGAAAGTTGTGTAGTTGTATTCTGTGCATGCTCCACCTATATCTATTTAATGTGTACATGGTTTCCTTTACCAAGCTAATTATAGGCAAGAACATAACCCCTTTTAGTATACTATTTATGTACTCAACCAAATTTGTCATCATATGCCTCTAGTGTCAACTCCCCATATCATGTGCATGAGACCAGTCAATCCTACACACAGCAAAGGCAGATACTTTCTAGACCAACAACGACAACAGTTCCTCTTGTCCTTGAAAAAAACTTCTCCAGTCAAAAGTTGTGCAGTTGTATTATGTGCATGCTCCAACTATATCTATTTAATGTGTACATAGTTTCCTTTACCAAGCTAATTATATGCAAGAACATAACCCTTTTAGTACACTATTTATGTACTCAACCAAATTTGTCATCATATGCCTCTAGTGTCAACTTCCCACATTATGTGCATGAGACCATTTACTCTTCAAAATATCTTTAAACTAATACACTACCTTTACATGGAGTATGTGTAGATAGAATATATCTTTATTGCACAGCACATTGACTCCTTTTCCTAAAATGTCATGTCAATATTCAACTTTTGAATGTGATTCAAATCAATGTCATCTACCATCTCAGGGATTTCAGTATAATTCCCATCATCTATATTAATCTATAATAGGACATCATATGCTCAATCTATGTATTGAGCTAATGAAGTTAATACATCATCCTTGTATCATCTCCCTCAGTGTCATCTTTTACATTGTCATTGACATCCTATGGAGCATCATATTCATCCTTCTCATCAAATTCATCCATTATATCATTTGGCTCATCTAGTGGTGACAAAAGACTATTATTGAAAATAGGTGATCGAAATGAGCTTGGTTAGGCATATGGTCAACAGCAGGTTGAGAATCGAATGGGTGTACATCTGCTACGTAGGAGTTAAACAGTAAGACCTACTTGTCAATATAATGGAATTAGCTAGTGGATGGGAGTGTCAATAGTTCATAACCTCGGTAGTTAAGATATGCACGTATAAATCTAGTGCACCCAATTAATTTGGGAAGTTCCAGTTTGCTAGCCACATCAATTGGATATTGAAATCATTCTCTAAAGTGCACGCATTACAACAATGAGAGTACTTATAAAGTAATTAAGACATAAACTGATGTGAATCTAATCGTAACTTTTCCCTTACTGCCTAACCTGTTCATAGTAATATCTAGGTCAACTCTTAATATTTTTGGTAATTTGCATCCTCATTGCTATCATAAATTCTCTCATTTGTATACATGTATACAATCTCCTTTCACATACCTATTATGATTCTTATAATAGAATTCGCATATTAGCACATGAAAAAAAAATCTATAAATAACCTTTATACTCAAGGTATATATATTTATTTCCTTTTATTTAAATCTTCATCTCCATATATTTGTTTGGATATTTTTTTCATTTTTGATTTTCAATGTATGTCAGAGTTAACAAATTTTATTATCTACGATAAAATTAATATGTAGATATACCTACACAAAATGAATAAATTTTGAGATAGAACAAAATCAATATTGTAACACATTGATTAGTTATATTATAGTAAATAAATAGATAAATTACTCTCTCTTTTTTTTGAAAGGCCAAAAGAGGGGAAAAAACTCAACAAAGTAAATTGAACATATAGATATAAAAATGCAATTATTATATTATTAAAAAAATTGCCTTACTTGTAATAAGATATTGACTAATAGAAGAAGTTAATGGCCCATACAATCTTTATAAAATGGAGAATAATAGAAGAAGCAAACATAATCTGCTACAATTCCTTTTTAACTGGACTACAAATATGTTTTTGGGACCACAATACAACAAATAAAGAAGATGAAAGAGCTAAAAATGAAAGATAAAAGGAGAGAGACAGATTAAGGATGAAGAAGATGAAAGGGAAAATGAAAATAAAAGAAGAAAAGGAAGAGTCGATTTAAACAAGAAGAGGCTGAGGTGCATATATGTATCTCATGAAGAGTCAATGAGGTGACTTCTTGCTGGTCCACTCTCAATCTGCAACGCAAACTAGCCAAGTTCGTGTCCACTGACGCCTAAGTGTGATTTCCCATCACAGTGACATTGAGATAGTTTTTAAACATTTTAAAATAAAAATGGTAGTCTGCATCACTTTGAAAAAAAAACATATTAATTACAAGTTTTGATGGCTACATTTTTTGGGAAATGGATTTTCAAGTATTAAAGGTAAAAAGCCTCCCAAATGAACCCATAAACTAACACAGTGGTGTTCAATGATCAAACAAAATGAACCATGATATGAGCACAATATTTTATTTTTAATGGCTAGAGAGAGAGATATATATATATATATATGTGAAAGAAGAAGATTTGGTGTATTTGGTGTTGAGTTCAGAGTTTTGATTGATATGAAAAATAATGTAGCTGTAAAATAACAAAATATATTGTATAATGGTTATTAAGTAGTGACTTATCAAGAAAATATGTTATATGTGTCATGATATATGTTAGGTTTATCAATGATAAATTGATGAAAAGATAATATTGATAATAATTTTATTTTTAAAATGCTAAATTGAAAAGATAAACTGTAGGAACCAATGTACTATACTTTCATATTTAAATGTTTATTGTAAGAATTTTAATCATATAAAAAGAAGTTTTTATAAAAGAATTAATAATACTAAAATATAATAATTCTATAATGTTATAATTTTATTTAAAATTCTAATAAGAAATATTCAATATATATACATATATCCTACTTGGTTCATACATGTAAAATCCACATATTTAGGTAATTTAAATTAATAAGAACTTAATAAGCGATTATTTATAAATCTTAAAGAGTAAATTTATTTAAAATTTAAGTAAAATCTATTAATCTATTTGTCTATATAATTTGCTAAAATAATTTGACATTTATGGCTGAAAAGATACATGACACTATTATAAGATTTATATTATTTTTATGTGAATCTTTCACGTAATTTTTTTGTATTAACATTAATATTTCATTATATATATATCACTTTCTGTTATTACATTAAATTAATAGTGGCGAAAGATATTATAATTAAAATAGAATGAAACAAGGAATGCACTAATAATATGTTTATGATGAAATGTTATACGATGTGAGTACTTAGACACGTTCTTAATTTTATTGATGTTGCAAACACGCCTCCTTGATCAAACATCATGTTTAAGTGTTGCCTAAATCACAAACCAATATGTTACAACACATCCTTGTTTCTGTCATTTATTGTATAAGAATAATCAAGTCAGATAACAATGCCCTATTCATTTACTTTTATGTGGGGCAACGAGGGAGACAAGTCGGATCAACCCATTAACATGTGCTCTGTGTGTTTCAGCGTAGACAAACATGGGCATGCCCAACTGCTACCGACAGTCCTGGTTTTAACAAAAACACCTTACAGATTTTTTTTTTTTTTCTAATGACAAAATGCTTCTATATTCAAAACCTTAGAAATACCCTTTTATCATCATAAAAATATTTGCGGACTTGCAAACTTTATGGTAACATCTACCTTATATGAAGATGGGATAGATGTTATAGGCGATAACCTGGTAGAATGCTTCCAAAATAGTCTGGCGATGGGGCTAGAACTCCAATGATGGCGTGAGTGACTTTTAGTGAGAATAAGAGCCCAGGTACGATACCTAAGTTAGTATAAGTTTTAAGCAAAGAGGGACAGTGTGGAGAGCGCAAACCGTAACTAATAAGAAGGCTCTGACTGGAAGGTATTATTTGTAATTTCATTTGATCGGACAGTAACACATAGGGGGGCACCTTGCTCCATGGTTGGCTTTCCGAGATACATTACGCAGACCATTTGTGTGTTGAACTGTTAATCGTAACGCTTTATTTTTTAAATTATCACACAAAAACATATCAATTAAAATATAATCAATATATAAAATCACTTGATTTATTGTTTTATATTTTTTTTATTAATTCATTTGATACACATAGTGTAAAAATATATATATAATCGTAGAAGAAATGAAAACAAAAGAAAAAGTAACTTTAAAGATAAAAATAACATTTATACTTTTATTTTGAAAAAGTTAACAAATATTATTAAATACTAATCATAAGAATATAATAAAAATTGCATAAAAGATATACAATAGAAGTAATTAACCAGAGCATGGCGAAGTGCATGAACCAGGACCCCATCTCCTGCCCTATATATACCAGACACTTCGAACTTCCTCTCCCATCCACAAACCAAGACCATAAGAGAAGAAGAGAAAAGCAATACCCCCAAAAAAACGAAAATGCCTTCTTCTTCAATCCTCACTCTACTCTCCAAATGCACTGTATACCCTGACCAAAAGTCCACCCTCGCAGACCTCAAGCTCTCCATCTCCGATCTCTCCATGCTCTCCTGCCACTACATCCAAAAAGGTTGCCTCTTCCCTCTGCCTTCTTTCCCCTTCCACTCTTTCCTCCCTCTCCTTAAGTTCTCTCTCTCTCGCACTCTCTCTCACTTCCCTCCTCTCGCCGGCCGCCTCACCACCGATTCCCAAGGCTACGTTTACATCACTTGCAACGACGCCGGCGTCGATTTCCTCCACGCCAGTGCCCCTGGACACTTCATCTGCGATCTCTTGTCCCCACCCGACGTTCCCGAGTCCTTCAAGCATTTCTTCTCATTCGACAAAAAGGTCAGTTACACCGGCCACTTCAGCCCACTTTTGGCTGTTCAGGTCACCGAGCTCGCAGACGGCGTCTTCATCGGCTGTGCCATGAATCACGCCGTCGCAGATGGCACGTCGTTCTGGAATTTCTTCAATACCTTCGCCGAAGTGTGTAGAGAAGCCAATAAAATCTCCAACTTACCGGATTTCCACCGGGAGTCAGTTCTGATTTCGAAAGTGCTGCTCCGGTTTCCGGAAGGTGGACCCACGGTCACGTTCAACCCCGACGAACCCTTGCGGGAGAGAATTTTCAGCTTCACCCGCGAAGCCATTCAGAAACTGAAAGCCAGAGTGAACAACCAGAAACTGACGACGAACGAGGAGGTTAAAGCCGTCGAGTTGATAGGGAAGCAACGCAATGATAACTACCATAACAACAACGGCAAGGTTGACATCTCATCGTTCCAGTCCCTTTGCGCCCTGCTATGGCGTGGCGTGACACGCTCGAGGAAGTTGCATCCGTCGAAAGAGACAACGTTTAAGATGGCAGTGAACTGTCGCGTGAGGTTAGAGCCCAAACTGAATCCCTACTATTTCGGGAACGCGATTCAGAGCATATCTACGTATGCCAGCGCGGGGGACGTGGTGTGTAGGGATCTACGGTGGTGCGCGGAGGAGCTGAACAAGAGCGTGAGGGCGCACGGTGACGCTGCGGTGAGGCGGCTCGTGGAGGAATGGGAGAGTAACCCGAGGTGCTTCCCGCTAGGGAATTCTGACGGCGCATCGATAACGATGGGGAGCTCGCCGAGATTTCCGATGTACGAGAACGATTTTGGGTGGGGGAGGCCCGTGGCGGTTCGGAGCGGCGGAGGGAACAAATTTGACGGTAAGATATCGGCGTTTCCGGGGAGAGAAGGGGGTGGAAGCGTGGATTTGGAGGTGATTTTGGCGCCGGAGACGATGGTGGGGCTGGAATCCGACACCGAGTTCATGCTGTACGCATCGAGTTCTTCGTGCATTAGTTCCTGCGTTTGACGAAGTTCGACCACTTGTTAGATAGTGCTTGTGATGTAATATTTGTCTGTACTCTTTTAATAAAGTGGTTTTTAATAAAAGAACGTCAAAAATCCACTTTCGTTTTCTAAAATTATTGGAGCTTTATTTAGTCCCAAAGATTTATTTTGATTTAATATAATTTTCAAAATTTTATAAAACACTTTTTTTAATACTTCATTCACTTGCGTTTAACCTCGCGTAATTTTCTCTTTTAATTGATAACGGGATTTAAGTCAATAGGCCTTCTCACATAAACTTCCACCAGAGCACCAATAATATTGATAAAAAGATGAATTTTTGGACTGTAGAATTATTAAAAGAGAAAAAATAGGACACTATAGTTCTGGGACCAAGATCCTCTGAAGTCATGTTTGTCTGAAGTTGGTGAAGTTGTTTACAAACCAAATTTTTCTCCCTTACAAAAAAAAAGAAATTATATTTAAAAACAAAAAAAAAAAGAAGGAATATGAGACACTTCACCGCACTTCAGAGGCACACAACTTCAGAGGATCTGTTCGCATAGTTCTGAGGGTGGATATGAATTGTTACTTCAGCAATTTTAGCCAATTCATTAAACGACATGAAATGCCTTGCTAAACATTTTTGCTAGATGAATTAATGCTGTTATGGAAGACACTTCTTAAAAGTTTAAAGATTATATTCAACCAAAACAAATCTTTGGGACTAAAAGAAATCAAAACAAAGCTTTAGGGAATAAAGATGAATTTTTACTTAGAGGGAAATAATTTCATGGTTGTGTACTATTTGTTCCTTCCTTGGTAAGCGCTTATAATGGAAAATCCAAATAATAATAATAATAATAATAATAATAATAATAATAATAATAATAATAATAATAATAATAATAATAGTACAGAATCCAGAAAAAAAAATTAAATGACTTGATAAATATTAATAATATACATATAGCATTGACATCCTCTATGTTGTTAGTTTCACTTGACACCCAAGGCTAAAAAATTTTATATTTATGCTAATAGATATGATTTTAAAACTTTTAGATTTTTTAGTTTCTCAAATTATATTTGTTTAGTGATTAAGATTTAAGGAGAGGAAAAAAAAAAAGCGATAGTTTGCATAAATGATGTTGCGCCCATTAGCCCATGTATCACACGATTTTAAGAAAAAATCGTTCCGAAATGCTTCCTTTTCTTTAATTCTCTGCGCATTCGATTTCAAGTCTGATTGTTTGAAGGGGTGCATGGCGTATGATTTAGCTAGTCTAGTTCAGCTATAAGGGCAAAAGAAAATTGACTGGGTTAGATTTCGGCTCAATTTAATTATATATATTTAAAAAATTATTTTGTAAGCATCTATATAAAAATTTTATTTTTTAGGATTAAAATATAATTTTATATAAATTTATATAAGAACTTTTTTTATAATGCCATTTTTTAATTTTTAACAAAAACTTCTACCAAAAACAAGAAGTTTAACCAGACTCATCAAACCAAATTAACCCAATGACATACTATGCCAAACTAGTCCGGCTGGTGCACATTTATTTGTGTGTACGCGTAACTTGGAAGGAAGAGAAATAATTAGGGTTTTCGCTTGGAATACTCGTTTGTCTTCCATGATCTCTTAAAACCTAATTGCAATGAATTTCAAGTTTGGTTTACCGTTTATTAGTTCTCCCGTCATAGTGGACTGTAATTGAATCGATGATGATAAAATATATATTTTTTATTTTATATATTAAATTTTAATATAATAAATAATAACAAATAAATATTAATAAATTTTGATTAATTATATATAAAAATAAATCAAATATGATATAATATTTAAATTTTAATTTATTTATATATTAAAATGTATTTATATAAGTTTAATAAAAATTACATAAATTTTATTTTTATTTTTAATATATTATATTAAAACTTTATAATTATAAACAAAGCAATAATAGTTATTCAATGACAAAGGTGTAGTTTATTAATTCAGAGATCACAGGTTTGAATCACAAGATGGTTATTCTGATTTGTTGAAATAAAAATAGAATAAATTTTTATATTAAATATTGCACCTAATAAATAAAAGTGTTCTCTAGTTTAATGGTGTAGGTAAAGTACAAGTGATTCACTTGGAGGGACGAGGTTTGAGATACAAAAAAACAATTTTGCTAATTTGCTAAAGTAGAAATAGAATGAGTTTTTATATTAAATATTACAACTAATATATGAATATCTTTGCTGGTTCAACAGTGAAGATGTGGCACTAACCAACTTGAAGGGACGGGGTTCAAGATGTCAAGAAGACAATTTTGCAAAAAAATATATAGAAATACTGCAAACTAGTTCAATCACAAGTTTAGAACTAGTTTTCACCCAAAATTAGCTTAATTCTTGATCAAATTTGACCATTTTTGAAGTGAACCTATTCTTAAATGCTGCTAAACCAGACAAATGGTTGGTTTATTAGTTTTTTGATTGAATCAGCCAATCTGATCCAATTCTAATAACATTGGGGGGGAGTTGCTCTTGCTTTGACAAATAAAGCTAAGGCTTTTTTCTTGTTTGGTGAATTGGATTTTCCTTTCTTTAAAGAATTGCCCATTTAATATAACGTTTTGTTTGGTGTATAAAATGAAATAAAAAATGGAATGAAATTAAATAAAAAATAATTTTAAGGATAAAAAAATTTGATACTTCTATTTTTAAAAAATAATAAAAGAAGATAAAAATTATTGAATAATAATTATTAGAACATAATAAATATTACAAAAAAATTGAATGAATAGAATTCCATTTAAAGAATTGCCCATTTAATATAACGTTTTGTTTAGTGTATAAAATGAAATAAAAAATGCAATGAAATTAAATAAAAATAATAATTTTAAGGTTAAAAAATAATTTTTATACTTTTATTTTTAAAAAATAATAAAAGAAGACAAAAATTATTAAATAATAATTATTAGAACATAATAAATATTACAAAAAAAAATTGAATGAATAGAATTCCATTACATTCCTTCAAATTTTGGGATCGATTTTTAACTTCTACCCTTTTTAAATCAAATTCGGTATGTTTTTTGGTCCTAAGTTCAACTCCGTCTCTCTTTATGTTGCTATGCTTCCAGTATAGGATAGACAAGGATCATTTGTTCCAAGTTGCTGATTACAAAAAGAAGCCCAAAAATTAGTCAGAATGATGGGTGGAGAAAAGAAATAATTTGTTTTTTTTTTTTTCGCTTGATATACTTACTTAGCTTTCATATTTTTTATTAAAATCTGATTGCATTGAATTTCAAATATAAGTAGGTGGGAACCACTCTTGCTCCAACAAATGAAGCCCCCGCATGTTTTTTTTTTTTTTCTCTTTTTTTTTCGGTGGATTGGAACCTTCTCTTCTTTAAAGAATTGCCCAATTAATGTAACGTTAATTTTGGGATATATATATATATATATATATATATATATATATATATTTTTTTTTTTTTTTAATTTCGACCCTTTTTAAAGGAAATATGGCATCTTTCGGGGGCAAGTTCAATTTTGTGTCTCTCTAGATATGTTGCTATGTTTTCAACATGGGATAAATGAGAATAATCTGTACCAAGTTGCTGATTAGAAAAAGAAGGCAGAGGAGAATGAAAGGGGGTGGAGAGCAAGGTAAATGAGCTAATTAATAAAGAAGAGACTTAGGTGCACCATCGCAATACCTCATTATGGGTCAAAAGGTTGATCAGACAGGCTTGAGTGTAAAAAAAAAAGAAAGATAAATTTGGATTAAAAATTTCAAAAGAAAGGACTTATTTGAAAAAAGTTTAAATATAAAATGAAATAGGTTTATATTTTTTTAATCTCAACTTAAATAATTTTTTTATTATTTTATTCTAATATTTTTAAATTTTGTTTAGATCTTTTATAATTTTTCTTTATTTCACTTTATTATTTTTTTCATAAGTGAAATTTAGAAATTAATTAATACAATTTGAAAGAAAAATATCATTTTTTTAGTGTTAGTACCGTTATAATAAAAATATAAATATTAAGTTGTGTAGGTCAAATGTGAAAATAATAGACTTACAAATTGAAGTAAGGAAAATCAAATAAAGATTAGCTATATCCATAGATGATGAATGATTATTATATTCTTTTAGCAAAAAAAGAAAAAAATCTTGAGTAACATAATTAATACATACTGTATCATTTATTGATAAATGAGTTTGATAAATATAAAAATGGATATTATTCATAACTAAATCATGTTTAACAAAATTAAATATTGTTATGCAAATTGACTTAGTATTTTTATTTTAGAATTCCTAAAAAATGTCTTTTGTTTTCAATTTTTTTTTCCTTTTTTTTTCTTTTTTTTGAGGAAAAAGGAGTAACTATGTCACGCCCCATTTTCCCAAGAGAAGGGGGCTGACTTGGAACCCTATACGTAGTCCTTAGCTATAGGTTTATCTACTTTCCTATACAATAATTAATCTTTAGGTAGCCCTACACCGAATATAGGTACATTAGAGGTACTCCAGCCTTATTGGATATACAAAATGTACTTTCTTTTAGGCACTAGCTTTTTATAGAAATTTCGGCAGAGTGTCCCCTATAAATAGGACGTCCCAAATTTCTACAAACAGCCAGAGTTCAAATAAACAACAATAGAGAGCTCCGCTCTCTTTAACCAGTCAACACAGCATCAACAACCAAAAAGAGGGGAGGGGAAAACATCATCCAGAACCACTGGGCCTAATCCTAAAATACTTTACAGATAACCCTCAATTCATTACAATAAACATCAACCAAAAGAAAATTAACCGAGCTCCCAATTCCAAAAAGGGAGGCTCACCGCCACATGCCTCAGTCCTAAGATGAGGGAG
Organism: Erythrophleum fordii; assembly: GCA_032878935.1. Taxonomy (NCBI): domain Eukaryota; kingdom Viridiplantae; phylum Streptophyta; class Magnoliopsida; order Fabales; family Fabaceae; genus Erythrophleum; species Erythrophleum fordii. The sequence continues at coordinate 18,847,774 of JAVQMF010000050.1, forward strand.
GCGAATCAGGTCCAGAGGCGCTATCTGAAAAAAATTAAAATTTAAAAGGGTGAGATAAACTCAGTGAGCAGATAATAGATTCTAAACTTATTCAAAAATCATAATCAATAAATTAAAGTATATATATATCTAAACCCTCACACTTCACAATTTAACAAATCCCATAAGCAGTCATATGGAAGGAGACCCATTTAAACCTGAGTCTCTTGGTGTGATCTCCTGATGAAGAATTACTATTAGGTCAGACAAAGTAGCGGCTACACCGTGTTGGCAGCTCCTTTCCCCGTTTCACCCAGGTGGCTACGCCTAACAGGCAGCCCCTATTATCTACCTTTCTTACCTGTAGGTCATGATTTATTCGTTCTGGGGGCAGCTACACCTCGTTGGCAGCCCTTACCCGTCTCACTCGGGTGGCTCCGCCTAACGGGTAGCTCCTTCTCCACCCAGATTCCTTTACAGTTCATGTCTTAGTCAAATGAAGGACAACAACATACACTCATAGGCGAGGCGCACACACACCCACATAGACCTAAAATTCTAGGTTCAAATACCTGTATACATATATCTATATATATGCACATATACGTTATGAACCAATTACCTTATTATATATATATATATGGATATTTATATATTAACAACTCATTAGGACCAATACTGAAAATAGTGAAAAGAAGATAAACATGCAAATACACATTAGGGTAAGACAAAAATAAATAAATAACCAAGAAAACAAATCCATGCATACACTTATATATATATATATATTCTCAGTCATATTTTATCTCATTCAGGGCAATTTCAAGTAGTACGTAACAGTAGCAAGATTTATGGTGACAGCAAGAACTTTGAAATCTATTATTTACTCACAGACGGTGCCCTAGAACTCGGTCCTTGTTTCTCCTTGAAAGGCCTGGTTCCCTTTTTCTGTCAAGGCTCCGAGAATTTCCTGATAGCACCCAACTTACCAAATCATTATACAGACCCAAAAACGATTCTTAAATAGGTACTGCATTCAATCACAATCATCCAAATAACTTCCCTAATCATACGTACAAATGCCCCTTATCTTAACCATTTTCTTCGAATTCTAATTCATTATTTGGATTCTCAGATCGCTTAAGAGAAATAAAAAAAAATTGGAAGTTTACGCAAGATTGCATAACTAAGACGCCTAATTGAAGATCCCCCCCTTTTTCTATTCCTTCATTTCGGCCAAATTATATAACCTGAGTATATAAACACTATTAACACCCATAGAGCTGAAATAAGCTAACAGAAATGGAAAAGAATAATGAAGTTTATCAGATTTGGCTTAAAAATGAATGAAAACGTAAATGGGTCCGAACAAATTTCTCACCTCAATCTCGCGATGTTTCCTGCGGATTCACAGACCAGCACGCCAGATCGAGAGCGAGGGAGCTTAATAAAATCTGCACCACAATGGGAAAACGCTGCGGTGAGAGGGAGAAAGATGGCAACTCCAATGGGGAAGAAACCGGCGAGCTGACAGGAAGAAAAATCTGACGCAGGGAAATGGAGAAATAGCCAGAGCACTTGGGACGGAAATGGGAGGGGAAATTACCGGAAACTCTTGCGACGTCGGCGAGGGTCTTTCAATGGAGGAAAAAGCGCTGCCAGCCGGAGGAAGGAGCTTCGCACTCTTCTGGAAGAAAGAAACAGCAAGGAGGGAGAGAGAGAGCTCGAGGGACCCTGGGTAACGCCGGGGAAGCTGCGCAGGTGAAGGGAGAAGTGCAGCAACTCCGCCGAAGAAAACACGCGGGCTGAACGAAGGAGAAGAAGCCGGAAGCTGCGAGGATGAAGAGAAACGGAAATAACCCAGGGAGAGCGTCCGGAAACAGGGATGAAAAGGAAGAAAAAGAATTTATATAATAACAGAAATATTAAAATAAAAATAATTCAATTCCCTTATTATTATTATTTTTTCTTTTTATTTTCCGGTTTTTACAAACTAAGAGTGGAGATCATTTGCATTAAATTTAGAATGCACTTAGAAGAGAGATAGGGAGGAAAAGGTAAAAATTTAATAAAAATCCCCATCTCTCCTCCTTTATCTCTCCCCTAAATGCATCATAAATTTAATACAGATGATCTCCACTTAAGTAACTAACTATGAAAGGGGAACTTGACCTAAGAAAAATTAATATCAAATGGGGAAGCACGTCAAGTCAGTCTTTCTTGAATTTTTTTGGGTATACTCTGACCTGAAAAATAGAAAGAATATGGCCCCAGGACTTGTTTTCTTGCTTTTTTTTTTTTTTTAAACAAGCCAAATCTGCTTTTAGCAAACCCAACTTATTATTAAATTTATTATACAACAAGAGAAGTCGAAAATTAGATATTTTTGGCAAAATAGCTATCTAATAAGTACTATCTTTTGTAGTATTACATTTTATACAAAAAGAGAGAGGCTGACATAAAGGAATAAAAGTATATATATGACCCGCTTGCTCTTTTTTTATGTCCCTGGATTATCTACAGTGTTGTGTAATAGGAGATTGAGTAATACAAATAAATGAAAATATATATGGAACTCATCTTTTTTTATTTTTACTCATTTTCTTTTTTCTTTTTATTTCTCTCTAGGTGTGTATTTACTTGCTAAATATAAATATTTATATTTTTTTTTCTACCCACTCTGTCTCTCTCTTTTGTGTTATCTCTGTTTAATAATATATATTTATTTACTAAATACCAAAAATAAACAAAAAAAGACACCCAATAAGCGTACAGTATCCGTTTGAAAAATCAAGATATAGCAGATTCGGTTCATCTCCTGAACAATTCTTCATCTCCAGAACGACTATGGGTTTCCTGAACAAGTGTAGGAAATTGTGAAGCGTCTCCCAATTTGAAGATCCAAGTTGAATTTTTATTAACATGTGCATCTTTTAACATTTATATATAAAATAAAGTAAATATGAAAATTATACCTGTTTTATTTTTCTAAAGTATAAATACCTCTTGTCCTATATATAATAAATTAATGCAATAGTTTACGTAAAGTGAAATGACGCCACTAAGGACATTACATACAATACAGCGCAGGGAAAATTATAATCAAAGATCTAAATTTTATAAAATTTATAATAAAAAATTTTTAAAATTAAAATTATTTTTAAAAATCATAATTACTATCAAGTTTTAAAAAATTTATTATTAATTTTAAGAGATTATTTGATAGTATTTGTAGTTTTCAAGAATAATTTTAATTTTTAAAATTTTTTATTATAAATTTTACAAAATTTTAATCTTTAGATCTAATTTTTCCTATAAATTACCCCCAATTTCATAAAGTAGAGTTGAGAGTTACATTAAACAAAAAAATAAATATATAAAATAATGAATTGACATGTCCGTTAAAGTTAGTAATCTGATGAATGAGACAGTTATTAACAACACGAATGACTTTCACCTCACCAAAGTATGAAAGCAAGAGTTACATATATCTATATATATATCTATGCATATTAGATTGGATTAGATCTTATTCGCATCCATTTTTAATGTTGGGTAGACGTGTCCTTAGATCATTATGAAAGCAAGAGTTATATATATCTATATATACGCATATTAGATTGGATTAGATCTCACTCGAATCCATTTTACTGTTGGGTAGACGCGTCCTTAGACCATGTCAATTCTTTTTTTTTTTTTTCCTTAAATAATTGAACTCTTCTTTTATATATATATATATATATATATATATATATATATATACATTTTTTATAACAAATTTTCTTCCTTTTTCCGCTTGGCACCCGTGCACGCGAGACCGTACTTCTAGCGAGCATAATATTCAATAAATTGTTTTCTACCCATGTACGTTACAATCATATATATATATATATATATAGAGAGAGAGAGAGAGAGAGAGAGAGAGCAAATTGATTAAAAAAATAACAACAAAGGCACAAATTAATTGGAAGGAAAAAAAACCATCTTTTTGTTGATATCAAATTCCAACTTTGTGTAGATAGAAAGAAATATAGTTATTTTCCATTGTGCGACTTACATCTATAAAAATAAATTAGGTTCTTAATTTATAATTTTTAGTTTTGTGGACTGTGGGATATGTATCATGTATATTTTTTCTAAATATTAAATTACATGTTCAAAGTGAAGTTTATGCATTTTTAGAGAAAAAAATCTGCACAACGAAATTAAAAAAAAAAAACTGGTATGTATAGAAAAAAGGCATAGATAAATAAATTTTACTTTTGTCTCTTACAAAAGAGGTATTTTTTTTAATTTAATACTTCATAAACTTATCTTTTCAATTGATCCTTTACCAATAAGTTATTTTCCTATTTGGTATTTTATAAATTATTTTGTCAATTTTGTCATTTATGAACAGATATTTTAATTTATTTCTTTAAAAATAAAATTATTGTTAATAATGTCTTCCTATCAATTCACTATAAATGAAATTTACAATAAATTGATTGAAAAAGGTTATTTATAACATATTAAAATATGTTATCACAATTATTAATTTCATTTACAATAAATTAATGAAGATATTATTAAGAACGATTTTATTTGTGAAAAATTAAATTAATAAATATTTATTTGTTAAGAATTTAATTAAAAAGATAATTTTATGAGAAATTAAATTAAAAAATATTTTATCTTTGAAACTTATGTTGACTATAATAAAATTAATACAAAAAAGTGAAAGACATACTAATTAGCTATCTCTCTCACTTTTTTTTGGAGATTTTTTTCTTCTTTTTTTTTTTTTTTTAACGTTAGTCGTAAACACCAAATGCATATTTTCTTGTTCAGCTAAACCGAATACTTCTTTTTCTGGACGAACAACATTGCATGTGGCCCAAGACGAAGGCAGCTAGACTGGTCCACGCCCAAAGTACGCAAGCCGACACCAAGCTGAAATAGAGCATCACACTAGAGGTGTGACATTAGGTCTTCGGCCTGTGAGGCCGACAGAAAGAATTTTGGCCCACAATATCGGGTTTAAGAATTACAAATCTTAGCATAAGACCCAAAATCCAAAACAAAACTCGTGCTGTTTGTTATGTGAGTCCCTTCCTTATGTTGTTTTGTTGTTAATTTGCTGTAATTACAGTTAAACTAATATTATGTTTAGTCTAATTGGCCCAAAAAAAAAAGTCTAGTTTATCGTTTCACCCAAAAAAGAAACGAAAAGGATGGTAATTATCCAATCAGAACGCTGGCAGATAAAACAAATGGCGGCGTATATTGAAAGGCTGCTCTCTTTTATTCTTATGTTCCGTAAAACCGAGCTTTCACCATCCAAGAAATGGAGAACGAAGGCTACTACTGTTTCTCTGGCAATCGGGTACTCTTGCTCGATCTGTGGTTTTCGCTTCTGATGCTGTAAGTTTATTGTTTCTTATTGCCTTTTGACTATTTAATCAAACCAGAATCTAAAGGGACTCATGGGATCTCTTTATTCTGTTTACGGATTCTGGGGGTCTCTTGTTCTGTGTCCGCATTCTTGACTTCCTGATGTGGAAGTTTATAATCTCTCATTTGATCATCTTTGACACCAAAAGCCAGGGCTCAACTTGTGATTCGACCTAAAATTAGTCCCAGTTATCTTCAACTTAATAGTTGAAGCTTAGATCCTGCATTTTATTGTTCATAAGTTGTGAAAGTTGAATTGGAAAATAGCATCCATAAAGTTAAGACGATACTGGGTTTATTAAAGAAAATGAGAAGGAGGCTGGTCTTGAAACATTCAATCGCTCTTGTGGGCATGCTGGTGTGTGTTAGTTGCCTTTTGATCGTGATTGTTACAGTTCTTAAGCTTCCAGAGGCGTCAACCAGAAATAGGGAATGGGGGATTTACCACCCTACATTCAAATCCAGAAAAGTGTCTCAGAATTTCAAATTAGGTAAATTTGGAGAAATGATGATTGAAATGTTGCCTCAAGATCTTGCCTTTACAGTTTTTGTTCCTTCAGAGGAAGCTTTCAAGCGCGATTTACGTTTATCTGCGAATGTTAGCTTGAGACCAGAGAAATTTAACGATACCTATGCAATTATCACTCGTATACTAGGATTCTCAGCTGTCCCTCGTGATCTTTCTTCAGTTCATGTACCCTTTGGTGAGCTCGTGTCCTATGATTCTTTATCTGGGTTTCAATTATACATTGCAAAAGACATGGATGGAATGCTAGTTGTGAACAGGATTCGATCAGAAATGGTAGATGTTAGAAACAGGAAGATTGTTATGCATATTATGGAGGGGGTTATTATGGATGCTGATTTTGAGCAATCCGTTCTGTCTGATGATACGGAGGAGGCTTGACTGCATGCAGTTTTGGATCTGGACTGCATCAAGCTGAGCCGACCATATAAACAAGGATGTTTCAATTGGAAGGTTGGACATGCGTAGACTCAGTCTTGACATCGATTCATACTGGACTTCTTTTGAAAAAAAGAAAAAAAACAGAAAGGCATTACTATTATCATTATTATTTTCCTTACAGGAAAGGTATAAAGGTTGTATCATTACTCCCAATACTGAATAAATATTTTGATCTGTACTACATTCAAACTGAGGCTAGCTTACACATGTAACAATGTATGCTGGATTAGTCAACCCGGTTAGTTCAATGGTTGGCTTCGAGCTGAGTTGGCTCAAGTGATCTTGGATTTGATTTGTGTTGGTGATCCTTTGTATGGAGGTGTGCATCAATTATGGTGCGCCTTCAGAATTAGAACAACCTTATACACATTCGTAATGTTTCAAATACAATGGTCATTATTTAAACATCAGAAATTTGAATTGCTTCTCATGGTAAACTGCTTTTAATTTTGAAGATGATATTGTGAATCATGTTTCTCCCGCAGATGATCTGTGCAGAGAAGAGTTTTTCTTTTTTTTAATTAATTTCAGAATTATAAACAAAAAGGGGAAAAAAATTAGAAGCTCAACTATGTTTCCTGTAACTAATGATGCTGATGAAGCAGTTTACTGCATTATCATTTTGAGAACATGGACAATATGCTTATGCATAAAATCATAGAAACTCTGGCATCTCATTATCACACTGTATTCAAGCAATGGACAGTTGCAGAAAACCATGTCCATACAAGAACCTAGTTATCGTAGCTCCATGCACAGTTGAAAATACCATTTCTTAAATAATAATGCTGTTGACGAATAATTGTGTCAGAAAACCACTACTCCGCGAAGGGCCATTGGATTACTTGCACATTCAAAGGCTCTGCACACTAGACGTGTCATTTTGCTACAGAGAGAGTTGTGCAGATATCATTTCTCTTTAAATTTCACATTTCACATGAATTTATGATCCACACCTGCAAAAGCCTTGATTAGATCAGCAAAAATGAGATTTGGTAGAAGGTTGAACGGATTCTGACAGGAGAAAGTGAAGATCAGATTATTTCAAACATTTATTTTTGGAAAAATTAATCATTTAGTATTTATGGTTTACTTTAATTTTTAATTTAGCTCTTATGATTTATTTTTTTTTAAATTAGTCTTAATAATTTTAAATTGTTTCAGTGTTACTCCTTATACTATACAAGTCTTAAAATCCTACTCGTGCTGCGTGGCTTAACGGCCTTAGAAATTGGCTGAGATGGCATAACGATATAATGATTTGGCTGCCACATAATCTGCTACCGTTAACATGGCATGAGACTTGGACAGAAGGGAGAAAACGCAAGTAACGAAGAATGAAGGCTAGGGCTTCTCCATCAGCTCCTTTGTGCTTCTCCATATTCTGAATTTGTGCACCAGCAAGCTCCTCCTTCACCGGCAAGCTCCTTCGTGCCAGGTAATTGTTAGAGCAAATAAATTGCTGGAGAGAGAGACAACCCAACAACCACTTCTCACCTCTGGACTCTATAACTGGTTTTGGCAGCAGAAGATTTGCGTTTAGTAGCTTTGGACCTCTTAGCAATGCCATAGACACAACTCCGCTTACGCAGATTAAAGCCCCTGCTATCTTTGCTAAACTTCTCAAGCTCCGAATATTCACTCTCTCCATACTAAAATAATTTCAGAATATTGAGAACATAATAATCAAAAGCTTGCTTGAACAATACTTGAACCCTTTGGCAGCCAAATCATCACGTTGTTATACCACCTCAGCCAATTTCTAATGCCATTAAGTCACGTGGCACCTATAGAGAATAGGATTTTAACGTTTGAAAAATCTGGGAACTAAATTTAAAATAGTTCAAAATTATAAGGATTAATTTTAAAAAAATAATTATACCGACTAAATCAAAAATTAAGACAAATTATAGGAATCAAATGATTAAATTTCTCTTTTTATTTTCTGGTAATTTAACCTGATCAAATGAGTTGTTAAAATCGGGTTTTGAGTTGAACCAAGAGAAGTGGATCAACAGAAAGCCAGAGAATCTGCATTTGTCCATTCAGAAGTTTGATGGGAAATAAAAGATATGTCAAAAAATACCATGAAGAGAAAAATAACGCCAAAAAAAAAAAGACAATAATTAATGAATAAAGAGAGGAACAACAAAAGAAACTGTATCGCAAAGGTGCTGCTAACATACATATGGGTGATCCAAATCAATATGACTTAAAGATATGAGTAGCCTTCGATTAATGGCATTAGTTTAAGTGATGAAGAAAAAGGCAAAAAATACAAACGCAATTTTAGATATCTGTCTCCTGGAAGTAATGATCTGCATTCTGATTTTCTCTACCTCTTTCTTAATTTGCCTTTCAACTGCATCCACGTGACTAGCTAGCTTCCTCACCTCATGAGTGTCAGTAGGAGACCACTGGTCTTCGTAACATTATCCAAGTCCATCTTTTTATAATTAAACAGTAATTGATTTTTAATTATTTTTGGAGAATGACGATGATTATGATTGACTTTCCCAACTCGGTTTGATAACGTGTTCAATCCAACAGTGTTCATGTATGTAAATGGTTCATGATATTCAAAGATGGAAGCAGGCCCTATGCATGACTCATTTTGTTATCCTTTATGTGCATTCCGAGGTGAAAACCCTTGAAAAGAAGCTAACGAGGATTCCAACAGAGTATACTGACACACATAAAAACAAGTTGAATGAGCTAGCAGAGGAGAATGTCCAGACATTTCCAATATTCTAGAAAAAGCTAAATGTCAGTACGTCGTTAATAATTTGAAGCTATAATATTTTTAAAACTTGGATCCTCTACTCCTACTTATGCTAAACCGAACTTCACTAAGTGACGATAACGAATTATTTTAAAATAACTTCTCCTCCTCCTCTCCCACCACTACATACTTCGAAGATTCAAATCTTGTTTAAAGGAAGCTCAAGCTCAAATCTAATGGCGGGTGTTCCATTTGTTCCCCCCTTGTGCATTTTAACACTGTATTATCATCCCCATATTTATTTGCTTGCACCCCCAGCTTCTCTGCTTTTGATTCACCAAAGGAGTTCAAGGGGAAGAGCTGAAGAGTCTCCATCACTCTCTGTGGCTCGGAATCTTGATTCACCTCCCCAATATCTGCCAAAAGAAACAATTTTTAGGAAAAGGGTCAAACTCAAAACTCAAACAAGCAACAACATGAAGTAATAATAATAATAATACTTACCCTGTGTGGAGGAAAACAGAGAGTTTTGGCGACAAATATCACTAAGATTCTTGTCGTGGAATGAGACCTTGCGACGCTTCTGTCTTTCCCTGGCTTTATGGTTCTGAAACCAATAGAACACATTCTTGCTCTCAATCTTGCCATAAAAGCTAAGTTGAGTGGAGATCTTTTGAATCTGATCAGTACTTGGGGTTCTGAGTCCAGACATGAATAGCTCAGTAAGAAGCTTAACCTGCTCTGTTGTGGGATTCCAACGCCCACACTTGGTCCCACTACCTCCACTATTACCACTACGAACACTTCCTGCTCTAATACAAAACCCTGACATGCCCTCTTCCATATTCCTTCACTTCCAGATATGCTTCTGCCTCTGAGTATTCAACTTTAGGCTCTGAGCTTCTCTGAGTCCGTGTGCGTGCTTTATGCATATATAAATATGCGATAACTGAATAATCTAATGCCAAAAATCTCTGTCTCTTTTCTCTTATCTTTTTCTGTCTTTCTTTTGTCGGATATCGCAGATCATCAGCTCTATATGTTGATAGTTTTCTGCTTGCTTTGAATTTGGGGAATGCGATATTGAACTATGTTGAGCTGCTTTTTGTGCACAGAAAGAAACACAAAGATAAAGACATGCGCAAAAGCAGCCCCTGTTCAACATTTTGGTCTTGGACCAGATGACTTGTATGCAAGTTTCAATAACTCTGGTTAACTATAGTTTTATTTTATGTGAATCTGTATTTATATTTTTTATTTCCTCGAGTTCATATGCTTACACACAATATGTTTTCCACTTTAGCTGAAGTGGCTGTCTGCTAAAGTTTAAAGTGGGAAGTGAAAGTCAAAGTTAGACATTGTGAGATGTGTGCTGGAGGGTTGTGTTCAGAAGAGATTGTCAGAGATAGCGAGTTGGGTTGACTTTGGGCTCATGAAAATCTTCTTTTTAAGGTTTATATGTGGGAACACAAACTAGGAGACCGCAAATGAGAGATTTGGAGAGACAGCTCATGACCAACAAAAACGGAAGCCACTTGGCTTTTCTGATGTCATTTGCTCCTGTCCTTCCTATTTGTCTATGTGAATAGTCGTCATGGCGATGAGGTAAATCTATAGTTGAAGATTGAATTATTCTCAAAATCATCCTTCAAAACCAAGAGTAATATATATATATATAATGTTTTTAATCTTCAAGCCTTGTGGGTTTTAAACTCTCAATATAGCAAATTAACATATATGTGTGTGTGTGAAAAATATTTAAATAAATTTAGTCTATAACATATAAATGAAGTAAATTCTAAAAGACAAGATTTAAGTACAATTTTTTAATATTTTTTATTATTAAACTTTCTAATAAAATTATAACATGGGTAAAAAAAATTTTTTAAAATTTATTCATGTGATGTTGATTTATAAAAATTATATATTCATACATTTGTTATATTATTAAAAATTATGTATTTATTATATTTTAATTGAAAAACATAATAACAAAAATATAAAAAAATTATATTTATGTTTTTTTCCAATTCTAAATGCATCAAAGTAATATGAAAGAATACACTTAAAAACTGTTTAAAATAAAATTTTAATTTCACATAAAAGTCAAGCATACTTATAACCTTACTACCTTAAAGAAAGGCAGATTAAGCTAATAGCATATTAATATATAAATATGCAAGAATTTTAAATAAAATTCAGTTATTAACATATTGTTTATTTATAATATTAAGCTAATTATGTATAACTTATTGCTTAAAGATTATTCATATATTCTAGGAGTTTGCTAGAGAGGAGAGGGATCCAGATCGTCTGAAGTTTTATTCTTCTGAAGTTGATAAAGTCTCTCACAAACAAAATCTCTCTCTCTTCAAAAAAAAAAAGAAAAAATTATGTTAAAAACTAAAAAAACAAGAATGTGAGATACTTCAGCAAACTTCAGAGGGATAAAACTTCAGAGGATCCATTCTCGAGAGGACGGATCTTTCTGCAATTCCCAAGTGCGTTGTATTATTCACGAGTGTCATTCTGTGATGTCCGTATTTGGCACAAGGGCTTGCCTACTCTAACTTCAAGGGGTTTTGGACTGTAGTTGTTAACCCAACTGCATAGGTTAGGCAGCTCAGCAGAGTACGAGAAGTCGTGACACACAGACATTCATGGTCACAAATATGCGTCTGATGCTTTGAACTGCAAAATAGATTTTGAATCAATATAACACCAAGTATTAGATGCTGTTTTGTCTTTGATTTTTGGTTCAGTGCACCATCTGAATTCTAGTTTCTGTGGACTTGTATAGACCCAGAGAGTTAAGAATAATAGAATATAATATTTAGGTTGCAAACTTTGCTTGAAGGAGATGAGAAAAATGAAATATTGTAGATAGAATGACCGTAAATGTAAATTTTAACGGCAAAGCTAGCTAATATGTATGCAGCAATGAAAGGTGTGAGTCAGAATTTGCACGAAGAGGGCACCTCCAGAATATCAGCTTTTTGAATTAATTATTGATCAGGCAGCCTAACTTGGAAATCAACAGAATCCCTATCAAACACAAAGAAAAGACACATCAGTTAATATATTACGTAATACAGTATTTTGAAATGTGAATGTAAGTGGAATTGTATTACGACGAAATCAACAGAATCCCTATCAGCTGTAGCTTGTAATGGGGTCATGTGTTAGGCAAGAAAGAGAAGATGGAGTATTATTAATTAGATGAGTGATTTGAGTAAAGAGGGGATTAGGGAAGGCGTGAAATCTAGGAGGTTTCCTCTACTCCGTAGGACCCGTGTCTTCTTTACTTTCTTGTCTCCGTCACCTTTTTCTGGGAATACCGATCCACCACCACCATTATCACCATGCGCGACAAAAAGCATATATGTAAACCCTTGTTATTAAAATAGAGTGCCGTTAATCATTATGTGCTTATCACAGATAAAGACAGATATCGCAGAGAGTAGGCAAAACGTAGCAACACTCCCAACCAATAAGCGTTGCAGAAGCAGGGCCCACCCACTACTTCTACTCCCTGCTTGAAATTTCAGTCGCTACACCATAGTAGAAGGTAGGATTTGTCTTTTCTTATAAGAAAATTAACATTTATATTTTGATGAAGTAGGAGTAACTTGATATTTTCATATGAATGTATGAAAATTAATTAATTTTCTTACAACAATTCTCTACTTACACTTTATTCTGTGAAGCACGAAGTACACTTTGGCAAACCCAATCAGAAAACTAGGAACGACGTCCATAGTGGTCAATTCCTCTCGCGATTACGCCATCGTTTACGCGAGAGGCTTTTTTTTTGGGGTGGTTTCCTACCGTGTATATCCTGTCTCCTAAACCTCATTTTCATCTGCTAGTATCGCGAATATGTTATCTTTTACGATAGTACTTAAGCTCTGAAAACAAATTAATACAAAGAAGATGAATGTTGTGCCCAAAAACATTGGTATTGGCAAAAATATTTAAATAGTTGTACCTATTTGAAATTTAAAATTTGAAAACCACACTCGAAATGAAAATATTATTTATATTCAAGTTACACTCTGCACTTTAAACTTTGCCTCCACATTACAGTATAATATGTACGGTGAGTTGTAAATTATATAGGTTATAAAGTCTTTTAAATTATTCAATGTATGACTTAAAATTACACTTTCACATACATAATTTTTTCATTCTAGTTATTGCCTGACATAAGCAACATTGTTTAACTGAATTTGCTTAAATTGTTTATGATATATATGCGGCCTCACCTAATAAGACAATTCCTGCGTGATTGAACTAACGAGAACTGAGGATTTCATAATAATTAATAAGGATGCATAAAAATAACTTGGAATAGTCTAAAATGCCCCTAAAGCTATGGACAAAATTCAAACTGAGTATTGAGTATCTAGTCCTGCAAATCCCGGGAAGCCATGCCCCCCCCCCCCCCCCCCCCCCCCAACTTTTTTTCTCTCTCTATGTTACTTTTTACCGATCTAGCCATATAATTGTAGAAGGAGCACGAATCCAACGTTAACAATTCCAACATGGGATTCTCAAATCCACATGACTCTTTATTGTTTATTGACATATACATTAAGCTGAACCATAATTCTGTTTTATTTATTTATTTTTATTTTCCAGTATCAAAATTTAACTTGTCCACGAAAGAAAATAACAAGAAGCATTCGGATCCTCTGCAATTAAAAAAAAAAACTAATTCTGTATAATTGAAAAGAGATGAAAGACAACATTACAAGATAGCTTTTTAACATTAGAAATTTTCAGTTTTTTCCTCCAACAACATCTCATATAATATTGCAAAGTTTGCATTTTAGAAGAAAATACCTTCCAATGTGATTAAAAAATTCTGCCCTATCAAGAGAGAGAGAGAGAGAGAGAGCCTCTCCCCCCTCTAAGTTCATGTTCACTCTTTAGCTACCATTTGAACGGTAGACGAAGTGCAATAAAAGAATGTTAACAACTAATTTTCTATTTCAGTCGAATGGTCATTCCAAACGAATAAGAAATCAATTTGACTCTGCTTATTTGCAGACATAGGATACATAGAAGAGAAGGTTCAAGTTGGGTTGATTTTGTTGTTGACGCCATGACGGATTGAACTTGAAATTCACTAACAATCATTGCATATCTATTCACTTCCTTCGTTTTACGCACAATTTTAAACAACAAAAAAAAAAGAGTTATAATACATGCATAAAAAGACTCTAATCAAACAATACTCCTCGATCCCTAATAAAACTATGCTTAGAGTTTATAAAGTACATTGAACAATAAACGACATATGCAGTAAAGAGGCACATACATTGCAGTCCCAAGGTATTGAAAAAGGATTTAGCTCAATTTCTTTCAATGATGACAGCTTACATTACGAGCGAACCGCTACACTGTAATTTGGATAAAATTAAGAGTGACCTATGAATGTCAAAACTCCCAAAAAAAAAACACAAAACAAACTAGAAAAATAAAGAAAAAAAATAAAGAACGGATTCGACATGTTTTAGTAAATAAGACAAAAGGGAAACTTCCGTCAGCAAAAGGCACAAGGATTGACAAAAGAATCACAGAATCTGAGCAGCTGTGTTCAATTTTTCGGCCAAGCCAAGCTGTGTCCTGGTGATACTTGATAAATATAGCAAGAGTAAATGATCCTGAAAGGAAAAGAAACAGAGTCAGTCAAACCAAACTATGACCGGCAAGCTAAGATGTGCCCATAAAACAAGAACATAACAAAAAATCTGTTTAATCATTTCTATTTGTGGTTCCCGAGAAAAGCCCATGCATTTAGTAAACCATTAAAACAATCTTACCTGCAAACTATCGTTCACAAGCTTATCAAAAGCTGAAGGGGGCAATTTGGGAAGGGACCCTACAGCATCGGATATTAATCTCCCGACGTTGTTGTCTGGCAAAATACGCCCGTCCTGAGATGAAAAATTATATCATTTTTTTTTTATAAAAAGAAAAACTCTCATAGAATACGTGACAAGAATAGTCAGAAAAGGCAATGTCAGCATACCACAACATCATCAACATATTTGTAGATGTCATCAATCAAGGCTAGTAGACGTTCCATTGATGTTTCCATCCCTTCTAAATCATTTGGAATTTTGTCAACAGTAGTTGCCTTCAGGGTATCAACTGCCATCGCCAGAAACAAGAAGCAATCAAACTAAAATTATTCAAATTATTAAGAATAATTCCTCTGGTTCCATTATAGTTATCTCAAAGGTAAGTAAGCTTATACAAAATGAAAACAACTCTTAACAGAAAATTAACAGCAAACAGGAATCCAAATCACGTATTGGTGATGAACAAGGTGTTAAAAAAAAAGAAGGGGGGAGATCTTTTACAATTTAAATTGCTATCCAGTCTATCTTCTTCTTTTTTTTTTTCTTTTGAAGCTTAGATAAAAAATAAGGCATTTAAAGTTGCCCCAAGCAATATTCGGTCTGTAAAGTAAGGTAATTTAAACATCCTTTTCACATTTATGTTGCAACAAAAATTGCAGAGACACCTACAGAACTGAGTCTTAATCCATTCTCTTAATGGAAGTCAATAGCTCAAATTTTAACAGTAAATTTGCATATTCATTATTTGCAGGTATTCCCACAAAGAATGACTTAATAAGACATACCACCTGGAAGAGGGGGGGTAAGGAAGAAAAGAAAATGTCATATTCAGTCCTTGGGAAAAATCCAAGTACTCTCTTCCTTGGTCAATAACTAAGACCATTTCAAAAACTTCATATCCGTAAAAACTTACGTTAAAGTATACCACGGAATAATTTGTCAGCCATTGATGAAGTAAACGTTGTTATTCTTTTAAATAGAAGGACTACTCTTTGCAGATGCATCCATGAATTGATATAAAAAAAGCACGTGCACTTTCACAAGAGAGAGGAAGAGCAGGCTTTATAAAGAAAACAAGAGGATAACTATAAAGTTGTAATCCATTAAAAACATACATCCAATTCGCCCAGCTTCAACCATGCGAAGATCCAGAGGAATTTCTTGAAACTGAGCGGCAATTTGCCAGTCTCCAAGAGATAAATTATTTGATACATATGCTTTTATAATTCCCTCTCCATTTGTAAATCCTGTATCAACTGTCAAATGTATGGGATTGGGTACTTCTCGAGAATAAAATTCATGGATTAATGCACTACCGCCAGTCACTCCAAGACCAGTTGAATACCTGCATAAATTAACCAAAGTTAGCATTATTGTTTTTCCCCAGAAGAAAGGAGATAGATAAAAAGAAAATAGAGGATAGGGACGCCACAAAAGAAGTAAGAAACAGAAGAGATAAATAAGTTGAAAAAGCTCTTGAATCCCTTTGCATAACAGACAGAGATACAAGTATGCTTTCCAAATCAACACTATCTTATAAAATTTGCGGATGCGATAAGCTACTAGGAGTGGAAGTTCTTGCACTCCTGTCCGTACAAGTGCATCCCATTCCAATAAATAAAGTTCACTTTCACAAATCAAAGTCATCATTTTAAACCTCAGCCACATGGATTTCAAAGATTTCTTGACACAAACTTCTGAGACCTAATTAGTTGCCTAGTCATGCAGTAATGCTTTGAAACTCTCAAATGAGGATACTGTTATGTAGCACTTGATTTTTAAGCAAATAACTACAAAATATTGTGATGTTTATAAGCATTGGACTTACCACCCAACAATGACTTCTTTTGGATTCACTTTTTGGTGGGATATTAACATATTGTGATGGTACTCAATGTCCAAAGCAACCTGTGACAATAAAAGATTAGAAAGGAAAGATATTTGGTTTTTAAAAGAACACACCCACCGAAAGGACAAGATTTTGAGAGGTCACTGATAGAGTCAACTACACAAGCGGCCAATACATGTATTATCCACTTCTATCCACATTTTCAATCAAAACAAGCCTGTGGGCACAGATTTCATCATTTCCATTCACAAATATATAAAGTCTGGCTATCCTAATTTCTTCTATATGAAATTTTTTTACCCCCCCCCCCCCCCAAAAAAAAAAGACATGGGGAAAAACAAACCATCTCTGGATGAAAAGGGGTAGTGGAATGCCTCAGGAGGAAGTTCCTGCATTTACAGACAAAGTTCTGGGGAGATATTTCAAAGAAGTTCATAAGAATAAAAAAAAAAAAGCTTGGGAGGGATTAATTCAACTTTCTTTAGTTATCTTTATTAGTCCTATTTTAAAAATATGTATGTTGGACAACAAGGTGCGGTAAACTCATGCCCATGTTTGGTTGTTTTGATTCCTTCCATTATCATTATGAACAGGTAATAGATAATTCACTTGTTAGCAATGTTTTTACCAGTGTTAAAATTTATCATCATCCCATGTAGATTCCTCATCTAACCCATAAAAACGAAGCTCATCAGTATTGAAAAACATTAGCTCACCACCAACTGGTTCTTAGTAAGGGAACAAGCTGCCAATAAACATCATTCCTTTCTAACTCATTATAACATCTGGCATTCTATTTTAACAACAAACCAAGTCATTTTTATATTATCCAAAAGAAGCACTACACAGTCCAGCTTATGTAGCATTTCACTCCAGTGCAACAAACTGGATGAATAATGGAAATTCTATAGAATTTCATATATTCACACTCTCTTTAGTTTTTATAGATAACTGGTAGTAGTACATAAGGAGCAAGAAGACAATTAGGCAACAAAGCCTTACAGGGCATACAAGCACTTCCCAAATCTTCAAACTTTGCTGTCACTCCACAACACTGTATGACACTCCAAAGTATTTCTAGTAAGTTGATTACACCTACCCAAACAGCATTTGAAACTGATTTTCTCTTTTAGTTTCATTAAATCATCTTCAGTTCCCACTCCCCACAAACTGCAGAGGCTTCCTTTCTCATGCAATTCTTTCAGACTAATATGAAAGCATAGACATAAATACAAGACATATGCATTGCACAATTACAAAATACAGGTACGATGATAATATAGTAATAATAATCCCATATTAGGTCACAATCCAGAATAGAAGAATATTGAGTTGGTCAAACAAAAGTATCTGACATGGATAATCATCAAAAGATGCGTATTATATGCACAAGAAAAGGGTTGGATGACTTGTCTGCCACGTATATAAATAACATGTTCTCTGCGTGTCTACAAAATGTTCAATAAGAGTCTTGCATTTAAATCTGATGTTTTGTAAGTGCACTGACCAATACAGACACAAAAATGCATTCCCCTTCTTGAAGTGTACACGTTTAGTGTGTGTTTGGATTGATGGTAAGTATAATTGATTTTGATAAACTTGATTTTATAGAATTGATTTTGTGTAAAAGTGGATTTACTTGAACGTAATTTATATTTGGAAACTTTAGTTGAAAAGTATTGTTAATACACTTTTAATGCAACTAAGTCTAAATTTACAAGAAGCAAATGTCAGTTAGACATCCCATTAGACATCCCAAAATCATGGTGCTGGCACGATAAATCAGATCCAAACATATTGTAAACAAACTTTTTCTGTGCAAACCAAGGTTTGGAGTAAAATGTGATTGGATGAACGCTGAACCAAACACACACTTGGGTGTTCAAATCAAGCAAGCATCCTTATACTAGAAGTTTAGAATGCCCGCGTAGGCATAAAAAATAACCAGCGTACCAGACTTCATTCCAAGGGACATTAACTAATAGAAGGATAGATCGCAGGGACCTATGGCATAAAATTGAGACCAGGGAAAAGGAAAGTTGAAATGCAACATACGATGATTTCCTTTTAACGGGGGAAAATCAAAGAGGGGATAGTTAGAGCAAACATTTTTCCAAATTAAACAACTGAAAACATGAAATGAGCAAAAAGTTCATTGTCTCAGATCTAAGTATGGAACCAGCACCTACAATTATGTACAAAGGACCGCCAAACATCCGCGGTTAATAAATTTGTACTTCTAGCTTTCACCCAACAGTAAATTGAACAAATGACAAATTAAACCCAGAACCAAAGGCCACTAACATTTACGAGGTTAAAAAGATAAAATAAAATCGCCCAATAATTATTGCAAACGCTTAATGTAGAACAAGAACAGTGCAAACCTGGTCCAGAGACTCGTTGTGGGGAACAGCATAGGAATTGCGGATATCGACGGTTCCATCGGGCAAGACGGAACCAAGTAGTGTTCCGATGACGCGCTCCGCTTGGTCGGGACGTCGGACATAGCAGTCGCAGATGTTGAAGATAACCAGAGGGTGAACCTTAGCAGATAAGCTCTGCGAAGAGGCAGAGAACTGCAATACTGTGCGCTCGCTCGCCGCCATGCTTGGAGCTTTGATTCTCCGGGTTCAGTTCACCAAACACGGCGTGCGAGGAAGACAGCACAAGGACAACAAGCCAGCAGGTGAGATCCACAAGGCTAGGGTTTTAGACATGGGCTGAACGGGTTTCACAATTGACCGGTTTGATGCCCAATTTGGGCCCCATAGGGCCAAATGAACATGCATTTTTATTTTCATCACATTCTATTGTTAATACTCTTTTCTTTCTTGCACATCTAATTTCATGAGTTAGATAGATAAGTTCAAAATATTATCATTGTCAATTAAAATATATATTTAATTGTTGGTATAATTTTTCAAAAGGAGATTGATTAACTAGTCGAAGAAACTAAACCATGGTATTGATCTCAAATATCAACCTTTGATCCTTCTTTTACAAGGGAAAAAAAAAAAAGATAAAACATAATTCTCTTGAAAGAACAATCCTCTTAAATTATAAATATAATTAAACTTAGAATAAAAGTTTTTAACTTGCATATATGATAGAGGCAAGGAGTTTGTAAACAAATATACTTGTTGAATTTAGGAATCAAGAATCATGAATTGACGTCAAAAAAGTAAATTGATTACCACTTTGTTAGATGGTAATTGGAAAACAATAAATGATAAGAAAGTGATAAACAAAGCTAATAAATATAAAGAAGTCATAATATAAGTTTTCAATAAGGTTTTGTGTGTGTTATTTTAGACTTTTTTTCACCATATTTATAGTCCCCTTTTTTAGCAATTAACACATTTTTATGCTTGATCATGGCTCTATTTTCATCCATGTGCATGTTTTATGGCCTTCTTGTGCTAATTGTGTTTTTTTCTTTTTATTGAAATGATAATTTGTTGAGAATCCATGCATCCTTGATTTTTGCATTTTTTGTTACATCTAGTTGTAAATTCTTAAATGATGTTGTCATCAAGTGTCATATTAATTTGTTTCGCTCGACTAACTCAATTGATGCTTTCTAACAATGACATCAATTAATATTTTTTTGTGCTAACAAAAATATAAATAATACTTGTTAAGGGAAAAAAAGGCATTACTAATTTTAAGTATTTAATTTATCTATATATTAAACATGATGATCATTTTCTCATCATTCTTTTTTATTCTACATTATTTTTATCAAACTAAACCTACAAATGGAATAACATTCATATTGCTTTTTATAATATATCAAACATAATTATTTTATTTCATTTATATTTTTATTCTTTTTTTATTTTTATACCTTATAATTTTGTGTGGCAAGTGAGTTGTGAGTTTCAATATTTGGAATGGGGGCACTCACCATGCAATGCTTAACTACATTAGAAGCCTAACTTATATATATATATATATATATATATATATATATATATATATATATATATATATATATATATATATATATATGTAGTATACAGTAATACATGAATACAAATCTCAACGGCATGGCACACGTTTTCATTAGCTAGGCTAAAGGTTAGGCCACTTTGCATCTATTACAACAAGTACCTCCATTTGAAAACTTACGTCTAGTACATTAAAAAAAAAATTCAAGGGTGGGAGGGTAAGCAACCTCCCACGTCCCCTTTAAATCCATCCATGATTCTATGAGTCTTTTAAAATCATGAATTCATGGTTGAAGGAATAATTGTCTAAATACTTAAAAAGATAATTTGTAGTTATCGTGAAACAAAGAAAAGTGGGACATTTCTTTCAACTCAGAATATTCGAAAGCTTAGTGTGTGTCACCATCATCACATTGTGTATGAGCTTGATTACATAAATTTGAGTAGTGAAAGAAAGAATTGAATCAAATTTATTTCTTAATAGTTAATAACTCGTGCTTTGCATAAATTTGTTTGTTTTATTTTTTTAATCATTCATTATAAATTAATATATAAACAACTACTCCTTATCGTATATATAGTGTCTTTTCTATATTTCACTTCAAATGAAACAAAATGCTTCGTCTATATCATTTTCAGACTGTTGGAGAACATGGTTTGGCAAGTATGTCCGCTGAATTTCTAGTAGACTCAAGCATAAGACTTTATACTGTATGCTTTGGTCTGAAAAAACTATACAACTAGCCAATTTATATTGATTTCATGAGTTGCAACCGTTTTCCACGAATAACCTGTCATTCATTCATCGCTTGTGTAGGAATGAAACATCTTTTGTCATAGGAGACAATGAGACAAATTTTTTCTCATCAAACTCATGATTCACTCATTCTAGGAGGATAATTGATGAGGCAGAGGTTGTTGGACTTACTGAGATGAGCACTCACAATTTTCTACCACAACGCCAATGAAAACAATCAAGAAAGAAAAGTTTGAGTGAAGTCTTTACGGTATGTGGTGAACGTATTTTAAGGTCTATTAACCATAACTAGACCACCATTTTTTTTTTGTTTACTATATCTTTATCAACATGGATTATTTAATGTGACCTAGTTATTTTCTAAATTATGCTGCTTTTGCATACTAAATAACACCTATAGCTTTGAAACTTTATGCTGATGGAAACTTTATTAACAGATATTTTGTTGCATTAAAATCATTGGTCATGAGTATCATGAAAGCCCTTATCAATTTATTTATGATAGTTTAAATCTTTCATTTCTTATCTTTATAAATATAAGATGACTTTTTTTAATATATATTAATTTATTTTCGTGCCTTACACGGGTCTTTTGCTAGCATTATTTAAGCGGATCTATCATATATAAAAATTTAGTTTTCTGGCACTATTTATAACGCGCTCTTGATTTGATATATATATATATATATATATGTATATATATAGTTTTCTTTTAAATGTGAAGCCTATTGACTACTCTGCAGATGCACAAACAACCTCTTTAATTATATATAATATTCTTACAATTTTAACAATTAATACATCAATAAATAAATAAATTTTATCTCAAGCGAGGTCTCCCACTCGATAAAGAGTTGGACGCCCACACTCTACGTAGGGCTAAATGGTGGGTTGGTTGGAGAAGATACCATATCCTTATTTATTTGTTTTTTCCAATGCTTGGGAGTGTTCCTTACTCCCAATCAGCCAATATCTTATGTCCATAATAATTGAGATGGGAAAAAAATTCCACATTAGAGTTAATATTATTTATACAAATTAAATCATTACAATTTACAATTAAGATGGATTACTTAATTTATCACAAGTCTCCTAAATCTTATACAAATTTATGTATAGAAACATAAAAATATATAACTACAAAAAAATTTTGACAACTCGAAGCAATTACAAAAGGGCGTGATGTATTGTTATTTCTTGTCTTTTGAATAACCGTCTGAACGCTCAAAATATATTCAATTTCTACGAATGATGGTTCTTCCAAAACTATCAACAAAAGTATTATAAATAAGTACAAAAATTTTCCTATGTCACTTTCATTTCTTACTAATTTAAACCCATATACCATTTGCGATAGACCTTGACTTAGCAGCCCAGCACTTAATAGCTGCGTCATCACAAACCGAGATTAAATAAAGATAATGCAACTTGAGCCCAGATTATCATCAGAAATCACTATCAATTCGACAGCTAGCTATGCATTATTGATGAAACAAATTAAGAAAAAGGTATGGGCCCAAGCTGGGTAGCATCGGCTTCGGCCACCCCTAAACGTAGAACCTAAGGTAGCGACAGCTTCACTTGCTATGGCACTTACAGTGCAGAAGAGGAGGACAATTTCTTTTTTTTTTTTTTTTATTGATTTGACAAGTACACAATCAAAGTCACACATAGAGGCCCGCACACATGGGGTTGTGCCCTCTTCCAACTTTAAAAGCAGAGGAAAACTGGGCCATCACGCAACATGCAGTACCTAATAACATTACATCCTTTACATATCACAAAGGGAAAGAAAAAAAAAAGGCAGATAAACATAAAAATCCACAAACTCGGGTCTTCCCAACTTGATGATATGATAACATGAAACATGATAAACCGCTTGATCCGATCACTTGGACTTGAATGGAATTGCTCTGATTACAACTTGGTGGTACAAAGCTGCCAGTGCTGCTCCAATGAATGGTCCCACCCAGAAAATCCACTGCAAAGACACCAGACGGTTGTGAATTAGCCATGCCAAAAAATCTCTGGCAAATATAAAGAATTGACATCAGACAACTTACATGCTCATGCCAGCCAAGGTGCTTGTTGAAGATGAGGGCAGCCCCGAGGCTTCGAGCTGGGTTGATACCTGTTCCGGTGATGGGGATGGTGGCCAAGTGGACCAAAAACACAGCGAACCCAATTGGCAACGGTGCCAAAATCTGATCCAAATTCATTCGAAAGTTACAAAATCAAACCCAAATCCCATATTGGTTTGAAAATCTATTGCAGACATCTAAGGATCAAGGTTGAATCTATATACGTGAGACGACTAGTACAAATCAAACCCTGATTCTTGATGATGTAAGCAAGAATTTCTTGTATTCATTTACCCCTTGTTTGGTTGGGGGGGAGGGGAGGGAAGGGGAGGGATTCTCCTCCCCTCCCCTTGTTTGGCAAGTGTTTTTGGAGGGGAGGGGAGGGAAAGTTGAAAAAAAGACCAAAATGCCCTTATGTTGATTATTAATTTTATATTTTATAAAATTTTTATAAGTATTATTGAAGAAAAATTTTAACTTACTAATTAACACAGATATATTATCATATTGAGGAAAAAATAAACATGTCAATGTTCTTAACTCAGATACATTCTAATTTCATGAAATAAAATATATTAAATTATATATTTGTTGAAATAATTATTTAATTAATTTTATTTATTTACAAAATTTTTTAAATAATTATAATTATAAATAATTTTTGACATTTATTTAATTTGGTGGTGAAAATATTAAATTTTTAAAAATAAAAAAATAATTAATTATATTATCATTACTTTTAAAATATATAAGGGGTAAAATGGTCTATATATTATTATTTTCCCTCCCTCTCCCCTCCTGAACCAAACAATATATCTCCCCTCCCCTCCCTTCCCCTCCATTAAAATCCCTCCCCTCCCCTCATCTCTTTTGAACCAAACAAGGCCTTAAGCGAAAAGTTTCACTTTTGGTGTGCACTTACCGGGACGTGAGAGTCTCGAGCACTACGCTTGGCATCGGTGGCTGAGAAGACGGTGTAGACAAGAACGAAGGTGCCAACAATCTCAGCACCCAGCCCATCCCCCTTGGTGTAACCAGGGTGCACATAATTTACACCACCGCCGTTTACCCCATATAGTGTCTTGCCCTCGAAACCCTTTACCACACCCGCACCACAGATCGCACCCAGGCACTGCATCACCATGTAGAACAGTGCCCTTGGCAACGACAGCTTCCTCCCCAAAAACAACCCGAATGTTACCGCTGGGTTTATGTGACCACCTGCAAGTCAAAAGATTAAGCTTCCATGCTTAAATGATCAATTGCTCGTCTAGCTCCGTCGGTAGAGCGCAAGGCTCTTAACGTTTGAATCCCACGGTGGGCGTGTTTTTATTTTTATTTTTTTAAATAAAAGAATCAAGGAGAAATTGAACCTGAGATGCCAGCTGTGCAGTAGACGAGGGCGAAGATCATGCCACCAAAAGCCCAAGCAATTCCTTGAATTCCAACGGTTGTGCACTTGGATTGCGCACGACTGACACCCATAACAGTCAAGATGGTGATATAGAGGAAGAGGAAAGTGGCGACGAACTCGGCTATCCCGGCTCTGAAAAAGGACCAGGAGTAGAGCTCAGATTGGTCGTACAACGGTGCGGGCGGTGGCTCCTGGTAGTCCTTTCCGCCGTCTTGGCTCTGAGCCGCCGTGCCGATTGGCTGCCTCTCCGGGAACTTGTTGGCTCCCAACGAAACATCTTGCTCCTTCGCCTCCATTTTCTTCTGCTTCTCGAGAATTCCGGTGGTCGTGTGCCAGAGAGCTTTGATGAGAGTGATAATGAGTGACAGAGTGGTTCAGTGACGGATTTATAAGCAAAATCAAGTTTAGTTCATAAAAGTGAGGACGAGAAGTGGTGGGGTCCACGATGCGTAATAAATTGAACTTAGTTTCTTATCTTTTGGCCGTCCCATCGTTTTCCTGTTTATTCATCAATTTATTGGAGAATGACTTAGTTGGCGTATTAGTATTGGTCCAGGCAAAAATGGGGACCTTGCCAGCTGACAAGACGGTAACCACCCGTACGTGACCGACCATGTTCCGCGCAGCACAGGAACAAGGGATGGATCTAGATAATGCGGGAATGGGCGGTAGCTTGAATTCTACAGTTCAGTGTCGTTCTGAACTGCTTCACTGATACAAAATATCACGTTAAACTCACGCCTCTTACCGGGACACGTGTCGTCTATTTGTAGCGTTTGAATAGAGGTATAACAATAAAAAATCAACACGTAAGTGGCAATTGCTACCCACTAACTACTCACTAGCGATGTTCGCCAAATATAAATTTTGAACAGTGAATACAGATTATTTTCCAGTGATGATTTATGAGATATTATATTTTTTTAATTAATTTAATGAATTATTTAAAATAGTAAAACAGTAACTATTTTATTGGAATATGATGTCCTTTAAATGTTTTATACGTATATTCATTTATGTAACTTTAAAAATATATCATTACGAGGGACAGCTTGGAATGAGCGAGATCAGTTACCCATTCAAGGAATAAATTAGACTTAGGAATAGGGGTGACCGAGACTAAACCGGGTCATGGAAGGAACTCTGCCCTCTTTCATGCAGAGGTCTTTTCTATGGCTATTCTCAAACAATGAGTCAGGCCACTTAAGGCGCTCATTAAAGCCAAGACCTTCATCTTTTAGTTTAATTCAGCACAGCCTTCATTCGTTTTCTACCGGAGGCGTATTATTCCCATTTCTAATTTACTATTAAAAGGATCTCTAATGCTCATTCCAGTATTGACACAGCGGCGGATCAATTCATTTATGGATAGATAAGAAATTGAAATACTATACCTAATCTCTGAGCAGAGAGTTTAGCTAGTCATACCTTAAATGCCAAAATAAATGCTTTATTGATGAAGGCGGTTGAATACAAGAGAGAGAGGGTGCTCAGAATTCTCAAGGAGAATCAGAGAGTGTTTGATGCCATAATATTGTGATTGGCTTCGAGATAATTTATTCGTGGTATTAAAGAAGTATGAGGATTTTTCTCTTCTTGCTGATTCGAGGTAGCTTTATTTGTCTGAAATGATTGCTCCATCTCTGCTAAGAAAATCAGCAATCAAGTTATTTTTTCCTTTAATATATTCAACAGAATAATCATAATAAGATAAATCAGCTTGCCATTTATATAACATTTTATTTGCAATTTTGGTAGTTTGAAGTCCACGAGATAGCCAAAATTTTACTTGAGTATTATCTGTTCGAATAATAAATTGTGTATTTACTATAAATAATTCAAATTTTTCTACGGCTTTTACAATCGCTAAAAATTCTTTCCAAGTTGAATGATATTTAGTTTGGTTTTCATTAAACTTTCCACTAGCATATTTAGTAATTATTTCTTTTTCATCTTGATTTTTATGATAAAGGGCAGCGCCCCAATAATTTTCTGAAGCATCCGTATAAATTATCCATGTTAGATGTTCTTGAGTAAGAATAGTTAATTTTGGTAAATTACTACATAGATGTTTAATTTTTTGAACAATTTGTTCAGTTTGTTCATTCCATTGCCATAGAGTTTTTTCGCCAGCTAATTTAGAAATTTGTGCAGTATATTTAGATAAATTTGGAATAAAATTCCTAGCTTGGTTTACTAGTCCTAAGAATGATTGTAATTCTTTCTTAGTTGTAATTTTCTTAAAATCTTTTACTTTTTGACTAATATGTTCTTGTAATTCTATTCCATTTGAGGAAATATAATGTCCTAAGAAGGCTATTCTTTCTTTTCTAAGTTCTGCTTTTTTAGGTGAAATATTAATTCCTTTTTCTTCAACTAAAGTCATGAATTGATCTAAATGTTTTTCATGTTGGTCTTTGTTTTCTGAGAATATTAAAATATCATCTATATAGATTATTGCAAAGTTTTTTATTGGAGATAAAAGTTTCTGTACATATTCTTGAAATATACTAGGACTATTATGAAATCCCATAGGTAATACATTCTATTCGTATAATCCTTCGGAGGTTAAGAAGGCAGTATATTTTTTACTTGGTTCTTCTAACTTAATTTGAAAAAATCCAGATTTACAATCAAATTTACTAAAGATTTGTTTTCCCTTTATTAAATTAAATAATAGTTCAATTTTTGGAATTGGGTATCGGTTTCTAATAGCTAAATTATTTAATTTTTTGTAATTAATAACCATTCGAGATTTGTTTCTTCGAATTTCAGCATGACTCATAACAATCATAGCTGGTGAACAGTAATTTGATCTACTTTCCTTAATTAACTTATATTGTTTCATTTCATTTATGTGCATAATAAATTCTTATTTATCCTTAGGTGTCCATGGGTATGGTTTACTACATATTTCTTTACTATAATCAAGTAATTCTATTTTTGCATAAGGTTTTGATTTTTCCCAGTGAATTAGGGGATTATTACTGTAATTATCAATTAATCTTTGTTCAATAGTTTTTTGTCCTATTATTTGATTTAAAAATCTGTTTGCTTCAATTTCTATAGGTTTATTATTAGGAATCAATTGAATTTCATTATCTGATTTCTTTTTTCTAAATATTGTATCTGTTCGATTAAATGGATTTTGGACTCTAATAGCCCAAGCTTAATGTTTACAAGGTGTTGTTAATATTAATGTCTTTTCGGTAAAATGTAAAGGCATATATTGCTCTAAAAAGTCCATTCCTAGGATTATATCTGGAGTTGTTTCATTATATTGATATAATATAGGAATTTTTAATTCATAGTCTCCTAATTGTATTGGTATTTCTTTTACCGATAATTCTATAAAATGGATTTCTTTTCCAGCACTACTCATTCTAATTGGTTTTTTCTTTTTCCATAATTCTGAGGGTAAAATGTTATATTTTGCGGTAGTAATATTTGCTCCTGTATCAATCATAGCATGATACTTTCGTGATTGATATTTTACATAATTGAATCTAACTAATATATAATAAAATTTCATTCAAGTAATTTAATTTTTTCGAGGATTACTGTTTGATGATCCATATTAATTAGAATTCTATCGTTTTGAATCCTATATGGTTTTACATATTCAAGAAAATCTTTTCCTAACATGATCTTATGAGGATGGTTTTTTATCTCGGATTCAACATATAATTTGACTCTTTTAATATCTCTTTGATTGAATCTTAATATGGTTTATGCAGTAGTTTCAATTTCATTAATTTCAATATTATTATCCGTATATTCGATATTTATAGTACTCTTTGTAATTTCTGGTTTGATTAAAGCAATTATTTCTATCCATTTTCCTTCTTTAGTTATTTCTAAGAGGATAAAATTATCTATTGGTTGGGTTAGATCTATTTCTGGTATATTTGGTTGAATTTCAGCTAAATTTGATCTTATGGGTATTTCGGCTAGTCTATTGGCTTCGTAATTACTTTGACTTCTAGATCTTAGTAGAGGTCTTTCTAGAGGTAGTTCTAGGGGTCGTAGTTCCTGTATACTTCTTCGAGGATTGATATTAATGTTTATGTCTGGGGGAGTATTAATTCTAATACTTTGATTTCCTAATTGATTGTTAAAGGAGATTCTAGGAGTAATTTCTTCTCCTAATTCTTTTGTTTGATCTAATTCTAATTGTAATCGTCGAGGTATAGTAATTCTATTTTGGTCTAAAGGTAATTCTTCTAAGACGGGCATAAAGTGTTTGTCAATAGTAATATTTCCTATATTTCGTTTATAAATTTTATGTTCGTTGAAAAATACTAATCCTACCATTCCTGTTATACTTATAATTCGACTTCCTGGTGGCATTTTAATTCCTCTTAATTTGTGATAAATTACTAAAGTTCGATTCATATTAGTTTCAGCTCTAGAGATAGCAAAATTTGTATTAACAGTTAATTTTAATTTTTGATAGATTAGATTTCCATTTAAAGCTCCTAATATACTATTTGGGACATTATCTATAATTCGATTGTCTGTAATTAATAATTCAATAGGTGTGTCTATTCCAGCTTTAAAATATGCTTTAATTAATAGTTGTATTCCTGGTATATAAATTTCTGTTATGTCATCTTTTATATCTAATTTTTGAATTTCATGTTCAATTAATGTTTTACTAATAATTGGAATTCTTAGAACTCCTTCAGTTAATGTTGATTCTATAGGAAATTTCTTTTCTATAACTACACAAGCAGATTTTTCTTTTTTCTTTGAGTTTAGTAATTTTTTAAATTGTTTAATAATACTGGTTTGAATAAGATCTTGGGGTGTTAAATCTAATTCTTTTTCACGAATATTATTATATTGTTTTAAATTAAATTTCATTCTTTTTTCTACTATTCCTTCATTTGGATTTCTAATTTCTTCAAATTCTTCGAACTCTTGTTGAATATTGCTATTACTACTTTCTTCTTGCATCATATTAATTTCCTTTTCTTCAATTATATTAATGATTTCTTGTTCTGATTCTGATTCTGAATGACTATAAGTTTGTCTAAAATTTTTCATTTCTTCTTGTTCATATTCATCTAATATTTGAAATATATTAACAGATTTGATTTCTATCTTAGGTGTTTCTATTTTAGGAATAAAAGGTATTAATTCTTGGATATCGTATTCTAAATAATCCATTAAATAAAATTAAATAGTTAGAACTAATTACAAGGTGAGAGAAGCAAAGCAAAAGCAGAAAATAAGCAAAAGCAGAAAGTAAGCAGATACAGCAGGCAGTAAGTAAGAACGCAGACAGGTGTATGACTTAAACTAAAATTCAGAGATTAAGCTTCATATTTCTATTCTTATCTTTCCATCCATGATCTGATACCATTACGAGGGACAGCCTGGAATGCGCGATCAGTTACCCATTCAAGGAATAAATTAGACTTGGGAATAGGGGTGACCGAGACTAAACCGGGTCATGGAAGGAACTCTGCCCTCTTTCATGCAGAGGTCTTTTCTATGGCTATTCTCAAACGATGAGCCAGGCCACTTAAGGCGCTCATTAAAGCCAAGACCTTCCTCCTTCAGTTTAGTTCAGCACAGCCTTCCTTCGTTTTCTACCGGAGGCGTATTATTCCCATTTCTAATTTACTATTAAAAGGATCTCTAATGCTCATTCCAGTATTGACACAACGGCGGATCAATTCATTTATGGATAGATAAGAAATTGAAATACTATGCCTAATCTCTGAGCAGAGAGTTTAGCTAGTCATACCTTAAATGCCAAAATAAATGCTTTATTGATGAAGGCGGTTGAATACAAGAGAGAGAGGGTGCTCAGGATTCTCAAGGAGAATCAGAGAGTGTTTGAGGTGTGTATTTGGTGCGTGCTTTACAAATGAAGATTACAGGGCTTTATATAGGCAAGAGACATTCCTTTGCCTTTTACAAGTAGAAATAATGTTGATGCTAATATTCAGCTTTGAGTCACTTCGAGTCTTCTTTTTGTCATTGTCAGTCTTCTTTGTTAACTTTTCAGGGAATCTTATCTCTTCTTTTTCTTTTTGTCAAATCTTCTTTTTCTTTTTTGTCAGGTCGATGTCATTCTTCAAGAATCTTATCTCTTCTTTTTCTTTTTGTCAAGTCTTCTTTTTCTTTTTGTCAAGTCAATGTCATTCTTTTGTCGCTTCAATGCTTTTCGTTATCTTTGGTGTCACTTTGATCATTTTCTTTTTCTTTTGGTCTTTTCGATGTCGGCTGGTCAAATCAGCTTTCAAGTATGTTGATGGAGGTCGGTGGATTATTCTGATCTTCTGTTGATCTTTCTTTGTCTTTGCAATAAATGCATATATGGACTGGATAGTCAGATAATTGTTGGCAGATTCTTCTTTTTGTGTCTTCAGTATTATCTAATTTATTTGTTTTTATTTTATCATAAAATTGACTAAATAGTTTGGGCTTGCTATTTGTTCTTCCCACGGAATAAATACATGATGTTGGTCCAGTGAAGTAAGTCCATTGGGCTTCATCACTAGTTAGAGTTCTATTCTGCAACTGTTGAATAACAGCGTATATATATGGTATACTGGGTGATAATTTTATGGTAATGTTCGGCAGCAGCTTTGATGGCAGTTGGAAGTAAACTTATTTCTATGAGATCTTTCGAGGGATAAATACAATGAATTAATCCATAGCTAAATAAGGTGTGAACTAGTTGAGGATTTGTACTGGCATAGATGACAGCTTTGTTTATAGAATAATGGGAAATGTATTTAATAGTCTTGGAGGATATTTGAAGGTGATTCAGTCTTTCAATAATTAACTGAAAATATTCAAACTGTTCATGGAGGCGATTTTGGACTGATGTCTGTGGATTTAATGTAGAGGATGAGGCTATTTGAGTATTTGGGCTTTGTTGTTGGGCCTTTTGGGCTTGTTCTTAGGCTTGTTTTACTTCTCTTTCTAGGATGGCCGCAAAAGAAGGAGTTTGTGGAATATGAGTGGATTGGCTTTGTGGTGTCTGAGGGGGAGATTGAGTAGGAGATATACTCATACCCATTACTCGAGATTCTACTTGTATTAGACGTGATTCTAACTTGTTGACATAGGAAGTAAGACTTCCAAGTGTCTGAGTCAAATAATTGATGGAATTGTTCATATTGTTTAGATGATTCGATAATTGTGATGCCATAATATTGTGATTGGCTTCGAGATAATTTATTCGTGGTATTAAAGGAGTATGAGGATTTTCCTCTTCTTGCTGATTCGAGGTAGCTTTATTTGTCTGAGATGATTGCTCCATCTCTGCTAAGAAAATCAGCAATCAAGTTAGAATAATTATTTAGCAGAATAAGATTTTAATCATTTTTTAATCTTTTCCCTCTGTTCTTTAATTTTTCTAATTTAGTATTAAATTTTAATTTTAGTTTACTTATTATATTGTTAGCTTTTTTCCAATTTTTTCTTTTTTGAGCTATTTCGGGATCAGGTTTCCTTTGTTGATAATGGAATTCACAATATTTACTTTTGGGAAATAAAGATCATGTTGGGCATCTCCAAGCATATTTTGGGTTTTTTGTATTAGATGTACGGGAACATCTATATTGGGCTCCTGATATTAAGTCTTTAGTACTATATTCAGCTTCTCTATATGATTTACTTAAAGCTCTTGGATTAGTCTCATTTTTTAATTGTTGGGGTTCTTCTAGGTTTATGTCTGGGGGAGTATTAATTCTAATACTTCGATTTCCTAATTGATTGTTAAAGGAGATTCTAGGAGTAATTTCTTCTCCTAATTCTTTTGTTTGATCTAATTCTAATTGTAATCGTCGAGGTATAGTAATTCTATTTTGGTCTAAAGGTAATTCTTCTAAGACGGGCATAAAGTGTTTGTCAATAGTAATATTTCCTATATTTCATTTATAAATTTTATGTTCGTTGAAAAATACTAATCCTACCATTCCTGTTATACTTATAATTCGACTTCCTGGTGGCATTTTAATTCCTCTTAATTTGTGATAAATTACTAAAGTTCGATTCATATTAATTTCAGCTCTAGAGATAGCAAAATTTGTATTAACAGTTAATTTTAATTTTTGATAGATTAGATTTCCATTTAAAGCTCCTAATATACTATTTGGGACATTATCTATAATTCGATTGTCTGTAATTAATAATTCAATAGGTGTGTCTATTCCAGCTTTAAAATATGCTTTAATTAATAGTTGTATTCCTGGTATATAAATTTCTGTTATGTCATCTTTTATATCTAATTTTTGAATTTCATGTTCAATTAATGTTTTACTAATAATTGGAATTCTTAGAACTCCTTCAGTTAATGTTGATTCTATAGGAAATTTCTTTTCTATAACTACACAAGCAGATTTTTCTTTTTTCTTTGAGTTTAGTAATTTTTTAAATTGTTTAATAATACTGGTTTGAATAAGATCTTGGGGTGTTAAATCTAATTCTTTTTCACGAATATTATTATATTGTTTTAAATTAAACTTCATTCTTTTTTCTACTATTCTTTCATTTGGATTTCTAATTTCTTCAAATTCTTCGAACTCTTGTTGAATATTGCTATTACTACTTTCTTCTTGCATCATATTAATTTCCTTTTCTTCAGTTATATTAATGATTTCTTGTTCTGATTCTGATTCTGAATGACTATAAGTTTGTCTAAAATTTTTCATTTCTTCTTGTTCATATTCATCTAATATTTGAAATATATTAACAGATTTGATTTCTATCTTAGGTGTTTCTATTTTAGGAATAAAAGGTATTAATTCTTGGATATCGTATTCTAAATAATCCATTAAATAAAATTAAATAGTTAGAACTAATTACAAGGTGAGAGAAGCAAAGCAAAAGCAGAAAATAAGCAAAAGCAGAAAGTAAGCAGATACAGCAGGCAGTAAGTAAGAACGCAGACAGGTGTATGACTTAAACTAAAATTCAGAGATTAAGCTTCATATTTCTATTCTTATCTTTCCATCCATGCTCTGATACCATTACGAGGGACAGCCTGGAATGAGGATTAGAGATCCTTTTAATAGTAAATTAGAAAATGAGAATAATACACCTCCGGTAGAAAACGAAGGAAGGCTGTGCTGAACTAAACTGAAGGAGGAAAGTCTTGGCTTTAATGAGCGCCTTAAGTGGCCTGGCTCATCGTTTGAGAATAGCCATAGAAAAGACCTCTGCATGAAAGAGGGCAGAATTCCTTCCATGACCCGGTTTAGTCTCGGTCACCCCTATTCCCAAGTCTAATTTATTCCTTGAATGGGTAACTGATCTCGCTCATTCCAGGCTGTCCCTCGTAATATATCTCCTACTCAATCTCCCCCTCAGACACCACAAAGCCAATCCACTCATATTCCATAAACTCCTTCTTTTGCAGCCATCCTAGAAAGAGAAGTAAAACAAGCCCAAGAACAAGCCCAAAAGGCCCAACAACAAAGCCCAAATACTCAAATAGCCTCATCCTCTACATCAAATCTACAGACATCAGTCCAAAATCGCCTCCATGAACAGTTTGAATATTTTCAGTTAATTATTGAAAGACTGAATCA
Source organism: Erythrophleum fordii (assembly GCA_032878935.1). NCBI lineage: Eukaryota > Viridiplantae > Streptophyta > Magnoliopsida > Fabales > Fabaceae > Erythrophleum > Erythrophleum fordii. The sequence goes on from JAVQMF010000050.1 coordinate 18,882,350, forward strand.
CCTTCAAATATCCTCCAAGACTATTAAATACATTTCCCATTATTCTATAAACAAAGCTGTCATCTATGCCGGTACAAATCCTCAACTAGTTCACACCTTATTTAGCTATGGATTAATTCATTGTATTTATCCCTCGAAAGATCTCATAGAAATAAGTTTACTTCCAACTGCTATCAAAGCTGCTACCGAACATTACCATAAAATTATCACCCAGTATACCATATATATACGCTGTTATTCAACAGTTGCAGAAATTACTCCCGAAAAATTTTATTCTCCCATTAATCTTATTAAATTCGGAACTACAAGGCAACCTTTCGCCTTTGAGCAATCCGAGAAAACCTCTATTGACCAAAAAGAATTCAGCCCTCTTATATCCAAAATAAGAGCCCAAGAATATGAAATTATCTTTGCAGAAATGAATAGAACTCTAACTAGTGATGAAGCCCAATGGACTTACTTCACTGGACCAACATCATGTATTTATTCCGTGGGAAGAACAAATAGCAAGCCCAAACTATTTAGTCAATTTTATGATAAAATAAAAACAAATAAATTAGATAATACTGAAGACACAAAAAGAAGAATCTGCCAACAATTATCTGACTATCCAGTCCATATATGCATTTATTGCAAAGACAAAGAAAGATCAACAGAAGATCAGAATAATCCACCGACCTCCATCAACATACTTGAAAGCTGATTTGACCAGCCGACATCGAAAAGACCAAAAGAAAAAGAAAATGATCAAAGTGACACCAAAGATAACGAAAAGCATTGAAGCGACAAAAGAATGACATTGACTTGACAAAAAGAAAAAGAAGACTTGACAAAAAGAAAAAGAAGAGATAAGATTCCTTGAAGAATGACATCGACCTGACAAAAAAGAAAAAGAAGATTTGACAAAAAGAAAAAGAAGAGATAAGATTCCCTGAAAAGTCAAAAAAGAAGACTGACAACGACAAAAAGAAGACTCGAAGTGACTCAAAGCTGAATATTAGCATCAACATTATTTCTACTTGTAAAAGGCAAAGGAATGCCTCTTGCCTATATAAAGCCCTGTAATCTTCATTTGTAAAGCACGCACCAAAAACACACCTTAAACACTCTCTGATTCTCCTTGAGAATCCTGAGCACCCTCTCTCTCTTGTATTCAACCGCCTTCATCAATAAAGCATTTATTTTGGCATTTAAGGTATGACTAGCTAAACTCTCTGCTCAGAGATTAGGCATAGTATTTCAATTTCTTATCTATCCATAAATGAATTGATCCGCCGCTGTGTCAATACTGGAATGAGGATTAGAGATCCTTTTAATAGTGAATTAGAAATAGGAATAATACGCCTCCGGTAGAAAACGAAGGAAGGCTGTGCTGAACTAAACTGAAGGAGGAAGGTCTTGGCTTTAATGAGCGCCTTAAGTGGCCTTGCTCATCGTTTGAGAATAGCCATAGAAAAGACCTCTGCATGAAAGAGGGCAGAGTTCCTTCCATGACCCGGTTTAGTCTCGATCACCCCTATTCCCAAGTCTAATTTATTCCTTGAATGGGTAATTGATCTCGCTCATTCCAGGCTGTCCCTCGTAAATATATATATATATATATATATATATATATATATATAAGAGAATAAAAGAGACAAAAAAATACAAAAGGCAAGAAATGTAATAACTTAAATTAATGATGATTAAGTTTTATATTTCTTCCTTATCATTTCATCATGCTCTGATACTATTTTTGTGCTAGCCTGGAATGAGCAGAGATCAACTATCCATTTAACAATAATTTAGATTTAGGAATAGGGATGACCGAAACTAAATCAGATTATGAAAAGAACTCTATCTTCTTTCATGCAGAGGTCTTTTCTATGGCTTTCATAAACAAAATGAGCCAAAGCTTATAAAGTCAAGACCTTTCTTGTTCAGCTTAATTCAGCACAACCTTTCATTGTTTCCTACCGGAGGTGTACTATTCCGATATCTAAATAGTTATTCAAAGGATCTCTAAATCATCCTTGTGCTCTTGCATATATCAAGAAAGAAGAATTTTGAATTATTACTGTTTAAGGTATGAATTGCTAAACCTCTTTTTGGAGATTAAGTGTAGTATTTCAATCTTATCATCCGTTATGAATTGAAATCCCATTGGTAATACATTCCATTCATATATATCCTTCAGAGGTTAAAAAGGCTGTATACTTCTTACTATATTTTTTTAACTTAATTTGGAAAAATCGTAGCTATATGTCCTAATTCGCCACAATTATAACATTGACATTTTGTAGGATATTTACTATAATTAATTTTTCTTTGACCTTTCTTAAAATATTTTCGAGGTTTAAAAGGTTTATAACTTCTAGATTAATTTCTTCTTGACTCATTCTTCGTTCTATTTCTTCTTGTTCCAATTCATCTAATATTTGCATCATATTAACTTCCATAACCCGGTTTAGTTTCGGTCATCCCTATTTTTAAATCTAAATTATTGTTGAATAGATAGCTGATCTCTACTCATTCCAAGCTAGCACAAAAATGGTATCAGAGCTTGATGGAATGATAAGGAAGAAATATGAAACTTAATCTCCATTAAGTTAAGTTAACTCAAGAAGGAAAATGGATCGAAATAATAGCTTTAATAAACCCTGAAATCAATAAAAGTACCATACAAATTGAATATACGGATAATAATATCGAGGATTTATATAAATATTAATATCAGTGGGTGTATTAATTCTAATCCTTCGACTACCTAATCTATTATTGAAAGAGATTCGAAAGGAATTCTCTTCTCCTAATTCTCGAGTATTATCTAATTCTTTTCCTTCTTGAGTTATTTCTAAAAGAATAAAATTTTCTAATCTTTGGGTTAAATCTATTTCGGGTATGTTTGGTTGAAGTTCAGCTAAATTTGATTTTATGGGTATTTCAGCTAATCTATTTGATTCATAATTATTATGGCTTCTTGATCTAATTAAAGGGCTACTTACAGGACGAGATTCCTGTATATTTCGTCGAGGATTTATATTAATATTAATATCAGTGAGTGTATTAATTCTAATCCTTCGACTACCTAATCTATTATTGAGAGAGATTCAAGAGGAATTCTCTTCTCCTAATTCTCGAGTATTATCTAATTCCAATTGTAATTGACGAGGTATAGTTATTCGATTTCGATTTAAGGGTAATTCTTCTAATACAGGCATAAAATGTCTATCTATTGTTATATTGCCAATATTTCTTTTATATATTTTATGTTCATTTGAGAATACTAATCCTACCATTCCTGTAATACTAATTATTCGACTTCCTGGAGGCATTTTAATTCCTTGTAATTTGTGATAAATAACTAAAGTTCTATTCATATTCCGTTAATGGAATAATACTGAAATGAAGATTAGAGATCCTTTGAACAACTATTTAGATATTGGAATGATACACCTCCGGTAGAAAATGATGGAAGGTTGTGCTGAACTAAACTGAAGGAGGAAGGTCTTGGCTTTCTGAAAAAATTATTACTAAAGATATGTGTACTAATTTACCCAACTTAATGATTCCTACTCATGATAATATCAAATGGATCATTTATACTGATGCATCCTCCCAAACCAATAACACTACAAGTAATACATCACAACAGGAAGAATCTATAGTAGCACGTCTTAATACCCTTGAACTCAATATGAGTATTTTATTAGCTCATACCACGAATCAGATGAATAGTTTTGCTACCACCAATAATTATTTAACTCAAGCCAAAAGAAAATTACATGAACAGTTTGAATATTTTCAGTTGATTATCGAAAAACTTAACCATTGTTGGATATCCACCTCTACCATCAAATATATTTCTCATTACTCTATCAATAAAGCTGTTATTTACCCAGGAACAAATCCTCAATTAGTGTATACCCTTTTTATGATGAAATCCATAAACCAACAACTATTCTAGAAACATCCATAATGACCCCAGAATACATAACACCTGAAGAATGTAAAAGATTAGATAAAGAACGATTAGATTTTATGAGAAGATTAGATAGATTAGATTATGATGAAAAGGAATTATTACCTTATATTCCTAGCCTTCTGTGCTTTTTGTCTCTTTTATTCTCTTTTCTCTGCTTACTGCTTTACGTTTAAGTGCTGATAATTAATATCTCTCTTTTCTCTTTAAGTATGTCTTTACTAAGTAGAATTGAACCTCCAATTTATGAAGTAGTTCAAGGTAGTTTACCAAACAGTAGTTTTGTTCCCATACCAAATGAAACTCTAGTAGCTTCACCTTTCATGTTAGGCGGTGAAGGTGATATAACATGGAATTTGAATTTTTAGCAATAGTTAAAGCTGTAGAAAAATTTGAATTATTCATAGTTAATACTCATTTTATTGTTCGAACTGATATTTCAGCTAATCTATTTGATTCATAATTATTATGGCTTCTTGATCTAATTAAAGGGCTACTTACAGGACGAGATTCCTGTATACTTCATCGAGGATTTATATTAATATTAATATCAGTGGGTGTATTAATTCTAATCCTTCGACTACTTAATCTATTATTGAGAGAAATTCGAGAGGAATTCTCTTCTCCTAATTCTCAAGTATTATCTAATTTTAATTGTAATTGACAAGGTATAATTATTCGGTTTCGATCTAAGGGTAATTCTTCTAATAAGGGCATAAAATGTCTATCTATTGTTATATTGTCGATATTTCTTTTATATATTTTATGTTCATTTGAGAATACTAATCCTACTATTCCTGTAATACTAATTATTCGACTTCCTGGAGACATTTTAATTCCTTGTAATTTGTGATAAATAACTAAAGTTCTATTCATATTCTTTTCGGCTCTAAAAATAGCAAAATTTGTATTTACTATAAGTTTCAATTTTTGATAAATTAAATTTCCATTTAAAGCTCTTAATACACTATTTGGTACACTATCTATAATTCTATTATCAGTAATTAATAATTCGATGGGTGTATCTATTTCGACTTTAAAATAAGCTTTAATTAATAATTGTACTCCTGGTATATAGATTTCAGTTATTTCATCTTTGATGTCTAATTTTTGAATTTTATGTTCTATTAATGTTTTATCAATTATGGGTATTTGTAATATTCCTTCAGTTAACGTGGCTTCGATAGAATGTTTCTTTTCTATTACTACACGAGCATATTTTTCCTTTTTCTTAGCTTTTATCAATTGTCCTAGTTGTTTAATTATACTTGTTTATGTTAAGTCATGAGGTGTTAAATCTAATTCTTTATCATGGATTTTATTATATTGTCAGCATTTGTTGGCTGCTACTTTAGCTTTTGAGGATATTGATAGATGTCGAAGGATCATCCTGATCTTTGCTTTTTTCTTTGTCTTTACAATAGATACAGATATGGCTATAATATTCAGATAATAGCTGGCATATTCATTTTTTGGTATCATCCGAATTTTTCGGCCTCTTCCTCTACTCCTCCATTAAACCAAACTACCAAAAGAAAATTACATGAATAGTTTGAATATTTTCAATTGATTATCAAAAAACTTAACCATTGTCGGATATCCACCTCTACCATTAAATATATTTCTCATTACTCTATCAATAAAGTTGTTATTTACCTAAGAACAAATCTTCAATTAGTGTATACCCTTTTTAATTATGGATTAATTCATTGTATATACCCATCCAATGATCTCCAAGAACTTAGCCAGCTCCCTAAAGCCATTCAGGAAGCTGCAAAACATTATCACCAAATTATCACTTAGTATACTATGTATATGCGATGTTATTCCACTATAGCTGAAATCACTCCCGAAAAGTTTTATCCTCCCATTAATCTCATTAAATTTGGAACCACTAGACAACCCTTCGAATTCGATGAATCTGTAAAATCCTCAATCGACCCAGATGAATTACAAATTTTGCTATTTCTAGAGCCAAAACGAATAGGAATAGAACTTTAGTTATTTATCACAAATTACAAGGAATTAAAATGCCTCTAGGAAGTCGAATAATTAGTATTACAGGAATGGTAGGATTAGTATTCTCAAATGAACATAAAATATATAAAAGAAATATCGGCAATATAACAATAGATAAACATTTTATGCCCGTATTAAAAGAATTACCCTTAGATTGAAACCGAATAACTATACCTCATCAATTATAATTAGAATTAGATAATACTCGAGAATTAGGAGAAGAGAATTCCTCTCGAATCTCTTTCAATAATAGATTAGGTAGTCGAAGGATTAGAATTAATACACCCACTGTTTGCTTTTTTCTTTGTCTTTACAATAAATATAGATATGGCTGGGATATTCGAATAATAGCTGGCACACTCATTTTTTGGTATCATCTGAATTTTCCATTTTATTGGATTTGAGTTTATCATAGAAGGAAGTGAATAGTCGGCTATTGCGGCTGGTTCTTCCTACTGAATAGATGCAGGTATTTGGGCTAATGAAATAGGTCTATTGGGTCTCATCACTGGTTAAGGTTCGATTTATATATATATATATATATTCGCAATGGATTGTAGTTAAAATTTTTAGACTTAACAACAATTATAAGGGTATGTTTGATTAGGGGATTTTAGAGGGGAAGGGAGGGGAGGAGGGATAAGGTGTTTAGTTGAATAAAATTGAAAGGAAAAAGAGGAAAAAGAGCCAAATTTGCCTTCCCTCTAAATTGAGAGGTTTTGAAGGGGAGGGGAAGGGTGGGGTGGAGTATTTTTTAAATTTTAATTTACTTTTTTGTCTTTTTTAATTTTTTAATATATTAATATTTAATAAAAATTAAGATAATTTTTTTTATTAGAAATTAAAAATAAAAAAGATTAGAATTTATAATTTGTTTTAAAAAATTATTGATATAAATAATTTTTTTATAAAAAAATAAAATTAAAATAATATAAAGGGTAAATTTGTTTAAAAATAATTACCTCTCCTCCCTTCCCCTCCCCTTCTGAACCAAGCAATAATTCTCTCTCCCCTTCCTTCCAACCAAACAAAACTTAATAAACCCTCTCCCCTCCCCTCCATTAACCTCCCCTCCTTTCCTCTCAGTTGAACCAAACAGATCCTAAAAAGAATTGATAACAAAGTGACGAGAGACTGACTGATACAAGTTTTCTCCCCCTAAAGAATTTGTTGACTTGAATCACACGTTAGAAATTAAACGAAATAAAATGAAAAAGGAATAAACCTTCGTGGCTAATCTTGAGCGATATTTAAATAAAGATGGAGCATATTTTATGTGATAAATTATAAAAATATGTTTTTAATCTTTTTTATCTAAGATACTAGATTGAGCTAAATCATATTAGCTCGCAGGGGCTAACCCAGTTATATAACCTAGTCTAATTCAACTTGATTTAATCTTGTAGGACTGAGCACATTAGGTCATTAAGTATATTATGCATGTTAGAATAATTTTAAATAATTTTATGGATTGACATTAATTAATTAGTTAAAAAGAGTAATTATAAATCAAGTATTTGGTATTTAGTATTAAATATTAAGTTTGGAACAAATTGGGTCTATGTTAGTGGTGTGCAACCCCTGATAGGTGGGGTTGTATGCTACCCCATTGGGCAGAGGTTCCAACTGACAGCTTTTTTGTGACTAGCAGTTCTATATCATAAGGCTGGTCTTATGAAAAGAGAGAGTTAAAAAAATATTATTATTTTTTTTATTATCAATTTTGGTGGTTATTTTTTTGAAGTAGTCAGTTTTAAACACATGATCCTTTTAAGATATAATTTTTCTAACTACACTGAATTAACTCCATCATTAAGAATTTCTCAATAGCTCTCTCTCTATAAACAAAAGGGCCAAGTCAGTTGTCATTCTCTACCTTTTACTACTCAGCAATGGCTTCTGTTGATTCAAGTATACTTCAATTACTCAATTATGATATGAAATCTATTATTATATTTTGATAAATTATATTGATAGTATAAGGTATCATAGCTTTGCTGTTAATATGATATTCTGATTGTTTAATTATGAATTATATGGTTTAAATTTATGAAATTGCATAAAAACCTCAAATTTTGGTCATAAACCCTAACAATTGGGGTTTTCTAATTCTGTTACAATTGAGTGAAATTGACCCAAATTTTTGTTAAATGGATGTTCCAAGATGCGTATTATACAAATAATTTACATCAATTCGTGATTTAAGTCTGTGAATTTTGAGATTGAAAACCTATTTCTTTGTCAATGTTGCCTTCTTTGATTTGTGTTCTCTGGACCTGATTTCTTCTAATTGATATATGCGTATCGTTGTAGTTGATGTCTGGATTGCTGTTATAAAGATTAATTTCATTAAACATGTTTGAAAGCATCAGATTGAAAACCTCCTTCTAGCGATAAAACTCAAAATTTGTTATCAATATCATTGTGTTTATCGCTTTAATTGATGCTTGAATTCATGCTTTTGGTTACCCATTGAATGATTTGAGCAATTTAATTGTGCGAATCATGCGTCTGTGTTGAGGTTTCTGAAAAGGGGAATATTTAAAAATTTTAAATTCGTGCTTCATGTTTTCTAGCCCTAAATACCTGAATTGATGATTGAATCTTGTTCATGGTATATCGTATAATGTTGTTTAAGTTTAAAATCACATCTAATTAGGTTTTTTGGAGCTCAACTGAGTGCAAAAATGACGTGAGTCTGCCATTTTCTATGGCTTCACTGGAGAGGTTGAAGATGACCTCTCCAGCGAGGCCCACTCGTGTGCCCCACGGGCGTGGGGCACATAAGTGACACGTGCTGGGCCTTCTGGCCCAACGTTTCTTCCATTCCCCTTAGAATTATTTTTTATGTCAATTTGTTATTTTTTCATAATTTTTTGAAGTGTTTAAGTATTTATTTTAAATTATGAAAAAATTAAATAGTGAAAAATTTTTATGTATCTTGTGAATTTTGGCCTAAAAATTTTTGTGTAAATTTATTACAACAAGAATTATTTTGGTGACAAGTCACTAGAAATAAATTATAGAAATCACAAAGGTCATTATTTTCACATTAAAAATATACATATATATTTTATTATTATTTATGGACCTTTTAGACATTTAGAAATATATTATATTGATGTTAAACATACCCTAACAGTGTGATATCATCAATGTAATTTTGGGATTTATACTCTAGGTAGATAAGTAGCATATTTTTCTAATGTTTTTCATTGTTTCTTATACCCTAACGGTATAGTTGCATTGAATGCATTTTGTGAGGACTCTATTGTAATTAAAATTGGTGTGGTATATGTAATTCACCTTGGCACCATTATGTGAAGATAGTTGCATAACTGATTTTGATTAAGAATTCTGTTTATAATTATGTTGCGCACACATAATTACTATTTCCCAAATTTGGTTTTTTCAGTTTCTGTTTTTCAGCAACTATCTGCTGTGAGGACTCTTAATGATACAAATTTTGAATATTGGAAGGAGTCCTTAGACATATACCTCACAATTTCTGAAAAGGATTTGGCTCTTAGAGAGCCTAAACTGGCTAATCTTACTTCTGAGTTTGATGCTGCTGCTAAGAATTACCAGAAGGAATGGAATGAGTCAAACCAGATATGTCTAGCTATAATTAAATACACAATTCAGAAATCTATCAGAGAGAGCATTCCTGACAAAGATATAGCTACTGAATACATGAAGGCTGTGGGGGAAAATTTTAAAAAGCTAGATAAGACTCAAAAAGCTTATTACTTATCACTACTTGATAACACTAGCTATAATGGAATATCAGGTGTTAGAGAACATATTATGAAAATGGTGAACTATTATAACAAGTTGAAGTCTTATGGAGTTGATCTAGGTGAGAGTACCTTGATCTATCATGTCCTTCAATCCTTGTCAGCAGAATATGGGTTTCTATGAACTGCTTATAACTCACAAGAGAATGAATGGACGGTGGATCAAATGATAACTATTGTCACTTAAGAAGAAAAAGCAATTAAGAAAAACTATTCTCACACTTCATCTGCTAATTACCTCTCTCATGGTTCGAGCAGTAGATTTGGTGGTCATGACAAGAAAGGAAAGAAGCCAGAAACTCAGAAACCTGTAAAGTCTGGGTTCAAAAAGAATGGTAAGAAGAAGGGTTCACAGAAGAAGTTCTTCAAGGGCAATTGTCACTATTGTAAGAAACCAGGCCATAGGATATCTAAGTGTTTCAAATTGAAGAACAAGAATGAAAGGGAAGGTATATCTTCTGAATTTGCCCCTCTAACTCTAGTTTGTTTAGAATCTAATAGTTTTGAGGTACTTTCTGATTTCTGATGGTTGGATTCTAGTGTAATGGTTCATTTTGTGAATTCTTTGCAGGGGCTTAAAAACAGGAGGATCCCAAGTGTAAGAGAGAAGAGTATTTTGGGATTTGAAGGCACTAGAGCTGCAATAGAATATGTAGGAACTATTGATTTATGTCTACCTTTTGGACACATTCTAAATTTAAATAATGCTATCTATGTACCTTCAGCAAGAAGGAACTTGATTTCTAGTTCTATTTTGAATGGACATAGATATTCCTTTTGGCAAGGAAAAGGAAGAATGGACATTTATTTTGATTCAATTATAGTTGGTATTGCTTTTTTATATAATGGTTTATATCATTTAAATCATGATAATTGTTCAGTTGAATCCTCTATTGCTTCTGCTCACACAATAATTGGGCATAAATGAGATAGATGTAGTGAAAATTCAATGGAAAATTCATTTATATTGCGGCATCGACGTTTAGGGTATATTTCCAAAGATAGATTGCAAAGAATGGTGAAGGAAGGTGTCTTACGGGATCTGGATTTTTCAGATTATGAAACCTGTGTTGATTGTATAAAGGGAAAACTTCCTAGAAACAAAGGAGTAAATAGATCAAATAATATTCTAGATTTGATTCATATTGACATATATGGACCCATCACACCAATTACTTTTGGTGGATTTAAATACTATATCACCTTTATAGATGATCACTCCAGATATGGATGGATCGATTTGATATATGAAAAATCAGAAGCATTAGATGCCTTTAAGAAATTTAAGGTAGCAGTTGAATTGAAGTCTAGTAAAGTTATTAGATATGTCAAATTTGACAAGGGTGGAGAGTATTATGGGAGATACATTGAGATTGGTAGAAACCCAGGCCCATTTGCTCTATTCTTATAGGAGCATGGGATTGAAGCTCAGTATATAATACTTGGTACTCCTCAACAAAATGGAGTTGCAAAAAGGTGAAATCGTACCCTCATGATGAGCCATTCTATCTTACCAGAATTTTTGTGAGGAGATGCTCTAAAAACTGCAGTGTACATTTTAAATTTGGTACCTAGCAAATTTGTGCCAAAAACACCATATGAACTACTTTAAAAAGAAACCTAGTGTTAGGCATTTCCGAGTTTGGGAATGTGAAGTAGAGGTGAGACCATATGATCCTCAGCTGAAGAAGTTGGATCCCAAAATCGTTAGTGGTTTTTCATTGGATATTGTGCAGGATCAAGAGATTGTAGATTTTATTGCCCCTCTCACACCACCAGGGTCATCGAGTCAGATCGAGCATTCTATTTTGAAAATGACCAGGATAGTGGGAGCTCGATGCCTATGGTGATTGAGTTACATGATGAAAGCATTACTTTGCCTATACCCATTTCATCATCACCCACGATTGATAGAATTGATATTGAGATTCCTACTAAGACAGGTACAGAACCACCTATGAACGAAACTGGTGAACAAGATGTTGGATTAAGACGTTCTCAGAGAGCTTGTATGCCTGCAATACCAGATGACTATATGGTTTATTTGCAAGAGTGTGAATCTGATGATCTAAATGACATGGATCCTATATCCTTCCAACAAGCAATATTTAGTCCTCAGTTGTCTAACTGGTTAAAGGCGATGAAAGATGAAATTGCCTCCATGCATCACAATCATATATGGGAACTCAGTGAGTTACCAGTTGGATACAAGTTTGTTAGTTGTAAATGGGTTTTTAAGACTAAAAGATGGGCTAATGGTGAAATTGAAAGGTATAAGGCCAAACTAGTAACTAGAAATATAATAAAAAAGAAGGCATTGATTACATGGAAACTTTCTCTCTTTTGTCTACCAAAGACGCATTCAGAGTAGTTATGGCACTAGTAGCACAGTTTGATCTTGAGTTTCACCAAATGGATGTCAAAACTACCTTTCTAAATGGAGACTTATATGAAGAAGTTTACATGACTCAACTTGATGGATTTATTGAACCTGGTAAGGAGCACCTGGTGTGTAGGCTACAAAGATTTATTTATGGATTAAAGCAGGCTTTCAGGCAGTAGTACTTGAAATTTAATGAGGTTATGACCTCATAGGGATTTAATGAGAATGTTTCTAATCATTGCATTTATAAAAAATTCAATGGCAATAATTTTGTGATCTTGGTACTCTATGTGGATGACATCCTACTGGCTAGTAATTCAATGTGTTTTTTGAATGATACAAAATACATGTTGTCATGCCACTTTGACATGAAGGACCTTGGTGAGGCTTCATTTGTTTTAGGAATTCAGATCCATCGGAATAGATCACTTGGCATTCTAGGTTTATCTTAAGCAGCATATATTGATAGAGTGTTGAAGAAATTTAGAATGGACAATTGTGCTTCTAGTCTAATTCCTATTCAAAAAGGTGAAACACTGTTACGATCGCAATGCCCTCAAAATGCTGTTGGAAGAGCTTAAATGGATAAGATTCCTTATGCTTTCGTTGTTGGTAGTCTCATGTATGCACTCATCTTGATATAGCTTTTGCCATCAGTGTACTTGGCAGATATTTGAGTAATCCTAGTAAGGATCATTGAAAAGCTGCTAAGAAAGTTATGAGGTATCTTTAGGATATTAAGAATCATATGTTAACCTATAGAAAATCTGATTCACTGGAGGTTATTGGCTATTCAGATTCAGATTATGCTTCTTGTATAGATGACAGAAGATCAACCTCTAGGTATATTTTTATGTTATGTGGAAGAGTTGTTTCATGGAAAAGTGTCAAGCAGACACTTACAGCTACTTCAACTATAAAAGCAGAATATATTGCATGTTTTGAAGTCACCTGTCAAGTTGTATGGTTGAGGAAGTTGATTTCTGGTATACATTTGATTAACTCTATATCATGTCCTCTTATCATATTCTATGATAATTCATTTGCTGTACAATTCTCTCAAAATCACAAGAATTCTAGTCGTACTAAACATTTTGACGTGAAGCATTTGTTTGTTAATGAGAAAATTACAGAATCACAGACACGCGTGGTTCACATCTCCAATGAACACATGCTGGCGGATCCTATAACTAAAGGCTTACCTATTGGAGTATTTAAGAATCATGTAACTCGTATGGGTCTTGTTGATTTTGATAAAGCCTTAGTTTAGTGGGAGTTTAAGATATTTTGGTTTTTATTTATGTAATTTTTGTTCAATTTAGATATTGAAACATTGTTGATACACTTTATATCATTTGTTTCCTTAACAGATTCAATGATTCTATGAGAATGTGCTTAATATCACTTCTTTCTCTAACGGATTCAGTGATTCTATGTTGTTTCTTTACTGAGCTATGGTTGAACAAAAACCAATTATGCATTCTGTTCTATTCAGATTATGAAACCTTATGTTTATTGTCACTTGCTTCCCTAACGGATTCAGTGATTTGATGAAGTTTCATTTTCTGAATTTGGTTGAGGCTTAATATATATATATATATCAATTGTTTGACTCGTATATTTTGATATTATGTCATTTTTTATTAATTAATTAATGTCATCCAAGTGAAAGATTGTTAGAATAATTTTATAGATTGACATTAATTAATTAGTTAAAAGGGTAATTATAAATTAAATATTTGGTATTTAGTATTAAATATTAAATCTGGAACAAATTGGGCTTATGTTAGTGGTGTGCAATCCATGATAAGTGGGGTTGCATGTTAGCCCATTAGGCAAAGGTCCCAACTAACAGTCCTTTTATGACCTGCAGTTCTTTATCATAAAGCTGGTCTTATGAAAAAAGAGAGTTAAAAAATTATTATTATTATTATTATTATTATTATTAATTTTGGTGGTTATTTTATTTGAAGTAGTCAGTTTTAAACGCACGATCCTTTTAAGATATAATTTTTTTGACTACATTGAATTAACTCCATCATTAAGAATTTCTCAATAGCTCTCTCTCTCTCTCTCTCTCTGTAAACAAAGGGGCCAAGTCAGTTGTAATTTTTTACCTTTTATTGCTCAGCAATGGCTCCTGTTGATTCAGGTACATTTCAATTACTTAATTATGATCTAAAATCTATTGTTATATTTTGATAAATTATATTGATAGCAATACACCCTTACTTCTAATGTTTCAATTAAAAGAATTTTGAGAATAATTTAGTAAAGTAATAACAAGGATTTAAGTAAATATATCTAGACTGAAGGCAAAATCCCTATTTATAGACGAGATGGTAATTACATGTGCGGGTAATTAGTTGTAGTCGAGCGAGTATAACCTACTAATCTTGTGTTTTTTTCTTTTTTTCAAAGAAAGACACTTTGTGTTAGTAATAGCCTATGGTGAATAATGACATTATTGAAGTTTTCTTGATACTGACGAGAGTTTATAACTAATTATGGGTTTTAGATGTATTAGGCTAACAATTGAGCCAAGTCTAAAAATTGATTTATGATTGTCAATAAAGACCAAATACAAATTTCAAGAAATGTGAAATATGATTGAGGAAATGCATTTGTTTGCTAAAATAAATATTTACAAAAGGATAATGCAATAATTAATATGCTGACAGAATGTTCTAGTAATATTCCACAGGAATTGGCTTAATAGGATAAAAATGAGTGTTGAATAATCAGTACAATCTATACGAGTTAATATCCACAAATATACATACAATATCAAATTTTTAGCACAAATTCCTCATCAACGACCCATTATTCAAATCCAACTGTTAAATTTACACTTTTAATATTATTGTTGTCGCTGTTGTTATGAAATGGACCTTAATATCAGGGAAAAGACTAGAGAACTATAGAAACAAAGTCATCTTCATTATGAGAGATAACTCGCGCGACTTTATCTTATGTCAATCAAATACCACCATTAATTAATTCTTTATTTTCTTAATCAATTTTGTTTACGAAACATGATTGGAACATGGCCATCACCAGTTAACCAAATTATTATGTGATATAAAAAATAATAATCTTATGACAGATAAAATGTAATAACCTTTTGATATAGATTAATTGTTCCTCTGTGGGGGGATGAGACAATGATCAGGTCTACAAACTGTTGTAAAACAGCACTATTCTAGCAAAACTGTTCTCGATAGATATGTACAAAAGCAGTTGGCCAAAAGGGAGAAAAAGAAAATAAAAAAGTAAGGTTAGAATATGATTGATTATATAAATGATCATGTTACCTACCATGAATTAGTTTAGTTGTTTGATTAGTGTGAGTGACTTGTCCGGATAACATTAACAACAAAACCAAAAGGATCAACGGCTCATCAGTTTGAAATTTGAACCAAAATGAGGGGAATCATTGTGATTTCTCTTCGTCATTCTGTTCTGGCAAACACCACGGGGAGGCATGAATGATTGCCCAGGTCGGAGTAGGGTGGGATGTCGCTCCCTGTTTTGTGATTTTTGAAGAAACAAAGATAATCGATTCTACTTGGGACGGTTGGAAATAATCATAATTATGGCAAATGGTGGCACTGTATTTTTCTCTTTTGGGGAGGGGACTACAAACCCACTCACATTTTCTATCAGAATCACAAAAAGCTGTGGACGCACTCTTATAGGTTTGGTGATAAGGGGATAAAGTGGAAAGGAATAAACTAAAGTCACATTTTTTTTTTGGTCTATTTAAGTAGCAGTAATTATGAGCTAGGGCAAGCCAAGAAATGTATATATATTATACTTAGATATATAATTTTTTAATATTTTATTATCAAAAATTTTAATTAAAATATAATAAGTGAATAGTTTAATTAAAAAATTATTTTTTCATAAAAATTATATCTTTTTATATTATTATTAAACAAATATACATTTATTATATTTTGATAAAAGAATTCGATAATAAATATGTAAAGAATGACATATAAATTTTTTTAAATATAGTTTAGTGGTAAGGGATGTGGATAATAAGCTAAATATCTTTAATTTAAATATTCTTTTTTCAATCATAGATCAAAAAATATTATGACCTAAGATATTGATTTCAAAATTTTGAGAAAATGAAAGTGAAATTTAAAATTTGACCACCAGATTAAGATTAAAATAATAGTTGATGCAAAAATCATAGATGTTGGGTACACATTGGTAGTTATAGGTACTTCTCACATTCACAAATACTGATTAACTTGATCGGTAGCACTGACGTAATAGGGGAGAGACTTCTCTCACTTCTCACAATAATATTATTGAAAAATATTGTGCATGATTTTGATAGGATAGAATTTTCTTTTATTTGAAAAATAAATAATATAGTTACTTTTAAAATTATGAATTTCTATGGTGGTTGGCGAAATGTCCCATTCGGTATAGAGGCGACTGATGAGCTAAAATTTAAATAAATGTGTGGATAAAACTTGAAGAGAGGGGGGTAGGAGGACTGATTCTTTCCATATATATATATATATATATATATATAAAATAGTAATAGACTTAACTATTGAAGTTGCTGAATTAGTGACAGAAAACATTATGTTAAATTATGTAATAATAATTCACTAGAGACCGTCAGAGAAATTGGAGCCACAGGTTTTTGTGGATGACTCTGACTCCTACACATGCCTCCCTTTAAATTATAATAAGCTTTATATATGTGCTAATTTGCATTCTAATTTTCAAACCCCGCGTGATGCAATTTTATTGGTCTGTGAGTTATATCTGCCCGAGTTATAAAAATTGCCACTATAAGGAGGCAAAAGGATTAAGTTCATTTCAGAATTATTTTTAATTAACAAACCTTAAGCGGGAAGCAAAAGACACGTATATCTCTCCGTGAGGAAAGAGTAAAAAGTGTATAACAAATCATTTAGTCTAATAATGAAAACTCTCGGTATGTCAACATTCAACCGGATATGTTATTAATGCACTAAATTTATGAAATTTAGCACAGGACTTTAATTTTTTATATGTTTTCTCACAAATGAGATAATTCTTTATTTGGCTTCTTATAAAATTACTTTTTAAATTTAATTATTCATAAGTAGATATTTCTTAATTTGGTTAATTACAAATAAAATAGTCATCAATAACATCCTTTTATCAACAATAATTAAACTAACAATCAACCTACATATTATACAATGTTGAATAATAGTAATTCATAAAAAAATGTCACATATCATTACATTGACTGGTTAGTTTCAATAATAGTAAATTAACATAAAAATATTATTGATAATGATTTTATTTGTGAATAATCAAATTGAAAAAGTAATTTCATACAATACTAAACTAAGAAATACCTCATCTACAAAAAGTCAAATTATAAAAAACATTATTTGTAACTAATAAAAATAGGGTTTTAGTATAATAATGTAATTATAAGAGTTTACGTTTTCTTTTAGTGCTATTTTGATGTAAAGATTTTTTGGGCTGCTTCCACTATTGGATCAGGCTCAATCCAGCAAGCGAAAATGACCGAGCCACCCTTGAAGGGCTTCACTATAAATAGTTAAATACGGCCCATATATCTCTAGGGTAAGGACTTGGACCTCTTCTCCCCCTTTAAAACGTTCATCTCCCTCGTCTCGTATCTCTCTAAAACCCTAGCTACGATAGGACCCTCGGACTTTCTGGTAACCCTGGCTATACTCTATTTTGCTGGACCTGAAGATCATCTCTCTATCTCAAGGTCAAAAATAAAAGTATCAAGTTCTAAAATTATTAAAAATATTATGAAAGAATAAGATGCCTAACAAGACATTGTTTTAGAATCAGGTGCCTAAAAAAGTATCAGATTTTTCTTCTGTCTATACGAAAATCTACTCCATGACAAATAAAAGTGTCACATAATGTCTGTAAATGAATAAGATGGTATACCAAACTCTGTATAGGATAAGTGTGTGTGTTTGGGGTAACAAATACAAATATTCAGGTTCGCAGCACTAATTTGATTATGGGTCCAACTCTGATGGACTCGTAAGGCTGTAACTACTGGGCTTCAATGCGTGGCTTCGGGCCCAAGCATTTGGAGGTATGTGCACATTTTATTGGAATGGACTCATTGGCTTACTTCACATTTGAACAAATGAAGCAAGCCATCCAAGATAGAAAAAATTGCTGATTTTAATTGATAAGAAAACACATGACCATGATACTATGAAAAATTTCTTAATGATTTGTTGAGAAAAGATAATTTACAGTCTAGCCCAATGTCTTGGAGGAGGAGTTTGTTTGTAGCAGAATTTCTCAAAGCTTTCAAATAATTACATATATAAATTTTGATAATAATGGTAGGAATTTCTTGTGACCTTCACTGTTTGACACCATCTTTGCTCGAAGGATTTAAAAATATATTTAATTTGGAAAAATTTATAATTAAATTAATTACTGGATTTCTGAATTTTTATAAAATTAAATTAATTCTTTAATTTTTATTATTATTTACTTTGAGTCTTTATAAACTCAAGAAGTACACGGATTAATTACAAAAAGTAATAAATTCACTGTATATTCTTTTTTATCAGATGGTTTTTAAGATGCTAAAACTTTAACATGTACCACATTTGTTATTTTTAGATATTAATTAATGCACTCAGTAATTTTCTACAAGGTTAAAATCTCATTTTGGCCATAAAAGTATATGCAATATGTTATATTGATTTTAAAATTATTTTTAAGAAATTATAGTTAAAAAATTTTAAATTGAAGATATTTATATTAAAAGATATTAAAATTTTAATTTATTTTAAAAAATTTAAAAACTAAAAGTTTAAATTGTACAAAATAATTACAGTTTAAGACTTAAAGTTAACATTTTTAATTTTAAATCTTTTAAAATAATTTTATCATTTAAAATCTTTCAATATAAATATTTTTAATTTAAGATATGCAACTATAATTTTTTCAATTATTTTGGTCCTAAAAGTTTTGAAAACCTTCTAAATCAATTCCAAAGAGTGACGCCATTGATTTCTGCCGGGCATGACATGCAGTAATTTCTCATGCTAGGCATTTTTTTACCAGCCGGAATTCTAAAAAATAAAAACTTCAACACAGAAAGCTTCACCCAGCTCTCTTATTTCCCCTCATTTGACCTTTTTAAAACTACAATTACATTAACAATCTGGTGATTAAATTGATGGTTTAGTTAAATTTTACAGATTGTGTCAATCAAAAATTAAAATCTAAACACATTTGACACATTTTCTCTTAGGGAGATACAATTCTAACATACTGATATGTCTATTTGTAATTAATTTACTTTACTAATTTTTTTCTATCAACCAAAGAAATTTCTAGCTTTGACTTTGCTTTTGATCACAACAATGAACCAAAGAGAAAAACGATGTAGCCTGGCATAGGAAGGCACCATACATGAACGAATCTGCAGGTTTGGGTCGCACTAGATAACAAAAGCGTAGAATATCTACCCAAAAACAAAAAGAAGAAGAAGCTAGAATAACATCTATTTTCAACGGAATCGTTTAATTTATTTTTGGGTGACAATGAGAACATGTGACTTTAAAATAACAAAGAATAAGGAATAGAAAATTTATTACAATAAATATTTGTAATCTATGACCACGAAGGAAGTGTAATTTTCAGAATAACGAAACGTCAATCCGTTGCACCCTTTGCTTCTCTGCGCATCTTACCTGTCCATATTGGTGTCACATCCAGTGCAGTCGAATCTATATTGCAGATATTTCCAAACAAGTGTTCTTTTCTTCAAATATAAATCCATATCGAATAAAACATGCCTCCCAATATGCAATTAAATTTAGGAGAAATTATAATTGATAATCTATATTCATATTAAAAATTTTAAATTATTTTAAAATATTCAAACAAAAAATTTTAATTTAGAGTTTTGAATTATAATTTTTTATACAATTTTTAGTTATTAATTTTTTAAAATAATTATAAAATTTAAAATCTTTCAATATAAATATCTTTAGTTTTGAATAACTTATTATAATTTTTTTTCTAAAATCTAATATGTATTAATTTATGCCTCAGTTCTTGCTCACTGTTCACGAAACAATATACCACGTTCAACATCATTATACGGATATATAAAGAGTTTATAACGAAAGATGTTTATATTATTAAATATAAAGTGATAAATAAATTTTAAAAAAATTAAACACAATTAGATAAATGAAAAATGAAAAATTCATGGTAAATATGATTTAGTGACATGCATTATTAAATTTTATTTACCTTGTGTTCAAGATTAGAAAAAAAAATTGAATAAATAAATAACAAATAAATTATAATTATATGCTGAAAAATTTTCTTTTATTTAGTTTATATAAATTTTTTCATCGATCTAGTTTACATGAAATATCTCTAATTTCTTTATTATATCTTAAGCATATCTTTTAAATGATCAGAATTTGAATACTAAAATAAATAAATTATAGATACATGTTTAAGACTATCTATTTTGCAAGATTATTTTCTTAATTTTTTTATATCTTAAGTAATATTTATCATCATTTAAATGATTGCCTTGTTTTATTTATTTGTCTTTTTATTAAACATTTAAGCCTAAAATATTTTTAACATTTTTAATTTATCCTTTTGTGTATAATATAATATTTTTTTTTTGGACCGATCCATGTGAATATCTACATAGCATTCATTTGAGTATTCATGCGATGCAATATATAAGGAATTAACTAAAATGAAATATTATGAAACTATCAATTCATCACAATTTATTACATTTTTAAATGTGAGATAATTTTTTTATATTTATTTATCATTTTATATATAATATAATATTAAACAAATATTTTTTTGCTAACAAAGAAAACAAACAAAACCAAAAGTTTAAAAAGCAAAAAAAAAAAAAAGAAATTGTCTTTGAAAATGCTGTTGTAACCCCCAACCAAAACTATCAGGAATCGTTGAAATCTTAAAATTATGCACAATTCAACGTACGTACCAAACTCATTGGCCAAAAAGATTGTCAACTAAATTTGTAATATTGGGATAAATGAATGTCGACTATCCTCAAAATATTTTAATAAAAACTGATTCAATTGAAAAGATGGACTTGCCTGAAGTCAAGAGCTTTAAAACCTAAATAACTTATTCTTTATTTTTTGTCGAGAACAAAAAAAATATTTTTACAAATTTAAAGAAAGAGTAAATTAATGATTTAATTTTAAATAATTGTTTTTTTTCTTAACTTGATCCTTTAAAAATACAATTTTTTGATTTAATATTTAAAAGATAATTCTCTTTTTAATTTGATCTTTTAAAAATAAAAATTTTTAATTTAATTTCTCTAACATTTTATCCTATTTAAATAATCTCCTCAAGAAGCATTTATGCTCTGAAATTTAGTCCTGATACAAAAAAAACATAGTTTTAGAGATTAAAGACATTTAGGCAAGCATATAATATATATATATATATATATATATATGTTTTTTAATTAATACTTTATCTTTAAAGAAGTAAATTAATATAATAGTAATTTTTTAAAAACTTAATTAAAAAATTTTACTTTTAAAAGATTAAATTAAAAAAAATTAATTTTAAAAGATTAAATAATTAATATACTCTTAAAATATTAAATCCCACCCAAAAACGTGTGATCTCGACTTTTATCAAGATTATGGTAGCGACGTATAGTATTTGACAAAGCCAGATATATTTTGCTCATGGGCAATGTGGTGACGGTCCCATCGAACGGTTAAAGATTGTCCACGTGACCTGACACCTAATTTGGCCGTACCAGTTAACGTTCTGATCTAACGGAGACGAAAGATGACAAGTCGAAGTATGGGACATAGCTTTCAGACGGGAACCTGAGTACTAGGAAGCTCTTTCATCTTCCTCCTTCCACCTCGCCGATTACATACACCTCCGCCACACTGGAGCATTAGCCCCTCTGCCCTTCCCTCCGCCTCTTACCGGCAGGCAGAACAACCGTTTGGTTGCGAAGGACACGGGATGGAAGAAGATCCGACCTGTTGCTGAAACGGTCGGGTCGGTTTTCGGGGGATCGGGTTGCTCCGGCGAGTCCCAAGCGAGGATATTTGTTCGTATACGGGAAGCTCGCGGTGATGAGAGGAAGCTGCTGGTGGTTGAAATTAAATCGTCGGGCAGAGCAGAGGTCCCGGCAACTCCTGATTTCCACAGTTAAATCAGTGAAGATCAAGCTTCTGCTCTGTTGTTGCATTGTGTTTACGCTGGTCGTGCTCATTTGCAGTGCTTCCGCCTTCATGGTATGGACCAATCAAAGTTCTGTTTTGAGTCTCTACTCTGCTTCAAGGTTAGTGGATTTTGGTGCCAATGGACTTTTATTTTTGGATCAATCGGTAATTGCTTAGTGTATGCTCCACATGCTGGTTGCTGTAATTTCTATTTTGGGCGACCATATGAAAAAAAAAAAAAAGAAATCTTGCCTTGACCACAGCTCCATGAGTATTTTCTTTGATTCTTTAAATCAGATCAGCTTTAGGTAGAAATGTTTGCGAAAAGATTTATGTGCAAGAAACATAGAAAGTTTCTAGTTTCTTAGAGTGGCTTCTATAAAAGCTTTTCTTCAATGTCTTCTTTAGACACAAAAGAAAAAGAAAAAGAGGAGGATAATGAATTAATGAAGGTAGAAGAAAGTTGTCAATTGATATTTTAAAGTAGATATTTGGTAGACTTTCTAATAGGTTTTAATTTTAATGTTCTTAAGTCTTAACTTGGATATATAGAAACGTTTTCGTGTTATAAAGGATGAAGGAGTATTGGGATCAAGCTTTCGTCAAGTTTCTGGTTAAAGTGGGGATATGGTCCAATAGCCCTATTTCTTTTTAGTGCTATTGTTGCACATTGCTTATCTGCCTGGGTAATATCTAAATCCTCTCTCTTTGGCAAAGGTTGGCTTTTCAAGTCACAAGACATCTGAGTTTTAAAAACCAAGCTTGGGGGGTTTAGCCGTTTAGTTGATTTATATTACCAATCTAGTTCATGACATTGGGTGTTGGAGACTGGACCTTAGAACGAGAATAATGATGACACCTATTTAGGATCTAGTGTTCAAGTTGCAACTTTTAGCTCTTATAAATTCTTTGCAAATAACTCTGCACTTTGCTTGCCTCTAAAGTATAATTGCTCTTGAACTTACTCGTAATTAAATTTTACTCTTAGTGGCTATCCATTTTCTTATTAAGGAGTCTGAAGTACCCTCCCCCTCTACCTTTTCATGCCTTTCGATGAACATAGTGAGATAAACATAGGCTTCTCTGTAATTTTCATTTTCCTTCAGAGTGTTGAGCTTATATTGCTTGCAATATTAGGGGACTTATTTTATTCTATATTTCTTCACAGGAAAGGATATTCTATTGTAATGAACACATGGAAGAGATATGATCTCCTAAAGCAATCCATCAAGCACTATTCATCATGTCCTCGGCTAGAATCAATACATATAGTCTGGAGCGAACCCAATCCTCCTTCAGATTTTCTTTCAAAATTTTTACACCACGTAGTTGAGTCCAACTCTAAAGATGGGCGACATGTGAAATTGAAGTTTGATATCAACAGGGAAGACAGTTTGAACAATAGATTTAAGGAAATTAAAGATTTGGAGGCAGATGCTGTCTTTTCTATTGACGACGATGTCATATTTCCTTGCTCTTCTGTGGAATTTGCATTTGATGTTTGGCAGAGTGCACCAGACACAATGGTGGGATTTGTTCCCCGTGCCCATTGGGTGGATTTGTTGGTATGGTTATATCTTCTTCTTTTCTTTTTAAATAAAATACCTCTCTACTGTCTGTCATCCCTGATAATTTTGGTCACATAATATTTCCTTTATGGTTATGCTTTTTTATTTGAATTTTCTGTGCATTGTTCCCCATTCTTGTACAGAAAAATGTTGGTATAGAAGATAGGACCTCCTACTGGCCTAATATTGATGTTATTTACCTTTCAAGATGCTGTTTCAAAAAACAGAAAATAAACCTAGTTTTTGTGGGACAAATAGGTTGGAGATCCATTTCAAAACTAAGCCTAAATTTAGGCATTCAATTGGCAAAAGTACCAGATTGATTATAACTTACATTGGTTATAGCAAGATAACTAGTCGATTCTTATATTGACCATCGTCATAAACTGGGGAGCTGTTGTATCATTGTTAGGGAGGATTTGATTTTAAGGAGAAAGAAAGTTGAACTTCTTTCATAGACGAAAGTATCTCTTAATGTGATGATCCGATTTTCAAGAGGCTATATTTTTGTGTCTTTCATCTGTAAATCTTGAGGTAAACTTCCATTTCAATTTAAATAAATATATGTTCTTTTAATCCTTCAACCCTTGAAGTTTGTTTGTTATTTCTGTTTTTGTCTTATTGGTTTTTGTGAGATTATTAATGTGGATGAAGCCCATTTAAAACTTTTTACGTTGACATTTCAAGTTATTCAACGCGCTTACAGGAAGGTAATGGTGATAAATTCAGATATGGTGGATGGTGGTCCGTGTGGTGGACGGGTACATATAGCATGGTGCTCTCCAAGGCAGCGTTCTTCCACAAAAAGTATTTCAGTCTCTACACGAATGAGATGCCAGCATCAATTAGAGAATATGTAACCAAGAATAGGTTCTTTCTCTTAACTAACAATTCACTTGCTGCCTTCTTGTTTTACAGACTCTAATCTTATAAATTATCTAATTCCTATATTTTATTATTTGCTTTGTTTTTAAATGATTTTACCAGGAATTGTGAAGATATTGCAATGTCTTTCCTTGTTGCAAATGCCACTGGTGCATCCCCAATATGGGTCGAAGGTAATTGCTTTCTCCAAACTAAACAGATCATGCAGTTGTCCATGAGATATTGTGAAGATATTGCAATGTCTTTTCCTTATATATATTTTTTAAAGGATGATGGCATTATGTACTGTTTTTTGGGTACAGCGGCATTATTTTACCTTTTTTCAGTAGAGTCAAGAAAATAGAAATGCAAAATTCTGCTGAAGACCAGAATGTGCTAATTTAAGTATAGATGGAAACTATTTCGAAATTGCTAGAACATATGTTACATCTCATAATTAGAATAGTTATTTCTGCTGCTTCTCTTTATCATCATAAATGTACCATGCTTGTCAGTCTGAAGCCTCTTGTGATTAAAAACCAGTGTTAAAACTTTGTAGGGGTTTTTCACTTCTTTCCCTATCGCCTCTTCTGGTTGCCTAGCAAAGCAGTTCATCAAAGTATGTGGTCAGTTATCTGTAATTACCTGTCATGATAATTGAAATTTGTACACAAAACATGGAGGAATGCTGGTATTTTCTAAATAAACGTATCATTGTCATGCAAATCTTAGTGCTCATGTAGCCAATACTTTGCTATTTATATGGGTGTTGAAATCTAGAACATCAAGTAGCTGAATGCGGAGTTCCATGGTAGTGCTTGATTTTAAATTGTCCTTTCATGGTGATATATAATTCACAATGTTGATACATCCCATTTGTGCATAGATACATGTGCATATCAACTCTGCTGATTTTGTCACTTCTACAATCTTACAGGTAGAATATTTGAGATAGGATCAACTGGAATCAGTAGCTTGGGAGGTCACAGTGAAAGAAGAACAGAATGCGTTAACAGATTTGCTGCAGAGTATGGGCGGATGCCCTTGGTGTCTACTTCAGTGAAGGCTGTTGATAGCCGCAACGCCTGGTTATGGTGATACTGGTTTAGGTTTTTCTGCAGTTTTAAAAATTCCACGATCCTGAATTAGCTTGCTAGTTATCTGATTCTCATTAGTTCTATAGCTTTATAATATTTAACCCTATACGCAATTCATGCATTTTGGTGGGGAAAACTAGCATAACAAATTCCTTTGATTGATTTATTGTATTATTGGCTCGTAATACGAGGCTGGTGCCATCCTGGGGTGTTTTTTGTCTCCATATTAAGAATTGATTGTAGAATTAAGGAAATATTACACCCTTTAATGAAAACATTACTTCACGAATTCTTACACTCCGATTTTCACCTGATGCACTGCCCTAATTTTTGTGTGTGAAAAAGGTTCCACAGTTTAAGTTTCTGTGAGTAGGACAATTCACCTGACCATTCTTTTGACACGTCCTGTTTATTAGCATCTGCAATTATGCAACGGAAGAGTTATTTTATTTTTAATTTTTGTTACGTGGGAGATTCATGTTCTGGAAAGAGAAGTAGGAAAATGATTTAAAAAGAAAAAAAGAGGATCGAATCTAATGCCATGTGAATTATTAGTTTATTGGGAAAATAAAAGAAAATTACCATATGCAAGTAATGCCATGTTTACTTATCTTCACTAACGTTACTGAAAGTGAAGTGGGATGTATACGTGGATAATGTCATATTGAAAACAAAAGGTAACATCTCATCCGAGATGGATTAAAATTAAACGACTGGGTCGAAGTTGTCGGAATTTTCTAAGGAAGGAAAGCAAGTTCCTTGTCCACCGGTGCTCCAAATGAAAGTGGCATACTTGGACGCGTGATGAGTGTTATCACGATCTGCCTCCATTGCTTCCAGGTATCTTACTTCTGCTTCCCATAGATCCTTTCTTACCAACCACAAGAAGTCGGCATATCTACTCAATGCGTCCGCATCTTGTGGCTTCACCGTCACCGAACGCCTGAAGTACTCTTCTGCCCTGCAATTTCACATCCAATCTCTTCAATGTAAAATAGATCTTATACCTCCTAGACCCAAATGGAGGAACCTGGGAAGGGAAGTTTAGTAAATCCAATGTACAAAACATATGTAAACCAAATTCAATTGTGGAAAAAATATGCTGGTATATCAGAGGTGCTTTGTATTGAAAATTGTGTTGGTTCATGTCTCTTTATAATTAGTTTAGTGTATTTTGTATACTATCGTCATTCTTGATGTTTTAATTGCTTATAACATATTAGTTGACTAAGTTAATAAAAATGTATTAAAATAGGTGGTTATCAAAAGGTGAAATTGACTGATGCATTTGTTTTAATGAGTTTTTATTTGTTCTTTGCTCCAACCAGTCATATGGAATCACTGCTCTTGAGCCTTGACCCATAGAAACGAAGAGCACAACAGATTAGGTACTGACCCTATGAAGTCTCAATGCTGCAAAATGCCACTTCCTCCAACTCTAGACCAAAAATACTGGTGGTAGTGTAGACAAACATCCACTCTAATCAGCGATGAGTAACAGAACTATGGAATGAAATTCAAGATCGTGGGGAAAAGAAAACTAATTAACCCTTAATTGCATATAGGAAAGGAAGATAATTTAAGAGTGGAGAGCTAAAGAGAATATACCAGAAGAGTTTTGAAATACTCACTTGTCAACGTCATGATAAACAAGGTAGAGGAACTGTGCATAGTTAGAAAGCAGAAGAGAGTTATGGGGTGCCCAATTTATGTTCTCTTTGTAATATAGCTCTGTTCTTTCATATTCCTCGTATGCATCTCCTTCAAGCTCCACAGACACTGGGGCCACAAACATTTTCATTGTCTCATTATCCAAAGCCTCACTCCTTAACTCTTCTTGCAATCTATAAGCTTCCTCCAGCATTGAATTCCATAAAATCTCATCAGTAACAACATCAACATCAACTTCTGAAGCTTCTTCACTCTTCTTGTCGGTCAATGACAGAACCTCTGTAATCAAAGGAGTGGATGCAAGAACAGTGTTGTTGTTCATGGAGAATACAGCGAAGTTCGCTAGGAGCACCATGGTATAGACCATAAGACTTGGTGTCTTCCACAGAATCTTCTGGAAGAGCCACAAAAAGGAAGCATCCATATCACTTCGGAACTTTGCCATAAGACCCTGCAAGTCCTCACAGTACAAGCTTTCCCTCATTTGCAGGGCATAATTTTGAAGCTCGTGGATAATGAAAACCATGGAAGAGAAGGTCTTCTTCACAGAACAGTAAGTATACTCACTCGCCTCTTTCAAATTCTTCTGCCATTGAAGCTTCTTCTGAATCATCCGAATCGAAAAAGGAATTCCCAAACAGTTCACTTTTCTGCAAAAGTTCTGTCTTAGCATTTTCTCTCTTTCCGGCCAGGTCGGTGGCTCTGGCCTAATACCCAACGCAGAAGGCTCCAAAAAATCAGGCTTCGTCGTCCAAAATTGCTCCCGTGAACTCTTTCCGGAGCTATTTAGCACTTCTCTGTTTTGGATATTCTCAGAGAATTTGTAAATCATTTCCATGACACTTTCGTCATCTTCATCTTCATTGTATGGGATATCCAATTCCCTCACAATTTGCTTAATCAGATTCATCGTCGTTTCTTCATCGAAACATTCCCCAGAATGGGCAGTGCAAGTTCGTTTCACTCTTTGCACTCTCGAATCCTTTGAGCCACCAAAAGCGGATCGATAAACCAAGCGAAACGACAGAGCATCGTTACTATCACTGAGATGTCTCGGTGACGAAGAATGAATCGCAGAAGGTGGCTTACGGGGATGACACACAGAACGGGGGGCTCTGAACAATGAACTTTGCAGACACTTGGGATTCTGATACACCCTCAAACCCATATTCTAGAAACTATAATTTACAGTAAATAATCAAATAAAGAGAAATCATGTAGTGGAAAATTTAGTCACAAACCAGAGAAGCCCCTGCAAGAGGGTGGTATAAAAAGCTTTCTTTTCTCGTGCAAACTCGAATCAGATCTCAAGGGAACGAAAGAAAGGAACAAAGAATAGAACTTTCTGCTAATTTAATGCACCCAAAAATGGCAAAGCAATTAAAAAAAGAACAAAAATCAGAAATTGAATAGTTGGGGATGGAATAAAATTGCAAAAAAAAGGGCATTAATGTGAGGTACATACAAAGGCGTAAGCTGTGGGTTGTGATTTGTGTTCCATTTTCAAGAGACTGAGACAGCTAAAAAACTCCATGCCGATGAAGAAACAACGGGATAAGTCGATAACTATTGCCTCTTGGATCATCAGAATTCAGAAGTGTTCTAAAAAAGAGACATTTTTCGGGGCGGGACGAGGGTCAAGGTGAGCAAAAGAGTGAGTGGATAACACGTGGGACCTGACGAGAGGTGATGGAGATGAACGTGGCGGTGGGAGAGTGAGTTTGACAGTATATATTGGATTTAATGTTTTTATGTAATAAATGAAAAAGAGAGAGTTGGATTTGATATTCATTTCACTTCTTACATCCGAGTCATATGAATCGCTGTTATTACGCAGAGTTTCCGTTCTGTAAGGAGACGCTGGCCAATTCCCCTCAGTCCGTGGCCCCTCTCTCTCTCTCTCTCTCTCTCTCTCTGTGAGGCTTGAGAAGTTAGAAGGTTTGCTAAATAGGCAAAAAGAATAAAGAAAAAGATAACGATGAAATGCATGATAGGTAGGAAAACATAGTGTATGATGCACAGTTATATCAATGTACCATAAACTAGATTTTGGAATCCAGCGATATGATTGGAAAAATCACGGTGAAAAAAGATAGAAGATAAAGAATGTGAAAGGCAACGAAAAGAATGAAGTCTGATGTATATTGCAGAGCTGTGTTAATCCAAGTTACAGCCTTCATATATATAAGAGGAGAGAGAGTATCTACAGAATCTTATCTACAAGAAACAGAAAATATAATATAAACAACAATATTGATATCCTAACAACCCCGATAGTGATTGGCCTAACAACCCCGATAGTGATTGGCTTCAAGTGTATCCTAACAACCTCGATAGTGATTGGCCTAACAACCCCGATACTGATTGGCTTCAAGTGCAGATTCTTCGTCGTGGGTTGGGCCTCCTTCATGATCTCTATCATCCCCCCTCAAACGAGAGGGTACTTCCTGTAGCTCGAGTTTGTGACGAAGGTACGAGAAGTGGGAATGACTTAGTGGTTTGGTGAGACAATCGACAGTTTGCTCGAGTGTGGGCACGTAGCGAACTATAAGCTGTCCAGCAAGAACCTGATCACGAACAAAATGCACGTCTATCTCGATATGCTTGGTTCGAGCATGGTAGACGGGATTCTCTGCAAGAGCCTGTGCCCCCATGTTGTCACACCATATTGTAGGCGGTCTGGTTATTGGAACTTTGAGCTCAGATAGCACAGACTTGATCCATATCACTTTGGCGGCGACATTGGCTAAAGCACGATATTCTGATTCCGTGCTGGAGCGTGCCACCACATTCTGCTTCTTAGAGGCCCAAGATACGAGTGAGTCACCGAGGTACACACAATAACCCGAAACTGATTTTCTGTCTGTGGGACAAGCTGCCCAATTTGCATCCGAGTAAGCTGTGATATTCAAGTTGGTGGAACGTTTGAAGAACAGACCATACCTAGCAGTACCCTTTAAATAACGAAAAATCCTCTTTACTGCCTGCCAATGAGCAGAAGTTGGTTTGGAAAGAAATTGGCTAAGAAGGTTAACAGAGTGAGCAATGTCAGGTCTCGTGTTTGTTAAATACTGTAGTGCACCGATTGCTCTCCGAAATTTGGTTGGATCATCAAGTAAATCTCCATCATCAGCTGTTAGCAATTTTCCTGTTGCCATAGGCGTGCTGGAAGGTGCGGCATATAGCATGTTATTTTTCTTTAGTAAGTCTTCAACATATTTTGTCTGGCTTAGGTATAGACCAGAACTGTTGCGTTGAGCTTCAAAGCCAAGAAAATAGTGGAGGTCACCAAGATCCTTAAGAGAGAATGTTTTGTTCAGCCTATGAGTGAAAGCTTTCAATTTAGTAGCATCATTCCCAGTCACCAGTATATCGTCAACATATACAAGAATAATGATTACGTACTGATCTTGGTGTAAAGTAAAGAGCGAATTATCACTCCTGGCATTATGGAATCCCCAATCGAGCAAGACTTGTCTTAGTCTCTCAAACCATGCTCGTGGAGCCTGTTTAAGGCCATAAAGAGCTTTATCTAGTTTACACACATGATGTGGCTTCGTTGGGTCAATGAATCCTTCTGGCTGAGACATGTAGACATCTTCTGTGATATAGCCATTTAGAAAGGCATTGTTAATATCAATTTGTTTGATTGGCCAATTAAGACTCATTGCAATGGTTAGCACAAGACGTATAGTAGTGATCTTGGCTACAGGACTAAAGGTAGCACCGAAATTGACTCCTGCATCTTGTTGGAACCCCTTAGCAACCAATCGCGCCTCATGTCGTTGAACGCTACCATCAGCATTATATTTTATCTTGAAGACCCAGCGACAGTCCACTATTTTTTGATTTCGTGGAGGAGGTACAAGCTGCCATGTTTTGTTCTTCAAGAGAGCTTCATATTCAGAGACCATTGCCGCCTTCCAAGATGGAGACTTTAAGGCTTCAGTGGTTGTTGTAGGTTCAACGTTATCACTGGACTTCTTGGATATAAGGCCCACAAATGGATACTTAGGCTTAAATATTCCTCTTTTGGCTCGTGTGATCATCTGGTGAGTAGGCTCATGGGACAAGATATCTTTTGAACCTTGTGGAATTGGTTCAAGAGAAGATGCGGTGTTGTTCGTAATATCTACTTGTGACGTGGCAATGTTTGGAGAGTGACATGGGCTGACTGTACACGTGGCTTCATCTGAGGTAGCTGCAGCTGATGTATTCTCGTCAATTGAAGCAGGTTGCATATTAATTAGGCCTTGATCGCATTCACCAGGTCCATTCACGGCCTCATGTCCAGTGGGAGACTGATCATAGGAGCTCGCATCATGAAGTGAAATTGGAAGCAAATTTAGGCCTGATTTGTTTGGGCTCATGAATGCAGGTTGTACTTTACGTAAGAAACCAGATGCAAAAGGGAACTCCTTTTCATTAAATAAGACATGGCGCGAGATGATAATTTTTCCAGTTGAGGATAGACACTTGTACCCCTTGTGTTGATTACTATATCCCAGAAACACACACTTGGTTGTATGAAATTGAAGCTTGTGTTGGTTGTAAGGTCGCATGCAAGGGTAGCATGCACAGCCAAAGGTCTTAAGCTTTGCATAATTTGGATCTTTGTTGTACAATACCTGAAAAGGAGATTTGCCTGCAAGAATAGGAGTAGGAAGTAAGTTAATAAGATGTACTGCAGTTTGAAAGGATTCCCACCAATATCGTAATGGCATACTAGCTTGAGCTAGTATTGTGAGACCCAACTCAACAATGTGTCTATGTTTTCTTTCTGCTCTCCCGTTTTGGGCAGATGTATAGGGACATGAAAGTCTGAGTTGAATTCCTGAATTGTTTAAGGTTTCAAAGAGACTTCTATATTCACCTCCTCCATCACTTTGCAAAATTTTAATTTTTCTCTCAAATAAATTCTCTGCCATATTCTTAAATTGAACAAATGCAGCTTTGACTTCACTTTTGTTCTTAAGTGGGTAAATCCAAGTAAAACGGCTAAAGTCATCAAAAAAATGAACATAGTATCTAAACCCATTGACAGAGAATGTAGGGGATGGTCCCCACACATCAGTATGAACAAGATCCAAAGGGTTTGTAGCATGTGAATCTGAGTTACCAAAAGGTAAATTTTTCATTTTTCCAAACTGACAAGTTTCACAAAACGGAATATCTTTGTTACTAAACTGGAAATTACAATTGCGAAGTACTTTGGACAAAATATTAAATGACGGATGCCCCAAACGTCGATGCCATGATACAAGATCTTCGTCTAAGAGTTTATTGCATTGATAAGCAGCAAAACAAACTGATGATGTCTTATTCTTTTCAGGAAAACTACTAAACTTGTAAAGTCCATCTTCAAGCGTCCCCTGTAATAAGGTTGTTCCTGTCTTCTCGTCCTTCACAAAGCAAACACGGCGGTGAAATTCTAAGAAAACATCATTATCATTTGTGAACTTCGAGACACTGAGGAGATTCCGTGTAATGCGAGGAGTATGAAGGATATTTTTTAGTATTAATTTCTTGCCATTTTTAGTTAGCAATTTACTGTGTCCAATATTATTAACTGGAATCATGTCACCATTACCAACAATAAGACCCGTTTTACCTGAATTTGGCAAAGTGCTTTCAAGTTGAGAGGAATCATTAGTTACGTGAGAGTTTGCACCACTATCAATATACCAGTTTGGATCATCAACGATGCCAGGCGTAGCTGTGAAGGCCGAATAATAGGAAGGAGCTTGCTGCTGGTGACGTCGCTGTGAATTTGGTGAGGTACCCATGTAGGATTGATCAAAACGGAAGTAGCAAGTGGCTGCGGGATGTCCGTCTTTTCCGCACAGTTGGCATGTAATTCTATTGCCACCACGTTGGGTTCTACCACGGCCTCGGTTTGGTCCTCTTCCTCTTCCTCTTGGATGAGGTGCTCTACTATATGACTGTCTGTTATTTCTGTAGGTGGTGATTATGTTGGCTTGTGGGCCAAGGCTAAGACTAGAGAACTCATTTAGTTGTTCAAGTCTTGTCTCGTACGTTAGGAGGGCAGCCTGCAATTCTACCCAGCTCAACTCATCTTTATCAAGTAGCTGACAAACAATAGGATTGTAATCTCTATCTAATCCTACAAGAACTTGAGAGGTTAGATCGTTATTAGAGATAGGATTTCTAGCAAGTGCTAAGTTATCAGCAATAGTCTTCATTTTAGCGAGATATTCATCCATCTTTATGGAACCCTTCCTAGTACGTTGGAGCTCGTTGCGATACAGATTGATTCGAGCTCGTGTGTGAGATGCCGTCAGTTGCTTCGCTGCATTCCATAGATCAAAAGCTGTCTCATGATTCACGAGTTGAGGAGCAACATCAGAGGACAGAGTGGTATAAAGCCATCCGAGAAGAAGTTGATCAGAAGCCATCCAATCATCATATGCTGGGTTTCGACGAGTCTCATCACCAGTGTTGATAAGTGCTGGAGGACAAGTTGTTGAACCCTGGAGAAGAAAATCCAGTCGGTAGCCACGAATTATAGGTAGCACAGCGGATTGCCAGAGCAAGTAATTGTTCCTGTCCAACTTGACAGGACTGCTCGTGGAGATTAAAGATGCCGCTTTTGTGATATTGGTTTGGAGGGGTACCGTCATGGGGCTAGATTGGTTGCTATTGTTTGACTGAGAGTTGATGGAGGAACTCATGGCTTGTGCCGTATGAAGCTCTGATACCAAGATAGAAGATAAAGAATGTGAAAGGCAACGAAAAGAATGAAGTCTGATGTATATTGCAGAGCTGTGTTAATCCAAGTTACAGCCTTCATATATATAAGAGGAGAGAGAGTATCTACAGAATCTTATCTACAAGAAACAGAAAATATAATATAAACAACAATATTGATATCCTAACAACCCCGATAGTGATTGGCCTAACAACCCCGATAGTGATTGGCTTCAAGTGTATCCTAACAACCTCGATAGTGATTGGCCTAACAACCCCGATACTGATTGGCTTCAAGTGCAGATTCTTCGTCGTGGGCTGGGCCTCCTTCATGATCTCTATCAAAAAAGACCTGTAAGCAATGCAAGAAGCCAGTAAGGTTTTGCTTTACACTTCGGGTGTTCAAGTTAAAAAGTTTTGGAAATAATTTAATAAAAGAATGGCAAAAGGTTCTAATAAATATACTAGATTGATAATTATCTAGCGCAAATGATCAAAAATGGACAGCAGTCATTGATGGATGAAGCCCTTCTTCTTGAGCCAGGAGCCAGCCTTTGGATGGGCTCTTGGAAATGAATGAATAAAAATCTTTCTACAGGTAGTAAATATGCCAATCGACTTCAGGGATTAAGCGAGGTAGCAAATTGGCCGCTGATGTTGATGGCCTGATCTCATTATCATGGAAATACGCCTTAATTAAGACCACTACATAGGAAGGATGGCGCAATACAAAGTTAGGACTAGGCCGATCGTGGATTAAGAAATAAAGCGCTAGCTTACTAATAATATAGGACTTTTTTCTTTCATATTTCAGCTTGATCAGAATCAATTCTATGATTGAATAGCAGAATTGATACTCAATGGTAGAAACTCAGAGGGGATTCAATCCTACCTGCTAACTTCTAATCATTGATGACCACTTATTTCCAATGACCCTTCTGGAATTAATTAATTGTAGCATTTTTGTACTCACCTATCTTGGGCCCAAGTGGAAAGACCTCAATTATATCTGGGGGTACGGTATCTCGCCTTCAAGACTGTTAACAAGCATACTACTCAATTTTGCATTGATCGAGTTCGACATAAAGTTTCCAAAGCTAATCCCTGCTATACTATATTATAACAAACAGGCATATAGATGAAATTCGTGTCTCATGCCCTTGCCACTGTTTAATTGAAAAGTTGTATATTAATTTAAATATACATGAATAAGTCCTTATAATGAGAATGTATATAACTCTATTTCAATTTGATTTGATATGAAATGAACTTATAATCACAAAATTTACTCAATGATCAGATCAAATTATAGATTATAAGTTCATAATCCTAACTCATTTTCATTTTGGGTAAAATAGATATATGAATTCTTTGATTCTAGTTAGTAAGGGACATCTTGAACCAAAAATATATTTTAGAAGCTGAAAGAGGTATCTTGAGCAATTTCAATAATTGAGTTTATTGATGTTCTAGGTATAATAGATACTATCACACATATAGTCATACTCAATTCAATGGATATGTTTAATCTTAAAAGGGACCCTTTATAATTTTGTATGTGAGGAGTTATTTGTCATTAGCAACTTGATTATTTTTAGATAATACTAGATAAAAACAATGCTTGTAAAAAGTCTTATTTTTAGATAATAAATATAGGCTCGCCTGCTATTCACACCAAAATAAATGAATTTTTATGAAAAAACCTATTAATGGAGGAAGACTTCTTAAGGATGAGAGACATAAGGCTAAAGAGAGACCTAAAAAAGGATCTTTTATGTATAATCCTACATAATCTTGAACGTTATCTATTATGATACATGGACCAAATAATATAATGCAAGCAAAAGTTCCTAAATTCTTAGAAATATAGAACAACATATAAGTTATTATGCTTGCATATCCACTATTTGAGTCTCCAACAACATCATATACGTTTCATGCTTTTTGGGTAATTGCAATAAGATTCCCAAATATCATGTTAAGAATAGGTAGGATGCCTAGAAGAAGATGCCACTCATTTGATAAAAAATAAAAAGGAACATAAAAAAATTGAGTAGCTAAAGCTAAAGCAATTACTTCCAAGGTAACAAAAACAAAAACAATGACTAAAGGGGGAGAGTGAGAGTCAAGAAGAGGATTCCTTACTTCTTTCTCTCATTCAAAATCATGCATGAGACTTTCATCTCGCATAGCACCTAAGTGATAAAAGAAGGAAGAACACCCATCCCTCCTAACCTTTACCTAATGTGAATAGTAGCCATGACAAAAATTAAATTTCTAATTTATTAGATATAAAATGGGTTGATTAATAGGTAAATCAAGTTTAAAAGTCAGCTTATCAATAGATATTTGTATGGAATTAAAGATTCTTGGCCTAATAGTCCATTACATCAAAGTCCTTGTCTATGCCTTATTAACGAAAGGAACAAATTGATAAAGAGAATTATTTTTTGATTAAAAAAATTTATCAAATAAGTTAACAAAAATTGTAAGAACACACTAAATTGTCAATGCATAGTTAAAAAAAACTTGTGAATTGGTCATGATTCCGATCCAATTTACTTTAAAACTTGACTAGACAAAAAATTGGTTAAAAATCAATTGAACTAGTTTAAAATTATAGAAATTGGGTGGCTTGTTATTGGATCCATAAAAAATCAGTTTTAATTTTTTTTTTATTGAAAGCAAAATTTTGGCCTTCTATGATATTTTATGATAGAGTTGTCAATAGGGTTGGCTTGTTTAATCCATTAATTTGGTTGTTTAACCTAGCTCACCTCACCTACCAAATATGCATTGGTAGTTTATTTTATTTTACTTTATTTTCTCTAACATAAACTAAACAAGGCACCTACCCATGTAGTAAAGTAAAGGTTGTAGAGTAGCTAAAGTTTTGTTTTTGTTCAGAACCTTTAGAAGCAAAAAATGAGAGATATAGTTGGTGTTCTTTTTTCTTCTTCTTCGTCCATTTTTAGTTCTTCTCTTCTTCTTCTCTCACTAGCAACAAAATCATACAAAGAGAAAAGGCGAGAAAGATCATAACTTTAAAGATCTCTAAGAAAAATTAAGACTTTCAACTCTATTTGACATTGTTAGAGATTCATAGCCCATAATGACTTCGTTTAGCAATGATGAGACAACACTAATTTCTCCTATAATTGAATCTATAACTCCCCAATCTTATACTTCTCAATCCCTTTATTGTTTCAGAGGTAGATCTATATTTTTTTTTCACGATCTATGTAGTTTCCTCTTGATTCGATGCTCAAAAATATATTTTATCTTTAATCTTGTGAAAACAATGATTGTTTAGTTGAGTTTGTTCTTCAATTATTAGTTTGTTTCCGTTTGTATTTCTTTAGAAAAAATAAACAAATGTGATTCTTTTGAAATTGTTGGGAAAAGAATGGACTTACTTTTGGGTTTTGTATGTATGTCATTAGGAGGTAATAATTGTCTATATATTCATTGTTTGTGATCATGTCGCTATATTATATATTACTCTAATACTATTATTACTACTACTTATATATCAATATTTTGGTTTGATCTCTCACTATTAAATCATATGTTATGGTTCGGTGGATGTGAAGGTTTTTTGCTTTAGCAAAGTGGATGTGAGAATGTCACTATTTAGTTACTGCAAATCCACTTGGTGAGTCAGAATGAAAATCCAAACTCATTTAATCAAGTTGATTTAAATGGATAAGCGTGTTTGACCTTTGACTTGTGATGGCCAAATTAACCCATTTGTTACCTTTAAAAATTTATGATGTTTATTAAATTCTATTGAAATAATTTCATATCGATTTACTATTATATGTAAAAATACTTTAATTAATTTTATATTTTAAAATATTTATATGTATTTTAAATGTTATTTAATATATATTAACTTAATTGTCAAATATTGTATATAATAATACTTTCTATATGTATAATTGTGAACCACACCATATTTTAGTTTAGCTATTAGTTTAATTTTTAAAAATATTATATCTTAAGATAAATAGTAACTAAAATTGAATTAAACCAACTAATTTAACTGAAAAATCAATAAATTGGTCCATGATGCAATCAACTCATAAAATTGGATAAACACATAAACTTGTTCAAAAAGTAGTAAAAATTGGTAAAACTAGTCGGTCCAACAATTTGAACGGTTTGCGAAAGTTCTTTAAAAGATTGTCATATGAAGTCAAGAACAAAAGTGAAGCAAAGAAGCCATAGATCCAGATTTAAAGCTAAATAGGCCCAGATTTAAAGCTTCGAAATTTAATTTTTTAAATCCATGAGAAAGGGGAGGAGGAGCTTTTGAGTAATAGCAGAGAAGAAAAAGGAGAGATAGAAGAAGCCACCCCCTCTTAACTTCAAAATGCACTAAGGGCTCATGGCAGTAACGGCAAGGAGAAGTGAAGTGTTGCAAAGAGAGAGCTTTATAAAGGCATGATTAGTGTGGTTAGGTGTTAATGAGTTAGCTGTAGTCTCATAAAAATTTCTTGATATGTACTATTAACATTTATGCCAAATCAAATTGAAAGTGTAGATTTTAAAGGGTTTTTAACTTTTATATTTAAAATAAATATTAATATTAATATTTAATAAAGTGAAAATCCATCTATAATAATTATCAACCTTTAATAAAGATATAAAAAATAAAGAGCATTGAAAAATAAAAAGTCATAAAAATTTTATTCATTAGTAACAATTATGTATTTATATAATTTTTAATATATAAAATTAAAAAATATATATTTAATTATTATTAATTTAATTATATTTAGATTAATAAATCATAAATTATTGACTTTATCCATTTAATAACCTATTAATTTTTAAGACATTGCTAACACGCGAAATGGATCCCTCCGTTCAAAGAGACGACATTCTCCTCACACTCTTCTTTTTTCTTTCCCTCTCCAGTATCTAGTTAACAAATATAAGAAATTTATATTGGTCTAAGACATTCTCCTGCCAATTTTGACTACTGTGATATCCAACGATTATCAAGCTTCTCTCTGCGCTACTTTCTCGTGTATATATATGTATATGTGTGTGTATATATATATATATATATATTATATTGTCAATTAAAATTCATGCATGTTTTCTTTTTGCCCTCCTACTTTATCGCGCAGGTGTCCAAGTCAAAGGTGGTTTCACCATCACCTCAGATCCTGACCTCTACCAGTTTTGTTTCTCCAATTAGTAAGCATGTCAAAATGGCCCTTTGCAATTTAATCGCATCGTTTGACCAAGAATTATAGAAGACAGAAAGTTGCTGATTTCTTGCAACTTTCCTGCTCAAGCGCAATCCACT
Organism: Erythrophleum fordii; assembly: GCA_032878935.1. NCBI lineage: Eukaryota > Viridiplantae > Streptophyta > Magnoliopsida > Fabales > Fabaceae > Erythrophleum > Erythrophleum fordii. Next base: position 18,921,985 of record JAVQMF010000050.1, read on the forward strand.
TTGTTCCCATATTTTAAACAGTAAATTACGGAATTTTTTCAAATTTTGTTGAAGTCATATAAGCTTTTTTCAAAATTTTTAAAATATGTACATTAATTTTAGAATTTTCTAAATATATATAAATAAACATTTAAAATAAATACATTTCATTTTTATATATACACATAAAAATACAATTTTTATTAAATTAATGAAAAATATATATTGAAATTAATAAAAAATTAAATTAAATTAAGATACAACATAATTTTTTATTTTTAAAAAATTATATATTTTTAAAAAATAAAAAAAATATATAATTTTAACAAAATAAAAAGATATATAATTTACTCTATTTTAAACCCTTGGATTCATTCGACTTCACTGTGACGTTCACCGTAAACACACTTTTTTTTTTTTTGTCTCCTTGAAAAAGTATGTATCTTTCTTAAAATTTTCATTCACATTTCCATCGCATAATACACTTCAAACCCAAAACTAGAACAGGGCATAAGCATGAGAGCAAAAAATTGTTAAATATTTTATAAACAAATAGTGATACAACCTCTTACAAAATTAATTTAATCCATATTTGAAAAAGAATTTGTTTTTATAGGGGACTAATTTTCTCGAAACGTGTATGAATCTGTTTAAATTACTAAATTACCCTGTAAAATGAAATCCTGAAACTACCCTCTAACACTACTACGAGCACCGTGTTCGTTGTCCCAAAAGTACCCCAGAAACGTCTTGGCAGCATCCAAACTGGGAAAATAGGTAGGTTCTAGATATATCTGACTCAACGAGTCGCCCGAGTCCGACCTCATCCCAACTCGGTTCCCACTCGCCTCCAAGCTCCCCATCACCACCACCAGCACCTGCTTGTACGCGTAGAAGAACCTCTTCATCGCCGACTCTATTCCCTGCATCGCCTGAAGCAACCGAACCCTCTCGAACCCACTCATCTCACTCTTGTCTATGTACAGCTTCATCGCCGCTTCCTGAATCCTCGGCCCTCCATTTGGGTCTACCTCCACCTCCAAGATCTCCGGCACCTTCTGCTTCAAATCCCTGCACTGATTCGTCACCTCCACCAGCTCCCTCGACCGGAAACAAAACGCCGCCGTCTCCCCCGTTGATCTGATCGAAAGCTGGCTCTTCAGCCGCAGGAAATCGTCGGGGTCCATCAGAAGGTGGAGATCTTCGATGTCGGCAAGAAGCTTCCAGATCCGCTCCACCATATAGCAATCTTCCGCGGCCTTGTCAAATTTCTTGCTTTGGATTCTCTCGGTGATTCTGTCGAGCAGCTGGTGTGCGACGTGGATCCACGACTCTACGATCTGGTGCGTAGTGTACAGCGTCAGATTCTCGGAGCTCTCGATGTGATCGTCGTTCGGGGCCTTGTTCAAGGAATGAATCTCGCTCGGCTTGCACACAGCGTCGTACAGCAGGCTTGGTTTTCCGGCGAGATTCGCCTCGCCCAAACCCAAAGTGTAGGGACATCTCTTCATCTGAGAATCAACGGAGCAGAGGATCCTCTGCCCTATATCCTTGGATTTGTACCATGTGGCCAATCGGGGAAGCAAGCTAGCCTCACTGTAACCCACGCTCTCGCCCCTGCTGAGGTCAGCCGTGGGAGCTGTGCCACGTGTGCTGGGTTCATCTTCGTCGTCCTCGCAGAGGACCGAGATGATCTCGATCTCCGCGGCGGCGAGGGACTCGATTCGGCGGAGCCATTGGCGGCGGTTGGCGTAGGGTCTGGGGTCTAACAAAACGGTGGAGAGGAAGCGGAACGTGATCTCGAGCGCGTGGAAGGCGGGCTTGAAGATGGACTCGCTCTTCCAATTGGGGAAGTCGTTGGAGCTCCATAGCTTCCTGAGCTGAGGGAGGCGAAGATAGTTGTCGTAAGCAGAGCAAGCTGGGGAAGACGACGCTGAAATATCAGTGGGGTAAAACGGCGCCGTTAAAGGGAGAAGCGGCATGACACGGGGTTTATCGGAGGGGGAGAGCTTGGTGGGTATATCAGAGCTGACCATCTTGGATTTCCAATCTAAATCGACCATTTTTCAAGGGAAGAGAAAATAAACGTAAAGTGGAAATTTTGAATTGAAGAGAGGAGAAGAGAGAAATAGAGATATTTATAATGAGAATTTAGATGAAGATAGGTTGTGAAATTTTGAAAGAAAAAAAAAATACTATAAAACAAAGGCGTGTGGACTGGGAAGTAAGAATGAGAAACAGGGGCTTTGAATATGGTGGCCGGTGTGGGCAAATATTTATTTTTATTTGTAAATTGTAAACAAGATTTACAAATAATTTTTAAAAAAAGAATGGTGGAGCGGCACTCGAAGCTTATCCAAAACACCTAACGCGGAATGGAAGGGAGCTGTAGTATTGGAATTTGAATGAGCGCATAAACAGTGGGTTCATTAGAGTTGGAATTTCCAACTGCACCAGTTGCCCTTTGCCCTTTTATTAAGGAGTATTAAATAGGGTAAATTATATTAATGTATTTTGAAGTTTTATTTTAAAAATATTATCTGACTTCCTGATATTTAATGTGTGTGTGTGTGTGTATTTTTTTAATTTTTTTTTGTTGTAAAATTAATTTTCAGCATAATGTATTTTTTAAAAAATAGCATTATTTACTCATTTTTACTATATTTAAAATTTAAATTATCATGTTACACAGAAAAGTAAGTCAGCATAATGAACTTCATTCTTCACTGCATTTCGGAAAAAAAAAAAAAAGAAATGTTGTAATATATATTAAATGTTAAGAATTGAGATGATAGTTTTGCAAATATAAATCAATCCATTGATTTTTCGAAAGTTATATAGAAAAAATCTGGTTGCTTGTGCATAGAGAAGATTCAAGGGTATCTGGATAAGCTAGCTAATGGATTCCATTTTGAATTTATCTTTTTTTCTGAAAAGGATAATTCAGCGTAAAAAACTAACATCCTTCTTGTAACCCAACTGATTTTTTTTTTTTCTCTGCTAACTTTATCATCAGTTGCTTCTCTTTCTAAACACATTTGGATACCACTTGCTTTTTGTTTTTTTGTTTTTTCGTTTATATTAACACAGTTATTACAAGGATAGAGTTGGATGATACACTTGCAAAATCGACATTTAGACAGTTTCGTGGCGGTGGTATTATTCATGTCATCAAAATAATTTAAAGGTTGTAATTAAAAGATTGACAACTTGTAAATGATGTACGCTTAAGGGATCATTTGGCCAAATTTATATCGCACCCCATTTCTTAATTTATTAGGCATAGGTGCTAGTTCTTTGCTTAATGGTTGACATGAATTCTTGTTAGTTGGAGCTGTGGTCAGAGATCCATTAAATGCTGATGAACATAATTTATGAAGCATTTTAATAATAAAACTAGAAATAAACTCGTAAGATGCAAGAAAATCAGGTAAAATAATTGTCTATAAAAAGTAATGCATAAGTAACTTATATTAATAATTAATAAATTAATAATAGAAGATACGAATGAAAGCTCAACTTTACATATTTATTATAGAATGAATGTATGACTTAAGTAATATAAAATAATAATCACTATATAATGTAAGAATTGTTGGATCTTGTATGAAATTAGAACACTAACTTGTTATTAGAATAAAAATCATACTTGTAGCTGCCATGGAAATAAGTTAGAGACTGGATCTTCCTTTCTATCACCTTATGCTTAGATGAGCGGCTTTTAATGAGACTAACACTTGAATTAGGGTTAGAGAAGGGACCTAACTCTTATTTATAGATGTTTTATTGGGCCCTTCCATCATGGGTTTCAACAAAACAATTGGCCCACACTATTATGACCGCTCACCAGACCTTTAATTTGAATGTGTGCTAAAACCCACAAACTTTATAATCACTTAACTTTAATTGGATTTAGAACAATCTTAATAGACCATAGTCAACCCAATTTTAGAAAACATTAAAAAGAATTAATGTGAGCCCACATAAAATTTTCCAACATTCTCCCACTTGGGCCACATTAATTTGATTTTAAGAAAATTCATTTTGTTTTTATAAAACGACTCCTGGGTTGACGAAACAATAAAAATTTCATGTGCGCACTTTATTTAGAAAACAATGGTCCTTAAGAAAGCACATCGTACACAATCCGGTCCAATATAACTACCAATAAGGGATAATGGCAATCATCATGTCCTTTAATGACATAAGACTAGTCCATACTCACACATATTGGCATCATATTGACATGGATCATAAGTCTGAAAGTGTGGTAAGAAATAGCTCTCAAAGTGATCAATAATGCACTATTTCTTATCGGTCCTCCGTATGATTTCTCAATATCTGTATGCTAAACTGCAATGAGAAATCACGACTTCTCAATATCCATATGCTAAACTGTAGTGAGAAATCGTACTACTCATAACAAGTCTACATGTCTCAAATACTTTATTTTGAGAATATAGTATAGTGCCATAAGAGACATATCATGACAAATACAACGGTCATCCTTAAGACCAGCACTTTGTCTTAAGGTACATGTTACATTCAATCCTTCCACAAGTAAAATATTAAAGGTGATGATCATCAATAACATATTAAATATATGAAAGTTCATAAAATTTATTTATATAAACAAAAGACATTTGCAGAATCATTGCATAAAACAAAATAAAAGGAGGCAAAATATGTGAACTCCCACTAATTTAAAAGATCAAAAGACCCTAAGATACCTATGTTCTCAACATGTTTATTAAACTGCACGAGTCTTAATGCTTTAGTCAGAGGATTAGCAAACATTGACTTGGCATTTATGAATTCTATGACGTCTCCTTTCTTAACCTCTTTTTTTTTTTTTTTTATAATATTTACTACCACGATTGGAGTTAATTATTTTGATAATACTCCCTAATTGTTCCTCAACCTTTATTTGATAAATTTTCAACGTGTCAAGGGCCATAGACTTTTCTCTAATGAGAAAGATATATTTGTAACGGGAAAAAATTATTAATAGAAGATAAGGTTCACTAATATTTATGTGTATCAAAGATAAATTGTCAATTTTGGAATTCAAAGATAGTTTGTATGGTAAGGTAAGATGTATTTGCTAATCATATTAGAATCATAAGAAATTTCAATACCATCCTTTCCTAAATTTGAAAAATATCCAACTTTATTAATCAATAAAAGAGAAAGTTAATATCTCAAAAAAAAAAAATTCTAAACAAAGCCGATAACCATATCCCAAAAATAAAAGAAAGTAAAAATAAAAATTCTTATATGTTCAACTTCAATGCTTACACTATTTCTTAATTTAGACTCAATCTTCCTTAGTTTCTTGTTGATTCTGAATCCCTTGGTCTCTACTCCTCTTTGCTAACCAATCTTTATATTTAAAACAATCAACCTTTTATGACCCTTCTTCTTGCAAAAATAACAACACATATCCTTTATTTTATCTCCATCATCTACAGCTTGACGCTCACCATGCCTTTTAAAGTTCTGATCCCTTTTAGGAGCATGCATTTTCTTGTTCTTAAGTCTTTCTTTTCCCTTATGAAAATTTGGCTTATTGTGAGAAACTAAGTATACGTTCTCATTCTCATTCTTTTCCTTTTTTAGTTTTTCTTCCTCAGCCACGCATTTAGAAATTTAGTTATTTAGATCCCAAGCCTGATCTTGTGTGTTGTAAGCAGTTTTGATTTGACTAAATTCTTGCGGAAGCGAATTAAGTGCATGATGAATGACAAAGCTATCTGGAATTGGAATATTATAAGCCTTGAGTTTAGTTTGAGCATGCACCATCCTCATAATATATTCCCTAACTCCCTTAGTGTTATCATATTTCATACTTGTTAATTCACTTATGAGTTGTCCTGCCTTAGCTTTGTCAGACACATGATACCTCTTTCCCACAGCATTAAAGAATTCCTTAGCATTTGTGGTTTCTGGTAAACCACTCATAAGATGTTCAGCAATTGATCTTTTTATAGCTATGAGACTGAGACGGTTAGATTTCTCCCACTTAGCATAGTACTCCTTTTGTTCAGTAGTGCTATTCATAGTGGGTTTCAAAGGTTCGTTCTCATGTAGTGCCAAATCTATATCTACTATTCCCAGAGCAAATTCTATATCTTGCTTCCACCTCTTATAGTTGGAACCATTTAGGACCTCAATGGTAGCATTATTGTTGTTCAAAGCAAAAGAGACTGTAGATAAAATTGTAACATGGTCAATAAATCAGGCAATTTTAGAATAACTCAAGTTGAACAAACTATCCTTGAGAAGCTCTTGTTGCATTATCATGAACTCCCCTTTGGGTAGAGAACATAACATGCATTAGGCCTCTATAGCATGAAGCTAATATAAAGGAAAATATATAGTATTAAAAGCCTTATCCCTTTGGGCAGATAAGTTTCTAAACTACATATCTCTATCCAACAAGAAAGATTATAGTTGAAAAAATTTATCTCCTTTGGACAGATAAATCCTCTTAACTACTTACTTCCACCAACACAATTCATGTCATACCAGAGTTAGTATATATAATAACCTCCTTTGGGCAGGTAATTATATATAGTGACTCAATTTCTATCAACAAGGGAATTTAGCGATTTTGTGTATTTTGATGGACAAATATCTTTGGTGACAAATATCCACAAAATACACAAAATAATATCCCCAGCCTAGAACAAAGGAAATTGCCTTATCTCCTATCAACAAAAAGAATTAAACGATCTTAATAACTTTGATGAATGAATCACTTTGGTGATTTATTCACAACAGTTTATTAAAACAATTCCTAAATTAGGAGAAAATTCATATTCCATCAAGATATTTTTACCATATGTATCCTAAAAGGCCAATTATGAACCATGTTTGCATGAAAATTGTGAACAATAACAATTTTCTTGAAATAAAGCTTAAATTTTGATGTTTAATAGCTTGGCTAAAGAGTATAATTGTTTTATGTGTATTCAAGGAGAGTGCACCTAAATTTCATACTCTATATATGTCAAAGTATTTTCCTAAATTTTTCTGTAATTTTCTGAGGCCGTTCACTTATTCAAAATAATTAAAAACTCTATTATTAATTAAAGAAATATAAAAATAAATAAATAATTTTCTGAGCCTCAAAAATTAAAATTAAAATCACAAAATATTAGGAAATCATATAATTTAAAAATTGGGACAAAGAACACTCCAATTGGAGCTTGGGGTGGCTCGTTTCCCTGCGCGTGGGCAAGGCTCGGCTGGAGGTTATCTTCAACCTCCAGCCGGGTACTCGGGTCTGGAAACGGGTTCACTGGACCCATTTCCAATCTGTGTGATCTGGAGCTGCTTTAGGCTATTTTTGCTTCGATTTCTTTGTGTTTTTCATTGTAATTGAGATTTATAAAATATTTAAGGCATCAATTGTCCACGAAATCAATCAAAATAGAAGATTCAACCCAATTTTCTTCGTGGGTTTCACGGACATGGACCTTGGCTGCACGAATCACGTTTTGAAGCAATTTGCAAATGGAAATCATGGGGTTTTGTTGTAAAAAAATATTTATAATATGTATGAATGGTTAATTGAACAAATTAACAAAGGAATTTGATTAATTTTAGAATTTCTGTAGGGGTTTCGAAACATGAACCCTAAAACCTCAATATGCAATCTCGAGCGTTTTAACATTGAAAACCATAGGGCTTTTGTATAGATAAGAATTTCTAACATGTTTGTGGAATTAATTGAGCAAATAAACGAGAAAATCAAAAGAATTTTGAACATATGCATATAGGTTTTGAACAAGAACCCTAACTTTTCTTTCTTCGAATTTTCAGCCAATTGAACTAATTTTAATGCAATTAATTGTACAGAAGGGTCTACAAACATGAGATGAAGGTTTCCCATGCAATAATTCGAGCAAAAAACTTTAATTTTAGAGAAATAAAAAATAAGATGAACCGATATAATTCAAAACTTTGAACTTTAAATTCTCTTCACCCAGTTAGAATTTGGAAGTAAATAATGTGTCATATGAAAGCTTGTGATCTATAGAGTAAAAGTCCTAAATCAATTTAGTCAATTGCCCAGCAATAAGAAAAAAAAATTCAAGGACCAAAATAATATTGAAGAATATGATATCTTTATATGAAAAATATAAACTTTTGGTTCTAAAATTTCATACAATAACCATGAGCTCTGATACCACTGTAAGAATTGTTAGATCTTATATGAAATTAGAACACTAACTTGTTATTAGAATAAGAATCATACCTGTAGCTACCATGGAAATAGGTAAGAGACTGAATCTTTCTCTCTATCACCCTATACTTAGATGAGCGGCTTTCAATAGGACTAGCACTTGAATTAGGGTTAGAAAGGGGACCTAACTCTTACTTATAGATGTTTTATTAGGTCCTCCCATCATGAGTTTCAATAAAACAATTAGCCCACACTATTATGACCGCTCACCAGACCTTTAATTTAAATGTGTGCTAAAACTCACTAACTTTATAATTATTTAATTTTAATTAGGTTTAGAACAATTTTAATAGACCATAGTCAACTCAATTTTAAAAAATATTAAAAAAATTAATGTGAGCCTACCTAAAATTTTTTAACATATCACGGTGATTATAGCACATAAGTCCAACATATTGAAAACATTTGGTAAATAGCACAGGCACAAAAATTTGGAAACATATCAAATAAATAGTAGAAGCGAATCGAAATAAACGAACATTAATATTCAAATGGTTTTGTAATAAACAAACTAGACTTGACGTACAATCTAAAAACCACCTTCAAGCAACTCCCAGATAGACTTACCACCATCTTGCAAACCAGGAGCTTTCTGCCATGGATAAGTGCTTCTGATATCCTACCAAACCCAACCCAGAAGCAGCTACAACTCCCTTTCACCGACCAGAAACATCATGATACTGTTATGAATGCCCCAGCACAGAAGTACCTGCAGGCTGCCCCAAAGGAAGACGTCAAGAAGCTGACTTCTCTCTTCTCAATCTACAGCCATGGCATCTTAAAACAAGACCTCAGACAAAGATGGCTTCACTTAATGCGAAATCCCTTTGTCCCCGTCCCCTAATTCCCACCAATGGTCCCCTTATTTTTTTAAAAAATTATAACGTTAACTTGGAAAAAAAAAAAAACACCATCAAGAAATAGGTCCAAAACTTTCAATGTAACCATCAGCATTTGAATACCAAAAGTAACTATTGATGGTGTTGGGGACAGCATTGGGATCTTCAATAAAATTGAATTGAAATTGCATGCTATGATAGCTTGAAATTAAGGGGCTATATAAGTGAACAATTTACTAAAATTTTTAATTTTCATGAGGTAAGAAAGAGTGTGAGCTAAAAAATAACGTTGTTTTACGAATATATATATATATATATATATATATATATATATATATATATTATAGGCAAAATTTTTTGTCCCCAACTGCAAAACGAATAAGGATGTCGTTTTAACTAATCTAACATAAAGATGGATTTGTCCATCTCTAAAATAGAGAGGAAATTAAAAATGATAAATTCTGTCTCTAATTTTTCTTTGTAAATTTTATTTCCCTCTAATTCTCGCAATAGATTAGAAGTGGAATTGGGGACAGATAATTCTATCTTTAAAACTGAGGTGGAATTAAAGAGAAAAAATTGTCTCTTTAATGTAGAAACAGAGTTAGAGAATTTGTGTCTCTAATTTTCAATAAAAAAACTTAATGAAATGATTTCCCCAACTAATTAGAAATGAAAATTTTTATAATACAAAATTTCTTTCTCTAATTCCATCTCAAATTAATCTATGAAACCTTGATTCTCGAAAAAAAATTCTAAATTGGATTTCGGGCATAATTGAGACAAAAAAAATTTTATCTCTAATATCTGACTTTTTTGTAATGAGAAACAAAGAAAGATGAGAAATGAAAAAAGAGACTAGAGATTTTAATCATTGACTAAATTTTAACTAGGGAATAAAGAGAAAATTTCCTTCGCTATTCCTTTCCTAAAATTTAGTTAAAGAATTATTTTCTAACTGAACCTTAATAAAATTTACATTTTATTAGGTGATTTAGGAAGATTAGTATTAGGTCGCGCAGCTGTATAAGAATCTATGTTTCAACCTAATTAAAAAGAAAATACAAGTTTTTTTAAATTACACAAAAATTAAAAAATATGGCAGAGAGTTTGAAATAGAAAAGAATTAGTATTGTTCTGAAACTAATAAATAGTTTTCTATACTTTTATGATATATATAGATTGGTACGTTCTAAATTAGTGAGGAATAAAAAAAGAATATTCTTTCATTATTCCCGTGTCTCGCGTGTAATTGGACAAAATTTTTGGATAATTAAAAAAGTAAATTATAATATAAGGAAGGAATGTAGAGATCCCTTGCTATTTTTCTCCTTTTCCTTCCCGTGGATATCACATCTAAAAACTTAAAATCCAAAGGGATTTAGTTATAGTTTATTATGAAATAATTGAAAGGAAAGATGTAAGCAAATGTGTATGCATTAATGGACACGAATTTGGCCTCCTCGGATGCTTCCAGAGAATTTTATTTTGTGGCGCCGTCAGTGTTAGGGTAGTGAATGGTCACCAGCCGCCCAGTTGACAGGTCAGCACATTGAATGAGTCATTATTTGCAAATCTTGCCTTGAGCTGGCCAGATTTCATATGACTAAAATTAATTAGTGAACTTTTTTTGTGAAAACGACTGCACTGGATCTGCGTTGGCATCCACTGATTACTATAGTCAGCGTGTCACCTTTTGCTAGCCCACGGAGGTGTCTGAATGGTTCTTCTGCCGTGTTGTACCTTTATAGCAGCGGCTTCATTTTATATTTAGACAATTTTTTATAAAAAATTCCGCTTTCTTTATTTAAAGGACACAGCATTTCTATTGTACTTCAGTAACGGATCTGCTTCCCAAAAGCATATATCTAGAATTACATTCCCTTGTCCTCAATTTCTCAGGTATCATAATGAAACTTGCTTACAAGAATTGAAACTCATTCGCCTGAAAAAAGAAAACAAAAACTTATATTTCAACCAAACAAAAGACCTTTATTTGTTTAAGGTGATGTTTGAAATTTGGAAGAAGCTATTAACAAAGTAAAGTTAAAAAAAAAATAGTGAGAAAAGAAAGAGATACTATCCTACTATCATTATAAGAATGTTAATAATTTTTTACGGAGGAATTTGATTGTCTTTCGATTGATGTGAGTATTTGTTTAACTTTTATCCATTTTTGGACTAACTTTTAGATGTTTGATATTAAATTATATATACAAATGTGAAAAAGTAATAAAAAATGAGTTGACATCAAAATTTGGTCAGCCAAAGATGACTGAATGGCAACAGGCAAGGCTAATAGATAATAGATTAAAATATAAACATAAAGAATACAATGATGAATTTTTATACAAAGTAGAAGAGTTTATTGCTTTTACTTATAAAAAAGGACCTAGTTTAGGAAATGAAAAAGATTAGATATCCATATTTTAGACATAAAAATGTAGCCTATCTTACTATTGATGAGGTAATGGTTGATCTTTATAAAAAAGAGTTTTAACATAAATATTGGTATTTGACATGTCAAATTGAAATTGACCCATAGCCAACTAACATAACTATTGGAACCACATCAAGTTTGGGACTAATCAATAAAGAATATAATACTAGATATGAAAGAATGATTTTTTATGCAACTAGGCCTAATTTTTTTGTTGGTACTAATGATGGTATTGATAATGATACTATTAATCATGTTGAAGAACCTCAAAATTCAAAAGCCTTGAATTTTTATGATTTATTAAATGCATATTAGCAACTATTGTGGGTATAATACAATAATTAATCTAAACTATCTGTTGCAATAAGAATTTAAGTGTTAAATTTGATAGTAATATATCATAACAAAATTTTATTCAATTTATAAGTCTAATAAAAGAAAGTTACCCACCTAGTAATGTTGTACTTGAAAGTTGGTATAAAACAAAAAAGTTAGTATTAAAACATAAATTATCTACTAAAAAAATTGATGTTTGTATTAATGGATATATGTTGAATTATAAAGATAATATAGATAAGACATTGTGTAAATTACGTGGAGTGACTCGATATAAAACTAATTTAGTTGAAGATGAAGTTCTAAAGAGATTCCAGTTAAAAGAATGCATTATTTATCAATTGCTCCTAAATTGCAAAAGTTTTATGCTTTAATGGATTCTACTGAGCTTATGTGTAGTAGTAGAATAATAAAAGACATGAAGGTGTACTATATTATTTGCCCGATGGAGAAGCATCAAAACAGTTTGATATGGTATATTCCAATTTTGCCATGAAGTCATGAAATATTCAATTGGGTTTATCTACAAATGGGTTTATTTCTTATAGTTAACCTGTTCAACTATATTTATATTGGCCAATGATAATTATGCCTTACAATCTTCCCTCTTCAATTGTGTATAACTGCTCCCCATTTATTTTTTATGGCAATCATTATTGGATCACAAAATCTGAAGACTAAAATTAATATATTTTTATAGTCATTAATTGGTAAGTTAAAATTATTATGGGAGGAAGGAGTATTAACATATAATATCTAAAAGAAAAACATAATTTTTAGATGAAAGCAATATTAATATGAATGATAAATTATTTTCTAGCATATGGAATGTTATTAGGGTAATGTACTACTGAAAATTTAGTTTGTACTTATTGTATAGCTCACTTAAAAACTTTTGCCCTGAAGTATGGGAAAAATAACTCTTGATTTGATTGTCATTGTTAGTTTCTACCTATGAATTGTGTTGTTTAAAAGAAATAAAGATGTTTTTAAAAGAATAGAGTTGAAAATGATATCCTTCCCTTAAGATGGGGAAGAATTATGACATGTGAAAACTTTTCCTAAAATAGTGGATCAAGGGGTTTATGTATTACCAAGTTATAGGGAATATTAAGACTAGATGAATTAGAGTATATTTTAGGAGCTTTTGTATTAGAAACATGTGTTTAATATAGAGAAAAATGTGAAGGGAAAAAACAAAGATAACATGCGAGCCAGGATAGACTTGAAGAAATATTGTAGGTAAAGAGACTTAGAGGCATAAGAATTGACTATTGGGAGAATGGTTAAGTCAAGAACTAAGTTTATTTTCACATTAGAGTAAAACAATTAAAAAGTTATATGTAAATAGGTAAAAAGATTGAAAATAGACATAATCACGAGTTTGACTCGTTTAAAAATGGGCCAAGTTTATAAAAAAATTTACAAATTTTTTTAAGTCCAAGCCTGGCCTCTGCTTAGTATTGTTTAAACAGTACCGGGCCGAACTTAAAAAAATAATTTTTTTAATTTTTATCTTTTTTTAATTTTAAATATTAGATATATTTATTTTATTACTTGTTAGGCTTACTTTTTTTCTTATTTTAAATGCTAAATAGCTAAAAAATAAAATATTGCAAGAAATTTAAATAACTTGAAATATATATATATATAAAAGATAGTAAAATCTTTCAAAATAATAATTTTTCTAATAATATTATTGATTAATAATCTATTTTATTTGAATTATAATTTATGCCTAATAATATATTACGCAATAAGTAAGAGTGAAAAAACATAATAATCATATATGTTATATAATTATTTTTTTACTTATATCTATAGTTATAAATAAATTTTTTAATAATATTATTTATTAATAATATATAAAAAAATAATTATAATACAAGTAGGTTTCAACTCAAGCTCAAGCTTTAAAAAAACCTCAAGCCCAGTTTGTTTTATATTCGAACTTTTTAAAATAGACTCATTTTTTATTGGACTCATATCCATTTTTTTCTAGTTAGGCCGGGCGGGCTTTTCGGCCCATGATCAGGTTTAATTGAAAATGGCCTATAGGTATTCTTTAAATCTTTTCAAATGTACAAATTCAAAGAAAGGAAAGTTATTTGAATTTAAAAGTTATAATTGTCACATCTTCATAGAATATTTACTGTTAATTGATTTTAGTGCACTGCTTAAGCAAATCTAAAAACTTATAATTGAGTTAAATTAATTTTTTAAAGGCCTATGCTCAACCATGTTAAAGTTGGACAATTTATTATAGATGAAATGTAACATTCCTATCATTCTCTATAAGTTATATGGCGTATTTCCACCTAGATTCTTTTATTCTATTGAACATTTTCCCGTCCTTTGCCATTTGAGGCTGGAGTTGGTAGCCCAATCTAATACTAATAGATGTATCCCTTTGAATGGTAATTAATACATATGTAATATTCTAACCATTCATACTTAGTTTATATTGTATCAATTTCTAATTCTTTTGATCTACATATCCTTTTTTTCATGTAGGTTATTATTAAAAATAAAGCTCATATGGAAAGTTCTATTTACGAGGCCTATTTGTCACATGAGGCTTCACATTTTTGTTTATACTACTCCAAGTCTCATGTACACATTCTATATGAGCAAGAGTTGGTCGAAATGATTGTGTGGATAAATGAGAGGTAAGTGAGCCAACTTTATCAATTTTTAACGAAGTTGGGCGTTCAGCTAGAAAGTGCTCCAACCATTATTTGAATGACAGAGAATTCAACACTGCTTATCTTCCCGTCTTGTTGAACTACAATGAAATCAAGCCACATATTAAGTAAGATGTAAACATGTCATTATGTTAAGATTAATTGTTATTTGTGTGCTAAAATTTAAATTGCATTGCAGGGCTTTTGAACAAGGTTTAAGAAGGACATATCCAAACATTAGTTTCAAAGAAACTAACTTGATAATTGAGCAAAATTTTAGCGTATGGTTTAAATATTTTGTATGGGGTGATATTATTATTGTTTTTCTATATATATTTACTTTTTTTTATTTATATGGTAACATTACCAAATTTTGTTCTTAAACAGGTTTTTAACTAACAAATTTTTAGTGACAATGTTTATTTGAATGACTTAGCTTAGGGACCATATAGGGAGGTTCAAACTTGGCTAATATATTTTGTAAATGGTTACAAGTTTCACACTGAAATTTGGAGCATTGGGAAGAAGATAATAAATAGTGGAGTTTGCATAAAAGGAATAGAGAATAATAAATAAAATGATTATTTTGGCATAATTAAAGAGGTTGTATAGTTACAGTATTTAGGAGAACTTATAAAAAAAATTAGTCTTATTTTATTATGATTGGTTTGATCCTATTATTAATTGTGAGATGAAGGAACGCAAAAATTATAAAAATTATTGAAATTAAACATTTTAAAAAGTATAAAAAATATGATTCATTTGTGTTTGTAGAACAGGCTACACAAGTTTATTATGTGCCATATCTTATAAGAAGAAAAGATAAATTAGATTGGTGGGTTATTATTAAAACCAAATCAAAGAATTTAGTGGATGATAGTAATACATTAGAAATTGCTTACCAAGATAATGAGGCTTATGTTGGTACAATAAATAATGAGATATTAGGTGGCAGCTTATGAGATGAAGGAGAAATGAAAGAGGTCAATCTTGAGATAAACCTTAAAATTAAAGCTAAAGATGAAGGATAAGATGAAGATGAAGTGATGTAACATGCATAGAGAAGAGAGTAGAGAGAGATATTAGAACAAAGAAAAAGAGGGACAGAGGTATTAGAAGAAATAAAAGGGGAAGATGAAGAAGAGAGAGGGAAACGTAAATATTCTGAAAATGCTTTTTATTATTCAATGCTAAATTATGAACCAGTATAAATGTAAAAGTTTATATTTATACAAACCTAATCTTAATGAAAGATAATTTCTAATAACAAAATATAAATATATAAAATCTTAATCTTATGTAAAGTCCAATGCCTAATCTTAAAAATAATTAAAAACTAACAAAAAGATAAAAAGAGATATTTTAGTTATTTTCTAAAACTAATGATTTTTAAAATTAATAATTCAAAATATATTTAAACTAGGATTTCCATGATTTTGAAAGATAAAAATGACAATGAATATGATAGCTTTAAAAATGATAAAAAATCAAAAGTTGTTTGAGAGGTCCTCCAAACACATCAACATCCAATCAACAACTCCTAGGTTGATAAAAAAAATTATAAGTTGTTTGGGTAAGTTTCCATTTATATTTAATTTATATATTATTATTTGGATATTTTTATTACTTTAGGAAGAATATGTTTAACCAAAAAAAGCAAAAAGTTTGGGGGAGAATATAACAGACTTTGGATTTATGGCTGCAATCTACTAATATAAAGAAGAAAGGCTTTGCTTTTGGATTAGGTAGTTTCTCAAACATTATAATTGGAAATTTGGGTGCAGGATACACCTAAAGATTCTCTAATAGTTAAGTGCAACTATATTCTCACTCCTCCTATATACAATATGATACAAAATAAATTTATTAATTATACAAGACAAGCTTATAATACTCAATTATAAGAGTAGCAAGCATAGATAAAATAACTTAAGGTCACAATTAAATGAATCTACCTGTCTTCCTCATCAACAATCACAATTTCAAGCTAGTCTAAATTCATCATAAAAAGATCTAACTTCATATGGACCATACATGTCTCATATTAGATATGAGATAACCAAAATAATGAAAATGACAATAAGGATGAAGATAATGATGAGTGCATTTAGATTTTTTTTATTATGGAATTAATTTTCATACATCATTATAAATTTTACATATGTAAATTTCTATTACAACTTTTTTAGTTTTAATTTCTATAAATTTAATATTTTTAATTGATAAAAATCATTTTTAACAAATTCAAAAAATGTGTATCAATTGAGTTATACATGTTCTATTTAAAAGCTTAATATATATATATTAACTTTAATATATGTTTAGTTTAATGAAATTAAAATAGCTACAACTGATAAAAAGTCTTTATTAAGAAATGGAAAATGTGTGAAATGTGAAAATGTTGGTGACAATTCACTAAATTTTTTTAGATTTCTGACGCCAATTATAAAATTTTCTACTTCCTAAATTCACATCTAATTTTTCTTTATTTTTTTACTACTTATAGGCGTGTTTTCTTCTTATCTTTGTTCAAAATGTCTGTTTTCATGTCTTTCCTTCTCTTTATTTATTCAGCCGACCTTTAGTATTTTGTGTTTGCTCTTTTGCGTCTTTTACTGCTATGTGGGCTTTTTATATTTATACCTTTTTTATATTTTTTTGTAAGTTTCTACATTTGCTTTTCTCCATCTTATGCTACATGTATTCTTTACAATTTTGACGATTTTGTGGCGTGTGTTCTTTATAAATGTGAAGGTTTTGTCACAATTGAAACATCAATGCTTGTATTAATATTATTTTCTTCTTCTCTATTTTAAAATAGCTTTTTTTCCTTTTATTTTTATTATTTGGATTTTTTAATTAAGATAATATTTTATTGCATTTTTTCTTATAGTTGGATTCAAATTTTAAAACTAAGATTGAGAAAAGATAAAGCAAGAGAAAAAGAAGAAGAACAAGAATGAAAAATTGGCGATAGAAAAAATGACAATGGAGTAAAAGACGGGAAGAACAGGAAGCAAGAACCGAAAGAACAACCAAAACTAAGAACTAAAAGAACTAGAAGAACACAAAGAATAATGTAAAACAAAAAAAAAAAAGAAACAATGAAGTAATAAAACTTGAAAAAATAGAAACAATGTAATAATCTTAATAAAAATAAAACTAATTTTTTTGGTTTGAAAAATATAAATTAAATTGTTTATAATTAGAAAATGGAATATAATATATTTTTCAAATTATTAATAATTATAAATTACTAACCTAGACAAATACCTAATATTAATTATTAATTAAAAAAATAATAAGAAAATTTATTTAATATTAAAATTGTAATATTTTTGAAATTATTAATTAAAATATAATTATGGGTTAAAATTAAATTCAAAATTGTAAAAATAAAAAAGTTCGAACTGCATATTTGACCAAACAATAGTTAGAAATGTTCTAGTCGAAAGTTTGGTCAAAATTTCTAATTGACTCGCAGTTGGAATGGATGCTAGTTGAACTTATTTGGACTGCAATTTTGTCAGAGCATTCGATTGAAATTTGTTTGGCTGCAGCGAACAAATTCTGACTGCAGTTAAAACTTTTTGAAATTTTTTTCAATATTTTAATTTTAATTTTATTCATTATTATTTATTCAAATTACCATTTTCAGTATTAAATATTATTAAATTCTACTAATTTTTTCTTTTATTTTATAAATTATCATTTATGATATTAAATATTATTAACGTAATTATGAGTAATTTTGTATTAATGTTTTATAATAATTAATTTTTGTTAAATGCATTTCTATAAAAATTAAAATGTATTATTTTTTTAATAAAATTTTTATTTTATTACTTGAAAAAGTTGCCAAAAGTCAACGTGTCTCAGCTTTTGTCTCCGTTAATTTGTGTTATTGTTTTCTACCTGATTATCTGTAGGCAATGTACTGTTGTGCTACTGAACTTTAGTTGGTAAAAAATATTGAAACAGCCAAAATCCAACGGAGCAAAGCGATTGAATTTTCATCCGATAGAGCAAAACAACTAAATTTTCACTTGGAATTATGTTATTTTTTATTGAATTATGATTTTTTTCTAACTAAACATTTAGATGGATTTCAACATTTTTGTTCTAGTGTTTATATTTAAAGGAATACTTAAAAAAGTGGTTGAATGATTTATGCGTATATCAACTTTTTATTTTAAAGAAATCATTTTTTATAGTTAAATTTATAGGATAACTTACTCCTTTTTTTAATTGAGAGATAGTTTAATTGTACAATTCTCCGTTGTGTTATAAAAAAGTTCACTTCTCTTTCAAAACAAAAAGATAAGTTACAAATATATTCATTTTGATTAAAATGCTCTTCAATAGGTACAAATAATTACTTTTCAAAATATAAAATATAAAATATTACTTTTTTGAATTTAGAAAATAAAAAATTATTTAATTAAAAGTAAAGAATTACTCAAACGAAGAACATATTCTCAAAATAAATTCAATCAATTAAAAAATAATTAGCAATATTTAAATTTAATGATAACATATTTATTAAATATATTTAACTAATATACGCACTATTATAAATGTATAATTTTTTTGAAAAAAAAATTAATTTATTGTTTTTAACATAAATAAATTACATTAGAATACATTGTTCAAAAAGTACATTTTAATAAGTTATATTTTAATGAAAAAATATTTAATTTCATTGTTGAGGGTAGTTTTGTTAAAATAAGTTTAATTTAAATTATTTTTTGGTTTTAATGAAGGGGAGAGTAAAATTTTTAGTAATAAAGAGAAAGACCATATAATTAAATTATCCCTCAAAAAAGGAGAGAGTAATTTATCTTTAAAATTTATCTCAAAATTATTTAATAATCTCAAGATGTGTCAATTGACAAAAAGAATTTAATACAATAAGAAATAAAAATTTTCTTAAAAAATTACATCTGTGACCATTATATTCACTAGTTCATCACTTTTAAAATTAAACTAGGGTTGCATGAACTTTGGGAAAAATGTTTATTCACTAGGGTGATATTCATCTTAGGCTTTCCTTCCAATACGCAATTGTGTGTTTTTTTTTTTTTCCTTTTAAAAAAATTTTAAGCTCATTTCGTGCGTATTATTGAATGGAACAAGATGAAAATTCAAAGGAAATATCAATAAACCGAAGAGTACTTTAATCCCAGTAGGTGATGCATATAGGAAAAAATGGAAATGAGATAATTCTGTTTCCTTCTATGAAAGACGCAGCATATTATTGAGAAGTATCACAAACAACTACATTAGAGATGAAATCTGGAATAGAGTTTATCCAGAAAACATTCTTCAACAATCGTTTTCCAAATTGGACCAACTTGTGAGCAAGTATTGGAAGATCTAGCGACCCAAGGAAAGGAAGCCTCTCTAGGATCATTACAAGCCGCAAACACGACATATATCTTCAACAAGAATTTGAAAATAAGAAGGACCTAGGAATATTCTTAAGTAAATGACTTGATTTTTTTTAATACTTTCTGACGTAATATTCTCTGTGTGTTTTGTTGTGTTTGCCAAAACAATAATGATTAGGAAAAGCCCCAATTTTGAGAATAAGAACATGAATGTTTGGCGGTATAGTGACTGGCGAAGAGTTTCCTATTAGGGAAAGCGTCTGGAATATTGTGCTTGGCGTTCATAAAGTTATGTATGAACTGATACATACGACTCTCCATAAAGATTATTCTTTGAGTATTGAAGAAGATCCGCTCTTGTTTTGGGCGGTTGGATTGATTTTTCGATCAAATATTGTATAAGTGTTGTAACGCACAGAATGGTTCTTGTGTGTTTAAATTTTTTAGATTTTTTTATTATAAAATTTTTGTAGAATGTAAAGGAAGAAGAAGGAAAAGAAGTGAGAGAGAAAAAAAAATAAAAAGTAAGTCATATATATATTTATTATGTCACACTCTCTTTAAATTTTACAAAAATTTTATAATAAAAAAAAATTCTAAACCATCTTTATCCGGTTAATGTCATGATGGTATAGTGAAGTGCAAAATAGGTTAAGTAGCCAAAGATCTAGAGTTAAAGATTTGCCAATTAAACTACCTTTTGAGAACAAGCTTAAATACTTGCCTGGGACCTTTTCAATAATGATTGGATAATTTAAGTGAGTTAAATTAGTCTGGACAGAATAATAAAGGTGATCACAATTTATATTTATCAAGTATATCAATGTGTGTTGTAGAATAAATGCTAACTGAGTTAATTTGAACTGTGGGAACTTCCAGCAGCACAATTAAATTAACCACGTGAACGAATATAATTAATGGTCTAAAAAGGAAGGAATTCCAGCGATATGTTTTCTGTCATAGGATAGCATTGCCAGCTGTTGGGCCTTATGCATATCTAACTCGATTCTCGAATTAATTCTTATTTAACAAATTATTTTTTGTGAAATTATACAACCTTTTATTCTCTTATAAAAAAATTGCTCTTTTTTTTAAACTGAAAAATAGGCAATAACAAATTTATTTTGACTAAAATACTCTTAAATAGTTAAAAAAATTATTTTTGTGAATTTAATAAATTATAAATAATTAATTTGTTGAATTTAACAAAGCGATCATTTAATAAAAGTAAAAAATTACTAAAAACAAAAAATTTATTCACAGAATAATTTTTTAAAGAAATTAAACCAATTAAAAGGTAATTGTTAGCTTTAAGAATACAACTTTAATGAATGTTACATCATGTAAATAAAAAAGTTAATTTCTTTCTTAGAAGTTGCTTTTCAATTTTAGGAGGATAAAGGGAAAATTTTCATTATTGAAAAAAAGGCCATATAATTAAATAAAAAAATACTTGCTATTATTATTATTATTATTATTTTATTTTAATTAAATCTTTTTTATTAATTGTGAAGAGTTAAGTAGATTTAAATGAATTACTATTGATTTATATAAGGTATTAAAAATTTTTAGATATTTGATTTATTAAAATAAATAAATATATAATATGCCAGACATGTAATATGCTTATGTAAATATTTACAAATAGCTATGGTTATTAATATTCTGCACATCAAATTCACCTAAATTTGAAAAAAAAAAATTATAATTAAAGATATTCATATCTAAGAGTTTTAAATATTTTTAACTTAGAGTTTTTATTTGTAACTTTTCCTAGATAATACATGTTTATGCTTGTTTAGTTAAATAAATGTTAAGTATATTAAAAAAAAAGAGAATGTAAAAAGTAAGCTGAGAATAAGAAATAATTAAGATTTATGAATAGCTATGGTTATTGATATTGTGCAAATCAAATTCACCTAAATTTGGAAAAATTATAATTAAAAATCTCAATTGAATGAGAGTTTTAAATTTTAAAGGATTTAAAAATTTTTAAATTATGTAAGAAAATTACAGTTTAAAACTCAAAGATAAAATTTTTTATTTTTAAATTATTTAAAAAAATTTTAAAATTAAAATTTTATTAATATAAATATCTTTAATTTAGAGTTTTTATTTGTAATTTTTCCTAGATAATGCATGTTTATGCTTGTTTAGTTAGATATATGTTAGGTATATTAAAAAAAATGTAACATATAAGTTGATAGAATAAAAAATAATAATTATGTTTCTGTTTTTCAAAAAATAATAAAAAGACATATATATTATTGAATAATAATAAAAGATATATAAATATTAAAAAATAATATTATTGGGACATGCATCCAAACGAACCAAAATGTTTTGTAACGAAGTGGCTAATACTGCTACAGAATTTAATGGCTTACAACATAATAGTTAAGTGGTGCAGAAGGCTTTAGAAGTCGTATCTATGTCTTGTAACTTTATTATCCATTTTGGACGAGGAGAGAGAGAGAGAGAGAGAGAGAGAGTCACATCTCGAAAGGGAAGTTTCCGTTCGAATTTGAACCTCTTATCTTGGCCTTATCTTCCTGGTTAACTCTTTCCTTCTATCTTTTGCTGATGGGTTTGTTATTCCACACATTCTAATCCTTATTGGTCCACGTTTCACCATTCAATTGTGACACATGTCAAGGTGATGACGCACTGTCGGCAAAAAGAGGACAGGACAGATTACGGGCATGGTTGGCCAACGACACTATGGGAGATGCAGCCACGTGGAATGTGTGGATCGATGATAACCGTTTTATGGCGTGTACGTTTAAGCTGGCTAAGATAAGAATTATAAACAACAATTCCTTTTGTTATTAAATGTTTTAATTAAAATTTAATAACTATAAAATTAATTAAAAATTATATGTTTATTTAAAATATTATATACTTATCATATTATTATCAAAAAAATTTATATTTATTATATCTTAATTAAAAAATAACAAAATAACAAAAATATAAAAGATTATATATAAATTTTTTATATAGATTTGAATGGGTTATAAAAAGACTTTTCAATAATTTTTTTAAAAATTAAATTTTTAGAATTTTATATGATTTTTTGACAATTTATAAAAATATAAAATTTTATAATTATATATATTTTTATTACAAAAGAGTAAAAAACTTATTAAAAAAAAAGAAATCGATCTCCCAACCGGAGACAGTGCTATTGTGGCACAAGGCCACTGGCTACATATATACAAATTTTAAAACATGATCAGATGGCTGAAGAAGTTTAAACTCTGCCCAAACCACGTCATAATAAAATGAGATATTTTTTGATGGGACAATAAATAGCTATAATAATAACAAAATAAAAAAGAAAGCTTATCCTTTGCTGCGTTTAGCAACGGGAACTGAGAAGCGATGCGAAGCACCAAGGGACTGGTGTGGTAGTGCGTGGTCGTGTCGGAGGAAACCAGAAGCATGTTTTGTGGCAGACTAGGTGGAAGCGAATGGAAAACATCAGTCAAGTGAAGTGATTGTGACTATTATATGACGGACCAGGATTTGTGGTTTTAATGATCGTGGTTCAATTTATATATATTTTTTGAATTTTTTCAAAATTTAATTTTAATTACTTTTTTATATTAATAATTAATAATTTATTTATATTTTACATTTTGTATCTTTTAAAATAAAAAATATGAAAATACCCCAAAAATTAAACTATTTAAATTTAATAAGAACAGTTCTATTAAGAGTAACATCTGGTAGCTCTAACAAATTTGACTTCTTATATTTTATTTAGTTAGATAATATAATAATAAAAAAAATATAAAATATAAATAGATGAGAATAGGTGAGATAAAAAAAAATTATTTATTTTATTTATTTTTTTAAAAATAATTTAATAAATATAATAATAAATATAATAAATATTACATAAATTATATAAAAAAATTATATTTACGATATTATTCATTCTCTCTTTTCTTTTTTTTAATATTTTGTGGTGAATTCAGAACATGGGATGAAGGGGATAAGGGAGACGAAGAGATGGTGGAGGGTAATTGAAATGATAAACTCATGAAAGGGATTAGCACTGTGATCCACTTTGAGGGTCATTTCATTTTATCCACATCCACGTCTGCAGATATATTTTTAGATAGGGCAGAATCTGTTACCTGTCTGGGACTTCAACACGCAAACATAAAAATCAAAGCCACATCTATCAACTTATTTTGGCCTGAAAAGAAAAACAATTAATTAAATAAACATTAAATAGTGTAGCGGTTCTAGAATGTACCAGAACAAGATGAACAAAAGTAGGAAGACCTCCTCGCGGTGAAGGCTAATTTGTACCACTTTCTATTTTGAAGAGAAAAGGAGACAACTCAAAGAAATTTTTTTAGGTGTACCTGAGATTTAATGAGTAAGATTGAATTTATATAGGTGGAATCCATATACAATACAGGTGAGATCCACGTGTAAAATAAATCTAAATCGTAAAATGTATAAATGACATGATACATCAAATGTATATAAGAATTTCTTGCAACTCAAATATATTAAGCATGCAAAACTGCATGACCTAACAGAAAATATAAAATTCGTATGCTGCATAGATTGACTCAATTAACCAAAAAGAATGATCAATAGAATTTTTATAATCACTTATGTGTTGCATGGGTTCAAATATTTAAGAATTTGTGTAAGTGGTTCTTCCTTTTCAAAAATACCTTTGGTACTCTTTAAGTGAACTTCTATTAGTCTTTTGATAGACTTCATATCTAATTTATATGTCACAAAGATCTATGATACTCCTTAAGTAAATTTGTTTTAGTCTTTTGATACACTTCATCCCTAATTTATATGTCAAAAGAATCATACATAAGTATCGTGAAATTAATTGACAAAGGTGTAAGGATGAAATTTTTTTAAAAATATATCAATAGTAATATGACTAGTAGTGTTAAAATAACTTATTTATAATTATCATATTTGTAAAAGGTTAAATTAGTTTTAAGAAAAATTCATTTTTGGACATAACAGATTTAAGAATAATAGTTCCATCCTGCATCATCCCATACCTTGAAGTACTAAATCAGACTCAAGTCCCTGTATATTGCCACGTCCCATAAACATTCATTGAAAGGGGATCGCTAATTCGCCATCCATTGAAAGGCAACAATCAGTGGCCCACAAAAAAAAAAAGAGAGAGAAGTCAATTGTCACATATTACAGAGTGCGATCTGAAGTTCTCCCAGCTGTTACAGGTAAATTGCGCGTTATGTTTGGATACGAGAATGGAAGAAAAAAAGGAAGAAAATTTTTATTTTATTTTGTTTAATTCTAGTTCAAATCTAAAATTTCTTTTCCTGTAAAATGTTTGAATTCAAACGTAGGGAAGATTTAGGGTTAGGAACCGGGGCATAAACTAAGTAAAACAAAAGGATATATTGTAACTAGAAAATTTGAAGACTACAAATTAGTCTCAAGGAAGAAAATTTTAAAATATCATCGAAGAACAGAGAAAATAGCTATTTTATCAAGTCTGACAAGTCAAAAGAAACATCAAGTTCAACTTTTCCTGAGAAAACCACGACTAATCAAACGAGCTGAAACTCAAGACTTCGACGAATTCTTCAGCTGGCTCTTCCTTCTTTTCCGGCTCCTTGGCAGCAGCTGATGTAAGCCTTTCGATCCTTTTCATATACATATATTGCTTACAGATAAATTTACATAGTAATCTCTCAGTATTGTGCATATACCCACAAACCATTCATGAAATTCACACAAATATGTAATTTCCATTTCACATATATTCATGGAGAGACTTTAAGCAGAAGTAATCTATATATATACATATATATAAAATAAAATTCCTTTAGCACTATTCATTTCTGTTTCTAACTTACTCATTGCTAGGGTATTTTTCCTCCCTCAAATTTCCAAACAAGGGGTATGGATATAGTTTTTTTTAAGAAAACAAATAACTTTAACCATGCTAAACGAATTTAATGTAAGAAACCTAAATCAACAAGTTTAAGTTCTAAGACTTGAAATCAAAATCATAGAAGAAGAGTATAGTAGAAGAATTGTTGTTCAAAGACAATTTTTTTTACAAGCTTTGAAACTAGTGATAATTTTATCTTAGAAAAGACTTCATTTATTCAAAACCCTCCCGATATCTCAAATATTAGTCAATAAAACTAACGTGTTTTTCCTTTAAAAGGGCCTCAGTTTATTTAACATGTATAATAATTGACTATCCCAATTAACTTACTAACAATCTTATTTGGCAAAAATTGACAATATAAAATTAGGGACCACTAATCAAAATATTTTAGAATTCAAAAGTAAAATAATGAATTATCTTAATTGACTATAATTTAAAAAAATTTCAAAATTAATTAAATTAAAAATATTCTAAAATTCTTCCACTCAACTCAAAAATGATTTGCTAAATAACATGTTCATAGGCAAATTAAACACATACTACAAAAATCATAGTGATAAATCCTTTAAATAAACAAGTATAATCTTCCATGCATTACAAATTACATATCTTTAGCTTTATCGGGATATTAAACTTTCATGAATAAATCTTAAATATTTATTCAAGTTTTATCTCATATGTTGTTAATCTCACAAAAATATATACAAATATATAGAGATAACCAATCTTAATTCAAAATTTCATTACTTTACGTATCTTAACTAGACTAAATATAGTTTAAGACCCATCTGAGGCACATAATCCTTAAAATTTTTTGGATGCACCCTTTCATTAAAAGATTAGCTAATATTTCTTCCATTTGAGTGTCCTTTATAATCACCTAATCAACTTTAACTCATTCTCTTAATGTTAAGTATTTGATATTAGTGTATTTACTTTGATTTTTACTTTTGTTATTCTTAGCCAAGAAAATTGTAATTGTATTGTTATAATGTATTCTAATAGGTTTAGAAACTGAATTCACAATCTTAAGGTTAGAAATGAAATTCCTTACCATATATCTTGTGAACTTGCCTTAAAACGGGAAATAAACTTAGCTTCCATAGTGAAAGTAGCTATCAAGGATTGTTTTCTACTTCTCTAAGAGATAACTCCCTCAATCAGTAGAAAAATATAACTAGATGTTAATTTTGTGTAAACACATCTCACCAAATTTGAACCTAAATAACTAGCAACATCCAAATTATTGGTTTTCCTATAAGTAAGCATGTATTCTTTAATACATAAAAGGTATCTTATAACTTTCTTTGTAGCTTTTCAATAGTTAATCCTTGGATTACTTTGATATCTTCTCAATATGCTTACAACAAAAGTTATATCAAACCTTACCTAGACCTATGCATACATAAAGCTTCCAACTCATTACTAAGATATTGAAATAAACTAAATTTATCTCTTTTTACAACAATTGTCATATTAGGTGAATAATATTTTATTCTAAATTATTCAAGAATGTTATTTATATAGAATTTTAGTGATAGTTTCAAGATATTATGTAACCTATCTCTATGGATATGGATACTAATACCAATGACATAGGATGTCTCGCCTATATTCTTCATTTCAAAATTTTTGAAGAATAACTATTTCAACTCATGTACTAGCCCTAAGTCATTTAAAGTAAGTAATATGTCATGTACATATAAGAAAAATATATGATCTTACTTTCACTAATCTTATGGTATATATATTGATTCATAATATTTTCAACAAAACCAACAGATATAATTATATTATGTAATTTAAGATACCATTATCGTGAGACTTATTTGAGTCCATAAATTGACTTTTTTAGCTTCCACACTAAGTTTTCACTAATATTTGAAGTGAACTCCTCAAGATGTTTTATATATGCCTCTTCCTTAAGAACAACATTGAGGAAGGTAGTATTAACATCCATTTCGTGCAATTCTAAGTCAAAATACATAATTATTACCATGCTAGCATGGAGGGAATCCTTTTTAGATATAAAAAAAGTCTCTTTATAATCAATTATTTCCTTTTGGGTAAAATCCTTAATAATCAATATAGCCTTGTAGCACTCAATGTTACCTAACAAATTATTTTTGTCTTAAAAAAACTTATTTATAGCCAATTGTTTTAGCAAAATTAGACAACTCTATAAGGTCCCAAATATTGTTGTTTGTTATAAGTTCCATTTCATCAATCATGACATTATGCCACAATTTATAATTCTGATCATTCATTGCATGAGAAAACATTACATGGTTATCCTCAATACCTATGTCATAGTCAAATTCAATAAAGTACACCATGTAATTATTAGCTATTGTTAACTTCTTAACCCTAAGGGTCTGTTTGGTTTGAGGGGTTTGGGGGGAGGGCCCCCTCCCCTCCCCTTCAAACCCTCCCCTCCAAAAGTGGGGGTTTTTAGAGGGGAGAGAAATTTTTTATCTCCATTTGATTAAATTGCCCCTCACTCTTATTTTTATTTAAAACATAATATAAATCTTATTTTTTTTAATGGGGTTTAAGATAATTTTTTATAAAAATAAAAAATATTTTTTGAATAAAAATAAAAAATTATTTTTTATAATAAAAAGTAAGAAAAAGTATTTTTTTATAAAAATAAAAAAAATTAAAAATTCTAATACAATAAAGGTATAATTATCTATTTAATTTTACCTCCCCTCCCCTCCCCTCCTCAACCCAAATTTCATTAAAACCCCTTCCCTCCCTCCCCTCCCCTCCAAATCAACCAAACAAGATATCATTAAAATCCCTTCCCTCCTCTCCCCTCCATTAAAATCCCTCCCCTTCCCTCCCCTCATTTGAACCAAACACTCCCTAATTAATCTTTTCAATTCAACTTGTTGTGAAGTTTGAGGTTAATAAGAGTATCTTCGATCATTGGTTGAGGTGCCTTTTAGACATTATGAAATGTCTCATTATGAATGGTAGGATTTTCAAGACAAAGATGCTCTTAATTTCTAGCATGATCAACCAAGATATCAAGGACATCATTATGTTGTACATTCATCCCAACTAAGTAAATATCATGTAAAACTAATGTTCTACTATAACCAATGGAGGTACTTTGCTGTATGTGATCATGTTTAGTAACTAATCCATGTGATTGATCACCTCCACTAATTATGTTATTTCGAAAGAACTTGACATTCTTAGATTCCACAGATCTTATTAAATGTGAAGGACAATATAACTTGTATCATTTGGACTTCGTTGCATAATCAATAAAATAGGTCGTGATAGTTCTAAGATTCAACTTCTTTTCATGTAAGCTATACACTCTTACCTTTGTAGGATAAGCTTATCCACTTGTATGATTCAAACAGGATTTCCAACTTTTTTAGATTTTAAAAAGTGTCTTAAATACAACTTTTGTTAGAATGCTATTTAAAATATACATTGTTATCTAGAGTACATTCTAGCATAATCAACCAAGAAGTTTAGAGTTGTTAAACATATTCCTCACAATTTCTAAAAGCTTCATGTTCCTTCTTTCAACCACATCATTCATATTAGATGAATCAGGCATATTGTATTGTGCAACTATACCATGCTACTAAAAGAACTTAAAAAATAGATCAAGTGTTTGTCTATCACCAATGTACCTATCCTAGTGTTCATCTCTCCTGTTAAATCTCAATATTTTAGTCTACTTTCCAGTTTGTCTTTCTACCTCTGCTTTATACTCCTTAAAGGCATCTAGTGCCTTACTTTTGTTAGAAAGTAGATAGATGTACGCATATTATGAGAAATCATCAATAAATAAGATAAAATAGTTCTGATCACTAGAACATAAGTTAGGGCAACATACATTAGTATGATCTCTAATAACTTAGAACTTCTCTTATCCTTTTTATGCAATTTGTTAGTCTGCTTACCCTTAATAAAGTTCATGCATGAACCAACGTTAGTAAAGTTTTAGGATACAAGAATCTTATCTTTTACTGACCTTTTGATTCTTTTTATAAAAGTATGTCCTAATTTTTTATGCCACATGATAACAAAGTTCGCATTCATGACTAATCTTTTAATTCCAAAAATACCATGCATAATAACAAAAGAATCAAGGACATCATTAATAATATAAAGTTGAAACTATGAGATAAAAGAAATTTTGCTTATAAGAATCGAGTCCTTTAATAAATTAAACATAAGTCTAGAAATATTTAAAGAAAATTGTAATAGAACCAATTCTGAAACTAAAATTAAATTTCTAGAAAGACTAAGAACATAGAAAAGTATGTTCAAGATCTAATACAAATTTGTAACACAAAATTATTCTGAATGTTCCTACATCTTCCACATTTGAGTTACTTACATTTTCTAGAAAAACCTTAAGGCCATTGAGATACAGATTGCTAATGCTGAAAAGGTCTTACATAGTATTAGAAATGTGGATCGTTGATCCAATATTAATCTATTATGTGTCATGACAAGTATTAGCTAAATAAGATTTAAAACATAAAAAAATAGAGATATACTTTTCTTTACCAATCAGGCCTTTCTTAGTTGCACCTTTTTCTTGAAAAAGAAGGACATAGCTGTATCCTTGTTTGAGACATGCATAGAAGCTATACCTTTTTTTTTTTTGCCTTTTCTTTTTGGCCCTTCTTTTTGAAGCCACTTGCTAAATGAGCCTCATATGACTAATTCCTTTAATAACTAGCCTATATTTCTCTTGCACATACATGGATAGCAATTTAACCACTGTCCACATATCCTTATGCATGTTACAGACAATCTTAAATGCTACATATTAAGAAGCCATAGAATTGGGGATTAGTTGCACCTAAAAGGCTTCATTAAATTTCATCCCTAAGGACCTTAATTGAGAGAAAGGTCCCTCATCTATATGATATGTTAATGTTTCCTTGGATGCTAGTTAATTTCATAATGCATAACTAAGGCATCAATGTACCTAATAGTGACTTATTTGAGGAACCAAATTGTGTATCAATAGCCTTCAAATAATCTTTAACTATTCAACATTTAGAAATAGGGCCATGGATGCTGCTTTTAATGCATTGTGTTACAATTATCTTATTAAGGTGATCAGATTGCTTTCAGTGTGCATACAACACCTTTACATTTTTGTCATTTATATTTGTAGGTATTGGTAGCTCATGCACATAGAAAGCAAAATTATATTCAAGGCACCCTAATTGAAGGAGAACATCCTCTTTTGAGGCCTTATAATTGCTTCCATTTAGAATTATCTTATTATTGTTATCAATTATTAAAAAGGATGCATGGGAAGTAGCAATGTAAATACAAAAATTAATAACATTTACTAAAGCAGCATGAGATAATCAATCATCACATTTCATATATGTATACTCACCAATGCAAAGTATATTAAAAATATTGTATCACTAAAATCTACTTGTAGATAAAGATATTACCATACCATATATTTATGTATCATTTATGATGAAATTAAAACATATTCATATTCAATAATACTTATAGATTATTTAAAAAACATAAAAAATTTATATTTCATCATGTAACTATAATTCTCTAACTATGGGCTTAAACAAATTATAAGTATATACTTAATTAGAAATGATATTTTTATAAGTCCATATATAACCTCTGTGCATATAAAACATATCAAGAATGCATATACACAATTATAAAAGATGGTGTGGTTACATCTTTATTATGTATGCTAATAACAAAATATCTATGTTCTATTTGCATTTAATCATACATGTATATGCACTAATTAATTATATCCTTATAAAAATTTATTTAATTAATCAATTAACTAAACTATATGTGATTAACCATGGCAATTAAAATCAAATTGGATCAATTGTTTTAACCATTATCAGACCAATAAATTGTAAACCAATACTTCTATTAGTTTAATAATTAATCCGATTTTAAAAATATTTTAATTAGCTAATTAAAAAATTCTCCATTTAGAATTATTCTAAAAAATGTGCTAAAAATTTACCTAAAATAATTCTTTACAATTTAAACAGCACCAAAATAATTTTTTTAAATAAAATTCTAAATATGCCAAAAATTGCCTAAATATTTTTTTAAAAATATAAGAAAAACTAAATGACACTAAAAAGTAATTTTTTATAAATTGTTTTGGTCCAAATGTAAATTATGGGTTAAAAATGAAATTAAAATAACCCAAAGACCAATAAATAATTTTGGTCAAGATCCAAAAATTCTAAATATGCCAAACATTGCCTAAATAATTATTTCAAATATAAAACAAATTAGTTGGCACTAAAAATAAAATTTTTCGCAAATTATTTTTGTCTTATTGTCAATTATGGGTTTGAAAGAAAATTAAAATAACTTAAAGGACCAATAAATAGTTTTGGTCAAGATTCAAAAATAGGTCCAATGCATTTTTTAATCTTGAAATAGTCAAAAAGTCCATAATTTGGCGGCCAATACAATTTTTTGCCTAAAAGATCCTTTTTTTTTGGACAAAAGTAGGCCTAACGTAGCTTTTTTCAAAAAAAATTTTAGGTTCTAAATGTCCAAAATTAAAGCCCCAAATTATAGCCTAAAAACACATTAAAAAATGGGAACAAAGCATCACAGCCCCCGTAGTGGTTTCATAAATGAAACAGTGCCTTTCACTAAAAAAACCAAAATGACATTTACCGGTTGTCCCTAACCTCCATTCGGGTCCCCATAACCTAATTCGACCTAGTTTTGGACCTGCATGAAAACTCGACGATTTCTTGCATTTTCTTGCTCCATTTTAAATGATTCAAATGCCAAAATGATTATAATTTCATGAGGACCAATTTCCATGTATCAAAAACCAAAATCATGCATGGAAATTCATTCTAAAAATTACACAATAATGAAGCAACAAGCATGCTCTATGTTCTGGCATTAGAATTCCATAATTTGCAATCACTTGCAATCGTATAGTCTTTATATGCATTGAAATTACATTCACACAATTGGAATCAATCAATTTCATAAATTTGAACCCATACTAGAAAATTTTAAATTTCTCTTCCTCTATTAAAGAATTAGGATTCATTCAATCTATCTAGCAAAGGTAATTAGTATAGCTCAGGTACGACATGTAAGCCTTTTAATCCTATCCATAGACTTCTATTGTTTACAAATAAATTTACGTTGTATTATCTAGTATTGTACATATACCAACAAAATATGTAATTTCGATTTAACTTATATACATGAAGAGACTTTAAGTGGGAGCAATTTAAGGAAAAAAAAAAAAATACTTTCAACCACGCTAAAAGAATTTGATGTAGAAACACAAACTTATGTTCAAAGGCAATTTATCTAATGAGCTCTATAATTTCAGTGATGGTTTTCTCTTCAGAAAGATATTATCTGTTAGAAACCCTCTTAGATATCCATTAATAAAACTAATGCACTCTTTTATCAAAAGAGTAACAATTTATTTAACATGTATAATATCTTATTATCCCTGTTAACCTACTAACAATCTTATCTAACAGAAACTACAAATTAAAATTAAGGACCATTAATTAAAATATTTTAAAATTCAAAATTAGAATAATGAAATATCTTAACTGACTATAATTTAAAATATTCCAAAATTAATTAAATTAAAAAATATTCTAACCATAAGCTGCAACAACAAAGTTACTGGGGTCCTTTAGTCAAAATATAACAACAATTGGTAACTTCAAAGGCTGGAAAGATTGAGAATGGAGAAATATTTACATTTATTGGAGACAATGCCTTCAGGTACTCCTTAGCCTTCTGTGCCTGAGGGAAAGAATATTCAGCGGCAACTGAAATAGCCAAAACGTTTTTGTAGGCATTGATGAACATATGTGGTGCGGCTGCAAGGGTTGGGTATGAAATGGCCAAAGAAAGTGATGTGACCATGCAGACACCATCAGCCATGTCTGATAGATCCATTCATTTGAAATTCCTTTGAATTCAATGTTTTTCTTCGGGCTATTCATCCCTTTATATGCAATTATATCTTATTCATTCTATTTATATTGCTTAATCTTTTTATTTGAAATTCTCACTCAAAATTTAAAATCAGCGCTGTCTGTAGACAAGCTTCTTCTTTTTTTTTTTTCTCTCTCTGCAGGTGGCTATCAAGGCTTCCGTTCGGATAAGATTTCTTTTAGTTATCTTCTAAGATTTTTCATTTTGGGCTTTTTGAATATCTCTGTTTTTTTCGTATTGCTCACGTTTACTTTAAAAAGAGCTTAGATTTCTAGATTATAACTGTTTGTACAGATTAAGAGATATCTATTCTTCATGAAAGGTTTTATCACATTCTAAGCAATTCCAAATAATATTGTGAAATAAATTATATATTTTAAAAATGTAGTATAATTTTTAAAATCTTCTTAATCTTATTATGGTAAAGTAAATGTGTATTTTTAAGTTTGTAAAATTAAGCTAAATTGATTTAGTCTATGTACTAAATTTGCTTACATAATTTTTATTTGTCAAAGGAGGAGTGTTCAATTACCATTTCAACCATGTTAGTTTATTATTGAGTTTAATGGCCCGTTTGGCTTAACTACAGTAAAAGTGATCTATTTTCATTAGTTATATATAATATCTATCATGTTTTTATAATTATTATTCAATAATATTTATTATTTTATGTTATATTAAAAAAAATAAAAATAAAAATATTATTTTTCATCCCTAACTCACATTTAGAGTTTAATTGTATTTTGGCGGACGGCGATTTTAAGGAGTCTGGATACATCTGCAGAAGCCCCAGGAAGAGTTCTCTTCTTTTCTGTTTAATGGCCCGCTCATCTTGAAAACAGCTCAAGCGGAGGTAGGGTCCAGCGGTCGAAAGAGTATCACATGTCGCGTGGTGTCCGATGCGTCTTTGACAACCCGTTAAAATCCAAAGGATCGAGGGTTGCCCGTGCCCAGTCATGCTCATAACTGTATCAAGTCTCCAAGGTGAACAACCTCTTACTGATAGAGCAGTGTAGGCAAGGGAAGTGAGCAAAACGGATCCGTAACCTCAGAAAGAAAGATTAGCTCTGAGGGCTGGGCATGAGGGCCCCAGCCCCGAACTCGTCATCTGTCAATGAACTACTCGAGCTACTCTAGCGACGAGAACGGGTCGTTGCGTGCCAGTGGAGGGACGGACTGGGAGCAGAGCCCTTGGGGTCACTTTCCTGAGTGTCGAACAGTTGACTCAGAGCTGATACAAATAAAGAGAATCCGACTATTTAATTAAAACAAAGCTATGTAATGGTCGCCGTGGATTGCATCATTGCCCTGAATGTCAAAGTGAAGAAATTCAACGAAGAGTAATTGTACTTTCCAGTTCTATAATGCCTCCGGAGGAATTTTGTTTTATACTATATATCCTGCGCCCCATCAGAACCGCCATCCGACTTCTTTCCACGACATCAGAACCACGAACCACCGCAACATCCATGAGAGTAGTGCTGCGTTAAAATCAAGTCCATGAACAAGTTGGTGTCATAATTAAAAAGAAAAAGAAAAAGAATCCAGACAGAGAAAACAACCTTGGGAACGGAAATAAAATTTTTTCCATTGTTTTTTTAAACCATCCTCTCAACTTTGAATATGAATGTAGTTACTTATGGCCACTGAAAAATTCATTGCACTTGGGGATGGGGTATTAAGTGAAGAAAAAAGCATCCAACAACAAACTGTAGAAAAATAGACAAACGCACAGCAGAGAGGGGAAAAGCCTGTGTGTCCTTCCTCCAGAGACGTTGTGGAAGGAAGGCAGAGAACAAGGGTCTTTGGAGGTAGGGATGTTGAACGATTGGAAGGCTCTGAGTTGCTTAGCGTCAAGAGTAGAAGGTGAAGAAGAAGGTAGAGATGGGGAGGAAGTGGGTGAAGGGACCGCCGGGAGGGGGAGAGGGAGATGGAGAGACCGAGGTAGTTTTCCTGACATAAATAAATGGGCATTTGGTTTTCTTTTTAAACAGATTTTTTTTAAATATTTTTTTACGAGATAAAATTAAAATTTAAAGAATCATTTTAAAGTATTTCAAATTTAAAAGAATTTATAATAATAAATAAAATTAAAAAATCAGAATACTAGCTTAGCTTATAGAAAATAACTTGGACCAAGATAAAATACATCCAAAATTTAAGCCATTGTATTGTTGTATGAGAGGTAAAAGAATTTTCTTTTTTTTTTTTTACATAATTGTATACAATATTTATTATATCTTTGCAACCATTATTCATCATTATTTAACAATATCAATTCTTTATTGATTTCAAATTAAATGTACAATTTTTTTTCATAAATAAAATCATATTTTTCTTTTACATTTCTCTTTTTGTTTTATATACGAAACAGGCGGTTTACCAATTCTCATGATGTTAATGTGAAAAAGAATCCACCAAACCCATCATATGAACATCACCAGAACAGGTGACAGGTCAAAAAGTATGTTAAGCAAGCCAAGGAAATTAATCTAATTAGTAAGTGAGCATTGTTTTTAACAACATAATAGATTAAAATTCAATATGCATCAAACACAGAGCAGTTCTAATGATGTTAGGATTCATAATCACATGACCAAGAAAAAAACTAAAATTTACGTTAATAGAGGGCAATCGAAGTTTAGCTAGGCCTTTTTTAAACCAGTGTAATATAACACTAGGTAGTAACAATAAGACTTAGGTGTGGTAGGAAGTGAATACCTAACTGCGGGTGGATATTAATATGTTTACCAAAACTAGCCATCGGAATGGAAGCTACGAATAGTGGTTCCACCCCGCATCTTTCTATACCAGAAACATTCCGACTCAAGACCCTGCATGCTGCTACGTACCAGAAACATTTATTGACTGGAAATCACTAATTCAATATCCATTGAAAGGAAACATGCACTTAATACAGAGGGCAATCAGAAGTTAGGCCTCCAGTTCTCCGAGCTATTTTAGGTATATTGCGCATTGCGTCTGTAAAGGAGAATGGAAGACCAAAGAATGAATTATTTTATTTTTATTTGAGCATTGTGGTTCACAAAATTTTATTTTTTTCAAATCTAAAATTCCTTTTTCTGTAAAATATGTTTGAATTTAAAAAAAGCGTGAGAAATTAAAAAAAAAAACCAAATATAAATTAAAAAAAATGTTTAATTAAAATTTCTTCCTCTTAATTTTATTTTCATTTTCCACAATTCAAACATAGGGAAGACTATTAGAGTATGTTTGGTTAAAATATATAACAATAAAAAAAATGTAAGATGTGAGTAAATAAAATAAGAAATGATCATTTTACCTCTACTTTTAAAAAGAATAATTTGATAGATAGAATCATTATGCAAACTATAATAGACATTATGCAAATTATGTAAAAAGACTGTTTATGGTGCAACAAACCAAACAAGCCTTAGGATTAGGAAAATGGGATTCTGACTTTGGCTTCCTGCTTCCGCTGGGAAGTGGTAAGGAACAGGTACAAACAGAAATAGCTACCCCATGCATGTCTTCATTCAATATCAAACTACCAGGCATAATGTAAGTAAAACAAAATGATAAATCGTAACTTGAAACTTCAAAGATTACAGTCTAGTCTCAAGAAATATAAAATACTAAAATATCGCCAAAGAACAGAGAAAATACCTACTTTATCAAATCTGACAAATCAAAACAAACATCAAGCTCAACTTCTCCTAAGAAAACCACAATTAATCAAACAGGCTGAAACCCATGTCATCGTCGGATTCTTCAGCTGGCTCTTCCTTCTTTTCATCCTCAGCAGCAGCAGCTGGGGCAGCACCTGAACCAGCAACAGGAGCAGCAGCAGCAGCTGCTGCTGCAACAGCAAACTTACTGGGGTCCTGTGGTTAAAACATAATAAGAATTAGTAAATTAAAGGTTGGAAAGATTGACAGAATAGAGAAATATTTGAGAGTCAGATCCGTCTAAAATATTGAAGACAATACCTTCAGGTACTCCTTAACCTTCTCTGCCTGGGGAAAAGAATATTCACTGGCAACTGAAACAGCCAAAACGTTTTTGTAGGCATTGATGAACATATGTGGTGCAGCTGCAAGGGTTGGGTATGAGATGGCCAAAGAAAGTGATGTCACTAGGGAGACACCAGCAGCAAATTTCTCGATGAGGTCATCCTCAGTCAGATCAAGAACCTCAGGGCTAAACACTGAACCATTATCATACACAGATAGGACAACAAGCCCGTAAGAAAAGGGCCTTATCCCAAGTTTTGCAAGCAAAGCAGCTTCAGAGGAGCCAACCTTGTCACCCTTCTTAATGAGTTCCACAGGGGTGATAATTTCCACAGTACCCTTGTTAATCTTGGTAGGAATATTGAGCACCTGAAATGTGGAGGGTATGAACTCAATATTCTCAACAATGGAAATGCAAATTGTTCCAGCTCAAGATTGCTAACCTGGAAGAAAGATGTCTGAGAGGGGTCAAGCCCTGTGTTGCCTGGAGGAACAACAACATCAATTGGAGCAACCAAACCAACACGGGCAGGAGCTCCAACCTGTTCATATAAAGACACTTGTTAATGGATGCAAATAGGAAACCAGAATAGTCCACATATAAATCCTTTAATATTTTTTCACGCGACTGAGAACATTTTAACAGCATTCCAAAAATAGGAAATGCATAAAAGGTTGCTATAAACTAATTGAGGGCTACGAAGTCAGCAGAAGATTAAACATTGCATCTTAATTCCATAAATCAATTCATCAAGGACATGTTCAAAGAGATTGAAAAATTGGGCAGCAGCTCATTGCAAATTATGACTATATGAAGCACCAAAACAAGGCAAAATCTTGGATAACATGTGCCCTAGAAAAAATAAAAATAAAATAAAATAACGCTAGGTCTGATCATATAAGTGCAGCAAAATTAGCAAGAAAAACTACCAGAAAGAGAATTTGTCAAATTCATGGATAAAAACGTGCAATCATCAAAAGTAACTTGCTGCCTAAGGGCACAACATAAAAAGATAAAATATATTTAATTAACTGCCCGTGTTTAAGAAGGAATTTGTTTAATAATCTTCCATGAACATTGCTGAATGGTCATTATATTGCAGGCAACCCGTCAAGGATAAACGGAAGTATCACAATTAACAAGGGTTTTGCTTAATAATCTTCCATGAACATTGCTGAATGATCCTTATATCGCAGGCAACTCGTCAAGGAAAAACGGAAGTATCAGATCTACCAAGGGTTTTGTTTAATAATCCTCCATGAACATTGCTTAATGCTCATTATATTGCAGACAACTAATCAAGGACTTATGACAATATCACAGCTAACTACGGTCAACAAAATGCATCAGCCTCATTATATAAACGCTATGATCGCAGAAAAATGTATACTAGTCACTTCACCTTGTACTTGGCAACCTCTTCTCTAACCTCCTTCAGGTCTCCTTTAGTGAAAATTAGTCCCACGTTGCCCTAAGTCAATGGACGAATTATAAGGTACACATTCATAATGGAAAAAAAAAACTAGCAAAATGTATTATCATATTCTCATACACATCTAATAAACATCAAAGTTTCAAGCAATTAATACCACACAGTTAAAACGAGACGACCAATCTAATCCCAATCTCATACAAGAGCCAGAAAGAGATTACTTACCTGAAGAAGAGGGATAAGGTTGAGGAAGGCGTTGTTGCCAGTCTTCTCAGCATGCATCCTAACAGAGCGCTTCATCATGGTGTTCTTGCCCATGAGCACCACCGAGTCACCACGGAGACCCTTCCGGATGTTCTGAAGTTGGTTGGATCCAACGTTGTCAGCTGCCACCACAAGGATCTGGGTGTACTCCTCCAGCAGCTGGCATAATTTGGCATCGTAAGCGACCTTCTTCTCGGCCTTAGTGGGTTTCACCGCCATGGATGATGCTTGTATCCTTGAGTTTCAGATATAAGAAAAATAAAAGTAGAAATTTGTGAGAGTGAAACAAAATCGAGGGCCAAGACGAAGCAGATGCTTGGTCAAGGCGGACAGCAGAAGTGCGCCGTCTCTTTAACCCCTCTTTGTCGTTGAGAAGAAAGCTGCGATGTAGCAGTTGCAGGCAGCGGAAATGCTAAAGGAGAAGGCTCTTATACTGGCACAGGCGCAAACAGAAGTGGCAAATTAGGGTTTTGCAGAGGCCTATATCCGACAGTTAAGATTTAAATCTT
This sequence comes from Erythrophleum fordii, assembly GCA_032878935.1. Taxonomy (NCBI): domain Eukaryota; kingdom Viridiplantae; phylum Streptophyta; class Magnoliopsida; order Fabales; family Fabaceae; genus Erythrophleum; species Erythrophleum fordii. Next base: position 18,962,020 of record JAVQMF010000050.1, read on the forward strand.
GGGAGAAATTGGACGGCGATGATAGTTTAGAGCTTGGAATGGGCTGCCCCAAATGGGCTTTTCTTAGACCATAGCCTGCAATGGGCTTAATTCTTCTGGTTTTTGAGATTGGACTATGACTTGACAGAGTTTAAGATATTGGATTGCCAACTGACCCATCAAGATTTTGAAAACCCTAAATAAGCCCAATCTATAGTCGGGGACTTGGGATCCTTCAATTAATTAAGATTTAACTATACTTAAATTACATTCTGATCTCTTTTTTTCTTTGTTTATTTTCACTTCACTTGTTTTAGTTAGCTTTTTATTTTTCACTTTTTAAATTGAATCAATTACTAAAATTTTATTTATCCACTATGTTTCAATTATGTCTCTAATTTTAAATTGATACAATGTTCGGTAATTTAACTTTTGGAATCATTACTCTTTTAGCATCCATTATATAATGTGTTTCTTTCAACTTGATTGTAGAGCTATCAAAATAAATTAAATTCATCAAATTGACTTGTTTAGCGAACAAAACTAGTGGGTTATGTTTGAATTTTACCAACCTCTATAATTTCAAATTGAGATAGCCTAATTTACTAAATTCATGAATTATATAAGCTAACTAGTTACTTGACTCGTGTTTTGCATGGGGCATTTGAGAAGATGCTTTTATTTTTGGATATTAATGATATGTTGTGTGTGTGTGTGTATATATATATATTAATAGAGTGATTCTAGAAAAGATTTAGAAAATAGAAGCTTAGTAGAGACGAAGAAAGCATTAAGGAGAGTAAATACAAAAATTTAGTTAAGGTATGAAAATGTTAAGGATAGTAGAAATAAAAGTTGAATTGAGGTGAGGAAGAGTTAAAGAGAGATGGAAAAACTCAAGGAGAGTAAGATACTAGGCTCTGTGCATTACTCGAGTACGATGCAAAAAGCGTGTGTATATACACACTATTCCATTATTATAAATTTGACTATTATTTGTGTTTACTTAATTTTGTATATTGTTTATATTTAACTTCATATACTATTTATGTTTGTTTAACCTCAAGTTACATGTGTAATAGTTAAGTTGAAAATGTGTTATATACATGCATTTTATTTTTGAATTAATTTTTTAAACTGAATTCACAAAATTTCTTAAGATGCAAAGGTTGAGAATTCCAATGGACCAATAGGAAGACATGAGTTATCAAATTTGAAATCTTGATGGTTACAATCTTGATGGACATGCCATTAAAGTCTTGTAGAAATGAAGCGACACTTTCATAGCTTTAAGTAGTTCAACTTTTGCAATAGCTAAATTCAGTTTCTCTTTCCTAAAAACACTTACTCAAAACCCTAATTAGTATATGGACCAAACATTCAATCATTTCATCTTCCACAAAAGATATTCTCACAGATAGAAAAAGTTCATCCCTGTGCCAAGCATTAGCAACATAATCAAGAAAGAGAGAAAGTAAGAAGAAACATGAAAGAAGGTAGAATTCAAGAAAATGGCAAAAGATCCATGCCAAGTTCTAAGAAAGCCTTTATGGTTCCAAACCCTAAGAGAAAAGAAAATCCAAAGTAAGTAAAGATGAACCCTCAAAGAGGGAGTAGTGTGTGTCAAGTAATGTAAAAATTTTTCAAGTAACAAGGCCTTTTAAAATTGAGAAGGTAGTTTTTCTAAGAAAAAGGAAAGAAAAAAAGTCATGAGTACTGAACTGCTACCCCATCTGTGACCATAAGAAGATTTGTTGCCACTTTTCTTATTCAATGATGAGCTAGACAAATACATATCAAAATTTTCCCTTTAACTAATTATAATAGGTTATAGACTTTGAAGTTTTACATGAACTCAACTGCACTTTCAAGAGGGATTTCAAATGTCTTAACTAGTTCTCTATGGTCTCCATCAGAGCACTAGTGTATGAAGATCTTGTCAGCATGTTCTATACCAATTTATGGTGGTAGAAATAGGAAAGGCAATCAGATCAATGGTAAATGGTAAAACAAGCTATTGGAATTGGGAATCTAAAGCAATTGTTTGATATCTTTTTTTCCAAATATATGAACTTTCATTTTGGTAGTTGCTATTGGTAAAAACAATACAAGGTGAAGTACAATGAAGTGCTAGACTGTATAATTGAGTGGCCAAATATTTGTTTAAAGGTGTAAAGGTAAATGCTCAAGTCCTATCCTTTGATCACAGGGTTACTGCTCATATTATCATGACCACTTTGTTTCCTAGAAATAGAAGTATTGACATTTTGATCCAAAAAGACATATTTTAGGTCTGCTGCCTAAAGAAGAAGTAAAAGATTAATGTGTTCTACTAGATGATCAAGTTCATAGAGGAAGCATCAAAGATTAGGTTCTGGATGACCATCTTACCATATGGGATGCTACTTACATGGATCTTCAAGTCTCAAGGCATAAATTTGATGGTTTTGTTTTGAAAACCATAAAATCTATCTATAAAGTTATGACCATCAAATGTATGAACTATGAAAATGTTGATGATAGATAGGTGGATCCAATAATGTGATATGGTAGAGTTTATAAAAGATTGTGAAGCTTTCTGCCTTAAGTTCTTGCATCCTCAATTCTTTTTTTCCCCCAAATCTGGAGGAGAAGCTGGGTCATCTAAACAACCTATCCTTAAGCTTGAATTTTCTTTTGAGCACATTGCTGAGAATGCTTATTTCCTTGAAAAAGAATCATCATTTGACACAGATAACAATGTCCTAGTTGTGTGCAAAAAAGAGATAACCCTTCGATCTTCCTTTGAAAGTTGATAACTATGAATGAAGTATAGGGACAAGAAGAGGCCAATTTAACTTCCCAGCTTGATGAAGTTGTAGTGTTAAGGTTGTAAATGCCCATATTACAAAGGAATCTGTAAATTCATCTTTTACAATTATTTTTCCACCCAAACTTATTACCTTAGTTACAAAAGAAGGCCACTCCACTTAACTTCCAGCTATTGTTGTTGGAGAGACTATTGAAGTTGTTTAGGAACCTCTACTTGTTTAAGGATGCTTTTGTTGGCACGATAACAATTATAGAAATTGAGGCAGATGCTGTTGCAGTCATGGAAGAGGGCGATGCTAAAGATATTAAGGTTAGAAAACATATTCATAAAGTCCAGGAGATGGAGAACAAAATTAAGCAAATTAAGCTAGAACCCACTCCATAAATAGTAGTAGTTGTCATTGGAATTGCCACTAGCTCCTTTCTTGTACACTATGATTTGGAAGATAAAGTGGTGCCCATCAGAGAAATTAGGTAATCCTCATTTCCTATACCTCTTCTCATATTGACTTCACCTCCACCTCCACCTCCGTTGGGTCTTTTACCTAAACTATTATTTGTGAGTTCATCAGTTCCATCATCAAAACCCTCGCCACCTATACACTCTACTTCCTTGTCTATTAAACCGTCCATCTTAGAGGTAATCTAATGGCAAATGGTTCTTTAACACATGCTATCTAAGAACTTGAGCACAAATATACTCTCCTCTTTTATAAATTGTGAAAAATAAAAGAAGCAATTAAGGCAAATACAGAAAGTCAACAACAGAGTCTAAGTGCTATAAAAACCACCTTAACTTGATAGACTTAGATGATGAACCAAGCTTTTGGGATTCAACCCACTCAAATTCAAGGACTACAAGATAAAATTGATAACCTATAGTCATTTAGTCCTTTTGGTCTACTGAACTACCTATTATGGCACCATTTTCTTGAACAATTTTATTTGTTTGTTTGGATATTTTTCTATAATTTTATACTATTTTTCTTGATAATCTTTCTAATTAATTATGCTAAATAGTGCACAAATTTTATGTGCACTTGCCCTTTTTGTTGCTGACAAAAAAGAGGAGAAAAATGTTAGTTTATGCAAAATTCTTCCTTTGTTATGCTTAATTTAATTTCTATAAGTTGTGCTTAACTTTATTTTGTGTGAGGTTAAGGTTAGCTTAAGCTTATTTGTTATTAGTTGAGTTACACTTAACTTATTGATTGGTTGAAGCTTAGCTTCACTTGTTGAGTTGTGCTTAATTTTATTTTGTGTCAACTTAACCTATTATTTGTTGCCTTAGTTTTCTCGTAACTTTATAATGTTATTAAAAGCTTCACTCAACTTGATTTGCTCTTTCTTTACCTTTATAGATACATACATATATATATATATATATATAAGAGAAAAATGTGTTTAGATTTTTTATTTAAAGAGGAAGATGAAATAAAAAAGATTGTAATATAAGGTTATATTAAGACAAATGTACACTTATGACTCAAAGTTAAGTGATGAAAAAGGTTAAGTAAAGATACACAATAGACAAAGTGAATGTAAGCAAGTTAACGAAGGTGCACTAAATTTAATAAAGGTATCGTTAACTTAAAAGAGAGCTGCCATCAATTTAGTAAATGAGGTACATTCAAGTAATAGAGGTGCATTTAACTTAACAAAGGTATCTTCGACTTAGTATAGTAGATGCATTAAACTTAATAGTAGTGCATTCAACTTAAGTATTATTTTAGTCTATATGAATAAGAGAAATTTGCTAGCCACTTAATGTTAACATAGATGGCTTGAACTTAATAGAGATGTTCTTAATTTAACAAAGGTACCTTTAACTTAATATAAGAGGTGTACTCAATTTAATAGAGATGCTCTAAATTTAATATAAAAAGGTACACTTAACTTAATAGAGATGAACTCAACTTAACAAGGTATACTTAATTTAATAAAAGTGCCTTCAACTTAGCATAGAAAGTATGCTCAACTTAATAGAGGTTCCCTAAACTTGATATAAAGAGGTATACTAAACTTAATAGAAATACATTCAACTTAACAGAAGTGTCTTAAACTTTGCAGAGGAAGTGTATTTAACTTGATAAAGGTACACTCAATTTAGCAAAAACGCCCTTAACTTAAATTCAATGCAATATGAAAAATAATAATATGATATGTTTATTATATATAGATAAAATTTAAATCAAAATTCACAGAAAGCAAATTTTTAATTAATTGTTTTCATAAAGTTGATATTAATTTTGTCTTTAGCATATGATGTGGTATATTAAGTTGTATAAATTTGAGTATAATTGATTGGTTATAGGCTTTTCAATTTCCAATCCTTTTATATACAATAAGCCAAAAATTGTTACAATAATATGGTAATTGATTGAAAGAGATAATAGATTAATTTGAATCTAAAATGAAGAAGTGTCAAAAAATGGAAAAAAAAAAATTAATTGTAAATGTGTAGATAAAATCCTAATAAGGACTAATACAATAGTGGAAAAAAGGGATAACATGTTAAAAATTTAGTTTGATGTAAAACATTAATTTGTTCAAATAATTTTCTGGTGCTGAAGTAAATATATAAATATAAATGGGATATTTAAATGTAGGTAGATGATCATAAATGTAACATTGACAAACATATTTTTTAAAAAAATGATGAGAGAAGTAGATTATTCATTCAGGGATATCATCGAGAGCAAAAAGATTTGGCGCATAATAAGTCATTAAATATCTATTCAATTTAGAGAAATTTCTTTAGAAATGTTAGTAAAGTGCACATTGCAAGTCAATAACAAATAAGATTGCTAGACATAATATCAACATAAAAAATTTTGATTAATGCATAGTGTTTGATATTTAATTCAATACAACAAACCAGCAAGTTTATAGTACCATCCAAAATAAAATGCTAGGTGAGATAGAGTGAGTTAAAAAAAAGCATATTTTATTGAACTTGAGAACAAGTAACATTTGATTTGGAATAATTCCTATCTCACTTAGAAGAACCTACAAGGAAAGAATAACGTAAAAGGTTAGTATGAGTCTGTAATTTTTAATTTTCTTGTACTTTAGTATAATGAACACTGTTAACCTAATTAATCAAGAGTATCTTACATAAACTCGAATACAACAACCATCAAGTTTAGAGTATGAAGTATGAATAGTTGGCTTGGGTTGATAATACTTATATATTAGAAAGACCCATAAGTTAGATGAATATCACATGTTGAAAAATTATGTCCCATGTGCATCGTAGGAGCTGTTTTCATAAATGTGCATGGGGTATACTTTTGTTGGAAGGGATTTTTTTTGGGTGTGTAATGAGGAAGAGAGAAGTTCAAATAAGGAAAAGGTTTGCAAATGAAGATGAAAATATATTTAAAGTGAAAAATAGTGCATAATGAATAATTGAAGTAAAGAAGCCAAAAAAAAAAAAAGCATAAACAACATTGGTCCAAATTATGCATAAACAAATAAAAATTAAGTAATCAACTCCACATTAATAAGAAAGTCACCTACTTGGGCACTACTGAAATCATGACAAGTTGAATTGCTTGCAAAAGGAACCCTAAAAATATAAATTTATCATACAATTGGAGACGTTGAAAAAAAAAAAAAGTTAACTTGAGCAATGAATTAAACTCAACCATTACAACATCTAAGACGAAGGTAACTAATGCAAAAACTCTAGTGATATGACATAAAAGTAAGGCAAATAACAAATCAATTATAAAAGATTTAAAATTGAAAGGATTTGATGTCAAAAACAAAATAGGATTGAAGAACAAAAATCTAAAAACACAAAGAAACTTGGAATGTCATAATTATGAAAAACATCTAAATTAAGAAGTTTAATATATAAATTCAATGTAATACTAAAGAAATTGGAAATAAGGCTAATTGTTTTTTAGGATACCAATGTTATTTATGCAATAGGATGACATAAGTATGGAAGAATTTACATAGAAGAGAAATAAGCATACAAGACTATGATGAAGAGAAAAGATAGAGAAAGTCTAATTAGTTAGATATAGTTCAAAGAACATTGATTCTTTTATTTGTATATTTAATAGGTGACATAGAAGATGCTATGAAAAAGATATTATCATCATAAAGATTACTTAGGTTTTTAGAAGACTTCTTGGTAGACAACATTTTTTTATTGCAAACAAAGGTTCATGCTTAGAATCATGCATGAGAATCTTTAACCTTGATTTTCTTGTGACCTTGGATATAGCCACATGAAGCTGCCCTTGCATAAAAATAGGTTTTGGTAGATATAAGCCAACATTTGCAAGTGATTGCCCTTGAATTTTGTTTATAGTCATTGCAAATGAAATAACTAAAGGAAATTATTTTCTTTTGAACCTGAAAGGCCATTTGGTGTTTGATGGACTTATATTCTTTATGTGAATGAAAACTTTTTCACCAACATGTTTTTTTAATTAATTACAGCTTCAAGAACTTGTTTGCTTAATTAGATAAGAATAAGTCATGTTCCATCGCACAAACCTAAGGATTGATCAATGTTTTTAAGTGACATCATTGGAATTCCAACTTTTAATGAAAGTTTATATGGGGATAGTCTAGAGCAATTAAGGCTATTCAAGAACTCAAGTGGGTAAAGATTGTCAAGTGAATTAGTTACTATAGTTGACTGGCACACAGAGTCACAGCTAAAATAATCTTTTTGTTCTTTAGGTATTAAGCTTAGGATGTAATTGTTAACCTTTTCAACAATGTCAAGTATGGCATGATCCTTTAGATAAGATGCATCAGATAAATTGTCAAGTAATTATGGGTATGTACAAGATGCAATTTTAGAAATAAGATCATTGCAAGATGTAATGAGTAAGTCTTCAAGAATATCAATATTGACTTCTCCATATTGAGGCTTTGCAATCTTTCCATCACTAACATTAAGAATCCATTTAAAGAATTGAATAAGTTCATTATTTTCAATGTTGGAATAATTAGAAAGTAGCCTTATATTTTGAGTAAGTGTAAGAATATGGCAATGCTTCCATAAGTAAGATGAGTTAATAGTAGAAGAGACAATGTTGGTTCTAGTATCCTTTGGAATCATAGGTAATATCTGGCAAAAACCTCTCCCCATCACAAAAGTTTTTCCTCTAAATGGAATATTTTGACTATTGGGGTTGTCAATCTATATGATATCTTGTAGTGTGCAATCTAATCTTTGAAGCAATGTTTGTAAACCATAGGAACTTTATCCTAAATGATTAACTTAGTTTTTCAAAGCAATTAAGTAATAGAATATTCGTGTTTGACATTACAAGTTGAGTCTTTTGTTATGTTAATTAGAATTAAGATTGTTGAGTGGGATGTTTTCCCATTAGGAAGGAGCATTACTATAATACCACTTAATTCAATAGTAAAGATGATTTCACCTATTGAATGTAAAGCTAATGTCAAAGCTTTTTAGAGATAAGTCTTACTAGTCCCGCCATAACCATAGACAAAGAAAATAGTGCCACTGTTATGGAGAGTTGAATTTATGATTTTATCAAAGGCAGAGCATTGCTCAATAGTCACTGTTAAAAGTAATTAGTTGCATTGCTTATGTAAAACATTTTTATCAAAGTTCACCTATTCTAAAATAAGTCTATTATCATTATAAGCAATAATATAGCAAGTGGGAAGTGGCATTGAGGGGTAGTAATTTAAACTTTTGCTATTTTTATTAAGCAATTTATTAGTCTTGAATAATGCAGCATTTACTTTATTAAGGGAAGGAACATGACCACCTCGTTGAGAAGTAAATGAAGATTATTAAGGTATCAATAATAATGATTTATAACTGATAGATGTATAAAATGACATATTGCACTTAAAAGAGAAAGATGATGTGAATAGATATAAAGGAAAGTAGTTTGAAGTATCATTACAAGTGAAACTAAGTAGTAATTTAAGTAGACCATGTAAGGAACGATGATGGATGGAGTAGTTAAATTGTAGGAAATGTTTTTTTAGGATTAAATATGTTAATAGTTTCATTCTGAATTAAAAGTGCATAAAAATGGATGTATGGATGGTAACAATGCAGTTGTATAGAACAAAAGAAAGATATAAAAAACCACAGTTATGGCAAAAAAGATGTAATCAGAAGTTAGAATGGTTGAATGGTAAAATAGATAGTTATAATGTAGATTATTTAAAGAAATAATAAGATACAAGGATTTTAGAAAAAGGAAAAAAATGAGTAATTATTGTTAGAAATGTAAGAGGATGGAAAACTGGAAAAAAAATGCATTACTAACAAAGGAAGATAGATTAAAAAAAACATAGGTTTTATGCATAAATGAGAAGTGAAAGAAATAAAAATTCAAAAAGGAAATAAATATAATGTGGTACTCTAAATAGCCATATTAGGCATGTTATTCAATTGATTGTAAAAAAGATCTTCAAAGAGAACTTTTAATGTTTTGCTCCAAACAATATTAGGTCTTCATGAAAAATTTGTAAATAGCATGTTGACAAATAAAGATTGCAATAGATGTCCAGTGCCCTAAGTAGATACTTGTTGAATTGCACTGGTAAATTCTTGATCATCATCTAGAAGACTTATATCATTGCAAGCTGCTTGGAAAGTTAAGTGAATAGTGCTTCCAACCCTTTTGATGTAATCAAAGCATATGAGACCTTAAACTTTATTAAGAAGTATTCTTTTATAATACAACTCACCATTAGTTGAAGGCACATAATTCAATTTGCCAATGTAACATCCTTTTTTTTTTTTTAGGCTTTCCAAATTCTTTGTTTAGGATAAAACACAAAATGCATAGGAAATTCTATGTATATGAGATTTCGAACAATTGGGTATTGTTTTTTTGGCTTTCATCTAGGAAAGAAACATTATTTCTTGCATGCTTGGTTTTTGTAAAACATCTTGAATTGAATTACTATCTTACAAGACTATGGGTTGTTAATAGGTCAATGGAAACTTAGCCTTTCAATAAAAGATTTTTTGTGATGTAAATCAAAGGAAAAAAAAAAAATCTTCCATAATGCTTCACAATGTGAAATGTATCGACAATTATAGAAGTTCTTGATTTCAAGAACTTTCATTAAACTAACTATTGGTGGCTGTATCATTAAAATTGTTATGTAAAGTAATAACAACTAGGTCACTACCTTTGCCAATATACTTGAACATGTATTTGATTGATCTTGGCTGGTTTCACTTCTCAATATTAAGGTGACCTTAGAAAAGCAGAAGAAAAGTTCGATTGTAAGGAATAATAAAATAGTTCTCTAATTAGACGCCATTTTTCTCAATAGTTCATTCATTATCTCTTCTTTTATACGTAGGGTACCCATCATTATCAATTGAAATGCTACAAATAATGGAGACCCTGGGTTAGCTACTTCATAAAGTTCATGTATCATGTAGGATTTGACTAATTCATATAGCAATGGAGCAATGTTATGATCTACTATTATAGCATAGATGATATGATCTATACCTTCAAGAGAAGAAATCTTGTATTCAAGTATAAGGAATAATAAAATATAGGCATGTAGAAGACCTCTTTTCTAGAACTCAATCATATGCAAGTTTTGCAATAAAAAACTAAGGGAATGTTATTGAAGAATGAGAATATAAGTGAAATAACTAAGGTGAAAAGGGTGGGATGATGAAAAGATGTTGATAAGACAAAATTAAAAGGATGATGAAGGTTGAGGTAATTACTTATATATTTACCTACTTTAATTATGCTAAACAGTTTTATTTCTTTGAGGAATTTAATCAGTTATGCCAAGTTTAATTTGAAAATTCTAAATAGAATATCAAGTCAATCTTTATGCCATAAATTATTTGATTTAAAGAATTGCTTAATTTTAGGCAACTTGGATTACAAGTAAAGGTTAGGAACAAATTATGATAACTTGCCTATCTACAAATTGCCATAGCTTCTTTGTAATTTTAGATCATATACCTTGCTTCACCTATGAAACTTGATGGTAAAATATACATTGACTAGTGGAGGTTGCTTCATTATCTCCTCTAAAAAGTGTATCTTAATAGTCCACGGTGAAGTTCAACTCTTAATTGCTTTTAATGGACACGTATGTAATTGGGCCATTATGGTTCAATCATTGTATATCTATTAATAATGAATTACTAGAGGAGATGGTGAGCATGTAATAGAATTTAGACTTCATTATTCCTATTCATAAGATGAAAAGTAAGAAATTCTTGAATGGTAAGCTTTGTGCATTTGCTAGATTTGGTGTGGGATAAATCACTATGATATACATCATCCCTATAGCTATCTTTACTAAAAGGGAAAAGCAAGGAATATTGTAGGAAAAGATATGAAGGATATAATTCACTGATCTGTTGGAGGAGTCTAGATTGAGTTTCAATGATTATATCCTTTTCAATATAGATTGAATCAAAATCATCAATAACTAAAGCAACAACTTTAAATGAAGTTGGCAAGTTGTAAACTCACCCTTCTCTTTCTTGTTTATAAAGTAAACATAATCTGACTTGATATGAATCAGTTGAAGATAATCTTGCAGCTACTACCTAAAAGTTTTTAACCAAAGGATAGCATTAATCTAGCATGGGCTTTGACTTATGAACAATTTCTAAGAGTAAGTTTGAATCATGTCTCATTGATCTATAAAAAAAGGAAAAAAATTAACATTAAAATTGAAGAATATAATGGAGAAATAAAAGGAATAGAATAGAATGCTTTTATGTTGAAGAATGCTTAACACCAGAGATATGATTGTTGATTTCATTGTTAGTCGCATAGATGTAAAGTGGAGAAAATGTAGGTTGTGATCCTTCTGTTGGAAGAAGACTACCAATCCGATGATAATTTTGTCCCTTCAATATAAATGTGTAAGGGCTAGGGGTGGAGATGATAGTTGTATCAATTTTACTTCCCATTGATGTGATATAAAACATGGCATTATAAGATCTAATATGTTGCAAAAATTCTTTGATTCTTGTGAGTTTTGTTTGTAAAATAATTCTTGTAGATATTAAGGAAGACAATGAATTAGAGGTAATTGAATTTTCCCTTGGGAGCAGTATAACGAAAAAGCTAGTATTGATGAGTTGCTTTTCTTGTTGATTCTTTCATTGAACCATAATATTGACAAACATAATTAAAGCCCCCTCATCTAAAAAATTTGTAAATAATAGCTCTAGTTATAATGAAGCTAGTTAAGAGTATGTATTGAGAGGAAAGCAAAGCTAGTATATAATACATAGAAAAAGAGAGTTTAGTACCATTATGTGTAGTTAATGATAAGTTATTCTATGGTCCATAGGAAAATTGATCAAATATAAAGACAATGAAAATTATTGTTGAACAAAAGAGGAAAATGATTAATAGTTAAATGAGAATAGATAAAATTGAAAAGGAAAATGCAAGAATAAAGTAAAGGCAAAAGATTAAAAGGATACAATTGAGATGCACATTATCAAAATTGTTATTTAAATTGATAGCAATTGTTGATAGATGTCTTAGCCTATTAGAGTACAATCTCTTAACAGTCTTGGAAACAGGGGTAAAAGTTTGAATTTCTATGTAGTAGTTACATATGTATTTTGGTTTGCATGAAATATTGGAGCTACAACAAGAAACCACGATGGAAAAAAAAATAAATGTGATACTAAATTAGTAGAAAAGTGAAATTGTTATGGTAAATGACAGTTAAAGTGATTTGTGTACTAGATTGCATAGCACATCCATATTCATATTTTTTTTTTGCCAATATTTTAAAGGTTTGGTGATCAACTAGTAAATAATAAGTAGTACAAGATAAAGAATAATTATTTGTATTAACATCAAGGTGTGAAAATATCATAAATGAGAATTGCAATAACCACAATATGATTTATAAATTGGGATGTTAACATTAAGATGAATGTTTGTATCATCTCTTAAAGATTGTTGAGATGAACAATAAGATAAAGAATCCCTTTTAATCAAACATTGATAACATGTAGATGCATTTTCCTTTATGGTTCTATATCTTCTAGTTCTTCTAACATGTTCATTTCTGTATTTGCAATATCTATGAGGAAGAATACATTGGTTGGTTTATGGAGGTTAGCTAGGAAATTAAATTAATAGCAATATGTATTATAAGACTATGTGTTGTTATATGATGTTGTGATTAAATATCGAATGGATTAGGTCAGTGGAGTGCAAAGATATGGAAGTGTAGAGCTAAAAATTTTATTAGTAGTAATAAACCATCTATGTATGTTAATTACTTTGCAAGTTCATTGAAGGTTTTATATCTTCTACTTCTTCAACCTATGTAGTATCTATCAATAGGAAGACATCAACAAGTCTAGGAATCCTTGCTGTATAAAAAAATAGTAATGAAAGCAGTGATTATAAGAAGAAGGTAGACTTGGAAATTATACCTTGGGTATTGACTGACTTGGTTGGTATTATTGTGCAATTGGTGCTCAAGTAGATGAAATCTAGGGTCAAAAAAGTAAAAAGAAATGTCAAAACGAAAACAAGAAAACAACAAAAGCAAAACTTGGAAAGTAGTAATTAAAAGTAAAAAAAAAAAAAAAAAGATAGGATCAAGAAAGAGGGATGAAACTAATGGCACAAAAGTTCACTTGCCAAAAGATTTATGGAATGTTCAAAGTTAAATGTGGTGCAAGCTATTTGTTATAAGAAGTGTAAAAAAAATTGGAGAATTCCTTACATTAAAGTTTGTAATTATAAAATAGCAAAAAAAAGAAAGTGTAAAAAGTTGGACAGATGAAGCAAGGAGGAATAGGTTGAGCTTATTAGATAAACCATAAATTAAAGGTCTAATTTATTGTGAGGAGTGAATTAAAGCATTAAAGAGGAAGAAGGTATGTCTTATTAGTGAGCAATAGCATGACTCTTAATAAAGTTTTAAAAAAATAGTCTAACAACAAAGAAAAAGTGGATAAATGAAGTAAGAAAGAAAAAATAAATTATTTTGCATATAACATGCTTTTAAAGTTACATTCAACATAATAGAGGAGATGTACTCAACTTATTAGAGGTATACTTGATTGAACAGAGGTGCTCTCAGCTTAGCAGAAAAGGTACACTTAGATGCACTCAACTTAACGAAGGTACACTTAACTTACTAGAGGTGTATTTGTAACAACAAGAAAAAGAAAAGAAAAAGAAAGAAAAAAGCTGAAAAGTTTTGAAATCCTAAAATTTTTCTAAGTCTGCTAGCTATAACGAGAAATGGCCTAATTATAGCGAATGTACCTGTTCGCTATAGCGAGAAATGGTCTAGTTATAGTGAATGTACCTGTTCGCTATAACGAGAATGCTTTTAGCTATAGCGAGTGCGGGCATCCCATACAAAAACTAGGGAGCTGCTTGCCGTAGCGCGCCATAGCGAAAACAGGGATCTGGGACTGATACGTGCTTACCATAGCGAAGGTTAATTTTCACTATAGCGAGGGTTAGTTCAGAAAAACGTAAAAAAGGAGAATTTGACTTCTTAAAACGTCCCAATTTATTCCTTTTCTCTTAACTGACCTAAGCTTCGACCAAAGGAGAGAAAAGGGGTATAGAGAGAGAGAGACTAAGAAAAGGAAGGAAGAACAAAGAAAAGGTAAGTAAGCTTGAGATTTTCCTCTCTTTTCTTATTAGAATCTTGTTCTTCTCTCTTTGCCCTCTCTTTCTATGATTTTGGTTGTTAAATTAGTTGGGTTTTAGGCATGGGTCAGAAGAGGGAAAGGGGAAAACTACTATTGAACTTCTTTGCTTTCCTTGAGTATGTTGGTTCTGCTAATTTGAGAGCTTGAGAGAGAAGAAGAGTTGGTGAAATTCTAGAGAGAGAGAGAACCCCTAAGTTCTTATATGTTGGAAGGGTTTGCTCTGAAGAACCCCTAATAGTTGTTGAGTTATGAGAGAGTAATTCCATACTTTTTGTTATATCTAGGCTTAAGAGAAGCACCTCTATTAAGGTGTAAGTGTGAAACCAAGAAGGGAGAAGAGGAATTGAAAGGGAAGGCTTGTGTTAGCTTATAAGGTAGCTCTCCACTCTTTCTTGTTACATTCTTGGATGTAATAGTCATTGTATGCATGTGTATATGCTTATTGTGTGAGACATGCCATGTGTTATTACCTTGATGCATTGGTACCAATATGTTTATGTGTTGGATTGTGAAAATTGCTCGGGTGAAGTAGTGTCAAAAGTCCTTTGAGATGGGTGAGGTAGAGCCGAAAGTCCCTGAAGCTGGGTGAGACAAGGCCAAAAGTCTCATAACTGAGTGAGGCTAAGTCAAAAGTTCCTAAACCAAGGGTGAAGCCATCCAAAAGTCCCTAAAATCAGGTGAGGCTAGACCAAAAGTCCCTAGAGCTTATTCTTAGCATTGATATGGTTTTCATGGCATGTAAATCCTGTATTGTATGATTGTGAATGGTTAGATACTTATTTGTATGCTTTGACTTGTTTATATGCCTTGATTACTTCTTTGAATGAGTGCATGAGCTATTGAGATTCCATGAATCTCACCCCCTTCCCTCTCCCATCTTAACATGTTAGGTGGAGCTCAAAGAGATTTAAGTGCACACCAAGAAGCCTAAGAGCATGTTTAGATAGATGTTAGTTTATTTTGATTCTTTTAATATAAAGAGGTGCTAAAATGAATATGCACCTACTATTTTTTAGATGTAAATGTTGAAGCAAGTGTAAATATATGGAAAAATGATGTATAAACTATGTAGAGAGCCAAAGTAATGAAAATGTGAGATTTGCCCCTTTTGTGGATTGTATGTAATAATGCATTTTTGCCCGTAGTATAGTAATTTTGAAATATATGATGATTTGGACCACTTGTACATTTCATATATACTATGTTCATGCTTTAAAACTTGTCCATGAGGTGCGAGAATATGTGGGAGGCCATTTGGACCCACTTTGAACTGTTTTGGGTGTCAAAACCGTCAAATTTGTGAACTCCATCAAAGTATGACCAAATGAGCTCTTCTTAATATGAAATTTATCATGTCTCTAGATTTTGTAGAGAGCTTCTTGGAAAGCTAAAGTGGGTAATATTTGGAGGTTTAAGGAATATTTAGCGAATTTTTGAAGTTTGAGAATTTTAATAGTTTGGTCAATGCACTATTACCATAGGTCCGAAAATGAATCTATATCATTCATGAACCAAATAGTATCTAATTGTCATAAACTTTTATAGGCATAAATTAGACATCTATAGTGACCTATACAAATTAGAATCACCTCAATCGGAGGTCTGTAGAGAGAGAACCAACTTTCTGAAGTTCTGTATCAGCATCAGGGAAGTCATCCGACCTTCATTACTGTTCCATCAGTTTTCGAGGTCTAAGGGCTGCTGAACTAATCTATACTTATTTTTTTCCTCTAGTTAACATCTTTAGCTTTCCAAATTGGTATATTTTTCCCATATTGGATTTTTTTGGAATTAGTTATGAATTTTGGAAATTCATGACAGCAAGCTGCACTAGTATCAGGGACAGCCGGATCTCTGTCTCTTTTTTTATGTCAAACATGGTACAAACGCTGAGATTATGGTTGGAAATTATTTTTAGCATAAAATTAACACTTAGAGCTTTCCAGAAAGCTATGGTTTTCTAGATTCTCATTTTTTTATAATTAGTTATGATTTTCCAAAGTTAGAGCCAAAAATCTGACTTTTGGGCCCATTTGAGAAATTGCACTTTCTTGGTTTTTGGCTTCATATCCGTGGTACATGGGTTGTTTTATGCTATGTATGAGTCGTATAAATAGAGTTTGAGTAGAAAATATGAATGATGGATTCACGAGACCCACGGGGCAAAATATGAGCATTTAAATCCCGTTTTATAGCATGAAAATGCCACGGTTTGCACTTGTTCTTTGGAAATCATATAGAATCGAGCCAAGAAGGAGATTAATTGAGGTTAAGACATTATGGTGTTACGGTATTCAACTTAATAGAAGTGCCTTTAACTTAGCAGAAAAGGTGTATTCAACTTAATAAAGGTATTCTTAACTTAGCAGAAAAGGTACACTTAAAGGTAAACTTAACTTACCAGAGGTCCACTCACTTTAACAGAGGTACCTTTAACTTAGTAGAGGAGGTGCATTTAACTTAATAGTGGTGCACCTAACTTAACAATAAAGGTCCACTTAACTTACCAGAGTTCCCTTTAACTCAACAAAGGAAGTGCTTTTAGGAGAGAGAGACTAAATTCATTTGTTGCAAAAGTTGAATTGCTTGAAAGTATAAAAGTGTCACTTCATTTTTACAAGGCTTTTAATGGCATGTCCAATAAGATTATAACCACAAATATTTCATATTTGATAACATGTGTTGTCCTATTAGTTCATTAGAATTTTGAGCTTTTGCACCTTAGGAAATTTTGTAAATTAATTTTAAAGAATTAATTCACAGATAATATGTATGCATGTGACATAAATTTAACTACCACACATATGACTTAGACTTAAACGATTAGAAAAGTTGAGCAAACATGCATAAAAAATAAAATTAAATGAACACAAATAATAGTCAAGCTAAGTGAATGTAAGCAAGTTAAACATAAAAGGAAGTTTGGCTAAGACAAGCAATTTTAATGCATGAAAGCATAGTAAAATCATCAGATATAATCAATAATTTATAATTCCTTCTTAAAGGACACAAAAAAATTTTCAAGCAATGGTTTTGTGAAAATATTAATAAGCTAATGTTCAATTTGGACATACGATACCTCTATGTCACCTTTTTAAATATGATTCCTTATGAAGTAGTGTTCAATTTGTAACACCCAAAATTAATTAAGGATAATTATAACAAATGAAAGAGTTAATATAGGGATTTGAGAAAAATAAAGAAAATAAGGTTTCTAAAGAAATGAGTTTATTTTAAGCATTTCGAGCTAATAATCATGTTTGGTTATTGTTGGGTGAAAATATATTAATTATAGTTATGGGTTTAATTAGGGAATTAACTAAAGGGAGATGAACATTTAATTTAGGTCTTATGATTAACTTATTTATGCCATGAACTAAGTTTAAAAGCCCACTTGTGGTCATAAGAAAGTCTAATTCTATTTCTTAGAGGTCCACTTATAATCATGTATAAACCCAATTCAAATAAATCCATATACTTTAGTCCAATAAACTAAATAAACTCCTATTTTAATACTCTTTCTGGAAGCTTTACAAAAGTCAAAAGTCTAATATGTTACAAAAGTTTTTTTTCTCTTTCTATCATATCTTCATTAGTTACATTGAATGAACCTTGAAAATAAAATTTATTTTCAAAAATGTGGCATGATTGGAACAATTCAAGGAAATAACAAATTGCTTTGCACATTTTTGTAGCAAAAGAAATATGGCATAGTTGAAACAAATAAAGAAATATATAATATCTCTTTTAATTATTTTTGTTACTAAAGTCAAATATATGCAAAATATTTAGAGACTTTAATGCAAAGAAAAAGTAATATTTTATGTTACCTTGTCTTATCTTCACTTCTTTTGTTTGAGGTAGTAAATGAAAAGTTAAAAGATAAAGCTTTTTCCTTGCAACTACTAGAATAGTAATAAGAAAGAAGAATAGTAAATCATGTGGAAGCCAAATGTTGTCTTTATACTCACCTATGCTTTATGATAAGCAAGATATAAAAGAATAATGGATATTTTACAAATTTTTTTCTCAACAACTATCTTAGAAGCTGCTCTCTAGCAAAAATATTTTAAGGCTTTTATAGAAATGGATAAAGATGAACAGAAGAACAAAATGGATTGAAAGTAGAGAAAAAAAAGAAGAAGCCAAGATTGCATGATAGTTATCTCTTATTCTCTTTATCTTATATATGCTTAGTTTCTAGTTTTATCTAACTTGAGAGAGTTTTAAAAAATAAGAATGTATTTATTGTGATCCCTTTCTTGATAAGGATGTTAAATTTATCCTTATATTATTCAATAAATCTTTCCTAATGTGAGAAAAGTGAATTTAAGGTGGGCTTGGTGAAAAATCTTTGGAAATTTTTTTTTTTAATGATTTTACATAAAACCCAAGTGCTGTATTAATTTGAGATGGGCTAGTATGTTAGTGGTAATCACATGTAAAACCATCTCGATTGTAATCTAAAAATTGATTAAAGAAATTTTTTTAGAATTTAAGGAGATTGGACATAGGCTTGAGGGGCTAAACTAAGATAAGATTGGTGTTGTGTTTCTTCTTTCTCTATCTCTTTTTAAGTAGTTGCACATCTAGCTAACTTCACATTTAGAGGATCTTCCACTTGTCTATGGTAGTTTGCTTTACTTTTTGTCTGCCCATTCTACCTTAGCCTCCTTCACTTTTATGTATGTCATAATTTTAATTATTTACTTTTATGTGTATCACACCCATTCACCCATCTTTAGATTTGATTATCATTTATGGGCTATACGTTTTTCTCCATTACTTACACTTTTGCCTAATAAGTATCATGAGAAATGGAGATAAACCACTTAATTCTTTTTAATGGAATATTTCAATATGTTAGTTTTCTATATTATAAAATAATTAATTTTGGATAAAATTTAAAAACAATTTGATGGTAAACTAAAACTAAAATTCAAACTCAAATATAATTAAATGTGTTTGGTCAAAAAAATATATTGGAATTGGAGTGATTTGCAGAAACTATAATGGAGAGATTATTTGAGTTGTTGTTGATTTTATTTTCATGGCGGAGCTTATAACACTCAGAAGGGCTTTAACTTTGGCTTTTAAGTTTGTTGGTAAGAACAAAATTGTGAAAATGGATTGTGTTGAATTGTTTAACTATGTATCAAAGAGAAAATTTGATGATTGTGAGTGGAGATGTTCTATGGTGTTGCAGGATATGATGGCTCTTTTGAATTATGAGGTTGTTCATTCTTTTTCTCTGACTCCTCATCAAGGGAATTGTTATACTTACGAGAAAAAAAATAGAATTTAAACAATTAAAACTAAAATATGGAAAAATTAGGCTAAATAATAAATAAATTTGAAATTTTAAAATAATAAAAAATTTGTTAGGCATATTATAAAAAGTTAAAACAATGAATTTAACGCAAGTAAGCCATAGCTCTAATGATAGACACACTTCACTACCACCCTTAAGACTTGTGTTTAAATCCTTTTAAAATCACTTTGTCATTTTTTTCCTTCTTATTCACTCTCTCTTCCTTTTATTTATAGCGACTAAAGCACCATTTAGTTAAGGACCATGTTGCTATTTCTCAAACTTTTGCATGCCATTAATCTTATACTAAATGCAAATCAACCCTCCTTGATATTTTATCTATTAAATCGTGTGAATTCTTCCAGTTAAAGGTCTTAAAGCTTTTTTTACACTCTCACTTTCAGCTAATTATTACCTAATGCTTTGACCAAGCCCTTTCTTCCCTAAAACCCTATTTTCTTCTATGTGTTAGGTTGATTTCATGCTACCTTTTCATTTTTTGACATGAAATCAAGAATTTCTACTCCACATCTTGCCTAATCCGTGCCTCTCTATTCATAATAATAGTTTTACAAGACTTTTTAATCGAAGTTTAATCTTGCTTTTATTTTTCCCCTATATTGTGTTCTACAATATTTTAGCTCTTAAATCAGTAAGTCGCTGTTTCATTTTTATTAGGAATCATGTCATTTTTTTTAGGATTCTTGATTATGAATTTTCCTTGATTTATTCCTTTCAGAATTTTGTGCTTTCCTTATGGTTTTGGTGTCAATTCTTCCTATTAGATAGCTTTATCTTCTATTTGTTTTTGATATTTTTCCCAATGGAATCAAGCTAGGTAGGAACCTTGTTTTTTAGTTTCTCTCATGTAAATAAAATTCCACCTAAGTTGGCAAATTCTTAATGGAAACTTCCACCCCTTTGTGATGCTTCTTTATCCTTGGTCGTGGAAAATTTTCATGGCTTATTTCTTCCAATTGTTCTCCTCCTAAATTGCAGCACCTTCATATTGTTTAGGTGAATAATTGTGGGAGGCATTAGGTCTTTGTGGATGGTGGTAAGCATTACTAATAATAAGTAAGCTTATGGTCCCTATTTGTCAAGTTTTCATTATATATTATTAGTAAATATTGGGAATGTAAATTGAGAGCAAGAACTATAATTCCATTTGAATCACTTGACTTGGGGAAATTTGGTGCTATAATAGGATGCCCATGTCATTTTCAAATTACACCATAAGCTTGTCATCCTTTAGATATGCAATATAGAAAACCTTAATTATAAGATAGTAGGTAGGTAAAATAGAAGAAAATATATGTATAAGAAAAAAAAAGATATAAATAAATAATGGAAAAAAATAAACAAACAAAAATAAACTAGGCACTGTGGTAAGGTAGACATATCTAGATAAGCCTTGCAAGGAATAAACCAAGATAAGATCTATAAAGGAATGTATTTGTATGTATGTATGTGTGCGTGTATATATATATATATATATGATATTTTTAAAAATTTTATCTAAGTAGTAATGCTTAATGAGTCCTCTCTAATTATAGTATATACAATGATGAATTTTAACCACAATATCTTTGGACAAATTAGTGATAAAACTAGTAGGTAGATAATAAAAACTTTAATAAAACACTAAATTAAAATAATTAATTATTATGTTAGGGTGAATTGGCTAAATGTAATAAAAAGGGAAGAGGTATACATTAACTTTTCAAAGTTTTAAAGGGTGTATTATGATTATGTTAGGAACTGACTCAAGTATTTTCGTTGAAGGTGCAACAGTGGTTCAAAGATTGAACAACTAATAACCTTTTTGGCAAGAACTATAAATAGATTATAAAGCATGATATGTTTTAATTTTCTCATCAATTAAAAATTTTTTAATTTCTTGTGTGCTACCTATGTGTTTGTTAGGACAGGCTTCTTAAATAGTATCTTCTTGTATATAAATATTCTGGGTATTAAATCTTCCAGATTGTATTATGTTAAAATTTGATTATGTTATTAAGTTGAATATGAATTGCATGCTATCCTAAGTGCTATTTTGAAAAATAGAAACACTGGGATGTTTATCTTGGAATATTTATGTGAGACTTGTTTAAATAATATATGGCTATGAAATTTTACATTTTAATTGTGGAATTTTATTCGGGAGATTTTGGTATATAGACTTTATTTATTTATTTTATTATTATTACTATTATTATTATTATTATTAAGGTAGGATTATGTAGAACACTGATTGCTAACAACATTGTTAGCCCTCGGTGCACTTTGGATATTTCCATGTGATTCCTATGACTAAGTACTTAAAGGATATTGAGTCGAATGCTCTCTCAATGTTTAGGGACTGTAGGGATGGTAGTAAGTAGGGATAATGATAGTAGTTCCACCTATGATTTTCGCCTATAGTGTTATAAAATTGAATATATGGTTATTTATCCTCGTAGGTTGTATGCCCATGTTAGTATATATTTTAGATTTTAGAGTTCTATATAAACGTGTATGATAAATTGTTTTTGGTAAATTATTTTTGCTATAACTATCATTTTCTATTCAATATTAAACATTTAAATGTTGAATGTGATTTTTGCTTCCTTTTCCAATTTATTTATTTTTCATAAGTATCTTTTATAAATTTTATATCTTGACTAAAATATTATGTGTTAATCATTTCCTTGCATTTTATTTCAGTAATAATGTAATGAATTAATTTCCATTAAAGCAAACCCTTTAAATTTTTATTTATATTAATTATTTTATACATCTTTCCATTAAAAAAATTTACAAATTTGAATTCTTATAAGAATTTTTGCATGTCTTTCTATATATAATTTTCTATTATTTATTATTATGTTAAGACCTATTTTCATTTAAAATAACTCTGTACCCACTCATCCCTTTAATTATTGTGCTTTATTTTCTATTTATTAAGTATTACAACTCATTCTTTTATTTATTGTTGCAAATAGTATAATAGTGTCTAATCCTTCTCTTCTAGTTCAGCTAGTCAGATTGTCATTGTGGTGAGTTCAACATTGTTTTACATGAGCCTTGTTCTTTATATTCTTATGATATGTATATATATATATATATATATATAGTATTTTGTGCTCTAGATTGGCTTGACATATTTATAGGCAGATCCCTATATCTCATGTTATTTTGTATGTGTTGTTAATGATAGTGGAGCTCTCTTTTGTATTTGATTGGTTTGACTATTTGTAAGAAATTTGAGATATTCCAATTTTAAGGGAGACTCTGTTAGATTTTTTATAAAGAGTTAGGTATAACTTTTGGATGGATTTATATAAGCTTTGAATTCTAAACTTGATATGAGAAATGAAGATGAATGCTTTTAAATTTCAAATTGAACATGCATTGTGACTGATTATATGATAAGTGTAGGGAATGTTTTGCTTATGTGTTAGGTTTACGAATGTGTTTTCTTGTATTTTGGGTTAGTCATGTCCTTTTTTTTTTGGGTTGTGATAGGAATAGAGCTTTGGTTGGATAGCAATGTCTACTACAAAGGGAGTGTACTGGATGGGTGGGTGTCATCAAACTTCACCCCCTATAGCTGATATTCTAGCTTATGATTCCTTAAGTTCTGGTGCTACTATTGCTGAAGCTGACAAGAAAGGAATTGGTTGATGTTGTGTTTTTCCTCTAGATTAAACTTATTGGTTGATTTTTGTTTTGTTTGGTTTTTTTTATTTTTGTTTTATACTTTTGCTTCGGGTTCTCTTTGTTTTTGGATAGTGCTCCCTATGTTTCTTCTGTATTGTGTTCTCCATGCTACTTTTTTCTTTGGAGTGAAATACAAGAAATGGTCTATATATATTATTACTATTGTTATTAAACGTGAATGGATGAGATGATGAAATTTATATGATAAAATTGCACTTATTTACCTCAGTTTTTGCTTTCAATTACAATTTTTTCCTCAATTAATTAACTTCTCGTTTGTTTGTTCTACATTTTTTTTTTCCATTTTCTTATGGGTCAAACATAAGAATGATCATGGGTAGGATACTACAGTTTTCATATCTGTACCCATATTTAGTGAGTTAAAAGTTCTCCACCTACATTGAATTATTAACTTCCTCAGTTGGGATCTATTTATCTCAAATAAATTCATAATGAAAAGTTCTTCTCAAATTGGGATTCATTTACATAAAATATATTCATATAAAACATAATAAAGAATAAAATGTCTCAAATAACTGTTAATATAATTCATAAACTATATAATACTATTGGAATAAGGTGGGTATCATACTACCATACAAACCTTGACCCTTAAAATGTTGATAAAAGTCTCATATCTAGACAACGTATAAATTTTACAAGTACCCATAAGTTATGGATATTCCACTCATCCCTAATTAAATGGATTTAACCATGTTGGTGAGTAAGGCTAACCATTTTTTAACTTGTTCGAAAATGGTCGAAAAAAACTCAACTCGCCAAACACATAATGTCACGCCCCATTCTCAAAAAGAAGGGGGTGACCAACACGGGGAATCTATACAAAATTCTTACCTACAGTTTGGTTTACTACACTATCTTAACAGATAACCTTTAGGAGGTCCTACACCGAATAATAGTACATTAGGTGTAACCTTGCCTTATTGGATATATAACATTTCTTTTCTTTTGTGCACTAACTTTTATAGAAATTTCGGCAGAGTGTCCCCTATAAATAGGACATCCCAAATTTCTACAACAGTTAGAATTCAGCATAAATAGCAATGGAGAGCTCCGCTCTCCTCAACCAATCATCCAAAATATCAAAGAACCAAAATAGGGAAGGGGGAAACAAAACCTATAACCATTGGTCCTACTTCTAAAATATTTTACAAGGAGAATCTTAATTCATTACAACATATATCAAAACCAAAAGAAAATTTAACCGAGCCCCCAGTTCCAACAAAAAAAAGGAGGCTCACCGCCACAACGCCACAACGCCTCAACACCTAAGATGAAGGAGGCGGATCGGGTCCAGTGGCGCTATCTGAAAAATTTAAAATTTAAAAGGGGTGAGCCGAAACTCAGTAAGTAGATAAATGATTACAATAATTATAAAGAACAACTAAGTTATCTAGGTAATGTCAAATACTGAACTCATACAGGAGACCTTCTCCAATAGTTAAATCTCAACATACAGGTCATTTAAATTTTCTCTTCTCTTTTTTTTTCTTGGTTGGTTGGTGGCGGCTACACCTCATTGGCAACTCCTTAACCCTTACGGGTGGCTACACCTAATGGGCAGCTCCTTTTCCACCCCATTATGCATTATAATTAACCCTCCTGGAGCGGCTTCACCTCGTTGGCAGTTCCTTACCCTTTTCATGGGTGGCTACACCTAACGGGTAGCTCCTTCTCTGCCCGAACTTTGGAATACGTACTAGATAGTGTATCAAGCCAGTAATCTACTCCCAGTTGTTATCACAGTTGAAACAAGGATTTTATTAATGCATGGAAAACATAAGACCTAAGGAAAAGTAGAGGAGCCTCAAGTCAATAAACCAATAGGATATTACAACCAATAAGAAATGAACCTAATTGGGTAATTAAATGTTTACTAGGACAACTAGATGCATAAATAACTAAATGCTTAAGATTTAATCCTGCTAGGCTAGGATGATGCCAAAAGAAAACCATCTATGTATATATATAAATTAAATAAATACACAAATAAACAAATAAAATAAAATAAAAAGCCATGCTTAAATATTTATATATATATATATGTGTATGCACATAGCAAGTGTTCAGAGATAGAACTACGTAATATATATATATTTGGGTATATATACGTATGTAACTTAAAAGAACATGGACTTCAAGCCACCAAATTCAAGCCACATCCCAATTTACATCTCCATGACGTATCCTACTTCCAAATTTCATCAATAAAAAACAATTAAATTCTCCCATGAGGTCTTTCCCTCTATAACTGGAATGCATGACAAAATCAAACAAGAGTATAACACTCATCTTACAATTTTCTAAATCCCACCTCCTTTTCACCTCACCGAGGCTTGATGGATTTAACCCCTCATATATATATATATATATATATATAACAATGGAACAAATACACAATTTTTATTGTGATCATTGTCTACTCACAGTGATATCCAGAGTTGACGACACTTGCTTCTCCTCAAAAGTTCAACTCCCTTGCAGTAACTGTTCCCAGAGCTTCCTACTAGCACCAAACTTACTAAATCATTATGTATATCCAAAATAACAATTCCTAACATCTATCCACTTCAATGATAGCTTCCTAATCATTTCCTTCCATTTTATAATTCACCCATTTCATACAAAATTACCTCTTAGCTTAACCCCTCTCATAACATTTCAAATTCATATTCTGAGTTTCAAAATCATTCCTAGGGATTAGGAATTGAAAGTTTGTGAGTGATTATCATAATTAGAAAGCCTCCCTAAGATCCCTAATTTCCCACCTCCTCAAGATCCCTAATTTCCCCCCCTTCTACGTTCGGCCGACCAATAGGGGCAAAGCTTCAACACGTCTGGGTTGCCCTTTTTCTTGGATCAAGCCGAAAATGGAAGGGAAGAGCAAAAATTGATGGATCTGGGATTTAACCGAAGGAAGAACTGAGTTGGAATGCTCACCGTAGCTGCTGCACTCTCCAAGCTTGCTCACGAACAGAAGCTCAGACTAGCGACGAGAGAGAGAGCTTGAGAGGATTTGGGTAGCGCCGGGAAACTTTGCAGGTGAGGGAAGAAAAGCAGCAACTCTGCTGGAGAAGACACGCGAGCTGGCAAGGAAAGAGAGTGACACCGCGAAAGTGAGGGAACAGCGACAGAAGTGAGGCGGAGAGGAAGCTACCCGACGGAAGAAAAGAATGAAGATAAAATAAGAAAAAGAATGAATAAAGAAAACTAAAAAAAAAATGGAAGGAAAATGAATAAAATAAATAAATAAACCCCCTATTATATATTTGTTTTTTTTTCTTTCGGTTCTTACACATAATTTAACATATAATCTATTTTCATAGCTCTAGGGTGGAGGATGTCCTCTTTCTCCACAATATCTCCATGTTAATTTGTGTTCTAAAATTCCCATAAATATGTAAGAAACTTCTCGATTTGGTAGTATCAAAATCATTTACTCTTGTCAGTTTCTTTACTGAGTGTGAGATTTTTTTTTTTCTTTTTGTCATGCCAGAGAACTTACAAATGTTTCATTAGTTAGTCTATCACGACATCCATGACGCACATTTGAATGAAGTATTTTAGTCGTTGTGTCTATGTAAATACGGAAGGAGGACTCCCTTTCTTGTTATGCTTTATTTCTTTGGTACGTACATGTGGATCGAAGATGGATTCTTCTCTTCCAGTACCGTCTCAATATCACAAGGCTACTCTTGTAGTCTCCATCATAGACCTTAAACTAATTTGTATATTCAAGATGAGGCTGCTATGCTATGCTTTACTTAGATTAGAGGAAGCTGCCAAACACATAAAGCAGGTTAATTATGTAAATGTTGGGTGGGAATCCACTAAGTTGTTTTCTGCAGCTATTGCTAAGATATAGGAATCTCCCTTTTTCTTGCGCGATTTCTTTAGTGGATCTCATAAGTTCTAATGTTTGCCACCATATCTCTGACTTTCACTTACAAGATATACTTAAGAAATGACATGACCAAGAGGGTTTCGAAAAGTAGGTCATATAGAGGTCCTGAGTCCTATCTGTTAATGTTCTTAAAACCATTAGTACGATATCAATGAATCCCCACTCGGTGTCCTCTAGTAAATGAAAACGTGCAACGCATAAACCATTAAGGTAGGTAGACTCAAAATTATAAAAGATTGATAAATTAAATTAATTATAAAAGAGATATAAATATAATATTTTTAATTGAAAAGTATATCAATCTAATATGTTTATATGTTTTTTAATTATTATTGGCCAAGTTTTGAAAACAATTATTTCATGACAGAGGATTAAGTACAAGATTGGTCAATCATAGTTAAAACATGTCATTTGATTTAAATACAATTAAATAAAAAAATTTCATGTTATTAATAGTTATGATTTTGGCCGTGTGCTCGATCTAACTATTATAAGCTTATTTATTGTTTGACTAAAAGTTTTTTGCAGTTGAACCTCATGTTGAAGATAATAAAAATGTAGATTCATTATTTATAAGGTATATTATAATATTATGTGTTCTTGTGCTTAGAGGTGAACATCGAATTGGATTAAGAGACCCGTGTGCCTGGCTCAACTCAACCAAATCAAATCAGGTTAAGCTAGATGCAACAAAAAAATTAATAAGTTAAAAATAAAGCCACCGCTAAAGATTTCATGGGCTCAATTTGACTCTAAATTTAAAATTAAAAAAATTTTATAAAGACTTATATTAAATTTTTAATTTTTTTAAAATAAAATATAATTTTATAAGGATTTATTTAAAATTTCTTTTTTTAAAATTATTTTAAAATTTTTATAATAATTTTTTTAAAAAAAATTGAGTAGCTCGATGCTAAACTAAGTCACCCGATTCTTAAGTCAAGACTCGGACAATAAATTTTATCTTTTAAGCCTATTTAAAATAAATCAGATATTGAAATAAGCCAAAGTCCAATCTAGTCGGATCCATATTCACCTCTACTTGTGCTTATATAAGGATTCCAATCATAAAATTGAGCCTTTAAAGATGGCATTGTACATGACGCGGGACTTAAAAGGTTAAAGTAGAGAGCACGTATAAAGATAGAGAGAAGGGACCACATTCTATTTTTCTTTTTGCGGTACAACGTTTCATCCATCATTTGTTAAAAGATAAGGCTATTAATTAATTAATCTTCACTTCAAAAGGAAAAGCATAGGTTCAAGGCATGCAGGTTCCGAGGTTTTTATCAATTTTTATTTTATAAACTTTAAGCATGTTTTGTGCTTAAATAAACTCTCAACCTGACCTTTTTTTAATATATTCAAAATGTACAGACATTGATTCTTTTAAATTTATATTTGACTTCTAAGTACATAGTTTTTGTGAAAAAAATCGCATGTGGAAGTAGTACTAATTAATATAGTGGTCCCATAATTAATAGTAATATCTTTCTTCAAGTGAAACTATTATTCACGCGTTCCATTTCTTTCTCTATCTCTTCTCTTGCCCGGTCCCACTGTTCCTATTTGTTATTTTCTATGTTAGACTTTTATGATCGTTGCCTAATTAATGGGTTTTGGTTTCAAATTTTCAATAACAAATTGTAGGCAAATTGGAGTGTAAATACGATCCAATTCCCAACAGGAAAAAGTGTCACAAGGTTAGGTCTTGGTGGTTCACAACTCACAGGTCAAGGAGAATAATATTTCAATGGTAGTTGTACCTTAAAGTGAATGTATTTGATTTTCAAATCACACCGAT
The DNA here is from genome assembly GCA_032878935.1 of Erythrophleum fordii. Classification (NCBI taxonomy): domain Eukaryota; kingdom Viridiplantae; phylum Streptophyta; class Magnoliopsida; order Fabales; family Fabaceae; genus Erythrophleum; species Erythrophleum fordii. The sequence continues at coordinate 18,991,217 of JAVQMF010000050.1, forward strand.
TGGGTAAATGTAATTAGATCTAATTCCAAGCGAATCAAACTAACTTGATTTAAACAAAACTGATTAAATAATCAGATTAACTATATTGAATAAGAGTTGGTAGAAATGATTTAATCGATTCAATTAATATATATATCTGTATTAGATATTTAAATTAAGTTGAACCAGTCAGTTAGAATTATATAACATTTAAATTTATAAATTAATCATTAATAATATATCTAAATATCTATTATTTAATTCTAATTCTTAACAATCTTGACTTGTTTAAAGTTAGTGTAAATTTAAAGTTGTGTTGAAAGACTTTGATTTGAACTGTTGTTAGAAATGTTTATTTTTATATTTGAGATTGAAAAAAATCTAATGTTGAATTTTTAAAATTTTATATCAATTTTTTTCTTAAAAATGACTGAACATTTAATCCAAACCAAACTGAGTAAGAATAGATTAGATTGGTTCAATTATAATCAGATTTTTTGCATTGATAAGATGAAATTTTTAGCCATCTAATTAGATCCATTTGATTAGTCAAAGTGACCAATCTAAACTAATCCAATATCCATTGTTCAAACTGTACAAAAAACAATATTATGCTCCAGGTTAAACATGCTTTAGTTTGCCAAATACATTGGATATAACGGAATCTCTTTTGAGCTTAAGTATAGTGACTTAAGAAGACTTCAATGTTAGGGTTCTGATACTTATCATCCTCCCTAAATACTTAGCATGACCTTTATTTTGTGTGGTAAAAGAAATATAGTTGACATTATTGATGTGTTCATCGAAGTCTTAATGATAATAAATGATTTATATGATTTTTTTAAGAACCTAAATCAAGTCCAGGCTCACCAAATCTTTAAGATTGTATGGATTTCTGAAGTTAGGACTTAAAATTATGTGTAAAGTAACTAGAAATGTAGCTTAACTCTTAAAATTGTTCGAAAACTTGTTGGTTGGAGAAGAAATGTTTTGAAACGACTTGTTGGCTCATTCGATTGATTCTCTAAATACTGAAGAAAAATCAAAAGTTGCAAATCTATTAGTAACTTACTATAGGTCGACTGCTAATCCGGAACCTTAAAAATCTTTAACTTGAGACTATAGGTTGACTAGTACCCTTGTATTAGTAGAGCCCTAGTCTCTGGCTGGCTCAGGATTTTGAACCCGAGGCTATAAGTTGATAGCTAGTAGCCTTAATGTACCAATTCACCGCCAGTCTCTGTCTTGCAAGAACCTTTCCTTTTTTCCTCCCAAGTTCAAAAATTTCGGGCAAAATTAGCTAACCCAGTTGACCGTTTGCGATACAAAATGTTGTTGAAAAAGAGAAAATGGCTAGTTCTCTACACTCCTTTGTAAATTGTTTCAAACAACTATTTAAAGGGAAATATTATATATTTGAGGTTTTTTCAGCTTAGATAACTAAAGGAAATTGTTCCTAAACATTACTTTATTCTCTTCAGCTCATTAATCATCTATTTCCTTTTTTTAGGTGCTCTTCATTCGTCAATCCATTTTTAAGAAGATTTTCTGATATACCTTCGGTTATTGCTTTTTGTGATCTTGAAATCTCAAGAAAAGGGTTTCTTTAAGTTGAGATTGGGTATGAACCCTTCTGTAAAGTAAAGTGACTCTTAATTAAACAATTCTTGTTGAGTGAAATATTATAATAACTCATAATCGCTCTTGTAAACTTTGGTTATAATGAAAATCTCAAATTAAAGCTTGGAGGCTAAATAAAAACTTAATTCAAAGCTGAACCAAGATAAATTCATTATGTTGGATTATTTTCTTTCTTTTCCTTTTAGTTGTTAAACTTTAAATTATTTATCTGCTATCTTCATTTCATTGCAAGCGTATTCATTTTGTAGTTTTTTTTTAATACTCTTGATTTTCTTTCATGATATCATGACTTAATTCAAATATTAAATATATTCACTTACCTAGAAGTAATTACATATAGTTTTTTTTTTGGGGTCACTACTAGTGATTTTCGCCTAAGTGGTGGCTAAAAATTAACCCCACAAAAGAAAGAGTTTATAGATTCCAAGTCTGCAGAAACAGTCTTCCAACGTAAGGTGATGGTAAATGCAATGAGTAATGGCAAGCACAATATGAAAGGAAGTAATTAAATTATATATATCTTTCTTGAGTTTTGTTAAAATTATATAACTCTATTTTTTATGTTTAAAATATACATAAATCTCTTATAACATAAAAAATTACTCTACACTTTAATCAAATTAAAAATTTTTTAACTAAAATATTTATTATTAACCTAAGCATATATATTTTTAAATAAATTAAATAGAAGATATTTTGATTAAAATATTTAAAATTAAATTAAAGTACAAGATAATTTTTTATTTTAAAAGAATTTTATATAATTTTAAAATAAAAAAATTTATATAATTTTAATAAGACTAAAGAAAAATCTATATAATGCCCTCTACAAACAAATTCCAAGGCTTGCTCTACGTGATGGATTTGGTAGCCGGTGAAGTGTACCCATCAAATAAAAGAAGACCGATTTTGTGGAATCTTCCACCAAGGCCTAGAGAAACATAGCCTTCAACCAATGTTTGAAAAGCGATGCGTTATTAATAAGCACAACAGCACACACATGAGAGAGCAGCCTTTCCCGTAATATTGTAGCCAAACTAGGTATAGGAAATGTTTACATACATATATATATATATATATATATATATATAAGAGAGGAGATTGTTAATTCTTCATTTGTATCGTGGAGATTAACAATCTCTCCACTCCATATTTATGTTTTTGATTAAAAGTTTATTTTTCACTAAAATAACCAAAAAAAAAAAAAAGAGTAAAGGTGTATAGATTTCTATGTAATTATGCATTTATTGTGTATATAAAAAGACCTAAATATTAAATCCTCTTGCATTAATTATGTATTTATAAGGAAATGATTTAAAATATATTCATATATATATATATTGCCTTTTAATAAAAGAATGGAGATTTTTATACCAAGAACACCCATGTAGATTTGCTAACTTTCACAACCTTAATAAAAGAAAGTTAGCAATCCACACACGCATGTTCGTAGGGTAGGAATTAACTGTTATACGTATATGTTCAGGGTAGGAATTAACTGTTAGCAGTGGGATTTTGCAAGTGGGAAATGACGATTCAGAACTTTTTACCTGCGAATCTATTATGAGTTTGTGTGTATTAGACGATCTTTGCCTGTTTCGTCTTCCACATGCATATCAATTTTGATGTAACCCTTCGTTGATTTTGGTGCTACACATCAATTATGTCACACCAAGAAAATTGGCCCAGTTATGCACTGTTTAGCTATTTAGAAAAAAGGCTACCATGGTTTATTCGTTGAGACCTAATTGAACAGTGATTTAGTTTCTATAATATTTATTACTTCACGAAAGTATTCATGAATCATCATGACAATCATTTTTCTTAAAGAGACGATGAGGTGAGATCGAAGCAAATACGAGTTTCTTGAGTACTTGGAAAGGTCAAAACAACAGAGTAAGATTAGTACATGCACGTTAATTGAGATATACATGTACTAAATGAACAATAAGAAGATTGTCAATTATAAAGTGTTTAATTGGTTCAACTAATAAAGTCTCCTTGTGATAGTTATTGTAAGTTGAGATAATTTGACCCTCTTATTTTTTCTAATTAGTCTGTTAGAGGATATTAATTTAAATCAATATTTTGGAGGAAAAAAACGAAGAAGGAGAAAAAGATAAATAAAAAAGAAGGAATTCAAAGCAGAAAAGCAGTGATTAATTAACTAGCAGTCATGCTGTCAGCTGCAACGAAAATGATAGCCATCGATTGCCACATTAATCTACAGGATCAAAAGGATAAAAGTGAGTGTAGCATGTGTTTCCTACTTCACCTAAGATATATACGTACGTATAAAGAGCAAATCATTTTGTCACTTTTAATTGCGTCCCAAATATAATGATAAGAACCAATCATATTGTTGCCCCAGCATTCACAAACAATCATTCATACAATTGTCCTAGTGATGAATAATAAATAGAAATTGAGTACTTTATAAAGAATTTTTATTATATCATATTAATATATTCTAATTGATGAACTTATATAAAATGCATCCACACAAAAATATGTCCTTTGTAAAATATAAAGTGGCTTTTGTATTGAAGATGGGATATGCGTAATAAAAGATCCATCCCCAGCATTCATATCCAGCTTTTGGCCCTACGTACTTTCATAATGAACCCACTGCAAGTTTACCATAAAAGAGTTTGAGGCTTTATCATTGATGGTATGAATACTAAAAACATACATATTACATTTTACTATGATTATATAAATGCAGCCCTTTCTTTTGTATTAGACGGATGATTGAACGCTTAAAGTAATTAAAATTTGGGGAATAGAGACCATAAACATGCTCTAGGATGCTTGGTTTAGTTCTAATAAAGCCGATTCCTAAGACGGAAAGGTGAGAGAAAATAGAAGTTTAACCATAAAATGGAATGAAAACGTTGTACCGTACAAATTTTTTAAGGGATGATAAAATTAAAAAAAAAAGGATTTTAAAAATAAGGAAAAGCCAATTGTTCCAATCTTTATCTTTCTGTTGGTTTTTCTTTTCGGTGGGGTCAAAGCTATATATTGGTATTCCAAGTGTTATCTTTTTTCTCTATGTGGATGTGGGTACCCCGAGTTTTCTTCTAATCATTATTTTTAGCTTGGACCCTGTTGATTACGTACATGGTTATGGTTTTAGGATGACTTAAAGCTACACAAAAACAAAGCCCACAATGCCACACAAACCATCAGGAATTGTCATTTTCATATGATTGGAAACGCAATTGTGCTTGCCACACTGCTATTTTTGTGAGGGAAAAATTATAGTTGAAGATCTTATAGTAAAGATATTTATATTAAAAAATTTTAAATATTGAAATTATTTCAGAAGATCCAATAGCAACAAATTTTAACTTAAAATCTTAAAATTATAATTTGTTATGCAATTTAATTTTTTGTCGTTGATCCTGTAATTAGAATAATTTTAAAATTTAATATCCTTCAACATAAAGATCTTTAACTTGAAATTCTTAGCTATAATTTTCTCTTTTTGTAAGCTTCGAGGGGTCTTGTCTCGTTAAGCACACCTAATCCAAATACTGAAAACATTTGAGAGGGTGTTTGGTAGTATTGTTTTCTTTTACATAAGGGTGTTCGGTATACTTAAATAATGCCCAGATTTTCTGCTGCTCTGTGTTGCTCTTTGAAGAGCAACAATTTGTCCATTTTTTGTGATATTTCTTGTGGTTCTCATGCTACGCAGCACAGAGTTGTATAACAAAAATCTATTCACAGTTAAATATCTAAAAGTTCTAAATTTTAAATATTTTGTTTATTTTTAATTGTTATTTTAAATGCTAATATTTCCTATCAGGGGATTCTATTTTAGGATGTTTCAAATGAAAAATAAAAATCAGAAAATGGAGATTTTTTTTTTTGTGTGGATTACCTCGATATCTCTAGCTTGCAACTTTTTTGACATAAAGAAAAGTAAGATTAAGAATTGAAAATTTCCTCTTTAATAGCATTTTCACCTAACCCTCTACCTTATTGAGACGGATCACGTATATAGAGGAGCATATATGACTGTTAATAATTACTCATCGCATATTGCGAGGGATTAGGTGAATTTAGCCTAGTATAAATATAAAAAATTTTGATACAAATGTAAAATTAAAAGTTGATATTATACATTTTTTTTTGGTAGAATGATATTATTTCTATTATATTAATAGTCCTTTCTTAATAATGATTTTTGTTTCTATATATATTATGGATTTCAAAAATTTGTTTAGCTAAATATGAAGTTGTACTAAGACGCTATATAGCACTGTTGTTAAAGGAGTTCATAGTATCCATACGAACCAATGTTATAGAATTTTCCCGCGTAATATATCACTCACTTACTGTTAGAAAAAAAATACTGAAGATGAAGTTATAGAAAGAGCCTTGAAATGAACAAATATATTATTCTTTAAGGTGTTATTTGTTCGTATTAGTTGTTGCCGGAAATATTGATGATGAAGTAATAAAAAGAGCTTTGAAATGAAAGATATTAATATGTTATTTGTTGATATTAGTAGATGCCAGATTAAGACGAATCATTTGTAAGATTGATCTAAAATATCTTAAAAAATACAGTCAACAATTATAAAATTCTCCCGTCAAAAACCACTTTAGAGAAATAGAGATATATAAAAACTACAGGGAACAACTTGGAATTCTATTACGATCTTTTTATTCAATTTTTAAGATTTGACATTTTCAATATACCGCTAGCTTTAATAATTTGAAATATTCCTCATTTTTCTTAAAAATAAGTAATTTAATAATTAAAAAGGCATTTCAATTTCTTTAAATACTTTTTTGACATGTGAGGAGAGTTTTATTCACTAAAGATTCCCCGAGCCTTTTGTCTCTTGAACGTGGAACTTCAGAGACACCACCCTCACGCATTAATACTTATATTTCTCAAATTATCTCTAATAGTCTGTCACTTTGTTTTAAAAAATTAAGTAATTTCTCTACTCTCATGCATAGAGAAATGTATTTTGATTTGGATTTTTCCCTAATTAAGTAATTTAAAGTTCTAACAAAATTAATGATTAAAATTAATCCTTGAACCATAAGTCTAAAGTTAGAACCAGAAATACCTTACATATGAGACTAAATAACTTCAAAAAATAGTTCACCAAAAAGTTTAACACTCATTTGGCAGTATGCTACATCCTAATTTCATGCACATGTACAAAAATCAACTCAAATTTCTTCAAGAGTGGCACCACTTTGTATGTTCATATAGTTGTAGTTTTCTTCAAACCTTAGATATTTTCATAGGTTTACTCGAACATCATTAACAATTCAATACTCATCCTTCAATAAACATGTTATCTAGGCTTGGGATGGTCAGTTATATTCTATTGGCTTCCAATCACCTATCAATAATTTGTTATTACCCATTGAACCATAAAACTAGATTTAATCAAGAGAAAAATGTTGAGCTCATATTATTGGTGACTTTGGTTATAGGGTTCAATCCCATTTCATTCAAATTCTCTCACATTTTTTTATTTTCTTTTGTAAACACATCTACCAAGTTATTACATGGTCTTAGATATCAAATTGTGATTGTACTACTAGATATTAATAATATATGTTTAAAGTTATTATGTCTAAACTTTTGTTGTATTCCACAATCCAATAGACATATATTGTTCTAGGAATATTTTAAAATTAGTTGGAATATTTCATAAATTCCATTTTTGAATTGTTATGAATTTTAAAATATTAAATGGTCCTCATATATCCTAAATTACTATTTTGCCATTATAGACAATCGCTAATGGGAGAATAGGTGTTAAGCTAGTTAATACACATTTAAAACTTATAGACTCTTCTAATTGACCACTATAGAGTGAGAAGGTTTATGACAAATTCAGTCTCCATTGTTCTTGTGCCATCACTAAGGTTGACAGTTTGTCAAAAAACTCGCTTATAAGTACTGCATTATACTCTTCTTGCTATTATTTTTTAAGTGTACAAACTGTAGTAGAACTCGAGTTTCGTGCTTCCAACTAAAGATTCCTACACTATGGTTAGAGATATTTATAATTTTACATTTTCGTATATAAATCTCTTCTATTAAATTGTTGTAAGCTATAAATTATTGTATGGTATGATTGATTTTGTAGTGAATTCATAAATTGATTGTTAATTATTTGAATTATATACCTTACATGTGGTATCAAAGCTGTAGATTCTTATTATCTTTACCTAGTGTGATTATGGATAATTAATTTTCCTTAAAATGGATTGCGTTTGTTTTAGAAATTAGGAAATTTCTTGTACAACACAAATTGAGGAAATTAATCATTAAATGCAGGTTGTCATATGTTGTTTTGTTGTTATATTGATTTGATTGTATGATTATATGATCAAATTGCATCTAGTATGAATTTCAACTGAGAAACTAATCTAAAAATGCAAAGAAACAATGAGCTCTAATTTTCATTGTCACGTTGCCACGTTGGCAACATCAATTTTCCATAGTATCATGCCATTGATTGCAACGCTCTCCTTTCAAGAAAAAGTAAGGTGTGTCTCGTCACTGCGACGTCAACCTTGTTTTTTCAATGGATGATGTTGTTTTGTGATTTTTCATGTATGCTTGTATTTTTGCTACTTCTAACATGTCTTAAGGATGGAAAACATGATTATATGATAAATTTTAGTAGCATTAATGATGGTTTACAAGCATATGTGTGATATAACTATTGTATAAAGTATATTGATAAGGAAAGTCATTTAGAGAGTCATTTAAGTGTACAGTACTATTTTGCAATGACATGATCTCCATTAAGAATTAAGTAATGTACAAGAATCAGAAATGATTAACTCAATCAATGCATGTTTTATTCTTGAAATCACACTACCATTAATAGGTGCATATAAAACTTTGATGCACATAATGAAACTAATGTCTTGTGATTATCATATTTGGTTAAGGAGCCATAGCATCCTTACATAACTAATAATATACCTTCTTCTTCTTCTTTTCTTTTTTTTTTTGTAAACAGACATAAAGATCACATGAGAACTTGAAGTCATCAATCTTAATTTGATTTGTAGGTATAACAAGTCTTCTTCTACAAGTAGATAGTTATAATTGTAGACATGATTAGAATGAAATAGAAATTGCTATATGTTTTCTAGGTAGATTTTGGTGGTATGAAATTTTATGTCCATGTATGTCTTGCAAGGATAGCAGACCTAAAAATGTGATTATTGATTGCCTCATATTGTGTTAAGTGTGATTAATGGTTGATGTTTACCTCACAACATCTTCATTGTCTACATCTCTTATTCTAGTTGATTTCAATTATAAGATTATTCTTAATGAGAGCAATAATAAGGCTTAGAAGGAGCCTGTTCTCCTTCAATTGAGATACCTTAACCTAGATTATATTCTTTATAAAATGAAGCCTCCAATGGCCACATCTGCAATTATCCCAATTAAGTTGGCATTGTATAATCATTGGGAGTGATTTAATCATCTTAGCATGATGCTGATCACACAATGCATAAAGAAGATCATTCGTAAGTCCATTCCAAATTGTAACATGGTCAAAGATTACATGAGGGCAATAGGTGAACAATTTTCTTCCTCAAATAAGTCACTATCCAACAATCTTATGACAAAATTGTGCTCTATGAAGTTGATTGGCACAAAAGGGGTGTGTGAGCATATTATGCAAATGAGTGAATAATTGCTAAGTTAAAGTCTCTTAAGATAGAGATCTTTGACTCATTCTTGATGCAATTGATCCTTAATTGGCCTTTACAATATGAGTCATTCAAGACATCAAATAACACGCATAAAGAAAAATAGGCATTGAATGAATTACTTGCCATTTGTGTACAAGAAGAAAAAAAGTTCATTCTTAAAAAGTGGTGGGGCTTCATATGAGTTTTATTTGGCTACTAGCTCTAAGAAAAGAGGTCATAACAAAAAAGACAATAAAAAATTGCATTGTTCCTATTTATGTATCGAATAAAGAGGTAGCTCGTTGCTTCTTTTATAAGAAGAAGAGGCATATAAAGAACGATTGCCTAAAGAAAAAGGCCTAGTTAAAAAGAAAGGTATACTCTTATCTCTCGTGTGATTTAACTATCATTTAGTTCAAACTTGTTATGACACATAGTGAACTAATATTAGATTTACAATTTACAATTTTAATACCATGTAAGGTTTTCTCAATGTAAAGAAACCGAGTCCTAGTGAACATAAGGTCTTTCTAAGAAGTAGGATTGGCTTAACTATGGAAGTAGTAGGAATTTTTAGGATTATTTTATCTTTTGTATTGGACCTTGAATGTTTCTATTTCTTTCTAGAAATCTTATTTCTATCTCTAAACTTGTTCCCTTGGGATTTTCATTAGATATTTTTGGATTGTTTTCAATTTAATGAAAAATTTTGTTCTTGTTGAAAAAATTTCTTCGAATGATGGTTGTATAGGATCCATACTAGCATTTATGTTACTACTTCTTTAATGACTATGCATAGTAGTTTTGGTATTAAAAGATGTATTATGAATGAGAATTTTGCTAGCTTATGGCATAGAAAATTGGGACATACCTTCATAAAGAAAATCAAGAGAGTGATAAAGGATGTGGTGTTTGAATTTCTCGACTTTATTGACTTTGATTTATATAAAAAGGCTAGAAAAAATTCTGAACTATTAAAGATCATATACATTGACATCTACTACCCAAATTTATGTTCTAATAGTTAAAAGTATTTCATTTCCTTCATTGATAACTACTTATACTACATGCATATCTACTTGCTTTATAACAAAGTGGAGCACTTAATGCCTTTCAAATTTATAAAGCAGAAGTAGAAAAATAATCCAATAAACAAATTAAAATAGTGAGGTTGGATAAAAAAGATGAATATTTGGGTAGGTACACTAATTATGGACAAGCCATGGTCCATTACTTGCTAAGTTTCTTAAGGAGTATAGTATAATTTCACAATATACCATACCTAACTCACCTGATATGGATGGTGTGGCTAAAAGAAGGAATAGGACATTATTAATGAACATAGTAATGTGCATGCTGAGAAACTCTAAACCTTTTGTGTCTTTGTGGAAAGAGGCACTTAATGTAATATTCTATGTTTTGTAAGTTAAAATAGTTCCTAAAAAATGGAAAGAAATAATTAAAAAGGAGTCAGAGAGAGAAAAAAGGCCAATCAAGACTAAAAGAACCAATTCAAACCTAACTGACAGAGAAATTACATATTTAGAAAACATGAAAATTAACTTGAGAAATGAATATCCCTTATCATAATATTATGAAATAAGGTTAGTAGATTAACCAGATGAAATTGGTTTCACTAAATCCTTAACGGTATATAGTTTAGGATCTTGGGTAATAATAATCTTGACTAGACTTTTCCAAACTATTTTAAATCCTTGTAATTTCTAAGCAAATATTTTTAATAAAGAAGAGAATTTAAATTTTAGCATGGAGTTAACATGTAGAGGCAAAATGGATATTTTTGAAAAAGCTTTAAAACCTTAGAGAGAGAAAGAGAGAGAGAGATATATATATATATAAATATATAAAAGATGCTACACTCATTCCTCTCTCTATAACCAACCTAGGCAATACCAAAACTCTTTCATGGTGGCATGAAGAAGGAAGAAGGAAGAAGGGAAAGGAAGTTAAATATAGATAAGGAAATTTGCTAAATTTAATTATGATATTGTTATAAAACTTCTCCTACTCATTGTGCTCTCTCTCATGGTCATTTTGGTTTCTCTAAAAGGAAAATTTTGTGGCTAGTATCTTGAGTAAGGAAGCTCTTTTGAGGAAAACAATTATACCAGAAGAATCTTCATTAAAGGCACACTAAGCAAAGTATGATTTAGGTTGGAAAATTTTGCATTCTTGGAACCCTAACCATGGGTAGGTTTGGCCATGATAATAAGAGTAATTATATATTTTATACTCCTTATATTTAGTTTTATAATAATTCAATGAGACTAATTTGATGACCTCATGTTTATTTTATATTATTTAGGTCAAATTGGGATTAATGTGCTTTAATAGCATAATTAGTGAATTTGAGTTTTAATTGTTATTATTATGTTTTAATTAACAGAGGCCCAATTATCTATATTTATATTTTTGTAGATTAGTTAAGTCAACAGATAGACTTGGACACTTCACAAATGGGCTTTAGATGTAGGGTTTATTTCATTTAGGAATTAATAATATATTTTTATAATTTTAGACCATCAAATGTAACCCTTGCCCATCTGGTGTTTTAGATTTTTCTTTTAGGTCATCTTCAATCAGAGACACATTCTCTTTTACATCATATCTCCAGAGCCTTCATAAATAGTTTTCTTTTAGAGCGTTTTGTTGCATTTTCTTTTGTTAATGGCTCTCTAAATTTTTCTATAATCAATTCAGGATACTAAACCTGATAAAAATACTAGAATTTATGGTTTGAATATACACTAGTTTGATTTTAATTATAGACGAATTTCTTTTTCTTCTTCTCTTTCTTTTTGTGTTGATCTTGATTATACTGATTGGATAATTTAGATGGCATAATTACTTGTTCATTTACATGATTTGAGAGATATATTTAATTTAATCAGTTGATTGATCAATTGAATTCATTCTATTTATCACATTAGAGATTTTTGTATGATTATCCTGGTATGCTCAAAGAGGAGTTAGATTGATTCTATATTATTAGGCTCAATAATAGGAATCGATCAGAACTCTAGGTGGTAACTTAGAGACATTAGATACCAATAATCCAGAAATTAAAATTAAACCAAGGGAATTTTTAGATAATGAGAAAGGTGAGATATCAAGAGAGGGAATCTAAAATAGATTATGTTTTAGCAAATTGCTTTGTGTTTTAATCTGTTCCCATAGCTGATTTTCTATTTTAATCAATCTTTTAATTTTGCATACAACCTCTATTTGAATTAATTTTGTTTCTATGATTTCTTAATCTAATTAATTTGATCAAAGGCTCCTTGAGAGACAACTTGGTGAGCATTATATTACAAATTTATAAAATTAACTAATCTTAGCCAATTCAACAACTGAGTTTCTTGTTACCAAGATTTTGGTGCCATTATTGGATAGCCAATTAGTCATAATCAATTAGAGTAAGAATTTCATTATTTTCAATTTCAATTTAGCTTTCTCACTTGTTTTCTATGGCCAATTTCAAGTGATTTTGGTGTTTTGAGGTTGTTTTGGGCAGCATCAACACCAGGGATGACTAACGCCAATTGAGCTAAAATTTGTTGTTTAGGTTCTAGATGTTGTGAAGATTCAAAATTGCTGCTACGCTATGTGGCAAGCCATTTTTTAGCCAAATTCCATTGTTTAAACCATTTTTTCAATGTTTTAATATTTTTCATATTATTTTTTGCTATTTTTTCATTTTTTAAAATTTATTTTAATTTTTCTTTTGCATTTTTTAAGTGTTTTCTTTGATTTTGTTTTGTGTTTGGTATATGACTGGATTCTCTAAGAGTGAATTGATTGAGTTTGATCCTAAAATTGAGAGAACCTTTCATACATAAGCCAAAATTCATAAGATTAAAGACAACATAGTAGTTGAATTAGTTTTTGAGTTAATTAATAACACTAAGGTTGATTCTGAATTAGTAAACATGGCTAGGAATGATTATAATGATAGAAATTTTAAGGAATTAACAGCTTCTGATGTTAACTAGTAACCCTTGTGTATTCAATATCCTGAACTTAATATTAACTTTGAACTAAAATTTAGATTGATACACTTGCTTCCAAAGTTTCTTGGCCTTGTAGGTGATGGCCTTTATAAGTATCTTAGGGAGTTTAATGTAGTCTGTTCTACTATGAAATCTCAAGGAGTGTCAAAGAAACACATCAAGCTGAGAGCCTTCCTTTACTCATTGGATAGAGCCCCCAAATATTGGCTCTTCTATCTAAAGCCTATTACTATCACTTGTTGGAGTGATTTGAAACAGTTATTCCTTGAAAAATTCTTTACTACTTCAAGAACTATTGCTATCAGAAAGGATATATATGGTATTCGTCAAATGAATAAAGAGACATTACATGAATAATGGGAAAGATTTAAGAAGCTGCGTGCAAGCTATGCCTACCATCAAATAAGTGACTAATTTTTTATTCAAAATTTTTATAAAGGCCTTCTACCTATAGATAGAAGCATGGTTGATGCAGCTGGAGGAAGAGCATCGATTAATAAAACTCCAATACCTACCAAAGATTTAATTGTAGATATGGCTCAAAATGCACAACAATTTGGTACCAGATTAATCACTCCACCCCGAGATATCAATAAGGTTTACACTAACTTATGGATCAGCAAATAAGCTTGATGAACTGGCTTTTATGGTTAGATAATTGGTACTTAAACAAAGGTCACCACAATAATTTCTTGCACCTCTTTGTGGCATCTGTTCCTTAGCCACATACACCACTAATCAGTGCCCTCAATTGCAAAGCAAAACTGAATCATGTGTTGGCATTTTTCTTGGTAGAATTTTGAAGTAGCAAAGCAAAATAGATATGATCCTTATGCAACCACATATAATCTTATATGGAAAGATCATCTAAATCTAAGATATGGAAGTAGGTCTAATCAATAACAACAATAATAACCACCAAAATTTAACACTGTAGAACTAAGTAACCAATAATTAATACAGTAAATGCTTAAATCAAAGCCAAGCATATAGAATATAATGAAGTATGTAAAGTTTCATATCGAAGAGGAAGGTCTTGGGTTAAGGTCATATAAGTGAAAGTAGTACTCTTCCCACCAGCGACGCATTTTCTCGCAAAAGGGAGGAACAAAACCTCAACTACTAAACCCAATTTTAGACATAGCTGAACTGGGGACAATATCGTTGGAAGCTCTATATGGAGGTAGTATCAGAGTCGGTATAGCCGCATATGCAACCCGAGGACGGGTTAGCCTCAAAAGGGGATGGAATGTAAAATCTTACATCAAAGAAGAAGGTCCTCAACTAAGGCCATATCCGTGGGAGTAGTACTCTCCCCACTAGTAACCTGTTTTCTTGTAAAAGGGAGGAACAAAACCCTGGCTATAGAACTCAGTTTTAGACATGGCCAGATAAGGGACAATATGGCTGGAGGCTCTGTGTGGAGGATAATAGAGTGAAGAAAATCAAAGAAAAAACCCAAAACAAAAATAATACTGATAAGGGAGAGACTTCTACATACAATAAACCCCTTCCATTCCTAAATGAAATGACTCTATCTAAGAAAATTGTTAAAGCTAAATTAGATAGGGAAATCATAGAAACATTCAGGAAAGTTGAAGTGAATATGCTCGTCCTTAAGGCAGTTAAACAAATTTTGAAATATGCAAAGTTTTGGAAAGAGTTGTGCATTCAAAAGAGGAAGTTGGAAGGTAATGAGAAATTGAACATAGCAAAAATATGTCAGCATTAATTCAGCCAGCTATGCCTACCAAATGCAACAATCCTGGGACATTCACCATTCCATGCATAATAAGGAATATGCAGTTTAACAATGCTATATTAAATCTAGGTGCTTCAATTAATGTGATGCCCAAGTTTGCATATTCTTTTTTGCAGATTGAAAAGTTAAAGCCAACTGGAATGATGATTCAACTAGCAAATAGAAGCACAGTATAACTTGTGAGAGTCTTTAAAGATGTTTTAATAAGGATAAAAGATTTAATTTTCTCTATTAATTTTTATGTTTTAAATATGAAGGATGATAATGTACATAAATATGCACCATTGATTTTAAGTAAACATTTTTTGAAAACTGTAAAAATAATAATTAATGTGCATGATAGTACTATTTCAATAGAGTTTAATGATGATGTGGTTTATTTTAATATTTTTGATGCCATGAAACATCCTACAGAAGAACATTCTACTTTGCAAGTCAATATGATAGATTTGTTGGTTATTGATATTTATGATAATATGGCTTATAAGCTTCTTGATATTGTAAATTTATAGATAATATTCAATGCCTAGACTATTATGGTGAATTGAAAAAATGTGCTGCATGTTCTAAAACTAATGAATATTTAAATTCCACTAAATCTATTTATATTATTGAAGAAACTAGTTTTGTCATTTTGTTTGATTCTCATATGCTTTCAAAAGATATTATTTCTTTTATTAAAAATAGTGAACAAGTGAATGGTATTGTAGATGTAACTTTAAACAGGTTAGTGCCATCCATATAGCAACCACCTACACTCAAGCTCAAGCCTCTACCTGATAATCTAAAGTATGCTTTCTTGGAAAAAGGCAAGAAACTACCAATGATAATAACAAAGAATCTCTAATTTGACCAAGAAACGAGATTGTTAAATCTATTAAAGAAGAATAAGAAGGTATTAGAGTGGACACTTTTAGATATTCCAATAATTAATCCTCCTACATATATGCATTGAATTTTATCAAAGGAGAAAGTGAAACTAGTGAGGTAGGCCCAAAGAAAACTTGACCTTATAATTTTGGATATGGTTAAGAAAGAGATAAGTGGACTACTTTCAGCTGGTATCATTTATCCTAGATCTGACAACAAGTGGATAAGTCCAGCACAGGTGATTCCCAAGAAGACAAGTATCAATAGATACCTAATGAGAAAAATAAGCTCATTCTCATAAAAGTACAAAATAGTTGGAGAATTTGTATAGATAATAGAAAGCTCAACTAGAAATGATCATTTTCCTCTCTCATTCATAAACCGAATGTTAGAGAGATTGGTAAGAAAATTTCATTATTGTTTCCTAGATGAGTTCTTTTAAATACTTTCATATCCATATAGCTCTAGAGGACCAGGAAAAAAACCACTTTTACCTGCCCATTTAGTGCATTTACTTATACAAGGATGCTTATAAAACTTTGTAAAGCTCCTGGCACATTCAAACGATGTATGTTGAGCACTTTTTCTAATTTTCTTGAACATTGCATAGAGGTATTCGTGGATGATTTTACTATTTATAGCTCTTCATTTGATAATTGCTTGATAAGCTTAAGGCATATTTTAAAGATATACATTAAGAAAAATTTGATTCTTAACTATGAGAATGTCATTTTATAGTAGAACAAGGCATCGTTTTGAGGCATGTAGTTTTTAGGAAGCATTAAAGTAGATAAGGCTAAGATCGATGTTATTGCTTCTTTACCTTACCTCACTTATCTGCAAGAAATGCATTCTTTTCTTGGTCATATAAGATTCTATAAGCGATTCATCAAAGATCTTAGTAAGATTATTCTTCCACTTTCTAGACTCTTTCAAAAAGATAAGGACTTTAATTTTGATAAGTAATGTAAGATATCTTTTGATGAGTTAAAGAAAAGGCTCGTTTCTCCACCAATCATCCAGCCATCTAATTAGGAGTTTCCTTTTGAGTTGAGATATGATGCATTGAACTTTATAATGGTTGCAATTCTTTCTCAACATGTAGATAAGAAATCACATGTGATATCTTATGCATATTGCACTTTGGATGAGGCTTAAACTAATTACACCACTACTAAAAAGGAGCTTTTAGCTATTATTTTTACTTTAGACAAATTTCATTTTTTATCTACTTCATTCTAAAGTGATTGTTTATTTTGGTCATGTAGCTTTGAAGTTCCTCCTTAAGAAGCCTTTTACAAAGTCTAAACTCATTAAATAGATGCTGCTACTACAAGAATTTGATATTGATATCAAAGATAAAACTGAAGCAAAGAATTTAGTAGCTGACCACTTGAGCAAAATTCCTCATTCCACATTCCTTAAAGTCTCACGCTGTGAATCACCCACCTATTAAAGACAATTTTATAAATAAGTAGCTATATCAACTGCATGGTAAAGATCATTGGTATGCAACTATAAAAAATTTCTTGGTTGCATCTAAGTTGCTTGCACATTTTAAAATGCACCAAATCGATAAGTTTAAAAGTAAAGCCAAATATTACACTTAGGATGATTCTTATTTGTGGCGTATGTATAGTAATCAAGTTATTAAGAGGTGTATTTTCTGATTAATGAGTTCACATATATTTTGTATTTTTGTCATACACTCATATGTGGTGGTCATTTTTTGTCCTCAACCTACTGTTAAGAAAGTTTTGGATTTTAGATTATATTGGCCTACTTTATTTAGAGATGCATATGAATATTG
The DNA here is from genome assembly GCA_032878935.1 of Erythrophleum fordii. NCBI lineage: Eukaryota > Viridiplantae > Streptophyta > Magnoliopsida > Fabales > Fabaceae > Erythrophleum > Erythrophleum fordii. The sequence continues at coordinate 19,009,014 of JAVQMF010000050.1, forward strand.
TAAGAATTATACACAATGCCAACAAGTAGGTAACATTTCTTGTAGAAATGAAATACCTTAACAATCATTGTTGTTTTATGAGATATTTGATGTATGGGGTATTGATTTCATAGAACCATTTCTAGTTTCCTTTGGTTTTGTGTATATTCTTCTTGTTTTGGATTATGTTTCAAAGTAAATGGAGGTTAAAGTCACCAGAACTTATGAGTATTCTATTGTTGTAGATTTTATTAGATCTCACATTTTCTGCAGGTTTGATATTCCTAAAGCAATGATTTTTTATTAAGGCTTTTAGTTATGCAATAGAAATAAGCAAGTCTGCTCTGTAAGTATAGTGTGATGCACAAAGTAGCAACTCTTTACTATCCATAAATAAATGTACAAGCTAAGGTCTCAAACAGAGAAACAAATCAAATTTTAGAAAAGATAGTTCAGCCTAATAGTAAAGATTAAATAGTTCAGCCTAATAGAAAAGATTAAAGCAAGAGATTGAAGGATGCATTATGGCCTATTGTACCATTTATAAAACCTTTATAGACATGTTGCCTTATAGGTTGGTGTTTAGGAAAGTATGTCACTTGCCAATCGAAACTAAACATAAGGCCTATAAGGCAGTAAAGAAGTGTAACATGGATATATCTTAAGTAGGTTATTAAAGAAAACTTTAAATCCAAGAGCTAAAAGAAATCCGATTGGAAGCTTGTAAGAACTTCAAAATATATAAAAAGAAGATCAAGGCTATACATGATAAAATAGTCAAAAGAAAAGAGTTTTATGTCAATGAAAAAGTCCTTCTCTATAATTCACACCTTAAGTTGATGTCCGGTAAGTTACATTCGATATGGATTAGTCCATTTGTGGCTACTAATATTTTTTCTTATAGTGCAGTTGAAATCATGAATGAGTCAATCAACAAGTACTTCACAGTTAATGGACAACGGTTGAAACACTTCTATAAGGGATTTTAGGAGCAAACAGTGGATGATTTACATCTATACAATGCTATATACACCTAACTCACATAATTGTACCTCTCTTTCTTCTCTTTCATTTTCATGTCTTATATGTGACTGATAAATTGTATTTATATTGACAAAAATGTAAAATTTAAGTGTAGGGGAGGAGGATTTGCTTTTTTTATTTAGTGTGGTTCTTGTTTTGCTTTTTTTTTTTTCCCTTTCATTTTTGTTTTCTTCGGCTTTTGTTTTTCATGTGAAAGTTGTAGGTTGAAGTAATTTAGGTCTGAAGGTATTTCAACATGATTGGAAGTTGATCTTGTTTGCTTGAATTCAAGTATATGGGCAATAAATTTGATTTTAATGGATTAATTTTGATAGTCTTTAACCAATAAAGATTTTAAGCCTTATATTATTTCTTTCTTGTTGTAAGCACTTGCCTATCATGATTTTCACTCTAAAACTTGTCTTAATTCTTGATTGAGATTACAATTGCACATGGATGTATGAAGATAATTTAAACATTCTTTTCTTTATTAGCCATCTAGATAAATAACTAACCTATACATATTATCCTTTGTTAAAACTCTTTGAGCTTATTACATTTTTCTTACAATTTTAACTCATTACAAACTGAATCCAAATATATGTCCCACCCCACCTTAGGAATTGAAAAGCATTGCATTTGATTAATAAAGAAGGAATATTAAGTAATGCATCAAGTTGGGGTGTTGAAAAAAAATGGAAAAAGAAATATGATGAAAGTTATGGTTGAGATGGAGTGTAAAACGCACTCAACCTATAATCATTGAAATATATATATATATATATTTGTATTTGTATTTGTTTAATGAGAAATAAATGTCTGAGTAAGATGTATAGTTGTACAGTTGTTTCATTGTATTTATTTGATCACTGCTATTTTGATTCTTGAGGTGTTTGCCCATTTTTTCTTATATTGTCATCATTACCTCTACCTTTGCCCCATTACAACACATAGTGTAGGTTCAAAGGATAAACAAGCTTATGGTAGTGAGATTATGATAGGTTGAAATTGAGCAAAACACTTACCCTAAACACTTAAGAGAATCGAGAATATACACACATCTAGTGAGGGACTGCTTACTTTGATTCATTCTTGTCAAATGAAATTGTCATACTACTTGTTTTTCTAAATTGCGAGAAAGATTGCCTTTGACTGTTAAGATTTTGTAAGACTTAAATTGCCTTTAACATTGCAATTTTCACATCTTTGTTTTTATTTTTGGTTTTTGTGTTTTGCCTAAGATTGCAAAAATATTAAGTGTGGGGGAATTTGATAATATGAGTAATTATACATTTTATACTCCTTTACTTAGTTTTATAATAATTCATTGCGGCTAATTTGATAATCTTATATTTATTTTATATTATTTAGGTCAAATTGGGATTAATGTGTTTTAATTACATAATTAGTGAATTTGGGTTTTAATTGTTATTATTATATTTTGATCAACAAAGGTCCAATTATCTGTATTTTTGTTTTTATAGATAAGCTAAGCCAATAGATTGACTTGGACATTGCACAAATGGGCTTTGGATGCTGGGTTTATTTCATTTAGGAATTCATGATGTAACTCTAGTCTAGTGTTTTAGATTTTCCCCTTAGGTCATCTTTAGTTAGAGTCATATTTTTTTTACGTTATATCTCTAGAGCCTTCGTAAACAGTTTTCTTCTATAGTGTTTTATTTCATTGATGGCTTTCTAAATTTTTCTGTAATCAATTCGAGATACTAAACTTGATATCAATACTAGAGTTTATGGTTTGAATATACACTGGTTTGATTTTAAATATAGATGAATTTCCTTTTCTTCTTCTCTTTATTTTTATGTTAATCTTGATTATACCAATTGGATAATTTAAACGGCATAATTACTGGTTCGTTTGCATGATTTAAGAGATATATTTGATTTAATTAGTTTATTAATAAATTGAATTCGTTTTGTTTATCGTATTAGAGATTTCTATGTGATTATCTTGGTGCATTCAAATAAAAATTGGATTAATTTTGTATTATTAGGCTCAATAATAAGAATTGATCATAACTCTAGGTGGTAATCTAAGGACATTAGATATCAGTAATTAAGAAATTAGAATTGAACCAGGGAAATTTTTAGATGACGAGGAAGGTGAGATATCAAGTGTGGGAATCTAGAATTTATTACAGTTTGAGAAATTGCTTTGTTTTTTAATTTTTTTTGGTAACTAATTTTCTATTTTAATCAATATTTTAATTATGCATACAACCCCTATTTGAATTAATTTTGTTTTTGTGATTTTCTAATCTGATTGATTTGACCAAAAGCTCCTTGAGAAATGTCTTGGTGAGCACTATATTGCAAATAAGTAAAACTAACTAATCTTAGCTGGTTTGACAATTGTGAGTTTCTTATTATCAAGCCAAGAGAGGGTATGACTGAACGAAATATATATTTGATGAAAACTTGGTGAAATCAAAGGTTTATAAGGGTAAAGAATAAGAATATGCAAATAGATTTAGTTAAGAACCAAAAGAAAGGCATGTGGCTTCACCTAAGGATTAAATTTGGCCTTGAGAAATTTAAAACCCTAAAAAAGTTAGTTAATTCATATAATATCTTGCTTTGGTTTGCTCAGCTCTATCCGAAAGGGTGAGTTGATGCTTAGGTGTCTACTGCTGCAGCCAGGCGAAGCATGATTCTATAGTTTCGATGGCCTTCATTAAGGTCTTCGACCCCCTTAGTCACTACGAACGCCCCCGATCAGTGCAATAGGATGTGTCTATTTATTTATCTCTTGACTCGAAATGGGAGCAGGTTTGAAAAAGGATCTTAGAGTGTCTAGTGGAATTATAGATACCTTATAACCTTCAAATTCCTTATGAAATAAACAAAAATTCCCAAGATGGGAGGTTATATGGTGTGTCTAAAACAAGAGGTTGAAGTACTATCTAGGAAAGTTTTTAATTTAGTTTCATGATTTAAGGGGGTCTAAAGGAGTAACATAAAGGCTAGATAAACTATTATTTGAGGAAAATAATAAGATTTGATTATGTGCAAATTTAATACCATGGAAAACCCTTAACTAACCCTAAGAATAGATTAGATGATAAGGCTAAGTTTTTGGACTTGTTTTAAGCATAAAAAGTGAGTAAATTAAGATAGATAAATGAGGGAATTACTACATGAAATATGACAAATGGAATGAGTTATTTTGAAATATTTAAAGTAATCAAATCCATACTTTAAAACTTAGTTTGTATATATATTGCTAAAATGAGATTGAATATGTCTTATTTGATTATTTTATACTTTAATTAATGTGTCTAGGCCAAGCAAGTAAGACCACACCAAAGTATATGTGTATGTAAGGCTTTAGATCAAGAGAAGGAAAGCAAGGGAATTGATTGAATTTAGTTATTAAGGTAGTTTTTCCTTCATTCTTATATGTACAATTGGTTTGCTTAAGTCTTTAGTTGCTTGTGTATATTATTTACAAATGGTTAGCTTGTTGATTGTTTAAATAAAATATACAATTGCATAATACCTATTTGCATTTGTGAGAGAGGTGGTTCTTTATTAGGTGAGGCTAGGGAAGTGAGTATGGATTTGCTCTACCTTAGGCCAAAAGTCTCTGGAGGTATAGATTTGCTCTTGTTTGAGCTAAGAAAACCCTTAAAATACAAATTTACTCTCTTCTATATGACTTAGCTATGACTACATAGCATGTATGCTTAGTTCTATGTGTTTGATTGAACCATATGTGTATTTGAATATTGGTTTAGTTATTAGGATTCCTTCAATCTCATATTTTTCTATCTCCACTAACCATCGCCAAGTGAAACTTAAAGGCAGGAAAATGAAGATGTAAAGCCCTAAAAAGAACTAAATTTTACAAGTGTGCAACCTAGAAAGGCAAAACACTTCTCTGAGTTCATCCTCATTTTTTAAAATTCTCATTTGCCCTTAAATGATTATGTTACTTGAGTATTGGTACCTAGTCTTACTTGATTGAGCTCTAATACTACTATTTTTCTTGCTTGATCACATTATGTTAGGTAAAATAGATTAAAGAGGTTCAGGGATTAATTTTTGTTTTAGGGATAGTTATATTGGTTTCTTTCTTTTTCTTGGCAGATGAGTACAAGATGGATGCATGAGAATGATTAAATGGAACCACGGAAATTAAAGTGAAAAGAAGCAAAAACATCTAATTTACTCTTTCTCTTCCTTTCCAAATTGTATGGGATGTAATGAATATTATTATTGGTTCTTCTCTCTTGCTTAGAGTTGAAATTAGAGTTTCCTTAACAGCTAGTTATGTTGGTGGAATGATTTCAATATTTCAAAGATGTGTTTCAAAAAGTGGAAACAATGTTTTTTCCTTCAAAGCATAATTAATCTATATTGAATTTAGTGGCAACTTCAATTCCATTGCATTTCAAGTATATCTTTATCCGTTAATTGTGATTTATTTCCCCATTATGTACACTTAAATCTCTACTAGATGGAAGGATTGCAAATAAGAGGGATGGGGGATTTTCTTTCTTTCTTATTCATTTCCTTTCCTTACTTTTTATACATATCAAACAAAGGAAAAATATTTTCCACCCTTTCTTTCCTCTCCTTTCCTCTCTCATCTCTCGTACCAAACATACCATTAGATTTATAGCTTAACACCTATATAAGAATGTTCTTGAACTAACATGGATTAATAGACTTAGTCAATTCTATTGAATAATTATACTCCTAACAGTTAACTAGTTGGCTTCTTTTTTGTGTTTTTAATTTAGTGATAACTCCTATAATTTAAAATATTCCTTATTTTTTATATCGTATAAGAGCTTTCTTAACTTTTGGTAGATAGTATAAGCCTGCTTTCTAGCTTGAACTCTAATATTATTTTTCCAACATCAGTTAGTATCAGTATTTTACTATAGGCATACTTGCAAAAGTACTATATAGCATTTTCATTAGAAAAGAAGAATTAAAATGGTTCTACTGGTACAGTTGATCGTAGTGGTGTATTAGCTCATGAGATTCTCTTTGATTAGTAGTGATTGGTACTGCCTAGAGGTACACAAATGGTGCTCCGTTGGGTAGATTTGATAGTCTGAATTTTGTAAATAATTGGGATAAAGCTCACTTCTGTAAATGAATGAGCAAGTTGGGTAGCGATGGAAATACGATTGGAACAAGTTAGTGAATGCTAAAAGAAAAAGGGAGACAAGGAGCATATTAGGGAAAAGTTGGTAAGGCAGTGAACGAGGAGGGTCCCTCCACCCACTAAGCATGTTAATTTAGATCAATGATATGGAAAGCTAATATTGATATTGATAGAGATCGAAATCAACCAAACAAAAAACATTGAATGCTGCTACCTTTTTGACTGACAAAGGAGTTGTTTACCAAATTCTTTTGCAATCAAGATTGTTTGTGTCAAAGCTTTATTATTGTTTTAGAAAAATTTTTATTCTCGTTGATTGTTGATTGCTATGAATAAGTGACATTATTTGGAGGTTTCTTAATCGAGGATAAGACCATTTGCGTATGCAATGCACATTAATTGACGATCTGCAAATCTGATGAAGCATCTTAGTCGGTCACAAAACTTTTCAGAACTTTTTGATAACACTCGTCCATTAAGTCCCTTCCAGATAATCGCCAAGTCAAGTTAAAAGTTTTCTCTTTAATTTTTAAATTGCAAGTAATTGTATTAAGACAATTGTGCTTACTTCAATTCAATTATTTTTGTTTCCATAACTTAATTAAAGATAAATTAATTACACGATAACCGAAATAATTCATCTAGGTGAAGTTAAAAAAATTTTGAATCTTGCAAAACTAATGCATTAAAAGCTTGCTTGGTACATTATATAAGATAGAGTCTAATAATATAAAACTTAATAAAATAAATTTGATAAAATTTTAAAACTATGTAATATTTGTAACATTATATAGGATAATATATTCTATAAGATAATACTACTATATATTGAATGATACATTATGTAACATTGGATAAAATAAAAATTAACATTTTTAACAAAAATACCCTTTTATTTTAAAATATATTATATTTATTCAAATTTGTCATGAAATATTAACTTTAGAGAAATAAAAAGTCTTTCTATCATTAAAAAAAAAAGAGAAATTAAAACAAGAAAAAAAAAATAGAAAAATGGGCAAATTAGGCTAGGCCGCATGGCTATTTGACCCAACTATGTGGGTTAGTTTGGACTAATCTGACTAAGTCTTATTAATTTTTTTTAAAAAAAATTTATAAGAATTTATATGAAAATTTTATTTTTTTCAAGGGCAAAATATCATTTTATAGAAATTTATATGAAATTTTATTTTTTTAATGATCATTTTTAATTTTTATCAAAAATTAAAAAAAAAAATGGCCCAACCAACTTAACTTAATCTGACTTAGTATTAAAATAAACTAAGCTAACTTCGAGTGCCCAATAGCCTAGCTAAGTGAAATTGGGTCAAGTTAAAAAATAATAATAATTTAAACAAATTGGGTTGAGTCACTTAACTTTTGACCCCACCCTATCCTTTGAATTTTTTAAAGTATTTTTATTTTATAGGGATTTATATGAATTTTTTAAAAAATGTAATGTAATTTTACATAAATTTACATAAATTTTTTTTTCATAAGTCATTTTATAATTTTTAAAAAAAAATTACCTAAAAAATCAATTCAGATCTAATTAGGTCAAAAATTTAGATCGACCCAACCTTTGAACATATTTATAGGTGAGAGTTGAAATAAAAAAATATTAATAACGTCTTATGCATCAAATTTTAAAAAGGACTAATTCCATTCTTCAATGCTTGATTAAATTATATATCATTAAGATATAAAATATAAGTCTATAAATATATTATTTAGACTAAATAAGTGATAAGTTTATAATATATTATATTAACTTATATTATTAAATTTAATATAATATACTAAACACGTTCAAAATACCATCAAAGAAAGACTCTTATTCTCATTAAACCACTTTTTGACTCTAAAATTATGCCAAAACAACAATTTTGAGCAATGAGCTAGTTAATGCATATTGTTAGCCAAATCAGTAATAAAAACACTGTAGTTTTTGTGATTATTATAAAATAATAATACATTAACCTTCAAGTTTATCTTTACAAGAATCAATTAAAAATTCAATTGAATTAGTGCCTATAATTTTTTATAATTAAAGTTTTATTTGAATGCAAAGCTCAACGGCATTTATAATTGTAAAAATTTTAAATATGATAATAAATCAGCGTTTATAATTTTGCTTATGGAAGTAAAAGTAAATAAAAGCTCATTTGATGTCCTAAACTATAGTTGTAAGATGAAAATTTGCCATCATCATTAATATTACAAAAAGACAATCATTGATTAGGGTTGATCACAATGCGAATTAGATCCAATAATTTTTACGGAAAAAAATTTATATATAATTTCTTATATTTTTACTATTAAAATTTTCAATTAAAATATAATAAGTATAATTTTTTAATAATATTATGACAAATATATAATTTTTATATCCAATTATATAATTTTTTAATTAAAATATATGTTTGTCATGATATTATTAAAGAATCATGTATTTATTATATTTTAATTGAAAAATATAATAAAGAATATATAAGAAATTGTAGCTAATTTTAATTTTTGTTATAATCAAATAAGATTCTTAGATTAAATTAAAGAAAAATTAAAAAAAATTAATTAAATAGGAATACCAACAATAGTGGGACAAGAAAGTTATTGGGGTGACCTAGGAAGGTGGAGACTTCTCACACATATCTCATAAAAGACAAATTTAAAAATATTTATTTATTAAAAAAATAAAGACAACAAGAAATAAGTGAAAATAGAAATGGGAGGCTGCTGCCTGTAGCTAGCTGTTAGCAACAGCCCCTAAAAATGGAACTGATGTTATGAAAAAAGTTGACGAGTACAAGAGAGAAGAAAGAAAAGAAGAAAACCCTAATGTTTTGTTAAATTAGTGTCAATAATTATTCTCAACAAACCCAAATTAATATCTAAGCAAAGCAAGTCTAGGTTTAGTAACTGATATTCTCTAGCAAGGAACAGAAGTCCTCTTCTTCTTCGTCAAGGCAATTGATAACATGCTGGCACTTAATTATTTTTAACTTGCAAGGGAGGACGTTCAGCGATTTTGAAAAGCATTACTTTTTAACCGAGTGTAAAATAATAATAATAATAATAATAATAATAATAACAACTATCTAACTTTAACTTTTTATTTATTTTTTATTACCTTGTACACAAATTTTTATTAGGGTTTATTTTATTCCCTTTTATATAAATTATATGTAATTCGCTGTAGTAGAATTTAACTTATAAAACTTAATTGTTATACCATCTAATTTAATTTTGATGACACATAAGTATTCCTAATTAAATAGTAGGAATTTATGCAAATGACAAATCTTGCTCTTTTGTGAAAAAATAAATAAATGTAGTTGCATATTTTTTGGAATTAATTTCGTTTGTATAAATTTTTTAATAAAAATAATGATTTAGAAGGTATCGTTTTATAGAGTTATACACTTTTATATTTGAGGAAATATTTATTTGTTTTATATGTTAGACACAAGCATTTGGTTAAAGCAATTACATTCAATGTTCTGATATAACCTTGTTAGATGAACGAGAAAGTATATGGAGTTCTTTTTTAATAAAACGGTAAAGAAAACTCCTGTAGTGATAATGTGGCTGTAAGAAAAAGAAAAAAAGAAAAAAGATTTACTATCTTATTTAAATTAGAATTGTCAAAACAAGTCAAAAAAATATTTGACCCTACCCACCATTTGAACTAAAATAGTTTAACCTATTTAATTTATTATAACAAATTTTTTAAAAAATTAACAACAAAAAGCATTCAATATTATATCAAATAATAGAATTAATTATTCAAAATTCAAATAATTAATTTAAATACAATCAAAACTTTAAACACTCAAACAATTTCAATAACGATCAACATCTTGTCATTATTATCAAGCAAAAATAATTAATCGAAATACCAAAACATCAAACTAAAAAACTAGAACAAAATAAATAAGTCAATGAATTTGAAAATATAAAATTCTTAAAATTTCTTATAAAAAAACATTTTAAGATGCAAAAACTAAGGACTAGCCATTTTTGTATTTTTACAAAAAAGGACCAAACCCACGAATTAAATTAACAGGACTAAAACAACTTCAAAATTTTTAGGAGTTAGATAAAATTTAAACTCAATTCAGTATTTTAGTGGATTAAATGACTTCAACCCATTTGTACACTACTAATCCAATGAAAATTTTGAGTATAAAAGAAAATGAAATGATAATTATAGCTTTATGCATTGCAACTCATCTTTCAACTTGGTTGGTTTTATTCATGCACAATCACATCTGAAAATATCACAGCATCTAATATCAACCATTGAAAATAAAAATAAGTTAATTACTATTGTTAGTAGAAAGAAAATCAAATTCAGACTCTACATTCAGTAAACAAAATCAATTTAATTAATGAGCTTTTTTTGAAAATGTTCATCAATCAATAAAGAATCATTTTATATTAAAATATAAAAGTAATGTTTAAATAAATAGTTGTGCATCTGGTCAGCATCTAATTTTGGAAACTGTATTTCTATATTGGTAAATTTTTATCACTTTGGTTTTAAAAGAAATAATAAATTTTTGAATAAAAAATAAAGATAATTAAGTAAATTATTAGTTGATCATTAAAAAGAGCTGATATCATTTTATATGTTTATTTGCATAACGGGTGCACGTCTCATTTAATACATAAATCTATCTATAACTATATATAACAAAAGAATCTACTTATTAAATCAAAGGTTCATTCACAAAAAATAAATAAATAAATCATGGATTCATTTTTCTTTTACAATTTAACATATTTAAAGTTATAATTTAGAATGACCTAAAGAATAGTGTATTTAGGCCTAGCTTTCATTAAAAAAAAAAAAGAATCAAGAAAAAAAGGATCGTGTATTTTGACATACATCTTGATTAAATAAATGGATAGTTGATAATTAAAAACAGTGAGATTATTTTATATATGTATATTTGCATAATATCCCGGTGCATCCCACGGTGCACTTCTAGTTTTATACATAATCTACGTTTATAACTATATATATAAAACAAAAGAATCTATCTATTAAATTGATTTCTCTTTTATAATTTAACATATTTAAAATTATAATCTAGAATGACTTAAAATATAGTATATTCTGGCCTAGCTTTTTTTTAAAAAAAATTGTGTATTTTGGCACACGTCTGGATGACATGTAATTGAAATATGATTCACTGAACTAACACACAACTGCAATAATAATTATAATTAAAAAAAAACTAAGACACAAATTGTCAAAAGCAAATGCTTTGTTATCCAAGTGCAATTAAAATCTGCCTAATTTCTACTATACAAGATGGGACAAATTTTATCGTTTCCTTTTATAATTCACGAAATTCAAACCACGAAAAAATTTGACAAATTAAGGGGTCAACCTGTTACAACCCATTGGATAACTTGAGATAGAGAAAGATAAAGAAAGAATCATTTTTTATATTTTATTTAGTAATTAAATTTTGTTCAAATGCTAAAAATAAAAGAAGAATCTGTTTTCTTTAAATAGGTGCTCTAATAAAAAATAATTATTATATTTAATTTATACAAAATCTATTACATTTTTATTATCATTATTTATTATTATTTATTTCAACACTTTTTTATTTAATCAAATATATAAATAGAATAATATCTATATTTATTTTTATATTATATCAAACATAATTATTTTATTTTATTTTTATTTTTATTTTTATTTTCTTTCTATTTTTATTCTTAATAATTATGTGAATAATTAAAGGAAAAAAAAAAAAGAACGCCAACTGTTGCAATCTCCATACATGTTTTACTAAAGGATGATTTGGCTTTTATATAATATATTTTTAATAAATTATTAAATAAATATATTATTTTATCCCTCAAAATATTTAACGTTATATATTAGTTTTTAAATTTAACTTTTTTAACAAATTAATGTCTCAAGATTTATAACTGGCTCAATGTATATATTAAATTAATTTTTTTAAATAAAATAAACATTCAATTTTATTGAGAGAAAAGACTAACATATAATAAATTATAAATTTGGACATACTAATTCATATAAAGAATTTAAATTTAAAAATTAAGCATGAAAAAATATATTTTTTTAAAAGATAAAATTACTATGAAACTGAATTTCGAGGTTCTTTACAACATTTTCCAAAATTATTGCACCGATACTGACGCTTGTACTACCCAACAACCTGAAACGAATAGAAAACATACGGTAGTCACAGAAGTGGAGAAGGGAAGAGAGAGGACGGGCAGCCTATAAGAGAAGAAGCCAGTTTTAACATGAAAGAATAACCCAAAGAGAGACACTTTAAAGTAACAGATTTTGCTGCTTTGGGCATTGATTTCTTCGTCGGCTCACGCTCAGTTCATTCAAAGAGCAGCATCTGCTGCAACCCTCTCTCTCTCTCTCTCTCTCTCTCTCTCTCTCTCTCTCTCTCTCTCAGGTGTACGTTTTGTCAGATCTCGATTCTCTAAGTCCACGAAGCGAGCTCAACCGTCCATCTCAATTGTGGTCCTTTTGCTTTCTTCCCAACCCAGCCTTCTTCCCATATTTTTTTAATGCCAAGCAGTAACTGTTTCTTGCTCGCTGGGTTTCCATCTTTCCATAGTAGTACCCTCTGAGCCTGCCGTTTTCTGCCCTATTCCCTGCACAGAACCCGCATTTAAGACCTTAACCGAATTGCATAAAAACAGGGGAGGCGCACAAGAAAAGTGCATCAATGTATATTTAAGGCTCTTCCAGTCTTGGAATTGGAGTGTTAATATGTGAACATTTTCAAACTGAACCAAGCCGTAAGAGCAGCCCAATCAGGTGGCGCTGCTGCTGATATTTTATTTCTCTTTTTTTTTTCCCCCTTAATTCAGAAAAGGAAACGAGTTTATGCACTGTGTTTTTGGAAGGAGTTACAAGAAAGCTAACTATAAAGGCCTCTGCTTTCTTCCGTTTCTTTCCGTATATCCTGAAGTTGAAACTCTCGCCACACACCAACATTGACCTGGAGTAGGTACCTTTTTCTGTAGTTTGGTATCTTTCACGATGCGAAATCTCTCTCGCTAGATTTCGCTCTTGTCAATTTCTCTTGAGTTCGATTTGGGGTTTGGGATATGTCTGATTCAGTTTTTTAAATTCTGTGTAAGTTTTTCCAGATCTTTATAATCTCAACGCAATGTCAACCCAGAAGCAAGCCGAGGAAGCCATCATGCCAAGCATGAATCAGACGATTGAGCGTGATGAGAGAGAGGAAGAAGAGAAGGGTGATAGCTCTGTTTTTAGCCTCAAAAGCTTTCTCTGGCATGGCGGATCTGCCTATGATGCCTGGTTCAGCTGTGCCTCGAATCAGGTAACAACCTACGAATCCACAAATCCCCACCTCGTAATTCATATCGAAATACGAAATTTTAAAGGGGTTCATTTCTGGGTTTTTGTGCTCCACAGGTTGCCCAAGTTCTGTTGACGCTGCCATATTCTTTCTCTCAGTTGGGAATGCTTTCGGGCATTATATTCCAAGTGTTCTATGGTCTGCTTGGAAGCTGGACTGCTTATTTAATCAGCATTCTGTACATCGAGTACAGAAGCCGGAAACAGAAAGAGAATGTCAGCTTCAAAAACCACGTCATTCAGGTCAACAACAATTTTAAAAATCTTCTCTTTGATCCGAACTCAGAACCAATTTACTCTAAATATCTGTTTAGAACAATTTTTACCGTTCGATTCTTCAATTTGATTCTGGGCAGTGGTTCGAAGTGTTGGATGGCTTACTGGGTTCACATTGGAAGGCTGTTGGATTGGCTTTCAACTGTACTTTTCTCCTCTTTGGCTCTGTTATCCAGCTTATAGCTTGTGCAAGGTGTCTCTCTCTCTCTCTCTCTCTCTCTCTCTTTCTATATGCTTTTTTCCAGCAATAACACCAAACTTTCAATTTTAATTACCTAGGTTTTTAGATAATTAATTTTAAAATAATGGGTTTTGGGTATTGTGTATTTTGCAGCAATATATACTACATAAATGACAAATTGGACAAGAGGACATGGACTTACATTTTTGGAGCCTGCTGTGCCACCACAGTGTTCATACCCTCATTCCACAACTACAGGATTTGGTCCTTCCTTGGCCTTGGTATGACCACTTACACTGCTTGGTATATGACCATTGCAGCCCTTGTTCATGGCCAGGTCTGTCACGCCAACGGTGTTGATTTTCTCCAGTAACTTTTCTTTCCTTATAGCCGTTGGATCTGAACTTCCCTTGAACACTGTTCTTGCAGGTTGAAAATGTGAACCACTCGGGCCCAACCAAGCTAGTTTTGTATTTCACAGGCGCCACCAACATACTGTACACTTTCGGCGGGCACGCCGTTACAGTGTGAGCCCTTCTTTTTAAGCTTTTGCTTATTGAGCTATAGACAAAACCAATCATGATACTGCTCTTTATTGTCTTGGACAAACGTTCAAAGGGGAGTAATAATAGGAGAAGTTCATTGCACAATGGCCCCTCCATTCAGATGCAGCTTTTGCCTGCATTCTAACTGGGGACTTGGAAATAAGACAAATAGTAAATCTAGCACTTTTTGAAGCACTCGTTAGTGTCTTGGCTTCCGGTTATACTCTGTCGTTCGCAATAAAAAATTTCAGACTTCAGATTTTGCTTTTTCCCCAAGACACCGTCCCTCACAATGGTATATTCCTTCTGTCAATAACTGTGCCAATGATATTTTACTGCCAGTCTGCCACATAAGTAAGAGACTTTTTCAGACAGCCCTACTGTTAGTCTGAGAATTGAGGGGCCATGGATTAAGGCACTAATATACTACAGTTCCCGCTTTAATTTATATACTTTCTCCAAAGGATGCCTTATTCCTTTTGAACATAAATTTAAGCTATTTTTATATTTTCAGAAAGCAATGAAAGATTTTTTTTTTTTCATTGTAATTGGTTTGGTTTATCTAAAAATCTCTGGAATTAATAGAAGTAGAGACCAGGTCTGTTGTACAGGCATGAGTGAAATAGTCCAGTTTTATTTTTTGAGACTGATGATAGTAGTAAAAGTTGAAGGAACTGATTTTGAAAGGATGTAGGGTTCATTGCTGATTTAGTATAAATGTTCGTGGACTCTGATTATTACAGGGAAATCATGCATGCAATGTGGAAGCCTCAGAAGTTCAAATACATCTATCTCTTCGCCACTCTTTATGTGTTCACCCTCACCCTACCATCTGCATCTGCCGTCTACTGGGCTTTCGGGGACCAACTCCTTGACCACTCCAATGCCTTCTCGCTCCTCCCTCGCTCGGGCTGGCGTGACGCCGCTGTCATTCTAATGCTCATTCACCAGGTCCATAGACTCCATACAGCTTCCCTTCCCTCACCCACCTTCACTTTTACTAAATTGAACACCAACTGCTTGGCAAAATGACAAGAAGAAATGAAAAGCAGATTTGTGGCCCAGTTTGTTACTAACTGATGGTATTTCTACACAACTGTGCAGTTCATAACATTTGGGTTTGCTTGTACGCCATTGTATTTTGTGTGGGAGAAAGTGATAGGAATGCATGACACAAAGAGCATATTTTTGAGGGCTCTTGCTAGGCTCCCTGTGGTGATACCCATATGGTTCTTGGCCATCATTTTCCCCTTCTTTGGCCCCATAAACTCCGCTGTGGGGGCTCTTCTGGTCAGCTTCACCGTCTACATCATCCCTTCTTCGGCCCATATGCTCACTTTTAGGTCTGCCTCCGCACGACAGGTAAATGGTCCAATCTCCCCACATCTTACCTTTTCTTTCTACCTTAAGTGCTTCTAGTCCTACTGGTTTCACTGTGTCCATCGTAGTGTTCTCTGCTTCTTAGAATCATACTTCAAGAAGAAAATGTCACTATTCAGGCATTCTTGGCTTCAAATTGCTAATCAACTATTATGCCTAAATGTTTTATCCAATGAATTATTTAACTAGTCGTCAAATTTCAAGTGTTGAGCATTTTGTCATATTCTAAGATATCAACCTGTGATCTCTAGAAAAGAACAACAGAGGTGCTCTGTTTTCTTGCCCCACCAAGATGCTAAAACCTTAGAAAGCAGACACAGGAATGAAGAGGGTTGTATATTGTAAAAACAGGACTGTCTGCTTATGCGTTGGAGACTGATGATTATGCTTACCAGATGTAATAAAGCATCTGAAGAGACTGTTGAACTAAATTAGCAGTGTATATTTGTGAGGATATGATTCCAGCTTTATGATTTAACTTGGAAGTGATTTCCAAGGTCACAGGCAGTTTTAATCCCAGCCCCACCCGTTATAATAACAATTATTTGAATTTGAAAATTTATGAGACAAGAAGAAGTTGGTGTCATTTTTTTGTCATTCAGTTTTATGCTCTAGTCCTAACTAAGACATGAGCCAATCCGGGGTTCTCAAGTGACCCTACTCAATACTCAAGTTACTATTCATATCCCTGGTCCTAACTGTTGCTCATAATGGGTCGGTCAGCCATGACATTGAGCTGAAACTATTCATGTCATACTATGATTTCGAAAGAAATTTTAACACTCACTGACGTCTTGTGTTCTTTATCGTTTGTGTTTGTGCGCAGAATGCAGCAGAAAAACTTCCCTCCTTCATTCCAAACTGGACGGTGATGTATGTGGTGAATGCCTTTGTGGTGGTGTGGGTTCTGGTGGTAGGCTTTGGATTTGGAGGGTGGGCTAGCATGTCTAATTTCATCAGACAGGTTGATACATTCGGGCTATTTGCCAAGTGCTATCAGTGCCCTCCCAAACTGCCTTCTTCCAATCACACAGCGCATCACTGAACTGAAAGCTCTCTTTGTTGTGGGGTGTGCTGTTTTATTTTATTTTTCTTTTTCTATTGTTTAATCTACATATATCTACATTGTCGTGAATGCTTGATGTTCCCTTATGTAACAAGGCTATATATTATTGTTACATGCTTAATCATAAACGATATAGCTAGCATAGGGATTGATGTTTCGCATGTAGCGATATCAAGTAAAGCCTGCGAGTTTCTAATTATGTCTTCAATTCTCAAAAGACCGTATGGTCACTATTGTGCCTAATCGAATTCAACTTTATAGCTAACATTAGGTAATAGTTTTCTACTTCACTTGATAAGTGGACACTGGGCCGGCCTAATTGCTGGTGCTATATATAATTTCAACAAAAATGGATTTTGCTTCCATTTCTACTGTAAATGAAACTCCACTGGGGCGTCGTGGTGTGGAATCTGCATCACATGGCCAGCACATTGGGTCAAACCCTGCCTATCTTTTGAGCATATCACGTGATCACATAAACTCATAACTTCGGAGCCATGATTAACAAGTTTAACTAAAGATATATTCATAGGTTCACCGAGTATTAAAAAAATAGGTAAATTATATTAGAAGTGGATTTTATTGAAAAGTATATTTAATATATGTCGATATTTTTTTTTTTCTATAAAAAAGAGTTAAATTAGAGTTGAATCAAGTAAAGAGTATCCGTGTCTTGATGACTTTGAAAGGTATAACCTTGATAGATGATATTTGAGGGTTAAATTTGACTTATTTGACAGGAAAAAAAAAAATAAAAAAAAATTATATAATATTTAGTATACTCTTATAATCATCGCCTAATAATATTTATCTCATTTTATATATTTTTTAAAATGAGGATAAAAAATTTATTTTTATTTTTATTTTTATTCTTAACTTCCAAACGGGTTAGGTGTTTGTAACTTTCACTTTTAACTTTGCTCCTCAGACCTCCCAAACTCTGCCTTTTTGCATCTAAACCCTGATTTCTTGGATGATAAGATATAGTATCCTATATATGATGGACCTTGGATTAAGGGGAAAACAGAAAAATGCTCAATTATATGACAATGACCGACTTTTTTGTCCCTTCATAAAATGCTGCAAGCAAAAGAAAATAAACTATCTTATATGGTTAATTGGTTCTGCTTGATTTTAGTCATGGTTTAGAAAACCGGACCGGACCGGCCGGTTCGACCGGTTCGACCGGGAACCGGTCCCTGGTCCAGTTCGGTTGAGTTAGAAAATCGGTCAAGCAAAAAACCGATCAAGAACCGGTCAAACCGGTCAAAAATCGGTGAAAACCGATAAAAAATCGGACAAAAAATCGGTCAAACCGGTTTGAAGCATATTTTCTTTTTTTTTTTAAATTTTTTCTATATAACAGAATAATTCATTTTAAATAATTTTAACAAATTAAAAATAGAAAGTAATAAAAAAGATGAGGGGGTTGAAATATGATTTTTTTTAAAAAAAAGAGAATATAAGAGAAATAAAATATGTATAATTAATTATTTTTTATATTTACTTTTTATCATATTCAATTTCCTAATAATATTGCTCTCAAATATCAAGATACTTAGCTAAAATTATTATTTATTATTTTATTTTTTAATAATAAGTAGAATCTTAATATAATTTAGAAATTTTAAAAATTTAATATTAAATATTCTTAATTTTTAATCATAGATAATTTTTATTTTAAACTAAACATTAATTTTTGTAATATCTTAAGAAATGTTAAATTAGTAATCAAATATTTAAAATTTACTAATATTTATTTGTTATATTAAAATTTTAATACATAAAATTTTTTTAAATAATATATTTAATTATCACCGGTTCGACCAATGAACTGTAAACACTGTACCTCCACCGGTTCAATGACCGATCCGATTTTAATAACATTGATTTTAATAGTTTCTACCTTTTTTTTTTTTTTTTCTAGGAGCATCTTTTCGGATCGAAGGCACTCGTGGACATCAAAACCGAATTAATCAGAATATAGAAAAATAGAATGCTTCTTTTATAAGCTTGCAAAATAGCTTTTTATCACTCATCATATATATATATATATATATATATATATATATATATATATATATATATATATATATATATATATATATATATATATATACACACACACACACACACACACACACACACACACACACACACACACACAGTTGGAACTTTGAAACCCCTCAATTCCTTGTGTGAGCGCGTCTCTTTTTTTTTTTTTTTGAGTTTTTTTTTTGGGGGAGGGGGGTGTGGGGGGAACCAAAAATGAAAAACCCAAATAAAAAGAACCAAGGTAGCGCGTGTCTCCAAGACTGGCCCATTTTATGCGATGAGCGCTGGATTTGGCCCTTACATGCTAGCAACATCTGTTTATGCAAATAAAATTTATCAAAAAAAATAAACTGCCCAAAAAGAAAAATGAAATTACCGACTACTTGTTTTAGCCATAATAATAATACGAAACAAATCATTAAGCATTTCTTAATAAAAAATTTTACTCGTCTCCAACTAATTTGGAAGAAATTCTAGATCCTTTCTCCTACTTCATTTAATTCCCAAATTTGTTTTATACATGCCTCTCACGGTGCTTTTTTAAACCAAAAAAATAAAATTTTAGTATGCCATTTAATCATTTAAAAATTATCTTAGTATTATTAGAGGAGTAAACTAATACGAGAACAAAATATTTGAGTGAACTAATTAAATTAAATATTCTCTTCTCTTATTTATATAATATAATAAATATTAAACTAAAATATGTATTATTACAAAACTTACTTAGACATTTCAATATTACTTCAATATTATTTGTGATAGTAAATTTATACCCAAAAATATTTGAGTGACTCAACTAAATAAAATATTCCCTCTTGACCTTATTTATATAATATAGGAAGTATTGAAATCTAAATATGTGTTACCACAAAATTTATTTAGTAATTTAAAAATTAAAGCAATATCATTTAAATAATAAACTAATACAAAAATCCTTTTTGAGTAAACCAATTAAATCTCCTCGTCTTACTTGCATAATATAACAACTATTAAATCAAATATGCAGTACTAGAAAACTTAGTTAGTTCTTTAAAGATTATATTAATATTATTTGTGATAGTAAATTAATATAAAAAATATTTAAGTGGCCAAATTAAATAAAATATTTGAGCAGCCCAATTAGGAGAGAATATTTTATTTAGTTGGACCACTAATCTTTAAAGGACCAAATGGGCTTTATAGTAATATATAGTTTAGGTCTATATTTGTTATATTAAGTAGGTAAGATGGAAAAAGAGTATTTGATTTAGTTTGTTCACTTGAAGATTTTTTCATATTAGTTTACTATCCAAGTGATCCTGAGGTAACCCTTAAATAACCAAATAGGTTTTGTGTGTCAGCCATAATCTTTTATATTATAAGTTCTAATGGTAATAAATATATTATAAATATATTAATGATACGCTCTTATATGATTACTTTGAGTTATACATGAATATCATGATTATTTTATTTACCATATGCTTGAATCATGTTTTATCTTTTAAATATGAGATATGTTAGCTTGTAATATTTTCAATAGAATTTAACGATATATATAACCTAAATTGAATAATGATTATTAGAATGTCACATGTATGATAAAATACTTTGTTTGGCATTGAATATTATTAAATCATACATATTTTTAAACTTGAGGCTATTAACTATAAATTGGACTAAGTATTTGGTTTGCAAGATAATCTAAAGAAAGAAGAGTAAATATTAAAGTGAAAAGAATAAAATATTAATATTATGCTTTGCTTAAAAGAAATAGCAAGTAACAAAAAAAAAAGAATAAATTATATGAACATCACTTGAGTTTTGTTTAAATTATATAGATATTTTCTCTATTTTCAAAATACATACAAACCTCTTTTGAAATAAAAAAGTTTTGTTACACTTTAGTTTAACTTCAAAATTTTTTAACTAAAATACCTTTCATTAATTTAAATACATTTTTTTGAAAAAATTAATGAAAACAAAATATACACTTTTATGTTTATTTGTACATATTTGAAAATAAAATCTACTCTTTTATTTTTAGTTGTACATATTTAGATTAATAGAGGATATTTTAGTAAAAAAAGATTTAAAATTGAACTAAAATGTATATGTTTCTATGGCATCAAAGAAAAGGATACGATTTGCCTTGTAAGGAGAGAAACCATTATGTGTGTCTTAAAAGTGCAACATAAATAGAATTTAATTAACTATCCTTAAAGAAATTTTTAAGAGTACTTGAAGTTTTGATATTGGTATTACAAGTGCAAAGTGAAAAAATAAGCAATTTTGCATAAAGCCAAGCAAATAATCAAGTGAGCATAAAAAAAATACAATTTTTATTATTTGAAAAATAATAAAAATGGATAACAAATTACTGTTTGGTGCATTCACATGTTCTTGTTGTGCATCTCTAGCAATCTTTGTTCAAATTTTAATAATACGATAATACTTTTGCTAGAAGGGTACATCTAGTGAGGGAGTTAAAAACTTAGTTTGAAAGGTAGTTCTCTTTTCAAGTATATTCTTCATATCTTATTTTAGTTATTAAAATAATAAGCCAAAATTTTAATTCATTTTCCTAGATCTAATAGCAAATTTTTTAAATTAATTTTGGTTTGTTATTGTTAAAGCTTAAATTCATGAGCTCTGGATAAAGATTATTGCTCTAATAATAATTTTCTTTTTAGAAGATTTTCCATTTCAAATTCAAAATCTAAAAAATTTGCAAACATACTTATCATAAATTATGTTTTAATATAACAAGCACTATAATTAAAAGTAGCCAAAAGTGTTACAAATTTACAATTAAACATTAAACAAATGTAGCATAAAGAATGAACGAAAAGTTACAATATTAAGATTAAATGGTGAAATTTTTAAAAAATAAATTAAATAAAAAAATCTTAATAATTTAATAAACATATATAGTGTCTGATTTTTAATCCTTTATATTTTTTATACTTTAATTGAAAAGTAAATGACTTTTGCCTTCTTAACTTTTGAAGATATTTTGTAATTTAATAAAAATTAAACATTATAAAAAAATGAATAGTGCATTTCATTTTATGTTAAATGTATTTTGGGAAAAAAGAGAAAATAATAATAACAATAATTTTTTTTTTGTGAAAACTATATACATATTACATGTGTGTTGGTTTATTAAGTTCATATTAAAATGTCAAATAATTTTAAAAATATATATATAATTTAATCATGCATATATGTGGCTTCAATAAGTTTAAAATTATAAAAAATGAGGGGCATAATATCAAAACTTTATACATAAAATTTAAAAAAAAAAATTAGGAGGGGAGGTGCCTCCCTCAAATGCACCTAACTCTGCCAATAGGTACATGTTTTTGAAATGGATATGCTTGTCTACAA
Source organism: Erythrophleum fordii (assembly GCA_032878935.1). Taxonomy (NCBI): domain Eukaryota; kingdom Viridiplantae; phylum Streptophyta; class Magnoliopsida; order Fabales; family Fabaceae; genus Erythrophleum; species Erythrophleum fordii. The sequence continues at coordinate 19,031,427 of JAVQMF010000050.1, forward strand.
ATGATCTTTTTATGCTTGAACATGTGGTCAAGTAGTATCCTTTAATGCTTAATTGAATATATTATTTCACATACTAAACCGTTGTCTTATACATCTCTTGACTTTGAAGTAGCATTATTTTAAATGGAAATTTTTATTTTACCAAAGACTTATTATATTCTTTGTATGTGAGTTCTCTTAAACTTTTTGAAATGAACTTGCACATGTCAAATATTGTATTTATTTCTATAAAATGACTTATGAAGTTTACGTTAAAAGCAAATGGCAGTTGAGCATTCATAGAGATGTAAACTTGGTTGTAACCTTGTTTAAAAGTTTCATGAAATTGGTTTAAGTAATTTGGAGTAATACAAGTTGAGGTTAGAGTAAGTATAAATAAAATAGAACATGCTCATGAAAAAGAAATTAGAGATGAATCTTATGGTTTTAAAAGCATAATGTTTGATATATCTTTTAGAATATGGTTTTTTAGATGAACATAAGAGAAAGCAGATAATAAGTTTCACCAGAGTAAAATGAAGAGATTAGGAGAAAAAGATGAAAAATAAGTTTGACACCCTATGGTTTTCATAAGACAAATTTTCTGCTTTTTTAAACTGTTTATTTCTTGTGCTATATATGTGTGTTTTTAGTTTTACTTAAACTTTTTCAAAATGTTGGGAATAATCTATGTTTTAGGATAAATTGGCATATCCACAACTTGTTTATTTTAGTGCTTTCATTTAATTTCAACCATATATTACACAATTATCACTCTCATAGATTTTGGAAATGATAAATTTTGTAACTGATACTAATATTTTGAATCACCTTTAAGTTTTTGCATAAAAAAATGAGCATGATATGAAAGGCAAGAGTAAAAAAGCTCAATGTAAAGTTCCTAACTTGGAAGTCATTAAAGAGTGGACAAATAATGACTAAATATGAAAAGAATGACAACAAATCAAGAAACATCCCTTATTGCCATAATCAATGAGCATTTCTATCCTTATAACTTGAGAATCATTAGAGGATTGAATGATACTCCTTGGATTCACTGGTTATATTCGCAATAATGAATTATTATAGCATAAAATGGACGCTCATCAATAGGCATATTTGTTAATTGATTTTATATGCTTAATATTGTCATTTGTTATGTGTGCCTGCTACATTGAATAGAGTATGATTGTTATTGCGTACTTTCTCATGATTAAGCTATTCTTTAATTCCATAAAGCTTGCTCATTGGAACACCAAAAATGCAACACAAACAGCCAAAAAAGAAAAAGATTTTCAAAATGGAAACTATTATACAGAATTATCATCAAAATTTTAGTTGTTTTAAAAGAAAGAACTTTAAAAAAGTTTTTTTTAATAAAAAGATGGCATGCGATCCAAAAAGAAATTTAGGAGTCAATTGTACATAAAATATGAAATGTGTCAGACATTTAATGATATTTATTTTAAAAATAGTTACTTTAAATTAATTATATAAAATTATTATAACTTTAATTTTATTTTAATTTATTTTATCAATCATATATAGAAAGATGGGAGAAAAAGAAATTAATAAAAAATTTATAATGACAAACGTGACTTAAAATGCAATTGTAGGTCTTACATATCCAATAATAGAAATCAGAGTTCACATGATTTGAATGGGTAATTTGTGGTATTTAGTTGGTAACTTTCAATTATTTTTTTGAAAATCATAAAAAAATAGAATTAATCTGATTTTTTTAACAAAAAATGATTGAGCTTGAGGGTTTTAATTTATGAAAATTAGGTGAACTTTACTTTTTTATTCTCTTTATTTTCTCTCTTCTATTTTTTTTAATTTTTTTAAAGAATATTTTTTTTTCAAGAAAAATAATTTAATACAAATGACAAACTCTAAAAAAATGAAAATTAAAAATAAAATAATTTAAAGAATGAATACAAACATACAAAATTTATCCAATCAAATAAATTGTGTAGAAATTTACCTCAAAAAATTGTATGCAGATTCACAGTCATATACAGTATTTCCTTACACCAGGTAGAACCGCAAGCTATGTAGCCGTTTAACATAGAAAATTTGTGAAAAGAACATGGCCATATGTAATATTTCCTTACCCAAAATAGGATCATAAGTTAGTGCAGGAATTTAACACAAAAAACTTGTATAGAAAGACATATGCAGCACTTTTAAGCCCTGAACAGAATCACAGGTTGTGCAGCAGTTTAATACGAGAAACTTGTGCAGAAACATGACCATTTGCAGGAATTTCAAGGCCAAAATAGAATACAGCTGTGCAGGAATTTAAATGCATAAAATTTGTGTAGAAATATAGATGTGCTTAGCTTTGTTGAGCCCAGAATAGAATTACAGTATATGAAACAGTTTAATATAGAAAAGTTATGTAGAAATGTGGACACATGCAGCACTTGTAAGCCCAAAATAAAATAACTCAATTTCTACACAAAAATACTGCACTTTATAACTAGATTTTTTATCTCAAAGTTAGCCCTTGAATACCAGACTTTTAAACTAAGAACAACACCCTAAAACGATATTTTTTAGCCAGATGATCACAGCTAGATTCTTGTAGTCTAACAAGTCACAAGTGACAGCCTTCATTTCAACTTATCTTATATCCGGTAGCAATGGATGGCAAAGAAAAGAGAGTAAAAGGGAGAGGGAAATACTGTCCAAACATGATTGATAGCAAGGAATGAAATTGTGGATGGATCCTTTTTCTACTATTTATTCCTTCAAAATTTTAGAGGAATGGTACTGTTTGGAATAGAAAAAGAAGAAAAAATTACTATTTTATCCAAAATGACAATAATGCTTTAAGGAATGATACTTCGTTGGATAAAAAGGAAAAAAAAAATACTATTTAACTATGTAAAAAAATTACAATTCAAAATTTTAAGTTAAAATTTTGATATTTAAATCTTTCAAAATAATTTTAAAATTTAAAATCTTTCTTAAGTATAAAATAATAAATATCTTCAACTTGAAATTCTTAATTATAATTTTTTATTGCAATTTATTAACAAAAATTAATTTTTTAATATTTTTTTTGTTCTAAATGATAGTCATTTATTAATCTTTGATTTTTATTCATGTATTATTTTTACTTTATCAAATATTAAATAGAAAAGTACTCACAATCAAATATAATTTTAAATCATATAATTTCATTCTATTTTTATTTATTTATTATTATTATTTGACTTTACAAACATAACCTTAGTATTTGGCACAAAAATTGAGTTTAAAAATGAATTTAAATCACGTTAAAGACCAAAGGGCAGAAAGCATCAGTTTCACTTATCATTTGGCACAAACTTGAGCTACAAAGCAAAATTGAATCACACTTAACCAATTAGGACGGCAAGCGTGGTTTCATCAAGTAATTTGGCACAAAATCAAGTTCAAAAGCAAATTTAAATTACATAAAGATTAGTGGTGTGTTTGGTTCTGCTTTTGGGAAGCTCAAAACCACGTTTGCAAGAAAGCAACAATTTGCTACTTCTACATAAACGTGATTTTGAAACGGAATTCCAAACATGCACTAGAAAGATAACAAGCATGAGTTTGCATAGATTTCGGGTTTCCAACAAAATTCATGCCAACAATGATTAGGACAGCAACCAAGCGATTGCACAAATTTTGACTCAAGCTTATGGGAGCAATAACTTTCGTGGCGAACCAATTATTTTTTTTTTTATATTAACACAAATTTTTTTTTAAAATAATAAATTTAAAATTAAATTTTAAAAATAACAAATTTATTGTATATTATTCTTTTTTTTTTTAATTAAGTAAGCCAAAAGTGCTAAAAGGATTCACCGCCTTTCGTATCGAGATAGAGTTTTTTATAATCGACAATGTAATTCTCAACATGTAATTACTAACAATATTATTAAAAATGTTTGGTTCACTCAAAAAAAAATTTAAAAATATTTTATAACATTCTTTAAAATATTATATTTATGTATTTTGTTCAATCACAATATTTTTATATTTTTATGGATCATGAATAATTTTTTAAGATCTCCTTAAAAATTTTTAAATAATAATATTTTTAAAAAAATACAAAAAAAAAACTCAAACTGAGCCGCGGTTAAATGATTTGTAAACAATATGCGGCTGTAAAACCCCTAAACCCTATATTTGCACCCCCCCCCCCCCCCCCCCCCCCCCCCCCCAACAAAAAAAAAACTCCCAAAACCCAAAAATCGCTTTTTTTTGGGCCAACCTATCCATTACATATATAAAGAGAGAGAGAGTGTGTGTGTAACTCTTGCCAAGCGCAATTTGCGAAAGAAACCATAATTCAGTTTATAAGTTCGATAATGAGGAAATTAAATTTTAAATGAGGGAGTTAAATTTTACGTCTGCCGTGTTACTTGAAAAACAAGGGATTGCTTTACGCGAAGGTTCCCACAAAATCAGAGGAGAAAGAGGAATAAGAAAAGATTTGAAAGGAAACGTCGTCTCTTACTACTGAAGGCCAAGGGATCTGCAAGGGGAAACAAAACATCAATGACTTCTAGGCAAAGAAAGAGAAAGGTTTTCACTGCTGGGTGACGATATTTACTTTGAATTTCTTGAATTAAAGTTTATCGCCTCTGTATCTGATGCCTTATTCTCTTGCAAGAAAATTTTTAGGTGGGGTTGATGCGTATTGACGCTGCACTGGATGCCCTCTGTCCCATGGGTTTCTCCAGAGATTTGGTGCGTAAAACTGTTAACATGCTCCTTAAGGTGAGTCGTCGAGAGGTTAACAACTGTGAAAAAAGTTTACGTTTGGACCCAGATATCTGATAATGGATTTGTGTGATCGTATGAAGAGATAAAGGATTGTGTTTCAGGCCTATGGCGGAGATCAAGGTTGGGCCTTCATTGAGGAAGCATCTTACAAGGTGGTTATTGATGCAATCCTTGATGGACAAGAGTCACAAGAGAAGGCTGAGCTGGAAAACACACAGCCAAAGCTGTTGGATTGTTCTCCATTAAAGGTGATCTTCACCCAGTTTTAAGAAGTGCATTTTACAGTTTATTTGTTTGCAATTTATGATTTTTCCATGCCTCAAGTCTGGTTTGAAAGCAAAGCTAGTATGAAGTAAGAGAATTTACATGCTTGCTCTTGGCTGATGGTATGAAAATGGTGGGGAAAAAATAAGTGACATTGGAACCTTTTGACTTCAGTGTGCTAAAGCTACATAAATAACTATGTTAAACAGCCTCAGTGATCCAGTTTCGAAAGAATCAAAATGGACAGTTTTTACATGATTCCTGCATCTCTCTTGAGTCAATCGAATGTCATCAGTTTTGTGAACTTAATTTTTTCTTTTTCCCCTACTAATGATAAATAACAACGTTCATTCATGTTATCTATAGCCCAAACTTTGACAGCAAAATCGTTAGTCACTCTGAACTACAGTATTGCATTGCAGATAATTAGTTTGCTTAGAATGAGTATGGGTTTAGGATATGCACATGACTTATCTATCTTTGGCCTGTCTCCACCCCTTGGTATGCATATAGTTTACATCATTCTATGCTATGGTTATGATGTAAGACAGTTTCTACATTTCAGCTGCCGTTCTGTTTTCTACAAGTCGTATAAATTTAAATGCAGACCTGAACCTTTCAATTAAAGTTGTAATCCTTAGATATGTTACATTTGTAGTCTTCACTTTGTTACAAGTCATGTCATACCTGAATGTGTGAGTGAGGCATGTTGTTTTAAAATGAGGAAGATACACCAAAATATTGGAAATGTCTAAGATCCACAAGCAAATATTTAAAGTTTAATTTATCTCAACAAAATGATATACATACCGAGATTGTACATGTTAGTTGTAAGCTTATCATGATATATATTTAGAACTCAAATTTATCAGATAGAGGGATGTGATTTCTGCGTTATTTGCTCATGCCATATATTTCCAACATTTTGGTTTTCTGTTTCTGCTGTTCAAGTTTAAAGTAGAATGTTCATTCTAGCTTTACACAAGCGATCAATTTTACTGCAATTTTGCCAATGATACATATTTCAGCAGTTTCATGCAACTTTGTGACTTGGTTAAGATGTTTTATGGTGTTTGACATGTTTTGGCTATGAATTACATTGACTTGATGTTTACCCATTGTGCGATTCATTTATATCATGCAAAAATGGATGCCCATAGCCACCATTCACGGTGGAGATTGTTATTATAACTCTTTACTATACTGTGTTCCTTATGTTTCTAGCATTTAATTTTTCTAAGGTGGGAAATCACAGGTTGAGTCTGTAATACAATCTCACTCCCCTTGTGCCCAATCCCTTCAAGATGATTCTCGATGCATTAACCACTCCCTACTATCAGATGTCACTGGACATTCTTATACATCCCAGGAAAAAGTCACTGCAGAAGTTCACTTTCAGGCTCAGCATATGCACTCTATGAATAATTCACATTGCCCCCTTCAAGATACCCTTGAACACAAGGTTACGATAGAAAATTGCAGAGCAGTGACTGGTGCTGATGTTGAATCTCCAGGAGTGCGTGTGAGACCAGCAATGGGATCCGACTCCATCATCAAGAAGCGTAAACCCTGTTATGGGTGGATAAGCAACGATGACAATGTTGAGGAAGATTTAGTGTTTCTATTGCCATCCCGATTCAGTTTATAAACATATTTTATATTTTAGACTAATTAACATGTCAAAATACACTTTTCAGTGATAATCAATTTTAATATATTTACATGTCTCATGTGTTAGCTGCAATTCAAAATCATGTTAGAAAAACCTACCCAAGTCATATTCGAAGTTGCAGCACAGATTCTTGAATGTGGCAAAAATGCCCAGTAGAGCATTTTAATTCGCGCGCAGGGGGAAATCATATATTTTTAACTGCATTAGCCCGTTGTCATGCGTGTGAATTCACTTTTCTTCTTAATCTATTTATTTGTTTAATATCACATCTTAGTATATATATACTAAAACTTTCATTATTATAGACAACGTGAGACTTTGTTATTTTGACACACATATATGTACTCCAACATCATGTCTATATATGATTTTTCCAAATAAATTATCTTGTTTGCTTCTATATATGCTTTGTAATTAGTATCTCTTCATCTTGACGCGGTCCAAATTGACCCCTCTGCCCCTTGTAAATGTTGGTAAATATGCTGCTTCTTTATATTATTACTGTTATAACAACTAATGCTTCTCAATGCAGTCTACTAAAAGGAGGAAAAAAAAAAAAGCTCCTCAATGGAAGCCACAGGGCACTGTTGCCTTTCACCCCCTTGATTAATTGTAGGTGAAGGCTATAGTACACTTCATAAAATGAGTTCAATTTGAATTTTTTAAAAACAACACCTTGCTGGCTAGAGTTTGCCTTTCTAATATGAACTGTATTGTAATTTATATGTTAATTTTAATTTTAATAACACAAAATTCTTATAATTTTAGGTTGATATGAGTTATTACTCGAAATATATTATTATATTTTATTGACATTTTGAATGATCACACATTTTATATGCTAACAAATTTTCATTCCCTTTTTATTCTCTCACATTTTCAAAATCCACCAAATATGTTCATTTCATTAGTGAACTCTTAGTTTTGATAATAGAAGTAGTGATTCATGACATCTTTTTGTGCCTCGATACCACTAAATCTGCTATTAGAATTAGTGATTTACTAAGCCCCGTTTAGTAACACAGAAGAAAAAGAAAATAAAATAAAAAATTTTGAGTAATGTCTATTTTATTTTTGTAATTATTATTTAATTATTACCTAGTATTACTTATTAATTATTATTTAATTATTAAAAATAAAAATATTAAAGTCATTTTTTATCTTTAATTTTTTTTTTATTTTTAATTTCAAACATAACTTTCTGTTTATCAAACAAGTTTAAAAAAATAGATTGATTGACTTTTGAAATGTGAGAAATTAAAATAAAAAAAAATTGTTAAGGATTAAATTAAGAATACATTTATATGTAAAAATCAAAATAGACATTTTATTTTTTTAATAGACACTCTTTGCATCTTACCCTTAAGAAGAATCCATATATAGAACTAAGAAGTCTTTTTTGGTTCTCAACTCTTAAGGATCATTTAGTATATAAAATATTGAATATGAAAAATAAAAATAAAATAAATTTCAAAAATAAAAATGACTATCTTATTTTTATTTTAAAATAATAATTAAAAAATAAACTACAAAGTAATAATTATAAAAATAATATAAATATTAAAAAAAGGAAAAATTTTCTTTCCCATACCAATAGATCACTCAAATTTCTTGCAACTCCACATCTAAAGATAGATAACATATGTTAGTTTCATATAATACAAGTTGGAAAATGTAATTTGACTTATTCGGGAGTGTTTGATATCCGTTTAGAACAATTAGAGGCCTCCGTTGCCCATTAATATCTAGATTCTATATGACTTGAAGATTTTGGTCCTGTTTAATTTTTTATTTTTAGAATAATTTTTTGTTTTTAAAAATAAAAAAATGCATTTGATAATATACTTTTAATGAAGTGTTTTGTAAAATAAAAAATAAAATTTATTTTTGAAAACAGAAAAATAAAAATACATTTTAAGTGTTTTGTAACTTTTGTTTTGCAGAATCAAAAAAAGAATAAAAAACAGTTATTTTTTACAATGATAATTCAAACAAATTTTTTAATTTTTTTGTTCTCAAAATTTATTCTAAAAAATATCTATTTTAAAAATATTAAAACAAAAATAGAATCAAACAGGCTCAAATTTATTTTTGTATGATCTAGTTTTCCTTTTTTGTTTACATATGAGTTATTTATGTAGTGCATATTACTTATCGTTACTTTTGTGATAATTAATATGAAAAAACGTAAATTGTGATGTTCAGACTATTTATTATAATTTTGTAAAACACGCATTTTATTTTTAAATAGACATTTGAGCCTTTTTATTACGCATTTTATTATGGTTCTATCTTGAACTAAATAGTAGTTACGAAATTCACCATAGAATTATATTAACGGTTTGATGAAAAAAACTCTCCAAATAAATTTTTTAGTAAGTTTTAATTATGTCAAACAATATTACATAAAATATTATATTTTGGAAAAAGAACATTTCTTGGAAAATCCTTATTATACCAAGAAAATGTTTTATTAAAAAACTTTGATTTGAGCCAATACATTTTCAGAAAATCATTTTTAAACCAAAAAGCTTTTGTTGATAGATATCTTAATTTAGACCAAACAAACTTTTGGAAAATCCAATTGTGTTCATTTGGTTTTTTAAGTATTATATGCCCACTGTTTTCTTTCAAGAGATTAAAGTAGTTTTGTGTTGGGCCAAAATTGTTTTTAAAATAAAAATATAATATAGACTTGAAAAAGAGCACATGCATTGTCATGATTAAATGGGTCAGAATATTTTAAACAATATGTTGGCCATGATATGCTTACCTGGCTTCTAAGAAATATGGGCCCATAAAGTATTTATGAAAAAATTAACTTCGTGCGTCTTGGTCTTATACGCGCATTTATGAAAAAATAGACGTGTGCATCTTTGTCTTATACGTGGAAAATATATTTTTATCCACGATACAATACCCATTGGTCAAAAGTTGGTTTCAAGTTTTGGATATCCTCCTCACGATACTTTTGACATGACGTTGTCTATCAGTAATTATCCAGGAAGCAAAATATGAAAATGGCAAATGGGAAAGAGGTTCATTCTCCTTGACCGCGCAGAGAGTACAGGCGCATCAAGAGAAAAAGAAAGTCTAAAAAGTATTGTACAAATATGCCTTATCCCTACCAAAGAAAGAATTTAATGCTTTGCAAACGAAGAAATTCAAAATGTCTTGTAAAAGACTTTCTTGAGATTTTGACTGAAAAAAATTATTGGCCTCATACATATCCATATATCTTAATCTCTCAAATACATTAAAAAAAATTTAAAAAAAATATGAAGAATATTAAAAAAAATTAAAAAAATAAATACAAACATGGTTGCAGAGCAACTATGTCTGTAAAAAATAATAAAAAAAAAAAGTTAAGACATGATAATTTTTTTTTTTATCTCCAACTTTTTTTGCTTCCCATGTGATTGTCTCTTTCTCATTTTCTTCCGCTTTCATTTGTCTTCTACCTTTATATCTTTCACTTTCAAAAATTATCTCCCACATGTTATGTTTTTATTAAAGAATTTAATAATAAACTCCTGATAAACTTTATCTAATTGTAATTCTTAACATTAACCACTGTGAGTTACCACCCATTCACAATTGGCAACAAGAAGTTCGTTATTTAAAAATATTTAAAACCTCTAACAAAATTACCTTAACTTTACTATCAATTTTGCTAGAAAAGATATGATTTATTTTTTGGTAAAAGAAAATTATTTTTTTTGCTCTATCATCAGCTTCAAAAATCATTGGGAAGTCATCCACACATTATCCTTTAATTCTATTCCACGAATAAACATTTTTTTTAGTTTTAAAAAATGATTGAAACTTAAAAGGAAATAAATAATTAATTAAAAATAATATATGTTACATTTTCATTTTTATTATAGAAAATAAAAGATGTTATTAATTGTATTATTGATAAAATTAATATAATAAATTATATTAATTTTTTAAAATTTGATTAAATTAAACTTTGTACTCCTCTTGTATAAAAAATATCATTCAACTCTAATGAAATTTAATATATATTGCAAAAAAATTTATATATTTTAAAATTTTAAAAATATACACAAAAGCAAAAGTTAAAAATTTAACAAATGGAACCCAAAAAAGAAAAGGGAAACACAACAAGGAAAATAAATATTCATAGTCATACCAAATAGATTATAAATGTCACAAATCATGGAGGCATGATGTAAGGGGTATTTAACAACATCTATCAAGTATGAACAATGCAATTTGCAACTGTGCCATTTGTAATTTTTTTTTCACAGACACAATTGTAGAACAACCATGTCCATGTTTATTTTTTAAATTGGGGTTATGGTTCTTTAGTAACCGTGATCCCTCATATTTAAAAAAAAATCTTTAATGTATTTGGGAAATTAAGATATACAGACATGTATGGGGTGAATTTTAAATTCGTCCCAATGTTTTTCAATCAAAAACCCCCCTCCTTTTACCCGCAAGTGAATGCTTTGCTACTTCTTTGTTCAAGGAAAGCAGCAGAATTGGATTGCCCATCTTTATTGTTTTTTTCATTTTTCAATCTTAATAATTCTTTTTTGTATTTTTGAGGAAAGTAAAATGTACGCTAGAGATAGCCTTTCAATTTCCACTAAACAATTTTTTATCTAATGAAAGTTGAAAATCTTTTTTCTTCTTACGTTTTATTTCATTCAAAATTTAAAAGAAAAACAAAATATAAAAATGGATGGTTGGGATTAAAAAAAAAAGAAAATAAAAAGATAGATGTCACACCCTAAACAAATAGGAAGTGACTAGCACGGAGAGCAAGATAAGCTTAAATTGGTTAACCTAAAAGATACTACCATAAATGAAAAGATCTTTTAACATAATAACACATAACATCATCCCATCTAATTTGTCATATTGTCTGATTTTATCAAAATAAGTATCCTTAACTTTTTGTAAAAACTTTGACAAAGTTTCCTCTAAATTGTGGATATCCTAATTTTTTTACAAACAGCTAGAATCAGCAACATCAGCAAGGAAAAGCTCCACTCTCCTCCACCAATAAACAAAATATAAAAAAGAGCAATAATTTTATAAGAGGGGGAAGGATCTTGCCAATGTCAAGTAGAGCTACATATAGAGTAATTCATAGTCATCATGTCAAATCCTTTAGAACAAAATAAAATAATTTAGAAGAATGAGTTGAAAACTCTGTAAGCAGTTAATGTGTTACAAAAAATAAAATAATTAAAGGCGACCAAAATAAAACCTAACCATTACAAATACTCACGCATAACATAATCCTTACTTAATTAATCATTTTGACATAGAAATCATGTGAAAAAATTAGATTAACTCCCATTGGTAGCGGTTACACCTCATTGGTTGCTCCTTTTCCTTTAACGAATAGCTATACTTAATGAGCAGCTCCTTTTCCACTTACCATTTACACATTGCATCACATAATTTTAGGGGTGGCTTCATCTCATTGGCAGCTCCTTACTCTATAACGGGTGGTTTCACCAAATGGATAGTTCCTTCTCCACCCAGACTTATTTTCACTTATCTAGGTATATTTAGGTTAGACATCTCAGTTACTATTAGCGGAATCCATCACAAATCTGCATTGAGTAATGAAAGTCAGCAGGGAACCTCAACAAATAAGTTACATATTGCATGCTCATAATGATTAAGCTATCACACATTTATTGAAGTAACTAAATAAGGATTTTGTTAATAATTAAAACCAAATAATTAAGTAAAAAGGTAAATAAGTAACTAATTGTAACTGAATGGTCAAAAAAGTAAATAAGTGAATAACTAATTACATAATTAATAAATTAATAAAAATTCAATTTAAACCCGCTAGAATAAACACATCAAGAGATTCGACTTATAAACGAAAGAAAATAAAAAATTGATTTCTAACAAATAAGATTATGGTTAGTTTAAATTTAGGAAATACGTGACTAGTAAAGAACTCATATTATGAAATTACTGTTGTAATTCTCATTGCACAATATTAAATTTTAATCGGTAAACACAATGATCCATTATTTTTATTCAAATTCCTCATGTTGTTGTCAACCTATGCAACATCTAGGTTTTAATATAATGCCTTGTCAACACAAACAAGAATAATTACCATAATTAAATTAACACATGGAATTACTCCTCACTTTAACACATTTCATCATAATATTCAACCAACATACCTTAATCATGTAATTAAAGACCTACCTCACTGGGGTTTACACAAATTAATCAGATCGAGATCTAAACCATTATTGCAAAATACCTTTAACCATAAAAAAAAAAATCCCGTATAACATATTGTAACTGTTATCCACTCACCAACGATGCCGAATGTTAAAGATAATACTTATTCCTCCTAGCAAGCCTAACTTCTTTTCTCGTCGGTGCTCGCAAAGCTTCCTAACAACATCATAATTCATGGAATTATATTTCAAGTTCACAAAAATAATTCTTAACACTCGTCTAACTCAATAACAGTCAATTAACTAATTAATTGAAAATCCTATTTCTAAGCCTTATTCCTTATCCTTATGATAAATCTATAACCTAGGATTTTCTCATTTAGCTACTAATCTATAATTGAACTTAAAATTTACCTTAAGCGACCAAGAATTGAAGATTAGAGTATGGGTAACACAATTGGAAACTTCCCTTCAAAGAGCCCCAAATTTTAAGAGCTATACATGGCCCACACAAACAAGAGAAGGAGAAGCCACATTCCAATCCTCATTAGAGCTGAGATAAATCGAAATTGAAAGGAGGAAGGTAAGAATCTAGAAATCAACCAACAAAAATGAAGAAAACCAAGGTGAAATGGTGGAGGGCCTTACCATAACTGACGGCACAACACCACTACCTCCACGGACCATCAGCGGTTAAACAAACAAGGATGAGGCTTGGGGAGGGTCAGATGATGCTAGCAAGGGGAATGTAATGGCTAAATGATGGTGAAAACGGAGGAAGAGGCATAGAGGAAGCTAATGAGTAAAGACCAAATGAAAATGCATCGGAAGAACATGAAGACAAAAGAAAGGACGGGAAGAATGGAGAGAAATAAAATAAAATAAACAAATCTTATTTTATTTTGTTATTTTGTTATTTTTTTTTGTTTTTGGTTTATATATATATATGAGTACCATCAGGTTATTACAATAGATAGCCTAAATTTGCTATTTAAAGGGAGCAACATAGGATTTGCACACCTTTTACCTCACTAAACCCTAGTTTATAAGAGAAAGAAAAGCTCCATTGAAGAAAGAAGATCTAGCATTAATGGAAGAGAGAAGCTTCAGCATTCATGAAAAAGATCCAATTGAATGTTAAGGAAGCTATTATGACAATCCAAACATTAAATGGAAATACACAATGTATTCATAAATATATACTCTTCACCAATTAGGTTAATTGGTTGTTTGTTGTGCTTCAATGTGGGATACTATCTAAGTGAGTAAAATGTCAAGCAAATATAGGCATGCTCCACATGAGCTATTGCAAGGAGATAGAAAGGAGAAAATGGTGAATATTCATTAGGTTGTTTTGTTCATCATTTTGGATGCTAGCTGGTTGCTTTTGTCCCAGTTCATTAATGCTCCAAGTATAAAAAGTTTTGACTTAGTAATATGAGAGCTCTAAGTGAAATACATGAGGTACTTTGTTTAAGCCTATGCTACACTTCATTTATTTTCTATATTTCACTAGGATAATTAAGAACGTGTAAGAATAATAGTTTAGGTGGCTAAAGACTGGTGTAAATCCTAATAATTTTATGTGAGATTGTAAAAATCTTAATAGTTGATCATGTTCTTGGGCTCCTTTGTGATTAAATAGTAAAACTTAAGGGAGTGACTCTAATGAAGTAGATTGTCTAAATTTATGCAAGGGTGTGATTCTCAAATGTTTCCTTGCGATTAAGATGTAAAAATTAAGTGGTTGATCTTCTGGATAAGATGATATCTAATTGTAATTTGATGATTTCCTTAGCAATGATACAAATAACTTATTCTATATTTAGAGATTGGGTATAGAATCACATTGGTCTTAATCAAGATAAATTTTGTGTTGTGATTTCCTCTTGATCCTACACGTTTACATCTTCAACTCTTATGCATTTTAACTTTTAAAAATGCTCATATAGAGTTTCCACTCACAAATACTATTTTGAAAACTACACAAGTTCTTAGAATAGTATTTTTCACATAACTTTTCAAGAACCAAAGGTGTGAGGCAAAAGTTCATTCTCCCACTATGGTATTTGGACAATCTGTTTCAAAGTTAAAGTCTTATTTTCATAACCCATGATCTTATATGTTAAACTATTTTCAAAAACATGGATTTAATATTTTGCAGGAATCAAAAGCTTCTTGAGTTTTATTGATTTTTACAAGATGTTTTAACGATGGAAGTGGAAGAAGAGAGTGGAAGAGAATGTAATAGAATAGGATATGTTTAGTATAATGAAAAATGAAAGGGATTATATTTGTATTTGTTTGATTGGTTAGATGAAATAAGAATGAAATAGAAAGTAATAAAAATAAAAAGACAAAAATGCCCTCATGATTTAATTTCACCAAAATCATATTATTCACAATGAACTATAGTTTGGTGGATGATATATATATATATATATATAAAATAATAATTTAATAAAAAACATTTTAAAATATATAATATTATTTTCATATATTATATATAAAATAATTATTTTTATGATATATGTAATATTCTATATATAATATAAATATAAATAAATAAATAAATAATTTATTGGATGGGAGTCGCTGATTTCCATCACCGACTAAATGGAATTCATCCAACCAAATTTTGGTTAAATGAATTCTGACTTTCTTTTATATATATATATATATATATATATTATTTTTTAAATGTTTAATATTATTTATATAATTAATTAATTTTAATGTTAAATAATATTTTATTATTTTCTTAAAATATGATTTTTATTAATTATTTTTTATAATTAAACTTTAAATATTTTTATTTTTATTATTTTTCAATTAAAAATAATAATTTTTTTTTACTGTAAGGTCCTTATTGTTAAAAGTAAAAATATTATATAATATTTAAAAGTAATATCTAAAAATTATTTAATTTAAAAATATATAAATTAAAATTTTAGAAAAAAATAGATGATCTCTGTCAGTTTAATGTACATTCAAATTGTTACCTCTCCTATTTTAACTTGCATTAAGTTATTATTGACTTTTTGAATTTTTAGTTTAAAATATTTTTTCTTTTCATGGCCACAGTAACAGACACATTTCTCACGCCACGACAGATTCCATTTTTTGTCGTCTTTTCTTACAACCAAACAAAAAATGTAATGGATTTCTTTTCGGTTTCTATTTTCATTGCAATACCAAATGGGACCTTACTTTATGGTTTTATTATTCACGACTTTAAAGATGAAAAGAAAGTCTATTTTATATTAACATTTTAAAATTGGATTCTTAAAAATCAGAATTTCAACATTTATGTTGCCTTTTTAAAAAGTTGATTTTCAAATTGTATCATAGGAACCAAATGTGTCTATTAAAAGATTTTCAAAATGTAATCTTTAGAAAATCCAATTCACCTCTCTTGAACTTTTCTGGAGTTAATATTAATGAATTTAAAAAAATTAAAAATACATTATAATAATCATTTTAAAAATTAAATTGATAGAGCATGTATTTTCTAAATTGCAAACAATTATTTATTATAATTTTTGCAATTTATACTACAATAACCTTGCAGGTGGGTTTCTAGCCAACATAGGTCAAGGTCAAATAGGGGGAAAAAGTCAAAGCCTAACTCATTTTCACCCCAAACCAATAATTTTTTTAATGTTGTAAATTATTAAACTCTAAATGAAATGTAATTATCTAATATCATTAAATTTAAAACATTTTTACGTGTGAACTCACTTAGTAAATTAAAATATACCAAAGTTATGTGTTTCGATGGATGAAAATCCACATAAGAGAATAGAAAACTATGAGAACAGATGTTTTTTTGGAAGTTTAAAAAATAAAGGAAAGAAATTGAAAAGAATGAGAATTCTTTCTATCCTTTTCTTCTCATAGCTCTAATTTTTGTTCTTTCTCAAATTGAGAGTAAAGGGATAGGATACCTAATTTTAATTATGAGTGGATATTTTAATCTTTTATATTTTATAGAATAATTATAATCATCATTTATTTGAAATTCAAATTTTCGCTCCAAATTTACTACGTTGAGAAACATGTTGACTTTATTATTTGTATATTTAAATTTTCATATGAAATTCCACTCAGTTGATCATGAAACATTTTGGTTTTCATCTGCTTCTTCAGCTCATGCAGCATTTATATACTAACATATTACTTATAAAAAATAATAAAAAATTAAAAAAAGTATATTATGTGAACTTGTAACTTAGTAATTTCATACATCTTGTCAAGAAAGTTCACTCAATTCATGCATCTTCCGTTCACTTTTAATGCAACTCCCAAATTAAGCAAAGAGAATTTTTGTTTATTTTTGTATTAAATTTTTAAACAAAAAATAAATTTATTCTGTTCCATCCTTTCCTTTTTCTTTTTTCTTTTTTCTTTTTTATTTTTTAAATTTTGTCTAACTCCCTTCCCTTCCTTATGAAACTTTCAAACGTGTCCTAACTCAGTTGAACATCTTTGTTAGATTTTTTTTTTACTCTATAGTAATAAGAGGAGTTGTGTGCTATATATTAGGCATTCAGTGTTAAAATTGAAACGAGATGAATCATTTTTTTTCCAGATATTATTAAAGTGGGAAAGGGGAAATAGCCCTTCAGAGAGAGAAAAAAAAATTGCTCCATTGGACAAAAGACACGTACATGTCACACCACACACCTAACCACGACACAAGTTGAGCTTGCTCTCATTTGATCGGAGGTGGAGGGTGTCCCATAGCGTGCTCTCATTTGATCGAGTTGGGCTGCCTTAATTGAGTAGGCCGTGGAATTTGGATTTTCGAATAAATAATAAAATATCTTTTTAATAAAATAAAATGAAATACAAAATAATAATATATGTAGAGTTTATTTTTCTCTTTTTATTTTTATTTAAAAATATTTTATCATTTATCCACTTAAAAAAATCACATCAGCAAATTATAAAATATTTTGTAAATAAAAAATAATACAAAAAATAAAAATGTGTAAAATTTATTCTGTTACTTTGTACATAAACCCTCTTTTCTTTTTATATCTCTCCCCATGCTAGCCGTTTAGCGTCGGATCCAAATCCCATTTCATCACGACCAATTCAGTGACACTGTCTTCCTTGCTTCATGCGTTCTCTACCGGTTACGTACGGAGTCAGAAAGGAGAGACAATGAATCAATGAAATGCTTAGTCACTGTGCCCTTAAAAACAGAGCAAAAAGCCTTCAACTTTATCCGCAAATACTGTCCTTGTACTCGAGAAGAAGAAGCAAGAGAGAGCTTAAAAACTATGGCCTCAAGACCTAGACAACGATCCAGAAAGGTTCTACGTCTCTCACTTTCTCTCTCTTTCTCCCCTGTTTCGTCCTCTGGCAACTCTATCTTTCACATTATTCTGAAATTTCTGCCGTCTTTTCTGGCTTTTCCAACTTCTCTTCGAATGGGTTTTCACTGTGTTTGTTTCTTTAAATTTTTTCTGTTTCTTTCTATTGTTTTGTAGGATTTCTTTCTGTTATTCTTTTCCTCCCCAATTTTATCTGCTAAGTTTCATTTATTAATGTTTCCCCCCTTCTTTCTTCCTCCTCAAACACATAATTTCTCTCTCAATTCTCGCATTTCCCCTTCCTTACTGACGTTTTTAATTATCTGCAGAACAACAACACAACCGGTAATACACGAAGAGATGCCGCTCTTGACGCAATGCGTCCTTTTGGATTTGATGAACAGCTAGTTCAAAAAACGGTTGACGAACTTCTAGATGTCGGTCTTCTCTTTGGAGCTTATCAAATAGTAAAAGAAATTGTTATTTTCCCTCTTTGATTTACTCACAGTCTGGGTCTGGGGGGCGGGTGCGTGGGGTTTCTCCAGGTTTATGAAGGAAGCCAAGGATGGCCCTTTATTGAAGAGGCTTCTTACAAGCTCCTAATCGAAACCATACTTGGCAAGCAGCAAATTTATTCAGAAGAGAAGGTAAATAGCAATATGGGCTGAGTTTAATTTGCTCCCATTTTACTTTTTTCTTTTGGTTTTGTTCACTTATTTATTTTCTCCAAAGTATTTGTGTAGTTTTATTTGACATTTATCTTGTTGGTTGATCCTTTGGCAAAATGCTTTGCTTGGTTCCTAAGAAATGATGATGAAAAAAGAAAAAGCAAAAGGACTTCTGCACATTTCATATTTATATTATTGGGCTTGGTTTAGCCCTTCCTGAAACAAAAACTTGCTCCGATGCTTACAGAAATCTGTTACAATTTTCTTAATTTATATATGTTTCCTGGGTTATTTTGAGGTGCTGGCCTAATATGGGTTTGCGTTTTTTGGTAAAGAACCAAAGGTCAAAGGTGAAGGTAAATAAAAAAACGTTCCACATTGTTACTTTTGTAATTAGGTCTTACCTCTATTACAGTGACCCCAACTTTCCATGCTGGCCAAGAATATAGAATTCTTCATGGTTCCCTTCATCTTTCTAAACATTTTTTTAGTCGCTTTATTCCCAAGTTTTCCTCCAGCTCTCTTAACACACAAAAGGGTAACAAGTGGCCATTGTGGTTGTGGAATTGTTTATCGTGAATCCATTTAGCTTTAGATGGCATTCACATTGTAACTATAGAATAAGATTCATTCACATACAGATCAAGTAGATTGTGCACTTCGAAGAGGCATTTGTTTGTCGATAGTATTTTTTATTTAATTCTCCTATTATTCTGATAATTACAACTTATCTGAACTATTTAAAGGATATGATATCAATATTTTACCATGTTTGATGGGTGGCTCATAAATATCTTAAACTTCTATCCTTTCTGGGGAGTTGTAGGATACAAAGAAAAAGGGCATCTAATGTCAAGTAAACATCTCATATGTCCATTCATTGGTGTGATACCGCCATAAAAAGTTGATGTAGTTAACTAGATGGTAATTTCTTTTTTTTTTAACAGGTATTTAAGATGCTGGTAATCTAGTTTGCTATCGTAAGGTAGTCATAGTCATAAGGGAAAAGGTTTTCAATATATAATATATTATGGAGGAGTTCTCTTTTCTTCAGCCTTGGAACTTTGATTAGAAACCTAGAACTCAAGGAGGAGGCATAAGACCACATTACAAGTTATCCTTGTAAAACTCGTCTCTCAAATTCCTTGGCTTTTTAGCTTTTTCTTATTATATTTACCAAATATCGAAGCTCTTTAGTGGATGTTAACTGTCGGTGACATCTAGTGATTGTGGCCACTACATGTCAAAAAAGAAGTGTGCTCCTTTATGGTGCTTTGCTGTAAATTACATATTGTTCCTACATGGACATTTAAATACCACAATATCATCTGCATCATGTTTAAATTATCTGCAATTTTCCCGGGGTACTGAGGAGGCTGATGGTTTGGTGGGTCGCAAGGAAGATCCGGGTCAAGGTATTAACCTCTCTTATGCCGATAATACTAATGCATAGCTATAATAGACAATTATATAATAGTTGTACTCTAAGTCTTGGAGGGTTATGTGACTATTATGTAAGACACATTATTTTTGCACTCTTTGCATAAAATACCACAAAATATGTTGTTTTGCATACAAGTCCATTTCCTAGAAAACCCATCCGAGTAGGCCCCACATGACAGTTTTATATAGCTTTTCATGGCACAAAGCTGAAGAAAGGCTTTTTGTTTTTTTACCTTTTTATCTAATTTGCATTTACTTAATAGAAAATCAAACATCACTTTACACTTTTACCAATTCATAACCATCTCATTTTTTCCCTATGGCTTCTCTACTCTCTGGCAGCGAGAGGCGATATGCATTTTTCACCTCTATTTTCATATACACTATCACCATATCATTCAACCATAGAGAAACTCCATAAAAAGTCATAGAGGTCTCTCATCTTCCTCATCTCTTCCCACTAGATCTTTCTTCCTTTCTCCCCTAAGGCACAACATCGCACAAAAGAACTCACCTCCCCCAGAAACACTGATAAAGCACTCATGGTCTCATAATAATTGTTTTAGTAATTCCTATCAATTTAACTTCTGCTGAAAAGTTGCTGGGGCTATACACTTGGTGCACCTATGCTGTAGAAACAAAGAAAATATGTCCTTCTAAAGCCTGGCCACAAAACCCTATCTGAATTTGATCTCCTCTTGCTTTGTTGTTTGGTTAGTATGTAGTGTGTTCTGTTATGGCCTGCAATATTATTTGTACTCGCTTGACATTCCAAAACGAGTGATGTCCTTACTACAAAATTGTAAACTGTATTGATGATAGTGTACTGGAACTGAAATTCCAATACGATTTAGTAGTACCTTCTTTCTTTTTTTGTTTCTGTTTATTGTATTTCCCTCTCAGAAAAAAAAAATTGTTCGACTGTAGTTCTGCTGAAATTATTAGTTTTGGAAAATTTCACTTGTTTGGACAGCTTCCTAGATTGTTAAGGTACTCTTTATGGCAAAGGCTAATCTGTCCCAATCTTTCAAAAAAGAGAACGAACGATTTTTTGCAGGATAATGCAAGAAGGGAAGGAGAAACTGGGACATCAGCTGCTACTCTTACAACTGCGACTTCTGAAGCTGGCTCCTCTAATCTGGTGGCTCAGGATTCTTTATTGGTGGCTTCTCAGTCCAATGATGCTCAAGTCTCAGCTTCTCTTGGTAATCCAGAATTTGGTAATTAAACTTCCATCTTTTATCCATTCATCTTATCTTTAAACTTTTACTGGGTTAGCAAGAGTAGCAGCTTCCTGAACTTCATTTCCTAATACAAAGCCAAGCATACATTCTCTTTTAAGTAGGACTCACCCATAAATCTATCTTCGTTAAACATGCACCCGATTGATAACCCATTAGGTGGCATTTGATTTGTTTTATTAAAGGACTAGATTAAGTACAATTTTTTAGTGTTCTCAATCAGGTAGTTTGATAGTTACATGAAATGTGGATATTTTTTCACAACTTAGCAGTTAACATCATACGATGGCTCTTTTCATAAAAGTTTTTCCATGTGATATATTTTTGTTGGGGAACTTGATAGTAAATATTTAAGGAACTTCATTAAACCCAGTGTCCCAGCGAAAATTTTTCTGAATTTCCAATCAATGCTTGCTAACATATTGCAAAGAGGATAAACCTTGTTCATCTAAAATTATAGCCTCCTTAAATTCAAATGCTATATATATTTGCTGCTTAAATCCTTGCAGAAGCAACGGAAAGAAAAAAGCTGTGCAATCCTCATAAAAGCATTGAAAAATTTTCTCTTAATTCTTTGTTTGTTAATTTCAGAACACGGTTTTTATTTCCCAGATGGTAAGGATTCAATTCAGTCAACTGAAAGAGAAGAGAGACGTGGAAAGGGCATCAGATTGGAGCCAGAAAATTGGAGAAAGCCTGTGGATGATGCCATTGGAAGCAACAATAGAAATGTGGGCGCTAAGCATGCGAGGCTTCCTGTGATTCAATCTTCACAACCATGTGAGAATCTTTCTATACACAGGCGTAAACCATGCTATGGATGGATTGGAAGTGATACGGAGGATGAGGAAGATCTTATCCATCTCCCACTGCCACCATTACCTGAAGAGCTACTGAAGTTGCTTCAGCAGAATGCAGCTCCCCAGAGTGGCACACGGCGAAGGCGCAAGAGTAGGTGGGATGAGAAGCCAGATAACGCGAGAAGTTAATCCCTTTTGCTTTCTTTCTCGAGAAATCCATTCTCAACAAGATTTCGTCTATACAAGTATGTCAGAAGATGGATCTCAACTAAAGTTTTGTATACGGGATCTACATAAAATTCCTGTATGCATAACTGCTTTGGGCGTAAATGGCGGAAGTGTAGCATTACTTCTAGTGCAGTTGTAAGGGAAGGGGATTTTCTTAGCCAGTTGGGTCAAATTGTGTTGATGTGATATTAAAGATGACTCTAGCTGATTTTGATTTTGATTACTGCTCCTTCACAGTACGAGTATCTTTGTATTAGTTTGTGGGTCCGAGATTAAGTCTCTTTTTGAGTAATCTTGGCTGTTTGGAACATAAAAAATTATAAATAGAAATGAAAAAATGATTTTGTGAATAAAAAATAATTCTTGTTCTTATTTTCTGATAAAGTAATAAAGATGATAGATACTGTTGAATAATAATTATAATGATATAATAAATATTATTAAAAAATTTTATTTTTCTTTCACTTTTTATAATGATACCCAACGCTATTTTAGTTTAAGTCTGATACATTTAGAATGTTGCTTTGAAAATTTGAACTCAAATAAAAGTAAAAGACATTTCTTTTTAACTATTTGGCCATCCCATTATACTAGGCTACATTTTTTTCCAAATACATTGCACAAAAAATTGGTAGTAAGGGTGTGATTTTAACGTGTCGAAATGAATTTAAATTTAATATTAAAAATTAATTAAATTCATATGATTTTTTTGGGGACAAATATGTGTTTCTGCTTTTTTATGCCAGCAATAATTTGATATACAATTAGTATATCATCCGTGCCTTGCACAGCAGTTTCATAATGAATTTAATAATAATGTTAAAATAATAATTAATATATAAAATATTTCAAGATGATTATTAATACTTTTTCAATTGATTATGTTAAATAATTTTAATAATATAAGTATGATTAGTCAAGTAATATATGAAATTATCTATCAAAGCAATTTAATGTTTAATATTATTTTTACAAGACAATTGATTTATTATGGATATTTAATATGAATATATAATATTAGGAATATTCTAATACAGTACGTGAAACATACCATAATATTATTAAAAATTAAATGTCAATATTTTTTAAATATTATGAATTGTCTAAACATAATTAATACTACCTTCAATTTTATATATAAGAAACAAATAGTTAATTTACGAGAATTAAAAAAAATTAGTTAAAAATAATTAATTTTTTTTAATTTTATCTCAAATAAAAGTTATTTTTTAAAAAATCCCTATTTAATATGTGTATTTTTTTAAATTAATAATGACTGCTATTCATAATTTAAAACATTCGTTTAATAAAGGACATATTAAAATATTATAATTAATATAATAAATATTAATTATTTGTTTCTTATATTGTAAATTAAATTAAGTTTCATAAAAATCTCTTACATATAAAGTCTGAGGTATTAGCTCGTTAATGGTCTTGAAAATTTACCTCGGGAATCCAATTGCAAGAATAAGAATGAATAATGTAATTGAATTATTTACGCATCTTAATTGTTGCTAGGATTTTTATCAATAGTGTACTACTAAATGTTAAATTTGAAAAAATATATAATAGTTCAAAGAATTTCAAGAAATCATCAATTTTTTTAATAAAGACAATATAATATATTTTTATATTTAATAAGAAATATGAGAACACATGTCTTCATTTTCCGTTCTGCAATTGAAGAGAGCAAGTGTAAAGCTATGAATGACCTGTTTTATCCATTGTAAATGACACAATAAACAATAACTGATGAGATGATATATAGTGCTGTAAGAGATAATTGAGTTTATATGATGAAATTGTTTAGAAATATGAATGAGGAGGCATAACGTTTGTAGCATTAAAGACAAGTTATTAAGAGATTGAGTTGTCATATTTAATAAAAATATTTTTAATTTACATTTGTGGGAATATTTTATAAGATTTATGTCACCATCAAATTCAATTAATTCGCTGTCCATGTTTCTGATTCAAGCAGAACATTAGAAAAGCTTTATAATAATCAAATTTGTTTGCTTCCAATACTCCTATAATATCTTATATTATAATTATTTTTTATGACAAATACAAGGACTTAAAGGGTGAAGACATTTTATCATGCAAATGAAATAATACATTGAATTAACCTGGAGAGACCTTCGTGAAAGAAGATCAACAAAAGCAAGAATATAGGCTTGAGCACATTTTCTATTAAGAATATCAATTTTCAAAAACATTGTTGGCAACAGACAATTGTTAATTCTTTATGTATTGAACTAAATACATTGCAATCAGTGTCTGATCTTTACAATTTGTTATTTATAAAATAGCTTGAAAAATAAAACATGGATTTTTTTCTTACAACTTACAGTAATGGTAATGGAAACAAGTCAACGTGATTTCATCCGAAAGGCGCGACATTCATCAAGAATTTATTAAAAAGATTAATTAATTAAAAAGAAGAGGAAATCTAGCGCTTTGATCCACATCTCAACACGTGTCAACCATTGATTCGCTCAACGAAATTCGCTCAACCGAACAGGAGAAAATATCGTTTCGCGGGTATCAAGGCCGAAGGAACCAAAAGAAAGCAAAAACGGATAATTGGTTTGGCTCTTCCCAGATAACCCACTGTACTGTAAGGCACTGCAACTTGAATTTCTCAAGAAACTTTAAAATCTCTAATGGCGATAGGATTTCATCTGAATTAGAGCTCTTTGTGCATTCAAAGAAGGAACCGGAACCATGAATGTTTTAGCAACTTTTCGCGGGAGTCTCGTTCTCCTAACACAATGCAGCTCACGCAGTGATCCTCGATTTCAGCCGTACCTGCCTCCTTCCAGTGTTTTTCGGCATTTACGGTGCTCTTGGAATAGCTTGAAGATGTTCCAGAATCGACGGTAAGGGTTTTGTTCCCTTGTGCTGGTTTTGATGATAGTGGAATTCTATTTCGTGATGAACTGATTTAGCTTCAAATGATGATATGGTTATAGACTAAGATTATGCGGGAAGAGACAAACTGCTTGTAGAGTTACTGAGCCACATTCCGAACCAGATGGTAACAACGAGGAGGTACTTCCTATAAACTACTACCTCTATTTGATGTTCCTTTTCGTTCTGAGTTTCCGGGTCCTATCTGAAATTTATTTTTATGTCGGACCTATGTTCAAGGGAGTTCTCTGTTAGTGCCATTAAGCCTTTCTATTTGGTTCAACGTGCTCAGGATTCTTTTGGGCCGTGTAAAGATATGCTATAATTTAAAATTTGCAAAACTTGTTCTGCTTGTAAAAAAGGCATTTGGCCTAGTTATGGGATAGATTTCAGTAGAATTTGGAAGATGGAAATGAAATTATTTTGGTGGAAAGTAGTGCATATAAAATTGGAAATTTTGATTACAAGAATATTGGTGCCCTGGTAGTGATACTGTCATTTGTGCTTGGCTTGTTAAATGTTCTAAATGATGCCATCAAGCAGAAGTATGAACGTAAATTGAATAACTTGCTTCTTATGATGGGGTGGGGCCCAAAACTGTCAATTGAAATGTTGATATTTCAGCAAATTCATGATCATGGAATCTTTAGTTATGCTTTAAGTTAATAGTGCAAAATAAAAAAAATTCATTTTTATGAAGAACCTGAACGCTTTGTAGCCAGGACGGTTGTTAGCTTTATGTGATATGTGGACCTTTTAATATCTTACTTTTTTACTTGACAAGGGACATTTCTTGAATGTTCCTAGCAGAAAGAAGCACATGAAAATGGAGAAACGCAGTCTTTGGCAAATTCCTTTGAGCAAAATGACCCTCAGTCTTTAGATGGGGAACAACTAAACAAATTTGAAGATGAAAATCAAGGTCAAAATGATGTGCAGGTGATGTTTGACCCCTATATTTATATTTTTGAGTTTTGATGCACATATTCTGGTTGGGAATGGGTGCATTACCCTAGTTTGTTTTCTTTTATCAGTATAAGTTCATTGACTCTCAGCAGTCTTTTGCCCTTGGACATAAAGTGCTCTACAAGCTATTTGATTAAATTTACATGAATTCTTTTATACATTTGTGGTGTACAAAAGAGCTAATTTTTGTTTTAGTTACAATTAACCAACTGTATACCTTTCTAGATTGCTGAAAGCCTGAAAATGATTAATATGAAGAGTAGGGATGTTCCTTGACCATAAGGGCTTCTGATAACTGCTTGCATATGGAAAATTTCTGTTACTTCATCTCCCTCATAGATTCACATCTTTGTAATTTGGTCAAACAAACCCAATCCTTAAAATGGAACCTAATTTTGCTAATCTGATGTAGCATTAGTTACTGCTTGCCTCAGTAATTAAACCTTCTGGCTTATTCTCTATTAAATCATATTAATTAATACTCACATAAGAATTCATTTTTCCAAAAATTTGTTTCTACCATGAGCTCACCTTATTTTCAGATTTCTTTTTTAAAATAAGGAAAAAAGAAATTGTTTCATTTGGATTTAGGAGCATTGTACATTAGTTCTCTTATCTTGTATTCTTTGGGTTTGTTATGTAAACAGAGTGTGGATAGCACAGAAGTTGCCAGTGGTTCACCTCTTCCAGGTGTGAAGGTGATTACATCTAATGTTCAGCCTTTCCTACATTAGAAGAGGCAAGCTCCTTTTTTAATTCTTCTGTATTTCTGGTTTTCATATCTTCTAAGCAGCCACAGCAACTGGATGAAGCAATAAAAATTCCAAAGGAAACAATTGAAGTTCTTAAAAACCAAGTTTTTGGCTTTGATACCTTTTTCATAACAAGCCAAGATCCATATGAGGTGAGTTCTCCCTGAGCTTAAACACACAAGAGATAGTCAAAATCATTTCATAAATGGTTCTGTATTCTATAAGAATTTATTTTCAGACTTCAAATTTTACTTTTAGAAAGTAAGTGAAGGATGCTTCATTTTCATATCACGGATGATAATAGTTGGAGTAAATTTTTCAGAAATAATGTCTTAGCAGAAATCATTTTACATATTATATCAAATTAAACATGATATCATGCTATACATGTAAAAATGTCTTGTAATAAAAACATTGGGTTTTACCTGCTTCTTTGCTAGGGTGGAGTATTGTTCAAAGGAAACCTACGAGGGCAAGCTGCGAAAAGTTATGAAAAGATATCAAAGAGAATGCAAGTATGCATATTTGTGTTTCTTCTTTTTCGTTTTTTGTGAATTTGTGACTAATTATGTGCCAAATTCAATGCCTGAACTTCGTTTCTGCATAAATTTTATTAAAGGATAAATTTGGAGATGAATACAAGCTTTTCCTTCTGATCAATCCCGAGGATGATAAACCAGTGGCCGTAGTAGTTCCACGATCAACCTTACAACCAGAGACAACTGGTGACTGTTTAGCCCCTTTGAAATCGTGGATAAAAAATTTGTTAGTAAAGCTTATAATTTGTATTTATGGCTTTGGTTTTTCTCCGCAGCTGTACCTGAGTGGTTTGCTGCCGGCGCTTTTGGGCTGGTTACAGTGTTTACCTTACTCCTTCGCAATGTTCCTGCATTGCAATCTAATTTATTGTTAGTGATTTCATTCTTCCTTAGACCTTAACCTCACCCTTTTGCTTCAAAAGTTACCTCAAAACTGTTTCGTGTAATGTAAAGTTAGTTTTATGCTCATGATTTAGGTATTAATTACCATGAAATCCATATCCTTTAATCTTTTCTATTACCATATAAAGAGATATATTCTGATATATCTGAAAAAATTCACTGAGTTTGGAAAAATTCCATTTTTAATTTAGTCCTGCATCTTGTTGTTTCACCAAGAGTTATTTTATTAATGCTCCAGATCAACTTTTGACAATCTCAACTTATTAAAGGCTGGCCTACCTGGAGCCCTTGTTACTGCACTTATTCTGGGGACACATGAACTCGGTCACTATTCAGTTGCCAAAAACACTGGAGTTAAGCTTGGGGTGTCATACTTTGTTCCTAGCTGGCAGGTTGTATGATAGAAGCTTTTATCTTTTGGTGCAAATGATGCTTTTTATATTTCTTTCTTTTTACAAAAAATGTTGAGGATGCATAAATAAAGCAGTAATCAATATATATATGTGTGTGTGTGTGTGTGTGTGTAAATTTTGTTTTTTATATTATTTATTTATCCTATTTGTTGATGTATGTCATTGGAAGTTGTTTATCTTTGTGTTTGTGTTAAAAAATGTTATGGCGATTAATCTGATAGCTTAATTCTTTTGCCATCTGGGAACTGCTTCTCTTGCTTTGTTTTCCTTCAAAATTTATCCCAGAATCTTACTTGCACGGCTAAGTCCTCATGGATCTCTAATAGTGGCAAAACAAAGAAGTAAGATGAATCATTTAAAATCTTCAGGAGTAGTCTATAGAATAGTATTTTAGGAAGGGTATAATATAAGGCCTTGATTCTTTCTTTTCTTAAATTTGTGCTCCCTTGATTGTTATTGAATGATGTCAATAGTCCGGTAGATGCTTGTTGGGCACTACAAACGATTTTTCCTGTTGTTGACATATGCTATTTCTAATAACTTACTATTAAGGTTTGGATATTCTGATGAGTGATTTGGTGGCAGATAGGCTCTTTTGGTGCTATTACAAGGATAAGAAACATCGTGTCCAATCGTGAAGATCTTCTCAAAGTTGCAGCTTCAGGACCAATAGCTGGGTTTACCTTGGGCCTTGTGCTTCTCCTGTTAGGTTTTGTCTTACCTCCCAGTGATGGTATTGGTGTTGTTGTTGATGCTTCTGTGTTTCACGAGTCATTTCTTGCTGGCGGTATTGGTAAGCTCCATACTTTAGATGTGGAAAATCACTTCATATATGCATTAGTTATCTACTAAAAAAGTTTTAATTATTTCCCCAACTGCCTGGTATGTACTGGTCATGTAGATTTATTGCCTGTTTCATTAAGAATTTGGAAAAGGAATATGTAGCGAGTCTGGTGACCTTCTTTTCTTTACTTCTCTAGCAAAGCTGCTTCTTGGTAACGTGCTCAAGGAAGGAACTCCAGTTTCTGTCAACCCTCTTGTGATTTGGGCTTGGACAGGTCTCCTTATCAATGCCATCAACAGCATCCCAGCAGGAGAACTTGATGGAGGGAGAATTTCGTTTGCCATATGGGGAAGAAAGGTATCCTGTATAGTGCATAGTAATATTTGGAACCAGAAAACACTTGGGAGTGAAACTCAGTATGCCTGCTAAGAGGAACCAACATTTTCGACAAATATCTAGCATATTGTTTCCTTCATTTCCTCTTGGATAAAAATACTGACTAGAGTCAATTGCACAGGCTTCATCCCGCTTCACAGCGGCCTCGATTGTGTTGCTTGGACTATCATCTTTGTTAAACGACGTGGCATTTTACTGGGTAGTTCTCATATTCTTCTTACAGAGAGGTCCGATTGCTCCTCTCTATGAGGAAATAACGGATCCTGATGAGAAGTATGTTGCTCTTGGAGTGACAGTTTTGCTACTTGGCTTGTTGGTATGCTTGCCATACCCTTTCCCATTTGCAGACGAAGTCCTTACAAGTTTCTAGCAATAACGGCCTCTTGAACTCTGGCAGAACATTAATTTTTTGAGAGTACATGGTAGGATTTATCAATGAATCAGGTTCGTATGATAGGCAAAATGACACAGTTTTTTAGCCCCACACGTCTCTCTTTTGTAATAATTATGTTTATTAATGAAGTTTTTTTTTGGGGTCTGATTTAAACTGTTCCCAGCGTATAATGCTTGTACCTTCAAACATTGGCTTGGAAAACATGGATGGACTTTGCTTATTTGGCTATTACTCAGAGACTATGTCAAATCAGCAGAATCGCCGATTAACTCAAAACGTAAGGCCACTTGCTCAGCAGTTAAATTGGTTTGAACTTCTCATTGCTAGTTTATTCTCAATAACTTTCTTCAATTTTCTCATTATCAATACTGATTATCAAAATTGGTAAATAACAGTACTTGGGCAAAACAGTTTCCAGAAAAGGTAGAAGACAGCAGAATCAAGCCAATAACCATGAAAATTGAATATATATGAAATGTTTCATGATGGAACTCTTCTGTCTTATTTATATTTAATGGCTGATTCATAGCAAAACAGACTCAATTCATATGGTTGAGTCGATTGTAGTAGCTAGTAGCTAGTAGCTAGATAAGGAAAATTAAAAGAAAGCTAAGAATGAAAAGGAAATCTTTGACTTTCAAGAGGTCAGAGGCTCTCCTAATCGATGCCAAAATTCATCCCTGCTCTCTCACTCAAGCTCACGCTAGAAATACCCCCATTCTCTCTCTAGCTCACACCTTAAGTCTTTACACGTGAGAGTTAGTTATTTTGGGACCACTCACCTCACCCTTCTCCTTTTCATTTTTATTCTTTCTACTATAGGTGTGGATGACCCGTGGCCCATTATCAGTATTGGGCTCATCAATGCACTCCCCAATCAATGATACCTTGTCCTCATGGTGGAATTTAAGGAACTTGATGTGCAAGGTATCATAATCCTCTCATGTATTCTCGGATTCATCTAATCCTTCTTACTTGACCATCAACTTCACCGGACCGTCAATCAGTTTCCTTGCTCTTTGAACAGCGTGTGGTTGAAATTGTAGCTCCAATTCCTCAATCAAGAAAGGAGGTATTTCTTGTGAAGGTATTGAAGGATGGAGGGATTTTTTTTTTTTCTAAATGAGAGACAATGGAATATCATGTGAACTCTAGATGTGGAAGGTGTGAACGATAGGGAAGTGGTCCAAGCTTCTTTAAGATCTTCTAGGGACCATAGAACCTTGGATTAAGTTTCTTAGTCAAAGACTTCAATTTATAAGGTCTGATTTTCAAATAAGCTAAATCTCCCATGTCAAAATTCATATCTCCCCTCTTTTTGTTAGCCCATTGGTTCATGTACTCCTGTAATTTCTCCAAGTGCTCCTTTCTCTAATTGTTTCATTAACATTCTCCATTGCAAAATTTACATCTTCTAACTTAAACAATATAAGTGGGTCCTTTCCATACAGTGCCTTAAAAGAAGTCATTCTTGTTAATCTATTATATAAGGTATTGGACCAATACTCAATCCATGGTAACCACTTTGCCCATTGTTTTGGTTTGTCAATAGTGAAGCACCTTAAATATGTCTCTAAGCTACGATTTACAACTTTCCTATATCCATTAGTTTTTGGGTGATAACTAGAACTATAATTGAGTGTAGCCCTAGCTAACTTGAACAACTCCTGCCAAAATTAACTAACAAAAACACAATGGTGACTAGACACAATAGATTTAGAAAATCAATGCTACTTTACACCTTGACAAAATTATCAGCCACCTCTTTGGCCAAAAAACGAATGGTATAGCCCAATGAAATGCCTATATTTGGGTAACCTATCAACCACTACCATTATGGTCTCAAACTTCTTAGATTTCGGTAACCAAACTATGAAGTTCATACTTATACCCTCCTAAACACATTATGGTACTAGTAGAAGCTGTAAGAGTCTAGTTGTCTTGTAGCTTGATATTTTTTTTTTTTGGCAAATATTACATTTAGCTACATAGGCTTGCACATCACATTTCATACTATCCCAAAACAAAACTTCACTAAGCCTTTTATACGTGTGAAGATAGCTTGAGTGTCCTTTTATAGGTGAGTTATGAAATTTCCTAATTAAAGTTGCTATTCATGGGGAACCTTTTGGTATCACAATTCTATCCTTGTATAGCAAACAACCTTTTCTTAAGTTGTAACTAGTGGGTGCTTCTTTCTTAGCAGTGATTTGCTGTAGAATAAAGGACAACTTAGCATCTTATTTGACCTCTATATCTAAGGTCTTAATTCCCTTATAATTCCACAATGAATAGGCCTTTAACTCTATGGTTTTACCTTTGTGAGACAATGCATCTGCCACTTTATTTTCTATCCTAAGCTCGTAATTAATTTTAAATGTATACCCTGGAATTTTGGAACCCACTTTTTTTTTATATGGATCGATAATTCTTTGCTTTAGTAGGTACTTAAAAGCCTTTTGGTCAGTTTTTATAATAAAAGAATGGCTTGTAACATGATGGTTCCATTTCTTCATGGCATAGACAATAACAATAAACTCCTGTTTATACACTAAATTTTGCTGTGCCCTATTTAGGAAGAGTTGGTTGAAGTAAGAAATTGGTCTTCTCTTTTGCATGAGCACAACCCCTATTTACGAACCAAAGGCATCTATTTCTATCTTGAATGATTGGGAAAAATTTGAGTAAGCATTATTGTCATAGCTTGCTTGAGCATCTTATAAGCACTTTGAGCTTTATCATCCCACTTGAAGTTATTTTTTTTAGTAAATTAGTGAATGGGACAGCTATTCTTCCATAATTCTTCACAAATGTCTAGTAGTAACCAATTATTCCTAGGAATCCTCTCAATGCCTTAAGATCTTTAGGTATGGGTCAATTCACTATAGCTTTTATTTTAGTTAGGTTAGCTTATACTCCACCACTAAAATAATATGACCTAGATATTCTAACCTTGGTTGCCTAAAGACACACTTCTCTCTGTTAATCATTAACTTTTGCTTTTGTAGAGTCTCCATAGCTATCATTAAATGAGCCAAATGAGCTTGGAAGTCCTTACTATAAATTAAGATGTCATAAAAAAAAACCAAGATAAATTTCTTTAAATAAGGTTTAAAGATGTCATTCATGAGGAGTAAACTGAAAGGCATAACTAGGAATTCATAATAACTCTCTGGTCTAAATCTTATTTGACGATATATAGACTTAAAATCTAGCTTAGAATATATTGTGGCTCATCCCATTTCATCTAATAATTCATCTATAGCTAGAATGGGAAACTTATCCAGAATTGTAACCTTGTCAAGTGCCTTATAGTAAACATAAAAACACTAACTCTTATCCTTCTTTTTAACCAACAATACAAGCTTGGAGTAAGGACTACTACTAAGCCATATTATACTAGCTATCAACATCTTATTGACTAAACTTTCAATTTATAATT
The DNA here is from genome assembly GCA_032878935.1 of Erythrophleum fordii. Taxonomy (NCBI): domain Eukaryota; kingdom Viridiplantae; phylum Streptophyta; class Magnoliopsida; order Fabales; family Fabaceae; genus Erythrophleum; species Erythrophleum fordii. The sequence continues at coordinate 19,065,008 of JAVQMF010000050.1, forward strand.
TTTGAGAATGTACATGCCTATATGGCCTAATATTAGGAGGTGAATTCTGTGCTTTGATCACAAATGCATTATCCTTTGATTGATGAGGAGGAAGGCTTGTAGATTATTCACAAACTCTTATGAGCTCTTTTAATAATCTCTTTATTTCAATTGCCATTAGTGGCTGTTCACTTTAGATAGAAATATCCCTTAATTCAATTAAAAAACCTTGTCCTTTTCCTTTGGTTGATTTGAGTATAGAATTGAGAAACACCAAAGTCTTAACCAAAGAAGGGTCTCCTTTTAAACAAACCCATTCTTTCACCACCTTGTACTTCATGGTTTGTTGCTTCCAATTCACCTTGGCCTTACCAATTAACTTTAACCACTTAATCCTCAACATCATATCCTCACCTCCCAATTAAATGGATAAAAATCTCAACTCCCTACAAACTCCTTTGCCAAACAACTTGTACCCATTCCCATTATTATTGAATACTGTGTGGTTCCTTGTAATGGTAAGTTCAAGTGCTCCACTAACTTAAAAGAAATAAAATTATGGATAGTCACATTGTTGGTAAGAATCAGCACTTATTCTCCCTGCAACACCCCCATCAACTTCATAGTCATGTGACTTGAGAGCTTCATAATAGAATGCATTGATAGCTCCATTGGTGGGCACTCTTTCTTTTATTCATTAAGCTGAATGTCTTCTTCCTCCCTTTCTTCAACTCCCTCATCATTTTCAGATAGGATCAACATTTGTAGTGATTTATTTTTATACTTATGGTTTGGGCCAAATTTCTCCTCCTACTTGAAATAAAGGCCCTATTCTTTTTTCCTTGTGATTTCTAATTCATATAACCTACGAATAGCGTTATTGCTTTTATTTGTAATAGTGGTATTGTTGCTGCTACTACTTTTAACATCTTCACCCCTTTGTTATCGAGGCTTTGTGCCCGATGCTTGAATGACACTTCTTGACAAGTCCAAAAGACTAGTTAATTTAGAAAATGAAGGCTTATGCCCTATCCATTTGGTCTCCATGAATGACTTAGTTCCCTTAGCTATTTTTTTTTCTCTAGCCTTTTCCAATATTTTGTTTTGTTCTTTAATCTGATAAGCTACGTTCATAATTTATTGTAGGGTTTAAGGTTGCATCATCCTTACCTTTGCCCTTATTTCATCTTTAAGTCCATTTTTGAAGGTTCTTATAAAGACTTCATTAGGAGCTGATATCATCTTAAATTTCTCCCTGTATTTTAACATAGTTCCTTCTTGTTTCATGAACATCATGATTTCGTAGGTTGCCTTTGATGAAAATGCTTCAACAACTCTCATTTAAATTCTACCTAGGTCTTTATAGGAGCTCTTTTTTTCCGGCCATTGCAACCAATTTAATGCCTTACCTTTCATGCACACAACCATGGCCTCCAACTTTTCTTCTTCACTCATGGCATTCATAGAGAAATACTATTCAATTCAAAAGACCCATCTAATCAAGTAATGTCTTGTTCTCCCATTAGGCCATTCATACCTTTATCAAACTCTAGCTTAAGAGGTTTGTGAACGTTTGGTGACCTCTTTCCCTTTCTTGGGTTAGAGAGGGGATCTAACTTTATATAAAGATGTTTTATTGTACCTTCTCATCATGGGTCTCAATAAAATAATTGATCTATACTATTAAAATCGCATTCCAAACTTTTGATTAAATGTGTGCTAAAACTCATTAACTTTATGATCACTTAATTAATAATTGGGCTTATAATAAATCTTAATCGACCATAATTAACCTAATTTTAAAAATAATTAAAATAATTAATTTGAGCCCACATAAAAATTTTAAAATAATTTTTTTTCAACATTCTTTCACTTGGGTCACATTGATTTGATTTTAAGAAAATTCATTTTATTTTGTAAAATGATTCCGGAGTTGACTAAATAACAAAAAATGTATGTGCGCACTTTATTTATAAAACAATGGTCCTAAGAAAGTACATCATATACAATCCCGTCTAACATAACTATCAATGAGGGATAGTGGTGATCATCATGCCTTTTAATGACATAAGACTAGTCTACATTCATACATATTAACATGGATTATAAGTATGGAAGTGTAATAAAAAATAGCTTTCAAAGTGATCAATAATGTGTTATTTTTTATTGGTCTTTTGTATGATTTATTAACATCTGTATGTTAAATTGCAATGAGAAATCATAATTTTTCAATATCTGTATGCCAAACCGCTGTGAGAAATCGTATGGCTCATAATAAGTCTATATGTCTCAAATATTTTATCTTGAGAGTACAATATAGTGCAATAAGAGATATATTATGACAAAAACAATGATTATCCTTAAGACTAGCACCATGTCTTAAGGTATATGTTACATTCAATCATTACATAAGTAAAATACTAAAAGTGATGATTATCAATAAAAGCATGATATATCAAATATATGAAAGTTCATAAAATTTATTGACATAAATAAAAGACATCTATGGAATCATCACATAAAATAAAACAAAAAAAGGCAAAATACATAAACTCCCACTAACTTAAAAGATTAAAAGGCCTTAAGATACCTATGTTCTCAATATGTTTATTAAACTGTATGGGCCTTAATCCTTTATGATCAGCTAACATTGACTCAGTATTTATGAATTCTATGGCAACGTCTCCTTTCTTGACTATATCATTGACTATAAGGTACTTTATTTTTATGTGTTTAGATTCACTGTTAATCTTATTATCCTTGGAATAGAATACTATCGCACTGTTATCACAATAAATGATAAGTGGTTTAGCAATTGAGTCAACTATACGAAACTCCAATATGAAATTCTTAAGCCAAATGGCTTGCAAAGCTTTCTCATACCATGCAACAAACTCAGCATACATCGTTGAAGATGTAGTTAAAGTTTGTTTCACGCTCTTCAAGGAGATTGCCCTACCAGCAAATACGAAAATATAACTAGAAGTGGATTTTAAATCATCTGGACACTCAGCAAAATTAAAATTTGAGTATCCCAATACTTCAAGGTTGTCAACTCTTTTATAGATAAGCATGAGATTTTTCATTTTTTTGTAGGTATCTCATGACTTTCTTGTTTGCAACCCAATGTTGAGATTTAAGATTTGATAAATATCGACCAAGAATATTCCCAGCAAATGCAATATTAGGTCAAGTGCATACTTGAGCATATATTAGACTACCAATTATGCTAGCATAAGAGGTATTCTTCATAGTTTCCTTTTCTATCTCGTTCATAGGGTACTGACTTTTGTTAAGCTTGTCACCTTTAATAACAGGTACTTCCCTAGGTCTACAATCCTACATATTAAATCATTTCAACATAAGATCTATATAGGCTCTTTAAGACAGTCACAAAATATGGCGTGATCTATCATGATGTATCTCAATATGTTGAACATATGAGGCCTTCCCAAGGTCGTTCATGTCAAAAGCACCAGATAATAAAGCTTTAGTTTTATGAAGTAGATTCGAATTACTACTTGCAAGAAGAATGTCATCAACATAATATATCAGGAAAATAAATATGCTCCCATTAGTTTTCATATAAATACATTGATCAAATTTATTTTCAATAAATCCAAATAAAGTTACCACCTGATCAAACTTTAAATACCATTAGCAAGAGGCTTATTTAAGGCTATAAATTGACATTGTTAATTTATATACCATATGCTCCTTTCCACTTTCTTTAAAATCTTTTGGTTGTACTATGTAGACTCTTTCATTAAGATTTCCATTTAAAATTGCTATTTTGACATCTATATGGTGAAGCTCTAGATCATAATAAGTCACCAATGTTGTAACATCATATATTTTTATCTTGCTTCTTATCATTTCTAAGTCTCACATGATGAATTGCACAAAAAGGAATGGAAAAATGGCATTAAAATAATGCCTTATTTTCCGTTGCGTCGCGTATGAAAATTTCATTTGATGTCACGAGGACCATATGAGCTCATGCATCACATTCTCATATTTAATTACGTACATACAACTCATTTGCATCACCAAAGTTGGCCCACAACTCGTAGAATTCAAAAGGGAGAATCAATTTCACTCTATTATTTTTTGCCAGAATTTTAGTTTTTCTGTCACAATTTCGGAAATTTATAACTAAATCCACAAAAATCGAAACCCAACAAACTTTACTATTATTGAAAGATCCGGATGTCTACCCCATGCTAAAAATAATTTCAGCTCATGAATCATTAAGGGGAGAAAGTTTGACATCCGAAAAGCCACTGAGGTCGCTGCTGTCTAGGCTACTGGTTCAAATTACTGATATGAAGTTTCAAAATTTATAACTAAATCTAAAAAAATTGAAATCATGCATTATTGGCCATTATGGAAAGCTACACATGTCTACTTTATGAAAAAAATATGTATAGGCTATGAAACATAACATAGAAAACGTTTGACATGCAAAAAGGGGTAAAGGTTCGAACAACTACTGGTACTGATGTAAGTGTCTGCTATAAACTTTAAAAATGTTCAATTAATTCCACAAAAATCCAATCCATGCCAATGATATCAATTTGGAAAGCTATGAATGTTAAATTTATGGTAAAAATAGGCTCAACCCAGAGGAAGCACGTTTAGCCACTGAAATTCAATGGAACAGTGACTTAGGTCGTGCTGTGCTACTGTTGTTGTTCCAGAAATTAAAAAATTCATATCTCTTAGCTCAAACCTCCAAATGAGGTGCTTCCAGTTGCTACAAGTCACTATGAATGTCTAATTTCTGCCTATAAAATTTTGTAGCCATTGGACCACGTTTGCCCCTCGGATGATACAATTTCACAACTGACCAAATGAACAGTACTGGTGCAAATCCGAAATTCTGATACCAATTTTGAAAAATCATAGAAAATTCCACAGACCTCCAAATGGCTTGATCTTTGTCTTGTCAAAAAGATTGAGGTAAGATCTAAGTGCATGCAAAATTTCAAGTCAAAAAGAGGTCATTTGGTCAGACTTTGCCATAGCTCAAGATTATAGCAATTTTGGTTCCAATAAAGGGGCAAATTTGATTCAAATGAGCCATTTATTGTTCCATACACATTTGGGCAACTTAGAAAGTATAAATATAGCATAAATAAATCCCTCATAAGGTCTGAATCCTCATACAACTCAAATTCACCATGTCACTTCCATATACATACATGCATAAGTGGGCTCCCAAGAGGTCAAAATACATAATTCTATTCATTAAACTCTATTCTTGACATATACACTAATTTTATATAGTTTTACACTTGTTCAAAGTGTCATGGCTAAAAAATAACAGATATATATATTCTTTGACATTCTAGTACATCAAAACTAGCAAAATGTGCCAAGAGATAAAGATTTAAGTTCCTTGACCTCCATCCTTTGGATCTTGGACTCCACCTAGATTATATAAGATTCGAGAAAGGAGGGGGTGAGATTCATTGAATCTCAATAGCTCGTACACCTATCCAAACACATTCTCAAGGCATACAACATGTCAAAGGCACAAGTATGCAATCAATCAATTCATAAAGTATTCCACTTTCACATTTTTGTGTTATAAACTCATGTCAAGCATAAGAATGAGCTCTAGGGACTTTTGGTTTAGCCTCACCCCATTTCTAAGACTTTTGGGTTACCTCACTCTTGGTTCTTGGGACTTTTGACTTAGCCTCACCCATCCAAAGGACTTTTGGCCTTGTCTCACCCATGCCATAAGACTTTTGGCATCTTCTCACTCACATTAAGGGACTTTTGGCACTACCTCACCCTTGTGAGCTATTTTCACAAGTCAAAGACATTCAAGAAAGTATATTGGTATGAAAATAGCATCATAGCATCAAGTGACATGTCCCAAACATACAAATATACCAACAAGCACACAATGACATATATGTAACAAGAAAATGCAATAAGAAAAGGTGAAGAGCTACCTTGGTGCAAATTCAAGCCTTACTTTGCTTGTTCTTTCTCTTTTTCTGTTCCACAAACACAAAAAGGTGGGGTTGGATTTCTTTGGCCTATTCATAATAAACAACACTTAATTATACTCTTGGAATAAGTTATAACATCCAACTCACTCTTAAAACTACACTTTGTTCTATTTGCCACAATATAGTTCCATTAATGACCTAATGAAGCAACTACCACAAGTAAAATTCTTGGTTCCATTCTCTTGCCATATTTAGACCTCTTGACCTCATTTAAGGTCCTTGAAGCCATCACACACTCACTTTCACAAACTTAGGTCCATGTTGCTTCATAAGGTTACATTATGGAAGCCATTGCCTCATCTCTCAACCTAAAGCTTCTAAATTTTTCTCAAGGGTTTCTCCTATCTTCTTTTATCATATAAAGTCCAAAATCAAGTTTGGAATTATTTAAAATATCCCCCAGCTATCTCTAAGGGTCTTGACCAATTTATGCTTTCATTAAAGACCCATGAAGTTTTGGATTTTTCCTTAATGGATGGCGCATTTGGGAGGCTCCCTAGAAGTCTTAGAAACTCAAACAAACACTCACATATGATGGAGAAGTCTTGAATCAACTCAGATTTTAAACTATGCTCAAGTACCCTACACTTTTTCAACTTGAGATTCAATGGCTTTTACTTGCTTTCAATGATAGATTTTTAATCCTTGCACTCCAAAATCTCTAACCCCCCCTTGATTTGGATAGAAAACAGCCTCTAAGAATTGGGCTCATGGTGGCCAAATCGTGCAAGAGGAAGGGGGAGGAAGAAGCTACCAAAGAATGAAAGTTTTCCCTTGTTTTTTTGCTCTTTCTTGGTTGCTTTTCACTTTCCTTGGTTGCCTCACTCTAAACACTAATTTTTCTTCTCTGTTCTGCCCCCAAAATAGCACCAAATATATCAATAAAACCATAGGAGAAAAAGAGGGAAGGAGGAGAATAACTTTGCTTGAGGAAGAACTAAGAAAATCCATGGATTCCATATCTTTTTCTTGGCCTTTTCTCCTTCTTTTGCCTCCTCCCTTGTGCGCCTAAAATTTCTGGTTCTCCTCTCTGTTATGGGCAGAAGAAAGTCGGTTTAGAGAGGGGGAGGCAGAACGTGGAGTTAAAAGGGGTATTTAAAAGCTTCTTTGTGCAATTTATTTCCATTTTTGCCCTTCCATAATGGTATTTCCGGTTTGGCTTTGTTTTAACTCCTTTTTGAGAACCGCCTTCTCCATCATAACATTTAGATTCCCAATTTAATAAAATGCCTTTAGAATCACTCAAATTGGAACTAAAACCTTCCCAAACGAACCGGTCAAAGTTTAGGTCAACTGACATTGGAAAGAGTACATCGGAGGGGCTTTACCTGTCTTGGCGCTTCCTATGATTTTTGGGGCCTCTAAGAACCCTGGACAACTCAAAATTTTCATTTAAAAAGCCCTCCTAGGTGTTTTTCCAAAATTGTACTTATTTACGAAAATGCCACTGGCCTTTCGGCAAATTTTTTGAATTACTCCGGCCCCAGTTTCTGAGCAACTCAATGCTTAAATCCTCATTTTCTATTATTTAACATTTTATCCAAATTTTATTTAGTTTTGAATCACTCATCTCAGGGGACTTGTTTTTCAAATCGGCTCGTTTCTGTGTTTTTACAACATACCGAGTATTACATTTTCCACCCCCCTTAAAATAAATTTCGTTCTCGAAATTTAAATATGTACCTCAGGGAAATAGCTATGGATATTTTCGTTTCATGTCATTCTCTAATTCCCAGGTTGCCTCTTCAGACGTTGGGCCCTTCTAAACCACTTTCACTAGAAGGATGTTCTTATTTTTCAGTGGTTTCAATTTGGCATCTACAATCCTTTCTGGCCTCACTACATAGGAAAGATTTTCCTGCAATTGAATATGCTCATATTCTATGACATGTGAGGGGTTTGGTAAGTACTTCTTCAATTGGGAGTCATGAAAGACATCATGGATTTGGGCTAGGTTTGGAGGTAGGGCTATCTGGTAGGCCACAGACTCGATTTTCTCAAGAATACCAATATACCTAGGACTGAGCTTTTTCACCCTCATAGACCGACTTACCCCAGTCATTAGAGACACTCGGATGAATACGTGGTCTCCAATCTCAAACTCTAACGGCCTTCTTCTCCTATCGGCATAACTTTTTTGCTTACTCTAAGCTGTAAGGAGTTTCTTTCTGATCAAAGCTATTTGCTGGGTAGTCTGGTCCACTAACTCAGGTCCTAGCAAACTCCTCTCCTCTAGCTCAACCCAACATAATGGATATCTACACTTTCTCCCATAGAGAGCCTCATAAGGGGCCATTTGAATATTGGAATGATAACTGTTATTGTATGCAAATTCAGCTAACGACAGATATGCATCCCAGTTACCCCTCATCTCTAACACACCTGCCCTAAGTATGTCCTCTAAGGTCTGGATGGTCCTCTAAGTCTGACCATCTGTTTGGGGGTGGTAAGCAATACTAAACCGCAACCTGGTCCCTAAGGCATGCTGTAATGACCTTCAGAAGTTCGATGTAAACTTGGGGTCTCTATCTGATACGATGCTACTGGGTACTCCGTGAAGTCGCACTATCTTATGTATATACAACTGGGCTAATCTATCTAATAAATAAGTAGCCCTCATTGCTAAAAAGTGTGCTGATTTTGTCAATCTATCTACAACGACCCAGATAGCATCGTATCTAAAGGATGTCCTGGGTAACCCCATAACGAAATACATAGCTATACTATCCCATTTTCACTCGGGGATATCTAGGGATTGCAGCAACCTAGCGAGTCTCTGATGTTTTACCTTAACCCTTTGGCACACTAAACATCTCGCCACGTAATCCGTGACGTCATTCTTCATTCCTGACTACCAGAAAATTCTTTTTAGATCCTGGTATATCTTGGTTGCATCTGGGTAGATAGTATATTTACTCTTGTGTGCCTTTTCTAGAATTTTCTCTTGCAACTCATTACTATTAGGTACACAGATTCTATCTCGGTGTACTATCATACCATCCTCAGATATCCTGAAATCTGAGGGCCTACCCTGGGAGATCTCGCTCCTAATCTATCTCAAGAGTTCATCTTTTCTCTGGGCATCTAAGATTTCGGCTCTCAACTCATTCTCAATCCAGGTCTCACTCAAAAATAGTCTACCCGACACTAGTTGGCAAGAGAGATTCATATTTCTAAATTTTTCTAGGAGCTTCTACTCCCTGATCATCATATAGGTAGCGTGGATGGATTTCCTACTCAAGGCATCGGCCATCACATTGGCCTTCCACGGATGGTATTTCAATATATAATCATAATCTTTCAGGAACTCCATCTATCTCCTTTGCCTCATATTGAGTTCCTTCCGATCAAACAGGTATTTCAAACTTTTGTGGTCATTACAGATCTCTATAATCGCATCATACAAATAGTGCCTCCAAATCTTAAGAGCAAATACCACTGCGGCTAACTCTAGGTCATGTGTGGGATAATTCTCCTCATGAGACCTTAACTGCCTAGAGGCATATGCCACTACCCTATCCTGCTACATCAATACACATCCTAACCCTCTCCTCGAGGCATCACTATATACCACAAATGATAAACTGGGGTTAAGGGGTAGTAGTCAATCGGAGTTTCAACTCCTGGAAACTCCTCTCACATCTCTCATCCCACACGAAAGGGGAATCTTTTCGAGTCAGCCTTGTAAGTGGCAAGGCCATCTGAGAAAAGCCCTGAATAAATCGTCGGTAATATTCTGCCAAACCGAGAAAACTCCTAACTTTGGTGATCGTCCTAGGCCTATCCCATTGTAACACAGTCTTGACTTTATGAGGATCTACTGCAACCCCGTCTCGTGAGATCACATGACCTAAGAATTTCACCTCGGTTAGCTAAAACTCACATTTACTCAGTTTGACATATAATCTCTTATCTTTCAGAGTCTCTAGGGCTAATCTGAGATGCCTCTCATGCTCCTCAAAAGATTTAGAGTATACTAGGATATCATCAATAAAGACCACAACAAATTTATCTAGATACGGTTTAAAGACCCTATTCATGTAGTCCATGAATATCGCGGGCGCATTCGTCAGCCCGAAAGGCATTACCAGGAACTCATAATGCCCATATCTAGTTCTGAAGGCTGTCTTTAGGACGTCTTCAACTCTCACCCTCAGCTGGTGATATCCAGATCTAAGGTTTATCTTAGAAACGACAAATGCCCCAGCCAACTGATCTAACAGATCGTTTATCCTAGGGAGATGATACTTATTCTTTATGATAACCTTATTCAATTCTCTATAATCTATACGCAATCTCAAGCTACTATCTTTTTTTTTCACGAACAACACTGGAGCTCCCCAGGGTGACATACTAGGGCGTATAAATCCTTTTTCTAATAGCTCCTCTATCTGCTTTTTCAATTCAGCAAGCTCGGTGGGAGCCATCTTGTACGGAGCCTTGGACACCGGTCCAGCCCTAGGCACTATCTTTACAGGGAACTCTATCTCTCTCTCAGGAGGTAAACCACTAAAATCAGAATCTTTATGAAAAACCTTCGGGAATTCCTTAACGATTGGGATCTCCTTTATCCTTTCTTCTACCTCGGACCGTATAGAGAAAAAGACTAGAAACCCCTGACACCCCTGCTCTAGGTATCTCTCAACCTGGGCAGTAATCATGAAAGATAGCTCGGTTTCTAGCCTAGGTATGGTCCCACAAGAAGGTACAGATACAATGCGGTGTTCACAATCAAGGACAGCATTATTGGCAGTCATCCAGACCAGTTCATACCCACAATCAAATCAATGTCATGGAATGGCATACAAATGAAGTCGATGGTAGTATGACAATGATTAAACTAGACAGTAACATTCAAACAAGCATGGAAAGTAAGAATGTGACCTCCAGTGGATGTGGTGACAGATAAATCAAATGGTAGAGTACTAATGGCCAGACCCAAACATCTCACACAGTCATAAGATATAAATGAGTGACTAGCGCCCGAATCAAACATAGTAATCACAGGAAAAGCGTTCACTATAAGCATACCTCGAATAATACTGGGAGACGCACTAGCCTCCTGTTGAGAAAGGGCAAACACCTTGCCCTCGGTCTGTGGCTTGGGAGGAGGCGGTCTGAGTGGAGGTGCTAAATTTGCCTGAGAGCAGTTTCTACAAGTATGCCCCGGCTTCCCACACTTGTAGCAGATCATTGTGGACTGTGGGGCGACGGATGACTGAGTCCTCAAGGGCTGTGGTCTCTTCCCTTTTTGCGGTCTCCTACTCCACTGCACCTTACTCTTCTTCTTATTGGTAGGGGCAGAGCTAGCTCCTTCTTCGGGTTGTGGCCTCTTCAATTCCGGAGCCCCTATCTAACTAGACACTGTGACAGCAGGCATAATGTCCCTCAAATTATTCTCAATCACTCTGCTGATCTCCACAAGGGCATTAAAATTCATGATCCTCTGTGGAGTCACTCTGTCTCTGATCAGGGCTTCAATCCGGTCTCAAACTGCTCACACCTCCAGGGTTCATCATCATATCTCTGGAGGTAGGAGAAGTACTGAGACATATCAATAAATCGGGCCACATATTGATCGACTGTCATATCATTAGTCTGTCTCAGCCCCATGAACTGCATCTCCTTTTACTTCCTCACTGAGCTAGGAAAGTATTTCTCATAAAATTGCACTAGAAAGTTCTCTTAGTTAATTTGCAAAGTCTTTGTCTCCATTAGAGACTTTGTGCTACGCCACCATCTATTTGCTTCTTTCTATAATATGAAGGTGGCTAACTGGGCTTTCTGCTCAGAGGTGCAATCTATAACTGAGAATATCTTTTCAGTCTCCATCACCCAGGCTGCTGCCTTATCAGCATCTAACTTACTGTCAAACACTGGTGGGTTGTTCTTTCTGAATTGATTCAATTGTTTTTGGATAGATGGCGGAGCCTGAGTTGGTTCCTGGGGAGGTAGGGGTGGAGCACCAAAAGTGGAAGGTTGGGGTGCACCGGAGGTGGATGGCTGAGGTACACTGGAGGTGGATGGCTGAGGCGGAGGCGGCGAAGGGGCCTCTCTCCTGGCTTCTTCTTGCCTAGCCAGGGCTTCCTGTAGTTGCATAATCATCTCATGCTGTTGCTAGATCATATAGTGTTGCTGGGCTATGACGTTATCAAACTGGTCAATCCGTTCCTTGATAGCCCGCACTGGATCCTCAGACTCAACCTCGGGTTCTCAAGGTGGTCTGCCTCTGCCTTTGCCTCGGCCTCTCCGAGTCTCAACCATCTTTACTGAAAAGAAAAACCATAGCCTTTAGCCCACAACATAATTTTACCACACATACATAGATATTCCACTCGAAAACCACCCAAATACAAGCCAAATATACCATTCAATAACCAAATGTCGAGCAAAAGTGACTAAAACTTTGCTTTGATATCATAAAATGTAAAACCATATATTTCTAGCTTGCTTCTTATCATTTCTAAGTTTCACATGATGAATGGCATAAAAAGGAATAGAAAAATGGCATTAAAATAATGCCTTATTTCACGTTGCGTCGCGTATGAAAATTTTATTCTATGTTACGAGGACCATATGAGCTCATACATCACATTCTCATATTTAATTACATACATACAACTCATTTGCAGCACCAAAGTTAGCCCATAACTCGTAGAATTCAAAAGGGAGCATCAATTTCACTCTATTATTTTCAGCTAGAATTCCAGTTTTTCTGTCACAACTTCGAAAATTCATAACTAAATCCACAAAAATCGAAACCTAACAAACTTTACCATTACAGAAAGATCTAGATGTCTACCCCATGCTAAAAATAATTTCAGCTCATGAATCATTAAGGGGAGAACGTTTGACATCCGAAAAGCCACTGAAGTCGCTGTTGTCTGGGCTACTGGTTCAGATTACTAATATGAAGTTTCAAAATTCATAACTAAATCTAGCAAAATTGAAATCATGCATTCTTGGCCATTCTGGAAAGCTACACATGTCTATTTTATGAAAAAAATATGTCCAGGCTATGAAACATAACACAGAAAGCATTTGACATGCGAAAAGGGGTAAAGGTTCGAATAACTACTGGTACTGATGCAAGTGTCTGCTATAAACTTCAAAAATGTCCAATTAATTCCACAAAAATCCAATCCATGCAAATGATACTAATTTGGTAAGTTATGAATGTTAAATTTATGGTAAAAATAGGATCGGCCCAGAGGAAGTACGTTTAACCACTGAAATTCAATGGAACAGTGACTCAGGTCGTGCTGCGCTACTGTTATTGTTCTAGAAATTCAAAAATTCATATCTTTTAGCTCAGACCTCCAAATGAGGTGCTTTTACAAGTCACTATGAATGCTTAGTTTCTGCCTATAAAATTTCGTAGCCATTGGACCACGTTTGCCCTTCGAATGACACAATTTCACAACTGACCAAATGAATAGTACTGGTGCAAATCCGAAAGTCTGATGCCAATTTTGAAAAATTATAGAAAATTCCACAGACCTCCAAATGGCCTGATCTTTGGCTTGCCAAAAAGATCTAGGCAAGATCTAAGCGCATGCAAAATTTCAAGTCAAGAAGAGGTCATTTGGTCAGACTTTACCATAACTCAAGATTATGGCAATTTTGGTTCCAATAAAGGGGCAAATTTGATTCAAATGAGCCATTCATTGTTCCACACACATTTGGGCAACTTAGAAAGTATAAATATAGCATAAATAAGTCCCTCATAAGGTCTGAATTCTCATACAACTCAAATTCACCATGCCACTTTTATATACATACATGCATAAGTGGGTTCCCAAGTGGTCAAAATACACAATTCTATTCATTAAACTCTATTCTTGATATATACACTAACTTTATATAGTTTTACACTTGTTCAAAGTGTCATGGCTCAAAAATAACATATACATATATTCTTTGACATTCTAGTACATCAAAACTAGCAAAATGTGCCAAGAGATGGAGATTTAAGTTCCTTGGCCTCCATCCTTTGGATTTTGGACTCCACCTAGATCATATGAGATGAGAGAAAGGAGGGGATGAGATTCATTGAATCTCAATAGCTCGTACACCTATCCAAGCACATTCTCAAGGAATATAATATGTCAAAGGCACAAGTATGCAATCAATCAATTCATGAAGCATTCCACTTTCATATTTTTGTGTCATAAACTCATGTCAAGCATAAGAATGAGCTCTAGGGACTTTTGGTTTGGCCTCACCCTATTTCTAGGACTTTTGGATTGACTCACTCTTGGTTCTTGGAACTTTTGACTTAGTCTCACCCATCCAAAGGACTTTTGGCCTTGTCTCACCCATGTCATGAGACTTTTGGCATCTCCTCATCCACATTAAGGGACTTTTGGCACTACCTCACCCTTATGAGCCATTTCTACAATTCAAAGACATTCAAAAAAAATATATTGGTACAAAAATAGCATCATAGCATCAAGTGGCATTTGCCAAACATACAAATATACACACAAACACACAATGACATATATGCAACAAGAAAATGTAATAAGAAAGGGTGGAGAGTTACCTTGGTGCAAATTCAAGCCTTACTTTGTTTGTTCCTTCTCTTTTTTGGTTCCACAAACACAAGGAGGTGGGGTTGGATTTCTTTGGCCTATTCACAATAAACAACACTTAATTATACTCTTGGAATAAGTTATAACATCTAACTCACTCTTAAGACTACACTTTGTTCTATTTGTCACAATATGGTTCTATTAATGGCCTAATGAAGCAACTACCACAAGTAAAATTCTTGGTTCCATTCTTTTGCCATATTTAGACCTCTTGACCTCATTTAAGGTCCTTGAAGCCATCACACACTCACTTTCATAAACCTAGGTCCATGTTGTTTCATAAGGTTACATTATGGAAGCCATTGCCTCATCTCCCAACCTAAGACTTCTAAATTTTTTCCAAGGGTTTCTCCTATCTTCTTTTATCATATAAAGTCCCAAATCAAGCTTGGAACTATTTAAAACATCCCCCAACTATCTCTAAGGGTATTGACCCATTTATGCTTCCATTAAAGACTCATGGAGTTTGGGATTTTTCCTTAATGGATGGGGCACTTGGGAGGCTCCCTAGGAGTCTTAGAAACTCAAACAAACAGTCACATATGATGGGAAAGTCTTGAATCAACCTAAATTTTAAGCTATACTCAAGTACCCTACACTTTTTCAACTTGAGATTCAGTGGCTTTTACTTGCTTCCAATGATAGATTCTTAATCCTTACACTCCAAAACCTCTAATCTCCCTTGATTTGGACAGAAAACAGCCCTTAAGAATTGGGCTCATGGTGGCCAAATCGTGCAAGAGGAAGTGGGAGGAAGAAGCTACCAAAGAATAGAAGTTTTCCTTTATTTTCTTGTTCTTTCTTAGTTACTTTTCACTTTCCTTGGTTGCCTCACTCCAAACACGAATTTTTCCTTTCTGTTCTACCCCCAAAATAGCACCAAATATATCCATAAAACCATAGGAGAAAAAGAGGGAAGGAGGAGAACAATTTTGCTTAAGGAAGAACTAAGAAAATTTATGGATTCTATACCTTTTTCTTGGCCTTTTCTCCTTCTTTTACCTCCTCCCTTGTGCGCCTAAAATTTTTGGTTCTCCTCTCTGTTATGGGCAGAAGAAAGTTGGTTTAGAGAGGGGGAGGCAGAGCGTGGAGTTAAAAGGGGCATTTAGAAGCTTCTTTGTGCAATTTGTTTCCATTTTTGCCCTTCCATAATGGCATTTCCGGTTTGGCTTCGTTTTAGCTCCTTTTTAAGAATCGTCTTTTCCATTATAACATTTAGATTCCTAATTTAATAAAATGCCTTTGAAATCACTCAAATTGGAGGTAAAACCTTCCCGAATGAACTAGTCAAAGTTTGGGTCAACCGACATCGAAAAGAGTACATCGGAGGGGCTTTACCTGTCCCGGGGTTTCCCATGGTTTTTGGGGCCTCTGAGAACCATGGACAACTTAATTTCCATTTAAAAAGCCCTCTTAGGTAGTTTTCTAAAAGTACACTTATTTATGAAAATACCACTGCCTTTTCGGCAAATTTTTTAAATTACTCCGACTTCAATTTCTGGGCAATTCAAGACTCAAATCCTCATTTTTTATTATTTAAAATTTTATCCACATTTTATTTGACCTTGAATCACTCATCTTAGGGGACTTGCTTTTCAAATTGGTCCGTTTTTGTGTTTTTACAATATACTGGGCGTTACAAATGCCATGATAGTTTTGAATAAATCTTTTGTGGAGACTAATAAGAACGTTTCTGTGAAATCAATGCCTTTTCTTTGTGCAAAACTTTTAATTATTAATCTAACCTTGAACCTTTCTATTCGGCCTTTATAATCTTTCTTAGTCTTAAATACCTATTTGTAACTAATTGGTTTGCAACCTATAGGTAATTCAACAAGCTCCCAAACTCCATTTTTAACGTAGAGCTTATCTTATCACTCATTGCATTCTTCCACATGTCTAATTGAAGACTATTGATGGCTTCATTATAAGTCAAAGGATCCATAGTTTCATCAATGTCAGAATCTACTTCTCCTAAATAGATATAATAATTATTTGAGATTGCTGATTTTCTTTCTCTCTGGGACCTCCTCAGGGGAATTTCTGGAATTGTTTAAATTGTTTCAGGAACAATATCACTTGTCTGAGGAACCTCACTTACAATGGTTAATTTTGTCTGAATAGGTAAATACACAGCCTTTTCTCTTATATTCGTTGGTTTGACTATTGCATCTGAGTTGTAAAGGAATTGAAATTGTATCATGCTATTCATTTAGTTTAAAGACCTAAGAGCCACTCCTTTCAACAACATTAAACTCTAAGAATTTTGCACTTAGTGATGTAACAATTTTAGTACCCCTTGTAGGACATTAGAATCTATACCCTTTTAAGTGATCCGAATACCCAATGAAGAAGTAACGAGGAGTTTTGGGATCTGTTTTCTTCAGAGAAGGATAAGCTTTTACCTCGACAAGACACCTCTAAACACGAAAGTGATTGAGACTTAGTTTTATTCCAATTCATATTTGAAAAAATGTTTTAGGAACAGATTTACTGGGAACCCGATTCAAAATATAATTAGTAGTTTTTATTGTTTCTCCCCATAAAAAATTAGGTAAATTGGACTTACTCATCATACTTCTCACCATATCTATAAGTGTGCGGTTTTGTCTTTCTGTCATATCATTTTGTTCAAAATTGCCAAGCATGGTATACTAGGTAGCAATCCTAGAATCTTGTAAATACTTAGTAAAAGGTCCCTTTTGTTGTCCCTTTTCATTATATTTTTCATAATATTTACCACCATGATCTAACCTGAATATTTTAGTGAATCTCCCCAATTGTTTCTCAACTTTAGTTCGATAAGTTTTCAACATGTCAAAGGCTTCAGACTTTTCTCCTATAAAAAAGACATTTCCATAATGGGAAAAATCATCAATAGAGGTTATAAAATAATTTTTGCCGCATATAGTTGAAGATTAAGGACCACTGGTATCAATATGTATTATTTCCAAGAAGCTCTTACTATGAGTTACACCCTTTTTTTTTTTTAGTTTTAGTTAATTTTTTTCTCATATAATCAACATATCTGTTTATTTCTTCTAAATTAAGCGAGGGAAGTATTTTATCTCTGATTAATCTCTCAATTCTTTCCTTTGAAATATGGCCCAGTCGTGTATGCCATAACAATGGAGACTTTTCCTTAATTAAGGGTTGTTTAGTGGCAAAATTCTTAACATTGAAAGATAAATTATTGGTTTTGGAATTCAAGCACAGTTTATATAGTCCATAAGATAAAATGCATTTACCAATCACATTAGAATCATAAGAAATTTCAACTCTTTTATTTCCAAAATTAAAAAAATATCTAGCTTGATCAAATAATGAAAAAGAAATTAAATTTCTTCTAAATGACAGAATATAAAAAATATTTTCTAAACAAAGTCGACAACCAAATTTTAATGACAAAAAAACAGTTCCTACATATTCAACTTCAACATCAGCACTATTTCCTTCTTTTAGTTTGGACTCATTCTTTCTTAACTTCCTACCATTTCTGAATCCCTGTAAGGTAGAAGTTACTTGAATAGAGGCATGACTGTCAAACCACCAAGAATCTATTGGAACATCAATAATATCTGATTCAAAACAAATATAAGCTAATAACTCACCTTGATCTCTGCCCTTCTTTGATAACCAATCTATCTATTTAAGACAATTAGCCTTCTTATGACCATATTTCTTATAGAAATAGCAATTCATTTTATCTCTATCACTTGCAGCCTGATGCTTACTATGCTTTTTCAAGTCCTGATCCCTTTTAGGAGCATATGTCTTCTTGTTCTTAAATTTTCCTTTTCCCTTATGGAAATTCAGCTTGTTGTGGGAAACCAAATATGTATTCTCATTCTTTTTCCTTTTCAACTTTTCTTCCTTAGCCACACATTTAGAAATCAAGTCATTCAGGTCTTAAATATGATCTTGTGTTTTATAAACAGTTTTAATTTGACTGAATTTTTGCAGAAGCAAATTAAATGCGTGATGGATGACAAAACTATCTGGAATCAGAATATCATGAGCTTTGAGTTTAGTTTGAGCATGCACCATCCTTATGATATATTCTTTCACTCCTTTAATGTTATCGTATCTCATACTTGTCAACTCACTCATGAGTTGTCTAGTCTCAACCTTATCAGACACATGGTACTTCTTTTTCATAGCATTGAAGAACTCTTTAGCATTTGTGGTTTTTAGTAAACTACTAATGAAATATTCTGCAATTGATCTTTCATAGTTATAAGACTGAGGCAGTTGGATTTTTCCCACTTAGCATAATACTCCTTTTGTTTGGTAGTGTTATTCTCAGTGGGTTTCAGAAGTTCACTTTCACGTAGTGCTAGATCTATATCTATTATTCCAAGGGCAAATTCAACATCTTACTTCTATCTCTTATAATTGGAATTAGTCAGGACCTCAATGGTAGTATTATTATTGTTTACAACAAAAGAGACTATACATAAAATTGTAATATGGTCAGTAAAGCAGGCAATTTCAAAACAGTTTAAGTTGAATAAGCTATCTTTAAGAAGTATCTGTTGCATTATTATGAACTCCCCTTTGGGTAGAGAACATAACATGCATTAGGTCTCTCTAGCATGAAGCTAATATGAAGGAGAATATATAGTATTGCGAGTCTTATCCCTTTTGGGCAGATAAATCCCTCAAACTACATATCTCAATCCAATAAGGAAACATATAGTTGAGCAAATCTATCCCCTTTGGACAAATAAATTCTCTCAACTATATACTTCCACCAATACACTTCGTGTCATACCAAAGTTAGTATATATAACAATCCCCTTTGAGCGGGTAATTATATAAAGTAACTCAATTTCTATTAACAAGGAAACTATTGATTTTGTGTATTTTGATAGAAAGATATCCTTGGTGATATTTGCCTACAATAATACACAAAATAATATTTTTAGACTAGAATAAAGAAATTGTCTAATCTCTTATCAACAAAGAGAGCTACTAGAATAAAGAAATTGTCTTATCTCCTATCAATAGAGAAAGCTCTGCGATTTTAATAACTTTGATGAATGAACTATTTTGGTAATTACCATTCCCAACAGTTTATTAAAACAAAATTCCTAGATTAGGAGCAAACTTATATCTTATTAAGATACTTTTATCATATGTATTCTAAAAGGTCAATTGTGAACTATGTTTGTATGAAAATTATGAACAACAACTAATTTAACTTAAATAAGGTTTAAATATCAATGTTTTATTCTTCAACTTAAGAGTTTTGTATATGTTTTTAGGGAGAGAAAACTTGAATTTCATGCTTTATATATGTTAAAATATTTTCCTAAATTTTTCTGTATTTTTCTAAAGCCGCTTGTTGGTTCAAAATAATAAAAAACACTATTTTTAATTGAAGAAATATGAAGAATTAATAAACAATTTTTTAAGCCTCAAAAAATAAAAGAAAAAATACAGAAAATTAAGAAATACTTTCATTTAAAAAAATAAAAGAAAAAACACACCAAAGAGTGTTATTTTTAGACTAAAATAAAGAAATTGTTTTATCTCCTATCAACAAAGAGAGCTACTAAAATAAATAAATTGTCTTATCTCCTATCAACAAAGAAAGCTCTGCGATTTTAATAACTTTGATGAATGAACTATTTTGGTAATTACCATTCCTAACAGTTTATTAAAACAAAATTTTTAAATTAGGAAAAAACTTATATCTTATTAAGATACTTTTACTGTATGTATTCTAAAAGGTCAATTATGAACTATGTTTGTATGAAAATTATGAACAACAACTAATTTAATTTAAATAAGGTTTAAATATCAATGTTTTATTCTTCAACTTAAGAGTATAATTTTTGTATATGTTTTTAGGGAGAGTAAACCTAAATTCCATGCTTTATATATGTTAAAATATTTTTCTAAATTTTTCTATATTTTTCTAAAGCCACTTGTTGGTTCAAAATAATAAAAAACATTATTTTTAATTGAAGAAATATGAAGAATTAATAAACAATTTTTTGAGCCTCAAAAAATAAAAGAAAAAATACAAAAAATTAAGAAATACTTTCATTTAAAAAATAAAAGAAAAAACACACCAATCAGAGTTGGGGGTGGCTCACACGCGCCACCCCCATTTATGCCACTACATGGGGCTTGCATGAGGCCCAGCTAGAGGCTATCTTCAACCTCTAGCTGAGTCATGGGAGTCTGAAAATGGGTTCTCTAGACCCATGTGATTTTTGGTGATTTTAAGGGCTATTTACTTCATTTTCTTCATGATCTTCAACCTAATTATGATTTTTAACCTATCTAAGCCATCAATTGTACAATAAATCCAATAAAAAACAACAAATCACAAATTATTCATCATAGTTTCGGTGGTATGAACCCTAACCAGCCATCTTATAACTCAAAGCCTTTTAACACAAAAAAAAAAAAAGGGTTTTGAAGTGAATCTCGTTTTATAAAATGTTTGGATTATTAATTTAACAAAAGGATAAAAGAAGAAGATTTTGTTTGAATTTGCCATGAGTTTAAAAAATATGAACCCTAAAAATTTTTTCAAACTTCTAGCAAAATAAAACAGACTTTAATGCAATTAAATATTACATTAAGGTTCTCAAACATGAAAATAAGCTTTCCCATACAAGAATTTGAATTAAAACATGATATTTGATCAAATTAAGTTTGAGCACATCATATAAAAATTCAAACTTTGAGGTTTAAATTTTCCTTGCACATATTGAATTAGCTAGCAACTTTTATATTGTTAGAAAGTTTGTAATCTATAGAGTAAAATCCCTAAATTAATTTAGCTAATTACCAAGCAATGATGAAAAATTTTAAGGGCCAAAGTAATGTAAAATAAATATGAAATTTTTACAAAAATTATAAAGTTTTTGTTCTAAATTTCATATAATAACCATATGATCTGATACCATTATTAATACTTATAAATCTTGTATGAAACTAGAACACTAACTTTAAGATTGGACTAAGAAATATACCTGTAGCTATTATGGAATCTACTTATAAGCTAAATCTTTTTTTTTATCACTCTATATTTAGATAAACGACTTTTAATGGAATTAGGCACTTTTAATTATAGTTAGAGAGGGGACCTAACTCTATATAGAGATATTTTATTAGGTCTTCCTATTATGTGTTTCAATAAAATAATTGGCACATACTATTAAAATCGCTTACTAGATATTTGATTAAATGTGTGTTAAAATATATTAATTTTATAATTAATTAATTAATAATTAGGCTTATAATAAATCTCAATAGATTATAATCAATCTAATTTTAAAAATTATTAAAATAATAAATATGAATCCTATAAAAATTTTAAAATAAATTTTTTTTTAACA
This sequence comes from Erythrophleum fordii, assembly GCA_032878935.1. Taxonomy (NCBI): domain Eukaryota; kingdom Viridiplantae; phylum Streptophyta; class Magnoliopsida; order Fabales; family Fabaceae; genus Erythrophleum; species Erythrophleum fordii. Next base: position 19,086,965 of record JAVQMF010000050.1, read on the forward strand.
TGGATGACCGGAGGCTCATTATGAGTGTTGGGCTTATCATCTCATAAAAAGCTGATGAGCTTGGTTTCCAAGTATCAACGTGATAAATGTTAAATTGCATGGTGGGCGCCACCGACCCAAGCATAGTCGTTGAATCATCACTGACGTCCTGTGTCCCACTCTCCATTGCGTTTTCTGTATAAACTGTTCTCATTGCGGCAAATGTCGCAATCACAATTCTCAATTCTTTTAAACGTGGCAAAGCAACAGTTCGCGCTTCAGGGACTGCTCAAGTATCAGGGACCCTCGGTCAACTTCTAACCAATTTTCATTTATATCGATATTCGTTTTTGTACGTTTTAAAGTTTATTTTGGCAACACAGCTATTTGACAAAATTCTATAGATTCAAAATAAGACACGATATAAATATTATGAGACGACAAAACATAAAGTGTTCAGATATTTTTGTAAGTAGCACGTGTTTAGGAATGTGGAACACAATACCATTTTGTTATTAAAACTTTATAATTCATACAATAATTATTTCAATGGATGTGTGAGTAAACTGCACCTCATAAAATAATAACAGGAAAGAATTTTTATCACCTTTTTGTTATATTTAGACTTGCGGTGAACTTTTTTTTTTAACATAATTTATGTAATATTTTTTTATTCTCTTCATTAAATTATTATTTTAATTATTAAATTATTTAAAAAATAAAAAAATAAAAATTATTTTTTATCTTATTTATTCATATTATATATATTTTTTGTTTTACATTAATTTTTTTAAAAAAAGTTTATTTAGCCTTTTAAAATGACTACCACGTGAGTATTCCAGGAACATCTTTGACAGGGACATTCTAAAGCATTGGGTCATACGTAATGTCATTTTTAAAGAAATGACAGGATATGTTATCATTTCAATATTTTTTGGTCAAACTTTAACCTATTAAAAATATTATATTCATCTATTATATTTTTTAAGAGCACAATGATAATGTCATCAAAATTTTCATAATTTTTTTAAATACATTTAGAAACTCTATCAATGAGTTTTCTAAAATTTGGTGGCACTGTTATTCAGTTTGTTGCTACCACGAGTTCAAACCTGAGTAGAGAAAAGTACAAGACGAAGGACGGTTGATGAAATAAAGGGTATCTGTGACGGTGAAATGATTTTTGGGTTTTGTGGGGCCTACATGAAGGAGATGAGCACCAATAACATAAATTAATTATGCAATCGCACTTTTGTGAGGTACGCGGTAGTTTTGCACTCTGACATCGTCCTCCTCCGCCTAACTCAGGGCCCTGAATGGTTGTCGGTGTGAAGGTGACATGAGAAAAAATATTTACTATATTTTTATAATTATTATTTAATAATAATTATTGTTTATATATATATATATATATTATAGTATGAATATAAAAGTTATTTTTGTTTATAAAATCATTATTTATTTTTTATTTTTCTTATATTAAACAAATTTTATGTTCTTTTTTTAATTTTATATTAAAATGCAATTTGATTTAAATTAGGTGGTCTAATGACAACTGGACGTTACTGTAGAGATGAAATTGATCTTCCCAAATGCAAGTGTTCAACGTGCGAGAATAATATTATACAAATATGTTTTTTAAACGAGAAGGAAAAAAGATGTTTATATTTTAGAATAAAAGTAAAACATTTTAGAATAAAAATTGGGCATACCTTTGTTCTTTTAAGAAAAAAAATGATATATAATTATTATATTTTTAATAACAACGTAATAAGTGCATAAATCCTGTAGATAAATATATATTTTTTACAATTTAATGTTACATAATTAAGTTTTTTTTAAAGAGTTTTATATTTATGATATTTTTATTTGAACACTTATATTTATTATATTCTTAAAAATTAAAGAATTTTTTATGTAATATAACAATAACTAATAAGGAGCCAATGTAGGTTGGCACAAGTGGCAGGAGGGGCAATTCTGTAATTTTTGAGTTATGGGTTTGATTTCCTTTTTTGTCACTCAAGTCTTACTCGGTGACAATTGATTGTGGGGAGATCTTTAGTGGTGGTTGAAGGTACAGAATAGATTCTCAACTACTGAAATTTCGAGCCTTGTCGAGAATTGCTCTCTTTCCCAAATTTTTTATTAACTAATAAGGAAGACCTTACCAAAAGAAATATAGAAAGGTGGTGTCAAAAACAAAAAGAAATATTCTCCATAATTTAATTGTAGCTCACGAGGATGAACATTAATGAAGCAAAAACATTTTCTTTTGCTTTTTGTTTCATTTATGTTTTTCCTTAACGTTGTGTTTGGATGAGGGAGAAAAAAAGTGAGGAGAAATGTGAGAGAAAAGAAAATTATAAAGAAAATGTTTTCTCCCTGTATGTTTGGATGAAGGGAGAGAAGATAAGAGAGAAAAAAATGTGTTAATTTAATATAATAATAAATCTATTATTTTAACTTTTTGCATATATATATATATATATATGTTTTTTAAAAATTAAGAATAATAAAAGAAATAAAAATTAATTTAATAAAATGTTTAAATTATTAAAAAATATGATAAAAAATTTATTATAAAATAGATATTAAAAATTAAAAAAATATTTTTAAAAAATATTTTTCAAATTAATTAAATTTTATTTTGTAAAAAATTATTTATAAATTATTATTTTAATATCATAAATATTTTAATATTTTTATTTTAAAATTTTATAAATATTATTTTAATATATATTCATTAATTTAAATATAATATATATAAATATAATAAATATTTTTTAATATTATTTAAAAATTATATATAATATTTTATTATAGTATTATATATATAAATATATAAATATTATATATTAAAAATATAATTAATATATATATATACACACTACATTGCTCATTGGGCAATGCATTGTTAAATATATATATATATATATATATATATGTCTGACTAAATTTTAGTTGGATTCAGTCAGACATATATATATCTGATTGAAATTCAGTCAGATATACATGTTTGATTGAAGTTTGGTAGCAATACTATCCAACTGCATTGTAGTTGAATGGTATTTTTTTATATTTTTTATTTAAATTATATATAATTTATTAATTTTAATAAGATAAAAATATATTATTATTTTATACAATATATTAATCAATTTTATAATAAGATTAATTATAACATTAATTTTAATTAATTAATTAAATGTTAAAGAATTTTGTTATATATGTATATATATTATATTGTTAACTAATTAAATTTATATGTAACATTTTTTTAATTATATTTATAATTTTTTGATTTTAATATTAAAAATTATTATTTTTAAAAATATATTTATTATTAATTAACTTTGTAATAAAATTAATAATTATAATATTAATTAATTAATTAAAATGTTAAAAAATTTTGTTATATATATATATATATACTTTTTTATTCATTCCTACAATGCGTGTGAGCATTTTCTCTTTCAAATCTCTCTATATTCGGGGAGAAAAAAATCAATGGAACCTACGGTACTTTTCTTCTCATGTTTTCTTTCCTTTCTAATTTTCTCTCCGAGCCAAACTAGGAAAAATGTCATTTTTCTCACTCTCCTTTTTCTTCTCCTCAGTTTTTTCTCCATCCCAACACACTATAAATGACACAATGCACAAAATCAAAGCCACGGCCCCACACACACATGCCCTGACCTTAATCTTTTATTATTTTTGTGAGAGTGTGAGTTCAAGAATATTATTATGTTTTTCACTTGTCATACATTAATCATTAAATAAAAATATTTTATTAAATAATTATTTAAAATATTAACTTATTTAATAATAAATATGGCTATTAATGAAATTTAACTTTGATATAGTTTTTTATATTTTTATTATTAAAATTTTTAATTAAAATATAATAAATATATAATTTTGTAATTAAACATGATAAACATATAATTTAATTAAAAGAATTATATTTAATGTTATTAGTAAAAATTATATATTTATTATGTTTTTTTAAAATATAATAATAAATATATAAAAAATTGCATATAAAATTTTTTCTTAACAAAATTAATTTAATTTTTGTGTAATTATTAAGTGTAATTATAATAGTAAATATAATAAAAATAAAAATATTATTTTATATTTAATAATATTTAATTATTATTTCACACACTTTTTTTTTTTTAATTAGAGAATCCTAAACTGAGATCTGTATACGTGGCAATGGTACGAATTAAATAGGAGGAAGGTACACGTCCTTTGCTCGAGAAATCCTAGGATCAGGATCCTCTGAAGCGAGGATCCTGTGATATTCGGATAACAAGGCAGAGTTCTTACAAAACAAAAGTAAAATATATATATTAAAAAAAAATCATGTGAGATACGGCACAACTTTAGAGGCAGCCGCACTCTAGAGGATCTATTTCCGGAAATCCTATAAATTTCAGCTTGTTATTACAGAGGGACACTGCTCGTAGAGAGCCACTAAGCCATTCTCTGTATTACGCTACTCCCACCATCTGAATTTACAAACATGATATCTGCAAAGATTCCGACGACCCCATCATATTTCATGTCGACCAATCCCTCAGCAACGCAGTCTCTATGCTTCTCTCACCGCTTTCTTCCTTTCAGCCGCCACTACTCTGTGGCACCGGCCACCGGCGTTTCAATGGGTGGCCCAGCCTCAGTTGCACTAAGGCGCTCGTCACTCTCAAGCACATCATCTTATGGTGAGTGTTTGCAAGTGCTCTTTTGACTTTCTTTCTCCCCTGTTTACGAGAGAATTATGGGCAACGAAGCCCAAGTAGTGTTGCTAGAGGTCTACTCTTTCTAATGTCCTTGAAGCGGTATCAATGTTTAAATACGTCGTCCCTTCCTGGAGAAAGCAGCTTGAAGATTGATGTGCTTCCCTAGTGAACCACTGATACCTCATACTATACTTAAACACTCCACATTTTATGGTATTGTAATGTTTGTATCATATTGTGTCTTATATCTGTGTTAGTATCTGCCCTTCATGATCTTTCCTTTTGTTTAAACGAGAGATTGCGGGCATCGGTTTTCTCAAAGGTGTGCAACGTCTGTTTTGCTTTTAATTTGGGGATATCATGGTCAGACAGAGCATGGGCATTTTATGAAGTTGTTTTGGCTTTTGTTGACAGAAAGAATATTGTAATACCGCAGTACAGTTTCATCTCTCGACACAAGACTGGCTGCTTTTGTTGTTGAGATTTCATATCTTTTGAATCATTTTCTTACGCCGGGGCTAAGCATTAATTTGTTTTGCAGCAGATGAGGCAATAAAGTTCGTAGACGCTTCAGAAACTGGAAATTTGATTCCTTTATATCGGTGCATATTCTCTGATCAGCTTACCCCTGTTCTTGCTTACCGGATTTTGGTCAAGGAAGACGACCGGGAGGCTCCAAGCTTTCTTTTTGAGTCCGCGGAGCCCAATTTTCTAGTTTCTACTGTGGTGTGTGTGTTTTCAGCTTCATCTTTTTCAAATTACTGGTTGTTTAGTTTGCTATGTATTGAAATTCAGGATTATATTGATTCATGTAGGGGCGCTATAGCGTTGTAGGAGCTCAGCCAACGATGGAAATTGTGACAAAAGAAAACAAGGTTACAATAATGGACCATGAACGTGGGAATTTAACTGAGGATATTGTGGATGATCCCATGGCGATTCCCAGAAAAATCTCGGACGGTTGGAAACCCCATCTCACTAATGAACTTCCAGATACATTCTGTGGTAAGAATACCAATTTCAAGACACCCATGTTCCAAAAATAGGATTTTGTCAAGTCTGGTTCTATAAGTGAATCAATGTTCAGATTTCACGCTAATGGCTCTATGTCAGGGCTTATTATGAACAGGAAGCATATAATAAAATTTTCGTTACATATTAATCCATCTAAAACTACTACCTTCTTTAGAATTTTAGTACTTGCATCTCTATATATCTTGAGAATTTAAAAAATAAAAAGAATCATATTAGCATTTCTTTTCTGCTTTTCCGGTGTGACTAAAATTTCTGCAGAATAAAACTAGATATATGTACCAAAATCAAATGGATAAACTTGAGATTCTGTCCTGAGTATTATATCAAATACAGGGACATGACTCTTCGCGGTACATATTTGTTTTCATGCCGCGTAAAGGATTTCATGATCTTCTCTTTTTTTCGTAAATGATATCTAACTCTGTCTACAGAACTTTAATTAGCATAAGCTTCTATTACAGGCGGTTGGGTAGGCTATTTCTCCTATGATACAGTTCGTTACGTGGAAAAGAAAAAGGTACCATTTTCAAGGGCTCCTGAGGATGACAGGAACCTCGCCGATATACATCTGAGCCTCTATGATGATGTAATTGTGTTTGACCATGCCGAGAAGGTATCTTTTTATGGTCTGCTTCACTGACATGGATACTAACACGGATACCAGATATGATATAGACATAGATATTGTGATATTAAAAATTTTTAAAAACTTATATGTCATGTGTACTTTAACTTATCGTGCCATATTTGATATCAAGTGTCAGACATATGTTGAATGTAGACACTTAAAAAGCTTGTGATGTCTAAGATTGATTATCTATATTGATTTCTGACTTCTTCTACTTTATATGTTGGTTAAATTTCTTCCTTGTTTTACGCCCAACAGAAAGTATATGTGATTCATTGGGTGAGGCTAGATAGGTACTCCTCAGCTGAGAATGCTTACAAAGACGGGATGGAACGATTAGAAAAATTAGTGGCCAGATTACAATATAGCATCCCGTGAGTTATCTGGTCATGCCTTTAATGATTGAGTTGCTATTTAATAATCGAATCTAAATTAATTCAAAATTTCAACAATGCTAGCCCAAGGCTATCTCCAGGTTCTGTGAAATTGCATACTCGCCATTTTGGTCCTCCTTTGAAAGACTCAAATATGACAAGTGAAGAATATAAGGATGCAGTCCTTCAAGCAAAAGAGCATATTCAAGCAGGGGATATTTTCCAGATCGTATTGAGTCAGCGTTTTGAACGCAGAACATTTGCTGATCCATTTGAAATATATAGAGCATTGAGAGTAGTAAATCCAAGTCCTTATATGACTTATTTGCAGGTCTATTTCCAAGCAACTTCCTACAGCTGCTTCATTCAATTAACATTTTGTGGTTAAGAGATTTCAAGTTATACATGATTTTATGTACTTCCTCAAATAGGCAAGGGGATGCATTTTGGTTGCTTCAAGTCCTGAAATTCTTACGCGTATAAAGAAGGTACCTTTCTATGCATATATAAATTTATTGCATTGGTTTTGGATCGCTGAATGAGATGATTTTCCATACTCAGCTACTAAGATGTTTACTATATACCTGAGGTGCGGGAAAGTTTGTCATATTATTAGATTTATCAAATTAATCTGTCATTTATTTAAGAAAGGGAATTGATTATGATCATGTGATATACAGAAGAAGGTTGTGAATCGTCCATTGGCTGGGACAATCAGAAGAGGAAAGACAGTTGATGAAGATGATGAGTTAGAGAGGAAGCTGCTGAGTGATGAAAAGCAATGTGCAGAGCATGTTATGCTTGTCGATTTGGGACGCAATGACGTTGGAAAGGTTTGTTGTGAAATTATGGATACTCTTATATGTATATGTGTGTGTGTGTGTGTGTGTGTGTGTATGCATTGCTTCTGGTTTAAGTTTATTTTCAAGTAATAGAATACTCAATTTATTTCAATGCATATTTTATTATTCTTGTTTCTTAATAATTGGCTTTTAACAACTGTAGTTGTTAATCCTATATTGCAACAAGTCAGAAATCAGAATGATTATTATAAAGTCCAGTGTTTCAGTTTGTCATGTTTTATCCATGATAGCTACCAATTGATCAACTTTGTACAATTGATCATTAAAAGCCAATCTAGATCAACCTTCTGCGTTGGGAACAGTAGGTGCGTATGTAATTTTAAGGAAATAAATTCTATTATGGATATGGGCCTTAAAACTTATTATTAACTTGGGCATTATGGATTGTGAAAAGTACAATAATAACAGTTACAGTTTTAAGCTTTCCCTTAACTTTATTCATTTTTAAATCATGGCACACAATGTTGTTTGCATGATTATATCCCTTTAGGACAAAACCACTTCTGACTTTAAGAACATAGTTTTGCTGTTTTAAGTTGTAAGAACTTGTTCTGCTTGCAGGTCTCAAAAAATGGGTCTGTGAAAGTGGAAAACCTAATGGATGTTGAACGGTATTCCCATGTCATGCACATAAGCTCAATGGTGGGAACTTGTTTTTGATCTTTATTGCTTGTTGATGTACTAAACATAATTTACTAGAATTCATTCTGCAATATGCAATCTTTTCAGGTCACCGGAGAGTTGCAAGACCACCTCACCAGTTGGGATGCCCTGCGTGCTGCATTGCCGGTTGGAACCGTCAGTGGAGCTCCTAAGGTCTATAACTTTCTTGCCTCGTTCAAGTTGACTTAAGGAAACACTTGGTTGAAGTTCTTTTTAAGTTTTTGTTATAAAACTTTCCATTAAAAACAAAAGCATTACATTGCTGATTCATTTAAAAATAAATAAATACTTCCACATATCGTAATTCTATTTAAGATCCAAATACAAAGACATACAACTCCATCCTACCATGTCTTATTGCAACCTAATATTAGATGGCAGAATGCTAGGTCCTTAGCTTTTTATTACACGTCAGGCTGCCATGGCTGTACTCACATAATTTAAGGTTCGAGGTTGCACTCGTAGTGATACATATTATTACTTTAAATTTTCTGTGGATCTTCATCCTTACTTACTCACTGGGTGGGTGCAGGTAAAGGCAATGGAGTTGATTGATAAGTTGGAGGTGACAAGGCGTGGGCCTTATAGTGGTGGAATTGGGTGTATCTCTTTCAATGATGATATGGATATTGCTCTAGCTCTTAGGACAATGGTATTTCCAACAAGAACTAGATATGACACAACGTACTCATACAAAGATTTGAACCAACGCCGAGAATGGATTGCTTATCTCCAAGCTGGTGCTGGTATAGTGGCTGACAGTGACCCTGACGATGAGCACCAAGAATGTCTGAACAAAGCTGCTGCTCTTGCTCGCTCCATTGACTTGGCTGAGACTGCATTTGATGCTGCATGATCCACATTGTAATTCTCCATATACATATATATTGATATATATATATATATATTGGATCAGGAGAAACACCGTTACACATCAGAATATACAAATTCCACTATGAGGAACTTTGATTCATTGATAAATCGAAATCTCTCACAAGAAAAAATTAAGATATGTCATTCACAGATAGGCACGGATCTATAAAACATAATTAACATGGCCCTATCCAAACCAAAAGTCGACCATGAATGTGTCTTACTCTCCTCTATTGAATAACTTGTTCAAAATCTAGGCTTTGACTCTCATTTTAAGTCCTAACGCAAAGACAACGTGAGACAAGATATATAATTTTTGTTCCTTGGGTTGAAAGTTGAATATGATTTTAGAAAAAGCGAAGACCATGATGAAATGAAGCACAATCCAAAAGCATTCATATGCGGATAAATGAAAAAGAAGAAAATAAAAATCTGCCTCAATGTAAACCTCACCAATTTTATATGTCTCGAATTGGATAAAAAATAAAGATTTAAGATAATATTTAAATCTTAAAAAACATTTGCATCTAATAAGTTTGAATAGATTGCTCAAGTAAGTAAAATTCCAGTCGTGTCCAAATCAAGGGTTTGCAATATTGCAATCATGAAAGTAATGTATTAAATGATTCCAGGTTTAAGTATTCAAAACAATGATTTATTTATTTTTCTTTTCACTCTTTCCAATCCTTGTGTGAGATTGAACACCACAACTTGGAGAAGAAATGGTGGGGGACCAGCACCCCTGCCCCATGGGGATCCATCCTTGTTTGCAAGAAAATATGAAAAACTTATTTGTTTGGTCTCGTTGACCTAACTCACAAAAAATGGCCTTACGCTCCATGCACACAACCATGGCCTCCAACTTTTCTTCCTCACTCATGGCATTTATAGAGAAATACCGCTCAATTCGAAAGACCTGCCCCATCAAGTCCTCCCCAGAAAACAGAGGTAACTCTAGTATCCTAAATTCACTTATGTCTTGTTCTCCCATTAGGCCATTCATACCTTTATCAAACTCAGCTGGGGAGGTCTGTGGACGTTCGGTTACCTCTTTCCCTTTCTCGCCATTCTTCACTGTGTTTTGAAGCTCCCTCATCTTCTCCCTCAAATCCATCAGGACCTATTGCCCGACGTTTCTCTTGAAGGCATCCACTGATGCTTCATTTTAGTACGTACTATTCCCAAGGATGAATAGCTACGATTCTAGAATAATGGAACTCTTCTTTCTTATTTATATTCAATGGCTGATTCATAGCAACACAAGCTGAATTCATAGGGGTTGGGTCAATTACAGTAGCTAGATAAGGAAAATTAAAAGGAAGATAAAAAGAAAAAAAAAATTCTCTAACTTTCGAGAGATCATTAGGCTCTCCTCATCAACATGAAAATTCTTCCCTGCTCTCACTCATGCTTACACCAAAAATACTCCCATTCTCTATCCAGCTCACACCTCCAACCTCCACACATGAGAATTTATTACTTTAGGACCACTTTCTACTCACTCCATCCTTTTCATTTTTTTTAATTTTTAATTTTCTATTATTAAGTGTGGATGACCTGAGGTCCATTATCAGTATTGGGGTCATCACATCATAAAAAAGCTGATGAGTTTGGTTTGTTAGTATCAACGTGATAAATGTTAAATTACGTGGTCGGGCGCCACCGACCCAAGCGTAGAAGTTGACTTATCAGTGAAGTTCTGTGTTCCCTTTTCCGTTGCCTTTCACGGATAAACAGCGCTCATTGCTGGCAAATGTCGCCGTCATAATTCTCAATTCTTTTAAAAGTGGCAAAGCCACAGTTCACACTTCACAGACTACTCAAATATCAGGGACACTTGATAAACTTCTAAACAATTGTCATTTATCAATACATTCGTTTTTATACATTTTAAAATTTATTTTGGCAACACAGCTATTTGAAAAATTCTTACAAACTTAAGAAGTATGAATATTAATATAGATTCAACATAAGACACGATGTAAATATTATGAGATGATAAAGCATAAAATGTTTAAATATTTTTGTAAGTATCACGTGTTTAGGAATGCATGCAGATCTTATGTAGCAGAGGTTTTATACAGGAGTGTGTGGTAAGCTAATTTTTTTAAATAATTTTTTGAGTTTTGAAATGAAAATAAAAGTTAAAAATTATAATTTTGAGAATAAAAATTTTAACTATAAAAAGTTTATATTTTAAAATTTTTAATTGTATTATATAGTTAAAATTTTTAACTTTTCTATTGTTAAAATTTTTATTTTTATAGTTATAATTTTTATTTTTATTTTTGAATTCAAAAATAAAGGCAGAAAATTCGTTTAGGAACGTGGAACACAATACAATTTTGTTACTAAAATAATGATGCTTTATAATTACGTACACTAATTATTTCCCTGGATGTCTGAGTAAACTACAACTCATGATGTAATAACTGTGAAAAATTTTTATCACTTCTTTATTATCTTTAGTCTTGTCATGTACTTAATTTTTTGAAAATAAAAAATTATATTTAAAGATTTAAATTTTGTAAAATTTATAATAAAAAATTAAAAATATTAAAAATATTTTTAAAGATTAAAATTATTATTTAAGAGAATTTATTATTAATAATAATCTTTTTAAATTTAATAATAAAAATTTAATATATGATAATAATTTTGATCTTTAAAAAATGATTTTTATTTTTAAATTATAAATTTTATAAAATTTAGATTCTTAAATACAAATTTTCTTTTTAAAAAAGTTTATTTAACCTTTTAAAATGACCACCACCTGAGTATTCCCATTAAGTAACATTTTTGACGGGGACATTTCAAGGCATTGGGTCATACGTAACGTCATTTTTAATGAAATGACAGGGTTGGTTATGATTTTTGGTCAAATTTTTATCTCTTAAAAATATTATATTCATATACTATATTATTATATTCATATGCTATATTTTTTTAAAAAGTACAATGATAATGTTATTAAATTTTTCATAATTTCTCTAATATTTTTAAAAACACGATCGCTGAGTTTTCCAAATTTGGTAGCACTGTTACTAACTTTACTGCTACCACGGAGATGGTGAGAAGACGTTTGGACTTTTGGGGGGCTAGGTGAATTTTTGGGGAGATGACTATCAATTAGATAAATTAATGGTGAAACCTAACTTTTGTGAGGCACGTGTTAGCTATTTAGGGTCCTGAATGGTCATTGGTAGAAAAGTGATATGAAAAAAAATATATATTTATTATATATTTATAATTATTATTTAACAATATTTATTATTTTTTATAATTTTTAAAGTCTAAATTTAAAAGTTATTTTTTACCCTAAGTTTGGTATTTTTAATTTTCTGTGTATTAAATAAGTTTTAGGTTATTTTTTAATTTTACTTTAAAATGAAATTTAATTTAAATTAAACTAGATGTTACTATATAGATGAAATTGATCTTCCTAAATGCAAGTGTTCAACGTGCAAGAATAATAATATACAAATATGATTTTTTAAAAAAGAAAAGGAAAAAAAGATGTTTTTTTAAGAATAAAAGTAAATATTTTAGAGTAAAAACAGGGCACTTCTTTGTTCTTTCAAGGAAAACAATAAATAATTAATATATTTTTTTATCATTAAATTTTTAATAATAACATAATAAGTATATAAATTTTGTAGATAAATATTTAATTTTACAATTTAATATTATAAATTAGGTTTTCTGAAAGGATTTTATATTTATTATATTTTTATTAGAACACTTATATTTATTATATTCTTAAAAATGGAAGAAGTTTCTATATAATGTAATAATAACTAATAAGGAAGACCTTACTAATAGAAATAAGTGTTAAAAACAAAAAGAAATATTGTCCATAATTTAATCGCAGCCCAAGAAGTTGAACAGTTTCTTCTGAGATTGAAATATTCTCCATAATTTAATCGCAGCTCACGAAGATGAACATTTTCTTCTGAAGTTATCCGGAGCATCTGCTTTTTGCTTCATCAATGTTTCCTTACATGGTTGTTCCCAGAAGAAGGAAGCTTCCTTAAATGACCCGACACAAAATCAAAGCCACAGAGAGAGAGAGAGAGAGAGAGAGAGAGAGAGAGGCTAATGTCCTGTGCTTTTTGACTCAAATATATTAAAAAAATTAAAAAAAATAAATGTATAATAATAAAAACTAATTTTCTATACATATAATTAAATTATTTTTTTAAAATTTTATTTAATTTTTTTAAAAATTTTGATCCACATTTTTTTATTTTTTATTTAAATTTAAAGGAGGCGAAACCACAAGTTTCAAGTCTCTCTTAATTTTTATGAAATTTTTTTTTTCATGAATTTTAACTGACCCTCAAAGAGTCAACCAATTGACCAATTGATTGACCTCAATTTTTTTTTATTTTAATTATTTATTTATAAAATTATAATTTTAAAAAGATATAAAAAATTATAAATTTATTTTTAGAATTATTTTAAAATTACTTATTATTTAAATTTATATATAATTTTTTTAATTATTTAAATTCTAAATATTATAAAAAATTTAAATAAAACTTTTTAAAAAATTGATAAAAATATTTTTAAAATTATATTTAAATTTATTTATTCTTTAAATTTATATAAAATTTTTTTAATTATTAAAAAAATTTATTTATATTTTTAAAAATTATAATGTATTAATTTGTAAATATAATTTTTTGAATTTTGTAGTTTAAAAACATTTATGTTTTAAGAACTATTAATTAATTATTTTAAATTTATAAAAATTAAATTTTAAATAATTATTTTTTTAAAAAATAAAAATACTAAAAATTTTTTAAAAATTAAATTTTAATTTATTTATTGTTTAAATTTGTATAAAATTTGTTCAACTAAAAAGAAAATTTTTATATTTGTATTATAAAGAATATAATGTCTTAATTTTTTAATATTGTAATTGTGAAATATTTATGTTTTAACAAATATTAATTAATTTTTGTCAACTTTGTAAATATTAACAAAGAATTTATGCTACTCTTAGGTTCTGTTTGACCTTGTGTTGTTTTCTTTTTTTAAAATTATTGCAGTAAATAATTTATTATTACTTCCTGTCGTGCAGTCAAAAGTATTTTTATTGCAATAAATCAAGAGAACCTGCTAGCTATAAGAATTATTTTCTAGGCTGAACCAACAATTGATTTTAAAAAGTTATATCATTTTAAACAATAAATAAATTAAAATTTTTTTAAAAATAATTTTACAAATTCTTATCTTAACTTTTTAAAATTAATTACTTAAAATTTAATATCTACAAAATTGACAAAAATTAATTAATATTTTTTAAAATGTAAATATTTCACAATTATAAGATTAAAAAATTAAGACATTATATTCTTCATAATGCAAATAAAAAATTCTTCTTTATAATTGAACACATTTTATACAAATTTAAACAATAAATAAATTAAAATTTAATTTTTCAAAAAAATTAATTATTTTTATTTTTTAAAAAATAATTATTTAAAATTTAATTTTTATAAATTTAAAAAAAATTAATTAATAATTCTTAAAACATAAATGTTTTTAAATACAAAATTAAATAAGTTATACTTACAAAATTAATACATTATAATTTTTAATATATAAATAAGTTTTTTTTAATAATTAAACTAATTTTATATAAATTTAAGTGTTAAATAAATTTAAATAAAATTTTAAAAATATTTTGATCAATTTTTAAAAATTTTTTATTTGAATTTTTTAGAATTATTTAGAATTTAAATAATTAAAAAAATTATATATAAATTTAAATAATAAATAATTTTAAAATAATTCTACAAATAAATTTATAATTTTTTACATTTTTTTAAAATTATAATTTTATAAATTAAAAAAATTATTAAAAATAAAAATAAAAAAACTGACCCTAACACTGACCGTCAAAGGGTCAGTCAAATTTTTTTTAGGGTCAACCAAAATTTATAAAATCTTTTTTTATAAAAATTAAGACACTCTATATGTCCCTTAAATTTTTTAAAAAAATTAAAAAATGTGTTTCAAAATTTTTTAAAAAGAAAATAATTAAAATTTTAAAAAATAATTCATATATATATATATATATATAAATATATATGAGAATTTAGTTTTTACTGTTATGCATTTTATTTATTTATTTATTAATATATTTGAGTCAAAAAGCCTAATGTACTGACCTTAATCTTTTATTATTTTTATGAGTGTGTGAATTCAAAAATATTATGTTCTCAAATTATCATACATTAATTATTAAATAAGAATATCTTATAAAATAATTATTTAAAATATTAACTTATTTAATAATAAATATAACTATTAACGATTTATATATAATTTTTTTCTTTAACAAAATTAATTTAATTTTTTCATAATTAATAAGTGTATTTATAATAATAAATATATTCAAAATAAAAATTTATTATTCTATATTTAATAATATTTAATTATTATTTCACACACTTTTTTTTCTAATTAGAGAATCCTAAGCTGAGGTATGAATTAAATAGGAGGAAGGTACAGGTTCATCGCTCGGGAAATCCTATAAATTTCAGTGTGTTATTACGGAGGGACAAGGCACGCAGAGAACCACTAAGCCATTCTCTGTGTAACGCTCCTCCCACCATCTAAATTTACAAACATGATATATGCAAAGATTCCCACGACCCCATCATATTTCATGTCGACCAATCCCTCCGCAATGCAATCTCTATGCTTCTCTCATCGCTTTCTTCCTTTCAGCCGCCGCCTCTCTCCGGCAGCGAGCACCGGCGTCTCAATGGGTGGCCCAACCTCAGTTGCATTAAGGCGCTCGTCCCTCTCAAGCCCATCATCTTATGGTGAGTGTTTGCAAGTGCTCTTTTGACTTTCTTTCTTCCCTGTTCACAAGAGAATTATGGGCAACTAATCTTTCAAATGTTCTTAAAGCGGTATTAATGTACATACGTCGTCCCTTCCTGGAGAAAGCAGCTTGAAGATTGATGTGCTTACCCAGTGAATCACTGATACTTCATACTTCAAACTATACTTAAACACTGCATATTTTATGGTATTGTTGTTATGTTTGATAATTAAATCAATTATATATAAATATCAAATGATTTCAATAAAAGATGATATATCTCTACTTCATAATCCAACCTTTTATAGCACAGAGACTTAAAAACAAGAAAAACACCAGATTGTGGGCATCAGTTTTCTCAGAAAGGTTTCCAAGCTCACCTGAACTTTTACAATACTTGAGTTTTACACAAGCTTACCCAAAACTTTACCACACTTGGGCCAAGTTTACTTATTCCCCACACCTAAGAAAGATTTACAGAATAATGATATAATGATATGTTTAAAATCCTTATCAATAAAGGATTGCAATAAGCTCACTTTCAAAAGCTCTCACAAGGTACCCAGAAACACAGAAATTTATGGAGCAAATGAATAATATAATATTTAGCTCCTTTTTGAATTTTTCTGTTCTCTGGTGCAGTTTTGGGTATATTTGTTGAAACAGACCTCTTACATATATAAGCATACAAAAAATAGCCGTTGCTCCAATTTTTTACCGTTTGAAATCAGTAGGACAGTAGCAATGAGGAGCTGAACGTTTGGCATGTTTCCAGAGAAACAGAGGAGCTTTAGTCAACTAGCTCAGAACTTTTTTCATCTTTCTTCTTTCGGTCAGCATGTCAGGAGAGTGGGTATTATTTCTTTTGGGTCAGAATGTACAGGAGAGTGGGTAGATATATTTCTTTTGGTCAGAATGTCCAGGATAGTAGGTATTATTTCTGCTTTCAAAGAGTTGACTATGGCAGAACAGCTTTTGGCTTTTCAGAGCAGCAGAAACAGAGCTAAGCTTCCTTTTCTCTTTCCACAAATTTGCTTCTGTACTCTTTATCTTTCTTGCTCTGTTTTTCTTGTTCTTCGATGAAGCTTTCTGACTGTATGTGGGATGAAGCTTTTGCTCACTTTATGGCACCAGATTTTAATGGATTACAAAAGAATTTGTGCGTTTTGGTTTCTCATATTCCTTCATCTCCAACAATGGTCTTTGATTCCTTCCTTTATATACAGTTTCTGATTTGCCCAAAGTATCCTTCATTTCAAAACATTCATGATTAGTAACAGTGGACTCCCAGCAGAGTAGCATGGTTGACCGTTAGAGAAGCAATTCTTTTCTCCACCAATGGCGTCTCTTTCTCTCTCTCTCTCTCTAAGTTGATACTTATCTGCCTGATGAAAATGGTTCTGTTCAAATAGAAGGCACTGTTGCTGGACCAAGTGGAGCACGTGAGTAATGTCAGTGAAGATTCAAGACATCAACATCATTTTCTTGAGACTTTAATACTTGTATAAATTTTGACTTCAGAATTTGTTATCATCAAAATAATTAAAATCTTGGAGCTAACAATTGTTATGTTTGTATCATTTGTATATTATATCTCTACTTCATAATCCAACCTTTTATTTAAACAAGAGATTGTGGGCATCAGTTTTCTCAAAGGTGTGCAACGTTTGTCTGGCCTTTAATTTGGGGATATCATGGTCAAACACAGTATGGGCATTTTATGAAGCTGCAGTTTTGGGTTTTGTTGACAGATAGAATACCGTAATCCCGCAGTACAGTTTTATCTCTTGACACAAGATTGACTGCTTTTGTTGTTGTGATTTCATATCTTTTCAATCATTTTCTTACGTTGGGACGAAGCATTAATTTTTTTGGCAGCTGATGAGGCAATAAAGTTCGTAGAAGCTTCGGAAAATGGAAATTTGATTCCTTTATATTGGTGTATATTCTCATATCTGATAATAGTTGTGACGTGCAAAATATACGGGCTTGTTTGATTTTTTATTTTTAGAATAATTTTTTATTTTTAAAAACACAAAAATAAAAAAAAATTATTTAATAATGTGTTTTTAATGAAATGTTTTGTAAAACAAAAAAAATAAAATTTTATTTTTCAAAACAGAAAAATCAAAATATTTTTTAAGTGTTCTGTAATTTTTGTTATACAAAATTAAGAAAATAAAAAATAGTTACTTTTCAAAATAATGATCCAAACGGATTTTTTTAATTTTTTTTGTTCTCAAAATTTGTTTTAAAAAATATCTATTTTAAAAATAATAAAACAAAAATAGAATCAAACAGGGCCTATAATTTTAATGTTTTTTCAAAAGTGGAGGACCAATAATCCTGTCTTAGTATATAGAAAAGTGAATGACTTTTGTACAGAACAATAAATAAAACAATTATGTTGATATCGAAGTGAGAGTGATATAGTAAAACAACTTTTGTAAAATGCAATTAATGATGTAAATAAAATCAAAATAGGGTCTTCTAAAAGTGGAGCACCAGAAGTCAGTACGTTTAAATATTTGCACACAGATATTTATCCTGGTTTGGCCTACTTTGGCTTATATCCAAATCCCTTAGAACACTTAAGTGATTTTTTTTTTTTAATTTTCAAAGCAATATTACAATAGTTATGGTTTTAATGTGCTCACTATCAACACAAGGTTTCTTAACTCATCTCAAACTAATACAGCACTTGGGTTTTATATAAATTAACCCAAAACTTGTTTCCCTCAAGGGTTTTCTAATAAGCTCACATTAAACTCAATTTACATAATAATATAAGAATAATTTGGAACCCTTATTAGAAAATGGAGTATAATAAGCGCATTCTTTCTTTAAAACTCTTTTAAGTTAAATAATACCAAAAACTTAGCCCATATAAGATGAAGAGATCAAAGGAGACTATAATATAGATTTTCTATTCATTCTTTGCTTCCCTCGTTGTAGACTTTTCTGTTCATCTTCTTCCATTTATATAGAAGCTTTAAAAATATATTCACTATAGTTCAACTTCATTGAAAATAGCTGTTGTGAAAGAAAAAAATATTTGCAAAATATCTATTGTCCTTTTGTACCTTACTTATCTTAAAGTATAAATGAATATGAGAATATATTTTAATTTGTATGGACTTTACTTTTCTTCTTTTTTTTAACTATTCCAGTAGTTGTAAAGAAAAAAGAAATGATGCTTTATTTTATTTTACTTTTTTTTAATAAAAACACAATAAATATTTTGAACAAAGTAGTTGAAAAGTCACTTTTTATATAATATAATATAATATTTTTTACATATAAAAATGATATAATGAGCATAACTTTAATATATGTTCAAAAACTTTTAATTTTTCAAAAACATATTTTAATGCTTATTAAAATAAAAGAATAAAGATGCAGTAACATATTTGAATACATGTTTCAATCTAGACACGTTTTTGTAAGGAAGTGATATATATAAATATATATATTGCTTTCAAAACTCATTCATATATTAGTACACTTGATTTTTATATCAAAATATATTATATTCATTTGATTACTTTCTTTTAGATTTTCACATTTGTATTTAAATATATTTTATAAATTTTTTTTATATTAAAGTATAGATCAACAAGGCCAAATAAAATTTAATAATAATTTTAAATATTATAATCCAAACAAATTATGAGTATAATTAGATTAAAAAATCCAATAAGATAAAATAAATAAAATGAAATTTAATCTATTAATTTAGATAAAATAGTCTCATCAAAACATAATACTTTTTTTCATTTATTATATATTTTTTTAATAATTATTATTATCTATTAAAAATAAGTTAAATGACTTTTAATGCAATAAAATAAAAAATAATATTTAACTATTGTTCACATGATACTTTTGAAGTTTACTTTAGGAGTTATTGTCAAAATAATTTAAAATTATATTAATACATTAGGGCCAACGTGATCAGCTTACCCCTGTTCTTGCTTACCGGATTTTGGTTAAGGAAGACGACCGGGAGGCTCCAAGCTTTCTTTTTGAGTCCGCGGAGTCTAATTTTCGAGTTTCAACTGTGGTGAGTGTGTTTTCAGCTTCATCTTCCTCAAATTAAGGGTTGTTTAGTTTGCTACGTATTGAAATTCGGGATTATATTGATTCATGTAGGGGCGCTATGGCATTGTAAGAGCTCAGCCAACAATGGAAATTGTGACAAAAGGAAATAAGGTTACAATAATGGACCATGAACTTGGGCATTTAACTGAGGATATTGTGGATGATCCCATGGCGATTCCTAGAAAAATCTCGGACGGTTGGAAACCCCATCTTACTAGTGAACTTCCAGATACATTCTGTGGTAAGAATACTAATTTCATGACACCCGTGTTCCAAAAATAGGATTTGTCAAGTCGGATTCTATAAATGAATCAATGTTCAGATTTCACGCTAATGGCTCTATATCAGAGCTCATTATGGACTGGAAGCATATAATAAAATTTTCATTTCACAGTTAAAACTACTACCTTCTTCAGAATTTTAGTACTTGCGTCTCTATATATCTTGCGAATTTAAAAAAAAAAATTATATTAGCATGTCTTTTCTGCTTTTCCGGTATGACTAAAATTTCTGCAGATTAAAACTAGATATATGTACCAAAATCAAATGGATAAGCTTGAGATTCTGTCCGGAATATTATATCAAATACAGGGACATGACTCTTCACGGTACATATTTGTTTTCATGCCGCGTAAAGGATTTCATGTTCTTCTCTTTCTTTCGTAAATGATATCTAACTCTGTCTACCGAACTTTAATTAGCGTAAGCTTCTATTACAGGCGGTTGGGTAGGCTATTTCTCATATGATACAGTTCGTTACGTTGAAAAGAAAAAGGTACCATTTTCAAGGGCTCCTGAGGATGACAGGAACCTCGCCGATATACATCTGAGCCGCTATGATGATGTAATTGCGTTTGACCATGTCGAGAAGGTATTTGTTTATGGTCTGCTTCACCGACATGGATACTAACACGGATACCAGATATGATATACACATAGATATTGTGATATTAAAAATTTTTAAAAACTTGTATGTCATGTGTACTTTAAATTATCGTGCCATATTTTATATCAAGTGTCAGACACATATTGAACATAGACACTTAAAAGGCTTGTGATATCTAAGACTGAATTATCTATATTGATTTCTGAGTTCTTCTACTTTATAAGTTGGTTAAATTTCTTCCTTGTTTTATGCCCAACAGAAAGTATATGTGAGTCATTGGGTGAGGCTAGATAGGTACTCCTCTGCTGAGAATGCTTACAAAGATGGGATGGAACGATTAGAAAAATTAGTGGCCAGATTACACTATAGCATCCCGTGAGTTATCTGGTCATGCCTTTAATGATTGAGTTGTTATTTAATAATCGAATCTAAATTCCAAATTTCAACATTGCTAGCCCAAGGCTATCTCCAGGTTCTGTGAGATTGCATACTCGCCATTTTGGTCCTCCTTTGAAAGACTCAAATATGACAAGTGAAGAATATAAGGATGCAGTCCTTCAAGCAAAAGAGCATATTCAAGCAGGGGATATTTTCCAGATCGTATTGAGTCAGCGTTTTGAACGGAGAACATTTGCTGATCCATTTGAAATATATAGAGCATTGAGAGTAGTAAATCCAAGTCCTTACATGACTTATTTGCAGGTTTATTTCCAAGCAACTTCCTATAGCTGCTTCATTCAAGTAACATTTTGTGGTTAAGTGATTTCAAGTTATACATGATTTTATGTACTTCCTCAAATAGGCAAGGGGATGCATTCTGGTTCCTTCAAGTCCTGAAATTCTTACGCGTATAAAGAAGGTACCTTTCTATGCATATATAAACTTATTACATTGGTTTTGGATTGCTAAATGAGATGATTTTCCATACTCAGCTACTAAAATGTTTACTATAAACCTGAGGTGCAGTTTAGTTTGTCATATTATTAGATTTATCAAATTAGTCTGTCATTATTTAAGGGAGGAAATGAATTATGACCATGTGATTAACAGAAGAAGGTTGTAAATCGTCCATTGGCTGGGACAATTAGAAGGGGAAAGACAGTTGATGAAGATGATAAGTTAGAAAGGAAGCTACTGAGTGATGAAAAGCAATGTGCAGAGCATGTCATGATGGTTGATTTGGGACGCAATGACGTTGGAAAGGTTTGTTATGAAATTATGGATACTCTTTTATATATATATATATATATATATATGCATTGCTCCTGGTTTAAGTTTATTTCCAAGTAATAGAATACTCAATGTATTTCAATGCATATTTTATTATTCTTGTTTCTTAATAATTGGCTTTTAATAAATGTAGTTGTTAATCCTATATTGCAACAAGTCAGAAATCAGAATGATTATTATAAAGTCTGGTGTTTCAGTTTGTCATGTTTTATCCATGATAGCTACAAATTGATCAAAACAATTGATCATTAAAAGCCTATCTAGATCAACTTTTTTAGTATGTTTGCTACGTTGATATAAAGAGAAAAAGAATATAAAAAGGGAGTAAGCAGAGGTAAGTGAAATTAAAAATTACTTTTATGTCTTATTTTTAAAAATATTATTTAATTGTTAAAATGATAATTTAATAGATAAAATAATAATTATAAGAATACAATAGACATTATACAACTATATAAAAAGAATACGTTAGCATTTACATCATATCAATTATTTTAAAGAAATCAATTTTAATTGTATTGTAGATATAAAACTTAAAGCTTATCTTGACTTATGCATTATTGATTGTGAAAAGTACAATAATAACCGTCACAATTTTAAAATTTGCCTTAACTTCATTTCTATATCATGGCACATAATGTTGTTTGTATGATTATATCTCTTTAGGACAAAACCACTCCTGACTTTAAAGTCATAGCTTTGCTATTTATGTTGTAAGAACTTTTTTTGTTTGCAAATCTCAAAAAATGGGTCTGTGAAAGTGGAAAACCTAATGGATGTTGAACGGTATTCCCATGTCATGCACATAAGCTCAACGGTGAGAACTCGTTCTTGATCTTTATTGTTGATGTACTAAATATAATTTACTCGAATTCATTCTGCAATATGCAATTTTTTCAGGTCACCAGAGAGTTGCCAGACCATCTCACCAGTTGGGATGCCCTGCGTGCTGCATTGCCCGTTAGAACTATCAGTGGAGCACCAAAGGTCTATAACTTTCCTGCCTTGTTCAATTTGACTTAAGGAAACACCTAGTTGAGGTTCTTTTAAGTGTTTGTTATAAGATTTTCTATTAAAAACAGAAGCATTACAGATTCATTTAGAAATAAATAAGTAATTCCAGATATCGTAATTCTATTGAAGAATCTAAATACAAAAACATAAAACTCCATCCTGCCATGTCCTATTGCAACCTAGTATTAGATGACAGAATGCTAGGTGTTGAATTAATTTTAAAAAAAATTAAAATATAGATTAGCATTAATTAATTATTAGATAATTGATTTAAGCAATTAGTTTTTTGGGTTTAGGTATTAAGCCTTAAACAAATTGAACCTTGATTAAAAGTGTGATCTTTGATAGGTTGAATCATACATAAGCCCAATGGGTAGAAGCCCCAATTTACCACCTTTTAGTAGCTAGTGGTTACCTATTATAAGCCTGACCCATATGGAAAAGAAAAGGGAAAATTAATTAATTAATTTATATTAATATTACAGACCGTAGTTTGTAGAGTTTTGATATACGATAACTTTCTGAATTGGGTTTTTTTCCATGCTCTCTCTTCTTCTTTTCTATTCTAAGCAACTAAGAGGTAAAGTAGGTTTTGTAACATACCCTACTTCACCTTCTCTGTTTACTTTACTGATTAGGTTAATTATGGCTTCAATAGATACTGCATTAGGTGTGCGTTTATTGTTCTATTTGTGATCTTGATTGGATTGTAATCTGTATAATTTATACTACCAACAGATGGTATCAGAGCTTGTTGATAGTATGAAATTAGTCATTCCCTAATTGTATCCATTAGCCAAGTAATTATACTGATTTGCATGTAAACTCCTAAAAAAAATTGTATTTTAGAACCCTAAGAATTAAGAATTTTCAATTTTCAAAATGATTACATAAAATTAATCAAAATTAATGTTGGATATTAGTGTAGTGATGTGTTTAGCATTATTAATTTCGTTTACTTCGTGCTTTTGTGTCATGAATCATCAAATTGAAACCGTGTTTTCTGTATCAGTTTGTGTTCTTCGATTTGCATGCATTTGAGCCTGTTTCTTTCAATTGATATATGCATATCACTCGTGTGGATGCTTAGAATGATTTAATGTTGCTTAATTGCATTGAAACTCAAAATATATGTTGGATCGAAATTGTGTTTTCTTTGTTAGGTTGTGTTCTTCGATCTGCATGCATTTGAGCTTGTTTCTTTCAATTGATATATGCATATCACTCGTGTGAATCTTAAAATGATTTAATGTTGAACAATTGCATTGAATCTCAAAATATATGTCGGGTTGAAAAGCAGAGGTTTTGAAATTTTCAAGGGATTCCATTCTTGCCATTTGGATGTTTTTAGTTCCAATCAATTCATGAATTTTGTTTAGAATCACCTTTGGAATTGATTTATGTATTTGAATCATTGAAAAGACCTCCATTTGGAGCTTTGCGACACAACAATGGTGGAAGCCCAACTGGAGCTGGGAAGAAGATGACCAACTCCAACTAAAGACCACTCGTGCTCCCATGCCTGTGGGAGTGCGTATGGCTTACAAATTGGGCCTTTTGGCCTAGTTTCAAGCCCATATCCATTAAATTTTTAGAATTTTATTTAAATATTATTTTTTTATAATATTTTAGGACCCAAAAATATTTTTTATAAATCTTAAAAAATTTATATAGTAAATAAATATACTGAATTAATGAATTTTGGTCTGAGAAAATTCATGAATGTATTTTATAATATTTTGCATTTTGGTGATGATTAAGTGTAGCAGTGTTAAGAAAATTTCAAGCTTTAAAATGCAAATGTTTAAAAATATAATGGGCCAATTTTACACTTTATAACAACACCTCCAATTGTGGTACACACCATGAAATTTTTTAGACTAGTAAAGGTCTGGAAATGCATTACATTGATAATGAATACACCCCAGTGTGACATTATTCATGTAATTTTTGAAATTTGACTATTTTGTATAGGCAAATAGCACTTTAATATTTTTCTAATATTTCTTGTATCTTCTCGATATGGCTATATTGAATACATTTTGTGTAGACTCTTCGTAAAAGGCTAAATCTCTCTAGTGCATGTGAATTTTTAATGTCACCACTTGGTTGCATAGTTGCTTAATTGAATTTTTGATTGGGAATCTTGTATCATAATTATGTTGTACACACATAATTAATTATTTCTCAATTTTGGTTATTTTAGTTCTAGCTTTCCAGCAACTATTTGTGGTGAAGACTCTTGATGGAGCTAATTATGATGACTGAAAAAAGTCTTTAAGCATATATTTGACTATATTTGGAAAAGATTTGGCATTTAGAGAACTTACGTCAGCAAATCTGACATCTAAGTCCAATGCTACGGACAAGGCCTATCATAAGTAATGGTATGAGTCAAATAGGATCTGTTTGGTAGTGATTAAGTTCACTATTGATAAGGCAATCAGAGAGAGCATTCCAGACAAAGATACTAAAGTAGAATACTTGGATGAAATTAGAGAGAAATTCAACAGGCTTGACAAGACACAAAAGGCTTATTACTTCTCTTTACTTGACAACACTCGTTATGATGGAGTGTCGGGGGTTAGGGCACATATAATGAAACTCATTTATTATTATAACAAGTTGAAATCATATGGCATTGATTTGGGAGAAAGTACCTTAATCTATCGAGTCCTTTAATTACTACCATTTAAATATACGTTTTTTAGGACTTCTTATAATTCACGAGTAGCAAAATGGTCAATTGATAAGATGATATCCATAGTGACTCAAGAAGAAGAGGCAATCAAGAAGAACAACTTATATGCATCATCTGTAAACTATATGTCTCATGGCTCTAGTAGCAAGCAAGTGGTGGTGATAAGAAGGGAAATAAGCAAGAGAAAAAGAAGTTTGGAAAGCCTAGATTTAAGAAGAGTGGTGAAAAGGGTAAAGGTCCACAAAAGAGATTTAGGGGTAATTGCCATTATTGTAAGATACCTAGCCATAAGATGTTTGATTATTTTAAGTTAAGAAACAAGCATGAGAAATAAGGCACATTTTTTGATTTTATCCCCCTAGCTTTAGTGTGTTTTGAATCCAATAATCTAGAAACATATCCTGATTGTTAGTGATTGGATTCTGGTGCAACTATTCATGTTACAAATTCTTTGTAGGGGCTCAGAAACAGGAGAATCCTAAATGAAAAAGAGAAGGTTATCTTGGGAGTTGAAGGTAGTAGGCTATGGTTGAGTGCATAGGATCTGTTTCTTTGTATTTGTCTTTTGGATATGTTTTGAATTTGAACAACATTATTTATGTACCTTCTGCAAGAAGGAATTTGATTTATGTTTATGTTTTAGACAATTGTGATTACTCCTTTTGGTAAGGAAATAGAAAGACTAATATTTATTATGATTCCATTATTGTTAGTACTGCTATTTTGCTGAATGGATTATATTGTTTGAATTTAAACAGTTGTCCTATTGAATCTTTGAGTGCTCCTGTTAATGCTGTGATTAGGCACAAACGCACTAGAATGAAAGAAAATTCTTCTATTTTATGGTATCCTCATTTGGGTCACATCTCTAAAGAGAGATTGGAAACTTGTATTGATTGTATCAAGGAAAAACTTCTCACTAGAGCTAGAAACAAAGGGATAAATAGGTCTGAGAAAATTTTAGATCTAATTCATACTGACATATGTAGGCCCATTACACCTACTGTTATAAGTGGATTCAAATACTACATTACCTTCATAGATGATTACTCTAGACATGGTTGGATTGATCTTCTTCGTGAGAAGTCAGAATCACTAAATGCCTTCAAGAGTTTTAAGATAGCAGTTGAATTGAAGACTGGCAGGGTTATAAAATGTTTAAGATTAAATAGAGGAGGAGAGTACTATGAGAGGTATACTGAGGCAGGTAGAAATTTAGGCTAATTTACTTTGTTTTTACAAGAACATGGCATTGAAGCCAGTATACAATGCCTAGCACCCTATAACAAAATGGGATTGCAGAGAAGCACAATCGAACTCTTATGGATATGGTTAAAAGTATGAGTAGTCACTCTTCGTTGCCAAAATTCTTATGGGGCGATGCCTTGAAGACTACAGTCTATATTTTGAATCAAGTACCCAATAAATCAGTGCCAAAGACTCCGTATGAACTATTTACTGGAAAGAAACCAAGTTTAAAACATTTTCGAGTATGTGGTTGTAAGGCAGAGGTGAAACCATATAATTCATAATTGAAGAAATTAGATTTCAGAACAGTTAGTGGATTCTTCATTGGATATTGTACTTGCTCAAAAGGGTGTAGATTTTATTGCCCAACTTACACTACCAAAGTCATTGAGTCTGATCGGGCATTCTATTTTAAGGATAACTTGGATAGTGGCAGCTCTATATCCAAAGTTATCAACTTACATGATGAAAGCATCGTTTTCCCTATGCCTGTTTTGACACTGTCTATGTCAAACAGAGATGAGGTTGTGGAGAATCCAGTTGGAATAGATGTAGAACCTCCCATGGAAGAAGTTGGTGAACCAACTGTTGAATTGAAATGTTCACAAAGAGCCCACAAACCTGCTATACTAGATGATTACATGGTTTACCTGCAAGAGTTTGAGTTTGATGCTATTGATGGCACAGATCCTGTATCTTTTCAGCAAGTCATGTCTAGTCCTTACTCATCCAAGTGGATAAAGGCTATGAATGATGAGATTGCCTCCATGAATCAAAATTATGTGTGGGAGCTTGTTGAATTGCCAAATGGTTGCAAACTGGTTGGTTGCAAATAGGTCTTCAAAACTAAATGAGGTAGTTTTGGTGAAATTGAAAAATATAAAACTAGACTAGTAACTAAAAGCTACAATTAGAAAGAAGGCATTAATTATATAGAAACTTTCTCTTCAATATCCATGAAAGATGCTTTTAGGGTAGTCATAGCTCTTGTTATGCAATTTGATCTTGAACTTCACTAGATGGATGTCAAGACCACTTTCCTTGTTAGAGACTTATATGAAGAGGTCTACATGACTCAACCAAATGGTTTCATTGAACCTGGAAAGGAACACTTAGTATGTAGACTATGAAGATCTATTTATGGGCTAAAACAAGCCTCCAGACTGTGGTATCTAAAGTTTGATGAAATTGTCACTTCTCTTGGGTTTATTGAAAATGATTGGGATTAGTATATTTATCAAAAAATTGATGGGAGTAATTTCATCATCCTTATGCTTTACGTTGATGACATCCTATTGGCCAACAATTCAATAAATTTTCTAAACGAGACAAAATGTATATTGTCTTCCCATTTTGATATGAAAGATCTTAGTGAGACATGTTTTATTCTTGGGGCCCAGATCCATCGTGATAGATTATATAGCACTTTGGGTCTATCTCAAGTAACTTATATTAAAAGGGTACTCAGAAAGTTTAAAAGGGATAATTATGCATCTAATCTAGCACCTACTCAGAAATGTGATTCATTGTCTAGATCACAGTGCCCTCAAAATGATTTTGAGAGAGCTGAAATGGATAAGATTCCTTAGACTTCCGCTGTAGCCAGTCTTATGTATGCATAAGTATGTATTCATCCAGATATAACTTTTGCTATTAGTGTGCTTGGTAGATACTTGAGCAATCTTGGAATGATTCATTAGAAGGCTGTCAAGAAGGTTATGAGGCATATTCAGGATACTAAAGGCTACATGTTGACTTACAGAAAATCTAATATGCTTGATGTTGTTGGCTATTCAGATTCAAATTTTGCCTCTTATCTAGATGATCATAAGTCAACTTCAGGATATGTCTTTATGATGTGTGGAGAAGCTATTTCGTGGAAAAGTGTGAAGCAAACACTCACAGCTACCTTCACCATGGAAGCAGAATATATCGCATGTTATGAGGCCACTTGTCAGGGAATATGGTTAAGGAAGTTAATTTCTGACATATAGTTGGTTGATTCTATATCATAACCCTTAACCATCTTTTGTGATAATTCGTCTGCTGTGTATTTCTCTCAGAATCACAAGAATTCCAGTCGCACCAAACATTTTGATATTAAGCTTCAATTTGTCAGGGAAAGGATTGACGAATTTCAAACCCATATAGTACACATCTTGAGTCAACATATGCTTGCAAATCCATTCACAAAAAGTTTACCCATAGGAATATTTCAAAGTCATGTAACTTGTATGGGTCTTGTTAAACATTTGATGTAGTCTTAATTTAGTGGGAGTCTAAGGTATAATTATCTTTTGCTCTGATTCGAGATCATTTATACAATTTTTTTTATTATGTTTAATTTGGATATTGAAATATTATTAATGCGCTTAATATCATTTGTTTCCCTATTAGATTCAATGATTTATGTTGATGCGTCATATATCACTTGATTCCCTATCGGATTCTGTGTTTTTTTGAATTAATTCCTTTTGGATTTGTTTGCGGCTTAATATACACTGGTTGCTTATTGTTGGTTGAAGAGTTTAAATAATTAATTAATACTATCCAAGTGGGAGATTGTGGAATTAATTTTATAAATTAATTAAAATATTGATTAGCATTAATTAATTATTAGATAATTGATTTAAGCAATTAGTTTTTTTGGATTTAGGTATTAAGCCCTAAACAAATTGCTTGGTTAAAAGT
Organism: Erythrophleum fordii; assembly: GCA_032878935.1. Lineage (NCBI taxonomy): Eukaryota > Viridiplantae > Streptophyta > Magnoliopsida > Fabales > Fabaceae > Erythrophleum > Erythrophleum fordii. Next base: position 19,116,840 of record JAVQMF010000050.1, read on the forward strand.
GTGTGATCCGTGATAGGTTGAATCACACATAAGCCTAATAGGTAGATACCTCAATCTATTGCCTTTTAGTAACCAATGATTACCTATCACAAGGCTAACCCATATGGAGAAGAAAAAGAAAAATTAATTAATTAATTTATATTAATATTACAGACAGTAGTCTGTAGAGTTTTGATATACTATAACTTTTTAAACTAAGTTTTTTTCTTTGCTCTTTCTTCTTCTTCTTTTGTATTTTAAGAAACTAAGAGGCAAAGTAAGTTGTGTGATTTACCCTACTTCACTTTCTCTGTTTACTTTGCTAATCCGGTTAATTATGGCTTCAATAGAAACTGTATCAAGAACGCATTTATTGTTCTATTTGTGATCTTGATTGGACTGTGATCTGTATAATTTATACTACCAACACTGGTCCTTAGATTTTCATTACATGTCAGGCTACCATGGCTGTACTCACATAATTTAAGATTCGAAGTTGCACTCGTAGTAATACATATTATTGCCGTAAATTTTGTGTGGATCTTCATCCTTACTTATTGTGTGGGTGCAGGTAAAGGCAATGGAGTTGATTGATAAGTTGGAGGTGACAAGGCGTGGGCCTTATAGCGGTGGAATTGGGTGTGTTTCATTCAATGATGATATGGATATTGCTCTAGCGCTTAGGACAATGGTATTTTCGACAAGAACTAGATATGACACAATGTACTCATACAAAGACCTGGACAAACGTCGGGAATGGATTGCTTATCTCCAAGCTGGTGCCGGTATAGGGGTTGACAGTGACCCCGACAATGAGCACCAAGAATGTCTGAACAAAGCTGCTGCTCTTGCTCACTCTATTGACTTGGCTGAGACTGCATTTGTTCACGCATGATCCACATTCTGAATCTCCATATGTATATATTGGATACGGGGAAACACCATTACAAATCAGAATGTACAAATTCCCCTATGAAGAACTTTGATTCACTAATAAATCAAAATTTTTCACAAGTAAAAATTAAGTTGTGTTATTTATAGACCGAGGCAGGTCTAGAAATAAACTGAGAGTAAAATTTTAAAAAAAAATAACAAACTTAAAATTTATGTAAAAAATTTAAGTTAAAAAATATATATGTCATAAAATTTTTATAATTTAACGATATAAATTATTATGTAGTCTGTAAAATAATTATTTTTCACCTTATTTAATTCACAAACACAATATTAGGTTACAGTTAAATTTATTAATATTTATTTTCATTTTTTATAAATTGAATGTTGAGTAGTTAAATAATTTATTTAACAAAATTTAATAGACTGATAAAACATAATTAACATGGTCCTATCCAAATTAAAAGTCGACCATGGATGTATTTTACTCTCCTCTATTGAATAACTTGTTCAAAATCTGGGCTTCAACTATCATTTCAAGTCTTATCGCATAGACAACGAGAGACAACAAATTTAATTTTTGTTCCCTGTGTTGAAAGTTGAATATGATTTTGGAAAAAGCGAAGACCATGATGACTTGAAGCACAATCCAAAAGCATTCATATGCGGATAAATGAAAAAGAAGGAAAAAAATTGCATCAATATAAACCTCACCAATTTGATATGTCTTGAATTGGATAAAAAATAAAGATTTAAGATAAATTTAAATCTTAAAACATTTTCATCTAATAAGTTAGAATAGATGACTCAAGTTAGTAAAATTCTAGTCGTGTCCAAATCAAAGGTTTGCAATATTTCAATCATAAAAGTAATATATTAAATGACACCAAGTTTTACTATTCAAAACAATTATTTGTTTATTTTTCTTTTCATTCTTTTCATACTCTTTCCAATCCTTGTGTGAAATTCAACACTACAATTTGGAGAAGAAATGGTGGGGGGCCAACATCCCTGCCCTCTGTGGATCTATCCTTGCCTGTTGGAAATATGAAAAACTTGTTTGTTTGGTCTCATTGACTTCGCTCACAAAGAGTGAGTGTATTTTGACAGGATTGAATTCAACGGTTGAGGGACGTTTGTTAGAAGTTTAAATCCCCCAGAAAATGCTTGTGAACCTTGGTAGTTATTGTGCCATTTTTGTTTTGTTTTGTTTTGTTTTTTTTTTTAATTCTAGTATTCTTTTTTTTTTTTCTTTTTGGCTGTTGTTGTTGCTATTTCATTTTCTTGTTTTTGCACTCTTTTTTTAATTATTTTTTATTCTAATTTGAATTTCCTGTTTTAGCCCAAAAAAGAAAAAAAGAAAAAACTGATTTGAGACTCTCTAATGATGCTTTTGATAAGTATTCCTTCTCAAAGCATAACGATCCTATATTCTTGAAGTTTAAATGCTAGTACGAATTAAACAATAACATTATATTCTGTAGTTACAAATTGTTTTATGTGCTTTAAAATAAATCATAGAATGTGAAACTACTATGCACCAAAAAAAAAAAGCTTTAAAATAGAGTTATTAAATTTATAAAATAATGATGAGTTTTTCGTCTAGTATTCAGGTTACATTTTAATTTGGACTTTATCATGCTTTAAAATTTTAAGAAATAAATATGGGAGGTCTTGGGAGTGTGACTTTATCATCTTCTTCATCTATTTCATGTGGTGGCAGCTCATAGCTTCCATTTTTTATTTTCTCCAAGTAATTGTTAAAGACTTCAAAACTTTACTTATCCTCAGCATAGCCAACTCTAGCATGAAAATGTGCAGTTACCGTCATCCAGCTAACTCCAACTTGGTGGCCGATGCAGCCGAAAGTCCCGTAAATGATAGTTTTCTTTCACCATTTGTAGTAATCAAGCATTGAAAAGAAAGATTAGTTTGGAAATGACATTGTTTTTTCAAAAGCCGCCATGTTAAGAAAAAAGTTGTTATTTAGACATAGTAAAAATAATATTTGAAAATTTTTTGTAAAAATAGTTTTTAAGAGCAAATTTAATAGATAAGAAGTTTGGTAAAGATTTTCAAAAACAATTGTAAACATATAAAATGAATATGAGAGACTTTATATATTTTATGCTTGAAAGAATTTTATTTTTCTTGATTAAAAAATTTAGAGAGAATAATTATTATCTATGACCAACAATTATTTGATATAAAAAAATGTAAAGCAAAAATTAAATTCTAATATATTTTCATAGCAAAAGAGGAAGAGATATATAATAATTGTCAGATTTAATAAAACAAATTTATATATTTTTTTATTAGGTCTCTAATCAAAATATGATAAATGTATAATTTTTACAAATAATTATATGATTTTCTAATTAAATCATACATTTATCATATTTTTATTAGAGAACCATATATTTATTATATTTTAATTAATAAACTTAATAGTAAAATATAACAAACTACAACTAAGTTTAGTCTAATTTAATTAGTCACAATCAATATCAAGTATAATGACAATTGTAATTGATGCTAAATAATTAATTTTTATGACAATTAACAACGGATTGGCATAACTAGGTTCTAATGAGAGTGGGCATACGCCCTCAAATTTTCAAAATTTGTATATATATTATATTAAAATTTGATATTATACCTCCATATCTCTTGAAGTTTTAAACTCATTGGACTCATCAAATTAACTGAACCTACACATATATTTTTTAATTATTATTTGACATTTTAACTTGGATTTACTCAACTCATGCATGCATTAGTTTTAGTATTTTTTTTTTTTGGTTCCTCTTGTCCTTCATTTCTTTTGTTTTATTTCTTCCTTTCCCATTTTTTTCTTAGCTTTTTTCCTCTCTTGCTTTTATCTCCTCCTTTTTTCTCAATTGCTCTATATTTAATTTATATATGCATATTTTTGATACATTTTTGTTAATAGTAATTCTATAATAATTGAAAAGAACATAATTAAGTTTAAATGTCAATATATTATTTTAGTTAGGTTTAGAATAATTGTCTCTAAAAATACTACAAAAATTTTTAAAATTTTGCTGGATAAAATAGTATTTTTAATGCTAAGATATGGTCTTTTTTTTAGGCAAATTGACAGTCATAAATATTTATATCTTATCAAATAAGTTTTTTTCTCCAATCAAAATACTCTACTATGTTATTTGTTGAACTATTATGATATTGAGTGATCATGTATTCTTTTTTTTTTTTTTTTCTTTTAGTGTATCATTGTTATATGAGTATTGAGTAAATAAAGAACTATGTTTTCATTAGAATTTAGATAATGAAATTATTAATATTAATATGAAGAGTAATTTTTAGTCTACTATTAATTTTTTAAACTTGTATTATTAGTGAATTAATCTCATTTAGTTTAATCTAAAAATTTAAAAGCAACTATTTTGTTTAAACAATATATTACCAAAACAATTATTAGATTAGATATAAAAATTTATTTTTTTGGCCCCACTACGTGGGTTAGGTCCTGGCTCTATCATTGTAACAATAGTTGTAAAAGCCAACACCAGATACTAATTTTTTTTGCAATAAGGTTAAGAGAAAAGATGAGAATAGAAAAAGAGAAAACATAAAAGAAGGGTAAGGAGATAGTATAGTAATACATAATTTTGAGTAAAGCATTATTATTTTTACAACCTGTTTATGGTTAGAATTCATTCTCTTCATGAAACGAGTTCAAATGGGTGAGATGAGTGAGACCAGAGAACTCAGGCCACCGCTTTTGCAAGAAGAAACAGATGCCCTGAACAGAAGTCGAAAAAAGGTCCGAATGGGAGAGGGCCAATTTTCAGAGGAACAAATGCTTGTTCCTCATGCTGAAGAATGGATGGAGGATGTGGAGGTAGGGAATGAAGACATGAACGTGGGGATGGGAGTAGAAGGTTTGTCAGATAAGAATCAGAAAGTAAGTGGAGGTGAGCCTCAAAAGAAGACATACAAGCAAGCTTTCGTGAAGGAGGTAGGATTAGACATGGATGAAGGTGATAAGGAGGAGGAGGACTGGTGGAGCGACGATTACTAGAAGACAAGGATAAGTGTATCAATATTGCTGAAGGTCCAAATGTTATTATTCCTCCACAGAAGAAGAAGAGATTAGCAAAAAGATGAAGGAAAACGTTGATAGTGAAGCTACTGGGGAAAATGATCACGAAGGATTATTTAGTTATGAAGCTTCAACAAATTTGGGGGTTGCATGGAGACCATTTTAAGACAATTGATGTAGGCTCAGGGTTCTTCTTGATTAATTTCAAAGAGAGATCAGATTATGATTTTACGCTTACTGGGGGTCCATGGCTGATTATGGACCACTATTTAGCAGTGCAACCTTGGAAGGAAGACTTTGAACCAGAATATGAGTCGATTAAAAATATTGCTGCATGGATTAGAATTTCCAGATTACCCATAAATTATTATGATAAAGGTATCTTGTATGTCCTTGGTAGTCAGGTGGGGAAGGTGTTGAAAGTAGATTTGACCACTTTGAAGCAAAGTAAAGGAAGATTTGCGCGTATACATGTTGAATTAGATTTGAAAATGTTGTTGCTTCCATTGATTCAGATTAATGGTAAGGAGCATAAAATTAAGTATGAAGGAATTCACATGATTTGTTTCTCTTACGGCTAGTACGGTCATGATAAAGATCACTGCCTTTATAAGAAGGTGGCAGATGAAGCTAGTCCCAGTATGGAGGCAAGTAGCTCGAGTGGCAACTTTGTAGGGGAAAACAGTAACAAGGGGGCAAATCAGAATGAAATGACAAACGGTACAACCAGGAAAATGGAGGTTAAGGGAGGGCAGCAAGAAGGTAAAGGCATGGTGTACAGAGAATGGATGATAGTTGAAAGGGGGCCATAGATTTCGACGAGGATTCAATGGAGTTAGATCTAATAATCTTTATAAAAGTGACCCGAGGAGTGATAATGGCGCTAAATTCGGGGGATCACACTTCTTGGCTTTAACTGATATTAAAGAGGTTGATATGGCGCTTGCTAGTGGGGAGACTGATGGGAGGGCCCCTCTAAGAGAAATGAGTTATATGGGTCGTGGAGGAGAGAAAGGGAGTCAAACTAAAGTGCAGGTGGAGGATCCAAGGAGAACTTCAATTAGGCCAAGAATAAGACAAGGTGATGGCCCAATGGAAAGGTACTTGAGAATCAAGGAGAATTTGGACCTGAATGAGTTGGGCTCCAAGAGTACAAATGAGTTGGTGGGTCAACACATGGACATTGATAATGAAGGCTTAAGAGAAGAGAAGTTTGCCAACAAGGGGCCATCTATGTTACATGCATGGTCAAAAGGAATGGGTGCGGTCCTCTTGATCCAAGAGCACGTGGGGTTTAGAAGCTTCTAATTAGAGAAAATCCTCTGTTAAAGGTTCGTCATAGTGAGTTGGGCACAGATATTGCTTCTTCACGTGAGGAAAAGCAATCCTAATTATTTCGTTTCCCGTTAGGTTTGGTCCTTTCCCTGCCTTTGGAGTTTTTGATGAATTGCCTTATTTGGAATTCGAGAGGTATTGGAGGGCGAATGTTTCTGAGGCTTCTTGATGAGCTGTGTAAAACTCATAGGTATCACTTTCTTGCTCTGTTGGAGCCTCGTCAGAAGAGTGAAAAGGAGAAGTTGATTGTTCGGCGTTTGAAATTTCCAAAAATGGATTTAGTTGAGGCAGAGGGTTTTAGTGGGGGCATTTGGTGTTTTTGGGATAAGGATTTTGATTTTTCTATTACATTAAAAAGGGATTAGTTGTTGCATGGGATAGTGAATGAAGGCAAGGAAGATGAGTGGGCTATGACTGTGGTGTATGGAAAGCCTAATGCTGCTCAATGAAGGATGCTTTGGGAGGCTTTGAAGAATATAGGAAATATGGTGGTGGGCCCGTGGTGCATAATTAGAGATTTCAATGCCACTTTTCGTGATGATGATCATATTTCTGTGTCGAGAAAGGGCCTTGGAACTGATTCGGGTTATCGTAACTGGGTTTATGAATTAGAGTTACTGGATATGAAGTTTAAAGGTTCAGCGTTTTCGTGGTGAAGAAAAGGTTGTTATAGCAGATTGGATCGTGCAGTGATTAATAGTGATTGGTTTGAAAAGTTTAGGGATGCTACTTTATTCCATTTGCCTAAATTCAAGTCTGATCACTCACCTTTATTGTTGAAGTTACAAGGTGACAAACCTGCAGTTAAAATAGGGCACCAACCTTTCCGTTTTTTTGCTCCTTAGGTTACGCATGAAGCTTTCAGGGACTTTGTTAAGGATGCTTGGAACTGTGATGAAGATTGGAATGTTAATATTACTTCCTTTAATGAAAAAGTTGTAAAGTGGAGCAAAGAGGTTTTTGGGCACATTATTCGAAAGAAAAAGTCTTTTATAAGGGATCTTCATAGCATTGAGATGAAGCTGGCAGCGCACGTTCATGATGATTTTTTAGCTAGGCAAAGGGAGGATATTTGGAAGCAACTTAAAGGGGTGTTGATTCAAGAAGAATTAATGTGGTTGCAGAAATCGAGGTGTAATTGGTACTCTTTTGAGGATAAAAATACCCGTTATTTTCATACTGTGGCGAACGGTAGAAGAAAGCGGAATCTTATTGAAGCTCTAAAGATGGAGAATGGGGAGTGGTCTTATGATAAGATGCAGATTATGAGTACGGGAACCAGTTATTTTGAAAACCTTTACATAAAAGAAAGAGATAACAATGCTAGTATTGCCTTCAATCTTAACTACCCAAGGTTGGAGGCAGATGATAATAACTATTTGGGCCGTGATGTTATGGACCAAGAAATTAAAAATGCCATTTTCAATATGGGTCCCTTGAAAGCTCCTAGACTAGACGGGTTGAATCCCCTTTTCTATCAAAGTCAATGGGAGTGGGTTGGGCCTTCCGTGAATATAATGGTGAAGCAAATAATAGCTAGGCCTGGGCTTGTGAGAGAGGTAAATGCCACATTTATTGTTGTGATCCCAAAGATTCTTGCACTTGAAACTTTTAGAGATTTTCGCCTTATAAGTTTGTGTAATGTGATATATAAAATTGTAACTAAAACTATTGCTAACAGATTTAAGTTGGTGATGTCAAGAATTATCTCCCTGAATCAAAGTGGTTTTGTTTCAGGTAGGCAGAGTGCGGATAATGTCATTCTTATGCAAGAAATTCTTCATTCTATGTAACCTAAGAAAGGGAGAATATGTTTCATGGCCCTAAAGATTGATCTTGATAAGGCTTATGGCCAGCTTAGATGGAAATTTTTATTCAACTGTTTGGAGGAGTTAGATCTGCCAAGATGGATGTTAGATGTTATCAGGGAATGTATATCTTCGGCGTCCATGCAAATGCTCTAGAATGGAGAGAAAGCTTCTACTTTCGACCCATCATGTGGTATCTGTCAAGGAGACCCTTTGTCCCCTTATCTTTTTGTGATCACTATTGAGCGGCTGGTGCATTTGATTTAGGGTGAGGTGAATGGCGGTACTTGGCTACCTTTTAGACTAAAAAAGAATGGTATTTCGATCTCCTATATATTTTTTGTAGACAACCTCTTTTTATTTACTGAGGCTAGTATAGATCAAGCAGGGGTGATCAAAGCTTGCCTTGATGATTTTTGTGAGGTCTCGGGAGAAAAAGTCAATGCGGCTAAATCCAGGATTTTGTTCTCTGGGAACGTGAATCATGTGCAAAAGTAGGAAATAAGTGATTTTTTGGGTTTTACTCTTACTAGTGATCTTGGTAAGTGTCTTGGGGTTCCGCTGCACCTTAAGAGAGTTACGACGTATCAGAATGTCTTGGATAGAATAGAAGGTCGTCTTACTTGTTGAAAAGCAAATACTCTGTCTTTAGCTACTAAGCATACTCTCGTTACTTCGGTTGTGTATGCGATGCCTTATTACGTCATGCAAACTGAGCCCCTCCCAGCAGGGGTTTGCAAAGAAATTGATAAAAAAAGCCGAGCCTTTTTATAGGGTAGTATAAACCAGAACCGGCGTCTCCACCTGGTTGCTTGGAAAGATATTTGTAAGAAGAAGGAGGAGGGAGGTTTGGGGTTGAGAGAGGCTAGGAAGCAAAATGAGGCGTTTATGATGAAGCTTGGTTGGGGTTTAATCAAGAGAAGAAATGCTCTATGGGTATGCTTTATGTGGGAAAAGTACAAATGTGGAGAGGATGTTATCCCCAAGATCGAGAATAGACGCATGGGGTCGCAAGCTTGGAAAGGGATCTGGAATGCTTGGACGAATACTATGAATGGTTTGGCTTAGAAGATAGGTAATGGTAATCAAATTCGTTTTTGGAAGGATAGATGGCTTAATCAGTATGAACCTTTGGAAAATTATGTTTCGTGGGCCCTTCCCGAGTTTTTATCAGACTGAATGGTGGAGAATTTGGTTTCAGAGTTGGGTGGCTGGAAATGGGAGTTTTTTGACAAGCTTCTACCCAGCAACATTTTAGCTAAGATTTCTCTCGTGAATGTGGATCCCAGGAGAGTGGAGAGAGACAGCCCTAAGTGGCGCTGGTCTAGTCATGAAGATTTTTCGTTTTAAGTCTGCTTATGATAGCCTTGTGAGTCATGGGAATAGAGACTCGACTAGTTTATGGAAAAGAATTTGGAAGATGAAGATTCCTCAATGCTGTAAGTCTTTCTTATGGCTGTGTATTTGTGATCGTTTACTGACGAATGTGTCTCAAAGATATAGGGGCTTGGCTTTATCAGATCTGTGCCAGTTATGTAAGGAGGATAGTGAAACTTGCCTTCATGCTCTGTGTCTATGTAAACACGCCCGTGTTCAGTAGGAAGTTTTTCTTCCGAAAGAGTTGAAGCCTCGGTTCTTTTCTTTTGATAGTGCTGTAGGTTGGATTCATTGGAACCTGATGCAAGATAATGATGTCGAGGGAGTTTCTTCGAGAGTGATGTTTGCTATTGCTTGCCTCAATATGTGGTTATCTAGGAACTTGATGGTTTTTAGTGAGACTAATGAACGGCTGGATTCATTGAAGGCAAGGACAATGGCATGTGCTATGCAGTCGGGTTTGGGTTTAAGGTCTCTGCAGGATAAAAGTAAGGCTAAAGAAGGCTGGAGTCTGCCAGATGTGGGCTGTTTTAAAATCAATGTGGATGGTGCTTGGAGTGCTCACTCTCAGGTTGCTTCTTGTGGGGGTCTTGTCAAGGATCATGAAGGCAACTTTGCTGGAGGGTTCATGGTGAACTTAGGGCGAGGAAATAACACCAGTGCTGAGTTGTGAGCTGTTCTGTGGGATTTGAAGTTTGCTTGGGACTCGGGTCTTCGAAGTGTGGAGGTTAAGAGTGATAATGCTGAGATCGTGAGATGGGTTCATTAGAGGACACGAGTTTTTTTTCTGATGACAGCAACCTGCTAGATGATATTACAGCTATGTTGAGCAGGGAGCGGTTAGTGGCTGTGTTCGTGTGCGCTCGTGAGATCAATGGCGTTGCTGATATCCTTGCGAAGGAAGCCCTTAATGCTCCGTTAGGTTTTATCAGTTTTTCTTCCCCTCTAGCTTCATCCTTACGTGAGTTAGGGAGAGACGTGGTCTTGTCAGTTTGATTTTGTCTTTTCCGATGCTTCGGATGGTTTTGTCATTGTAATAAAAAAAAAAGCTTTATTATTTTTACAACAAATATTTTTTGATTCTACTTATGATTCAAAAGAAAAAACTTCATTTCTTGTTTTCTTCTTATAATAGAGCAACTGCTTTTACTGCTATGGAGAAAAAATTTTTTTAAGTAGAGCCAAACACCTTAAAAAATCAAATAAGTTGTTCAAAAAAATAATAATAAGCAGCTTCTTCCTATAAATAAGCCGAAAAGTCAATAAAAAATGATGAATTTGTGGTTAAAATTCATACATGGACAAGATTTGGGTTATAAGAATAGATGACAAGTAATCAAGTAAAACAATTTTAAGTTTTACACATATTTAAAAAGCAAAATTGTCGAGAAGCGAGATCACTTAATTAAAATGTGAATTGTATAATTACTTGTCATTCAATAAGTTAACATGACTCAAATTATTTTTTATTATTGCAAAAATAAAGGTAAAACATTCTAACAAAAATAAAATAAAATAAAAGGACAATATTTCTACCAAAATATTGAAAAAAATATTAATTTAATTAAAACTAGAAGTACTACATTAAAACCTTTACAAAATCTTTTTTTTTTTGTAGAATTGAGGCCCTAAGTTTGGAGAGAGAAAATCTCCTCCTTCTCTCTAAAGAAGCTATGAGAAAGTGTTGATATTTACTTTTCTGTAGATCATTAATGAAACAGACGGTGCTAGCAATTGTGGAGTTTCTACTGCTAAGTTTGTGTGCCACCATATTTATAGCGTAGGTTTCAGATGTGAGGGTGTTATGGTGGCTATTTCTCAGAAGTGCTAGAGGATTGCAATATATCAGAGATAACATGGTTTGTTATTATTAGAATTCATGTGGCTTTGGATGGACACAGAGCAGTGAACATGGGGAAGAATCTATGGACTCGTTTTAAGCTCTTATGCTACAGGGGAATCAAGTGGAAGGTTTCCAGCTACCTAAATAGGGTCTATATGTCACTTTTGGCAACACCCTTTTAAATGAATCTAGGCAAAAATAGAGCTCCTATTTGATAGGGTTTAGGGTTATAGAGAATCCAGTGCACAGGCTACAGAGAATTTTAGACTTCAATTGGCCGTTACAGGGACAGGTCAATGTGGTGGGTAGAGACAGCAACATCTATGTTTTTCAATTTGAAGACTCCACAGATCAAAGATATATTCTTCGTCATGGTCCATGGGCATTTGAAAACTCGCTTATGGTGATGGAGGAATGGAGACCTAATATGCTTCTTTCTCATATGCATGTACACAAAGTTCCACTGTGGGTTCAAATTTAGGGTTTACCATTGGAATATTTTAACTTTGCAATTGCTAAATCTATAGGAAACATGTTGGGAGAATTCTAGGATTTTAATAGTAGGGATGGGCCAACCTACAATATTAGGTTCCTACGTATTCAAGCTTGGGTGGATCCATCATTGCCACTTCTAACTCCTTTTAAAGTTCGATTGGATAATGGTTGTAAAGTTTGGATAGAATGTTAGTATGAATGAGATTTTCACATCTACAAGTAATGTGGTCAAATGGGACATATACAATGAGATTCTAATTAGAACTACATGCAAGTGCAATGAGCCTGCAACTCTATAAAAATAGGATTCTACAAAGGTTTGGGGTACATTTTGCATTAGATTTTTGTCAACCTATGATATCCAAATTCCATTTAGCATTCTCTGCAAAAGCTAAAACTAGGAAAACAACTAAAATTAGATGGCGAGATATGTTGCATGGAAGAGACTATGTTGTTTGTGATTACAGTCCTGGTTCTATCTATCATCCGAAAATAGCATTCCCTCTTCTAAAAGGTGTTTACGCATCTACAGAGGAGTTTATTACTTCCAACTATTTAGATGATACCATTGAGTCCAATCCTGAAGAAATTGATCCAAATCCAATGGATCCTGATGCCAATACAAATTAAGAGCAAACCTTAACCCAACAACCAAGGTCACAAGTGGATGTGGTTGAGCAGCTACAAGCTTCTTGGGAGAATTTTGAGGACTTTGATATCCTGATGGACTAGGAAGCTTCTCTCAATCAACAATGTGAGCAGGTAGGTGGATCCAAGCATCCAGAAAATGTACATGTGGCTAAGCAAGATGATACTCACTTTAAATTGCCGATGTAGGAAAGAAATAATGATAACCTTGTAGCAGTGCAATCAAGGGCACATATGCGAAGCGCTGATATGACACTAGAATATGTGGTTGCAATGAGATCTTTGGGTTGGCTTTATAAGGTGCAGATAGATTCCTTTAGGCCACTAGACAATCAGGAGGTGGACTCAGTGGGACATCTACTTTTGAATCATCAGCATCCTACAGGTATACTACATAACTTTGAAGACACCATGTGGGAAAGTGGAACCCATCGAATATATAATTTCTCTTCTCTGTTCGGTGGTTGGCCGGCATTTGTAATAAATAGACACAACTTCTCCTATCTACTACAATGGGCCCAAGGTTTGTTAACTAGAGTTACTAATATAAAATGATAGGAATATTGTGAGATTCATTTAGACTAGATCTTAATTAGTAACATTATGCGACCCAGATATGAACATCGAGGAAGTCTAGGTACCTCAACCTATATACCATCATTGTTAGGCTTCTTTACTTCAAATTCTCTTCAGGCCTTACTATTAGGACTAAACACGTCTCAATAACCTCTTCTGTATACAGCACATGCCAAGTCCAAATCTCCACTTCCCAGCTATATACAATATATCCTAGATATCTTTTGGGGAAAGAGTCATATTTGGGCTTGTACTGATCTCCTTTATAGCTTAGCAACCTCTCACATCACCTAAGATTAGGCCTCTTTACCAACAAAGAAAAGGAGAAGAACTCAAGAAATTTTGAGATCAGTTAAACAAAAGATAGATACTTCTACACTAGATGGTTTCATGGAGGCTTCCCTACAAAGGCCTTTAAGATCACCATGATGGTATTAAGTTGGAACTGTCGGGGCCTTGGTATAGCCATAACAGTTCAATGTTTTAAGTTGTTAATATGTAAATATAAACCTAACTTTTTATTTTTAATAGAAACAAAAACCACTCTTAACTTAATCGAAAAGAAGTTTTACAATTTTGATTTTGCTTACGAGTATGGATGGGATGTATAAGGAAAAAGTAGTGGACTATTTTTGGGATGTTGAGATACCATCAATTGTCATTTGTTTGACATTTCGCCATTTTAGATACATTTGGAGATACATGATTTACAAAGGTCAGCCATATTTCCTTACCTTTGTCTATAGATATCCTGAGCTATCTAAGAGGTATATATTATGGAACTGGATATAAAGCATAACCTTATTTGTATCATGTCTTTGGATGATCATTGGTGGGTCAATTAGGTGGCTTACTCATATGAGAAAAAAAGTTGAGTTTCTATCATCCAGTGGAGCAATCATTTTTGTGAAATGATAGAAACCTATTATTTTATTGATCTTTATCCTAATGGAGTCTAATATACATGGCATAATGGTAGACAGGGAGAGGACAATATTTAGGCAAGGTTAGACAGGGTGTTATGCAATTCCACATGGTTAGAACTTTTCCTTGGGTCCATCTTATAGACTCTACCCTTGGTGGCATTAGCTTATTCACCACTAGTATTTAATGAGAAACAATTTCAGGTGTTTTAAAAGTGTCCCTTTTAATTAGAAAACTTTTGGTTTAAATTTCCCCAGTGTAATGATCTTGTACAACAGTCTTGGAATGAACACTTTAGTAGCTCTGTTGCATTTCAATTTCACCAAAAATTACATCTTCTTCAACAATGATTAAAACAATGGAATAAATATTACATAGGAAATATTAACCAACGTATCATAAACCTGGAAAGCCAATTAGTCCAAATTCAAGCTTCCTTAGAGGGGATCAGAAAAGTCACTTGGAAAGCAAATGTCTACATAAACTTGAATTCTGATATGATTGTGAGGAGTCTTTGTGGGCTCAAAAAGCCTAACAAGAATGGTTACAACACGAAGATAGAAATACAAAATACTTCCATAATCTAGTAAAAAAAATGGTTATATATCTCGTCTCAAAGGAAAGGACAATGAATGGATTCATGATCCAACTTAGATTGAACAAATAACTACCAACTACTTTATGGAAGTATTCAAACTCCAGTCCCTACTTTCAGTAGACCAAATCCAACAAGAACTTTCCTCTTTGAACATACCTGGACTGTCACATCAACATTTAGCTTTTCTTGACCTAGGAATATCTTGGTCTGAAATAGAAATGGTTGTTTCTCAACTAAAATCAGATAGTGCTCCTAGACTTGATGGTTATCATGTTAAGTTCTTCTACCACTATTGGGATATTATCAAACAAGATGTCTCTAATATGGTTTATAGGTTCTTTCAAACTGAATTTTTTTTCAAAGTTTTGAATTATTCATATATTATTTTAATTCCGAAATGTGATCACCCTTAATCATTGAAAGATTTTATACCTATTAGCCTTTGCAATGTCATCTACAAACTGATATCCAAAATCATCTACAATCAGTTGAAAGGAATGCTTAATGATCTGGTTACACCAAATTAGAATATTTTTTTGCTAGGTAGGTTGATACCAGATAACATCATTTTAGTGACTGAGCTTATGCATAAGATCCATATCACCAAGGGCAATACCAAGGGCTAGTGTGCATATAAGTTAAATATTGCTAAAGCATATGATAAGGTTTCATGGAATTTTCTTTAAACAGTCTTGAAACAAATGAAATTCCCACATTTTGGATACACCTTCTCATGCAATTTTTGCGTATTGTTTCTTATCAAGTTATTGTTAATGGTCACCCAAGGAACGCTTGTTTTCCCAACAAGGTTTGAGACAAGGAGACCCTTTATCCCAATATCTATTTATTTTGTGTGCTAATGTGCTATCCTACATGATTTTCAAGAAAGTATAAACCAATCATTGGCAAGGTATAAGTGTAGCTAAAGGTGCCCCTCTCATATCGCATCTAATGTATGCAGATGATACAATACTCTTTTTTCAATTTTCACAAAATATGTGCTCCAAGGTAAACGACATACTGAATCAATATAACAGACTATCTAGACAATTTGTCAATACCACTAAATTGGAAGCGATATTTAGCCTGAATATACCACATCACATGAAATTATGCTATGCTCAGCAACTAAGGGTACCCTTCAAATCAAGATTAGGCAAATGCCATGGAATCACATGTGATGTCAACATATCAAAGGCATAGGTTTATCAAAAAGTGGTGGCAAAGATTGACAAGAAATTATAAGTATGGAAATCTATTCTCCTCTTTCAGGCAGCAAGAATTACACTAATCAAATCAGTGCTGAATTTGTCCATAATTTTTCCCTTATCATGTTTTGAATTGTCTCAGAGGTATAGTAAACAAATTGACTCTAGGATTTCTAACTTCTTCTAGGGTTTCAAAGATCATAGACCTAAAATGCATTTGCTTCAATAGACTAAGCTATGCCAACCTTGTCACGTGAGAGGGCTTGGTTTCATATATACTCAATACTTTAACAAGGCATTTTTAACTAAAGAAATAAGCAGATTAATTTCTCCAAATAAGTGCTTATTTGCACAAACGTTGAGGCCTAAATATTACAAACTTGGAATTCATAGGGATCTAACATTGCATCATACAATGAGTTAAATGTGGAAAGGAATTCAAAAGGCCAATATGATCATTTTTCTTCACTTGCAATGGCATGTTGGCGATGGATCATCAATTCCAATTCTTAACCACCATTGGTGGCCGATGCAGGTTTATCCTCCTTCTTCTATACAAATAGTAAAGGATCTTATACCACATGTCCAAGGATGCTGGAACACTCTAGTAGTGCACCAATTATACTTCGACAATGTAGCTCAAAAAATTCTCTAATCTATATTCTCTATGACTAGACAATAGGATTGACTTGTTTGGTTAGGATCAAATATTGGAGAATATATAGTGGCATTTGTTATTAGATGTTATCTTGGCAAATAGAGGCCAATCCCTCTTATATTGCATTTGCATGAGATAAACTCTAAAAAGTACAACTGCCCTTTCACATTACTATTTTTATGTGGCAATTATCACAAAAAGCATCACCTTTAAGCGACACACTTTATCGACATCATCTTTCTATTGGTAATAGTTATCAATTTCATAACCATCAAGAAGAGACATACCAACATCTATTTTTTATCATGCCCTTTTGCATGAGCTGTTTGGTTTGGTTCTTAGTTGGGCCTCATTGTGGACCAATTGGCTTTATTTGACCTATTTATTTGCATACAACAACGGTTAATATAAGGACCCCCAAATGTCTTCAATATGAGTTACACCATTTTATATCAATTTGATATTATCAAAACAAACTATTGTTTTAAAATTCCCATTACTCTCCCTTGAAAGCTATTTACATTGCCTAACGAGTTAGTGTCGTGACCTTACTTTCGAAAAAGCAATGCTCCATGCTGGTTTCAACATTGCTCTCTCAACCATACCCTCTCTAGCACGGACCTATGCTGGCAAATTAATGGTACATGTTTGTGGACACATCCAAGTGGTCCAAGAAGAATAAAAGGAGTTATACTACTATTACAATTTGATTTGGTCCTAATCAGTTTCGCACCCTTACATGGAATAGCTCTCACATTACCAAAAAACTAACCCCTTTTTTCAGAGCAATTCACAATGCATTGCACTTTATATTCAACCAACAACTTCTTTCACATACACATAGTTATCCTCAATATGGGTGTATTCTGAGACAAACAACTTTGGCATCTAAAGAAACCCAAAAGCTAACCAATTCATCTCTAGGTTGTACAGCAGGGTATATATACACAGTATTAAATATGTTTGTAAAAGTTCATTTCCTATTACTCCTGCCAGCCTTCAAATAGTATGTTTAATGTTTTAACTTGGATGTAGGTTTGTGATTATATATATATATATATATATATAAACCTTTACAAAATCAAATGAGCAATATTTACGTAAGTACTACTCCCTTTTTGTTGGAGATAAATCCAAAATTTTCACAAGTAAGAATAAAGTCGTGTCTCTAGTGAATCTGTTTCTCATGTCTCTCAGTACTTTTTGCTTTCTAGTTAATGTAACAATTGACACATCTTAAATCACATGCTCCTACCATTGGTTTTCTGAGTGGCAGGATAACTTACGTAGATTATATTTACACAAAAGTCCCTCGTTCAAATTGAACTTGACGGTTAACCTTGGATCTCCATGACTCTAGTCATAAGACAAGGGTAGACTTGCTATCGCTAACTGATAAACTTGGATTATTTCTTGTTATCAAATTAATAATAAAAAGGATTCTTGCCTCAACCAAAGGTTGTAGCCCTCGAGTAATTTATCAATACATGTTAGACAAGTGGCCGAGAGATGGGATCCCCTGCTTCAAGTTAAAAAAAAAAATGAAACAATCTTTAAAAGAACCCCATTTGTATAAAAAGACAAAGGGGATGTGGTCCAACATAAATTTTGGCCCCTGAGATAAGGTACAAAATAAATTTGTGCTAAACTTTAAGTGACCGGCCATAAAAGTTATTTGTCATTCAATTACTGCTTTTTCACTATTATATTAAAATGAAAAAAAAATAAGATTGAAAAGTTGCACAGCTAAAACTTATTTCGCATATATTTTAAAATTTTTTCATAGGTAGGTGAAGGTACTCCTTTCACATTCCCTTTAATTGTTTTTAGTAAAAATAAAGTCTGAATGCATGCTCCATGTTTAGGCTATTTAAAAATAAAAAAAAAGAAACCCAAGTTGAAATTTTTTTTTTTTTTTGGGTGGGGATGAGTTGGGGAATAGGGGAGAGTATTTATATCTATATATATTACATATGATATATTTTTTATATTATATAAAATAAATATAACATATAGATAAAAATATTTATTTTAATTATTTAATTTAATTTAATTAATAATAATAAATAATGATTTTATTAATAAAATTATATTTTAATTTTCTTTAACTTATTCATGTAAAAAATATTTTTTTAATCCTATAAAGCATCTTATATAAAAAAATCCTCTTAATTTATAATTTTTTAATATATATTAAATTGGGGGAGGGGAAGTCACGAGGTGAGGGGGGATAAGGGGAGGGTGGGAGTGAGGGGGACGAGGGGGATGATTTTTTTAATAACAATTGTGTCCTTATTTATGCATTTGCTTTCTCAATAATTAATTTATAAATATATATAATATTATAATAAAAATTATAATAGTGTGTGTATATATATACTATAATATATTTTATTTCATATAAAATAAATATTATATTATATTTATAGTATATAAAATTATTGTTTATATAATTATTATTCTAATTATAAAAAAATTCTTCACATGTTATAGCTTGATTAAATTTATAAGACTTTGGATCATATAAAAAAAATTATAAAAAATTACATCTTTGACTTAAGAGTATGTAAGAAAAAAAAATTACAAGTTAAGATTATTTTTTTATACATAAGATTTTTAATAAGAATAAAAATTTTTTTTTATAGAAATAAGTTAAGGAAAATTAAATTATAATTAAAAATATAATTTTATTAATAAAATCATTGTTTATAAATTTATTTAATTTTATTTTTTAATTTAAAAATTAAATAATATATAATATATATTTTTTATCAATATATTTTATTTATTTTATATAATATATATATATTATGTGTAATAAATATGTTATATATATATACTCTCTCTCTCTCCTCCCAAAAAAAACTTATCCTCCCTTGTCATCCCCCTTCCAAAAATCCTCCCTCATCAGGTTCTCCCTTTTTTTAAAAAAATAATTTTAAAATAACCTAAGCATTCAAACTTTATTTTTACTAAAAAAAAAAAAGAAACGTAGATCTAAAAAAAAAAATTTTATGCATATGTAACATAAATTTTGGCGACGCAATTTTTTAATCTTATATTTTTTTTCTATTCCGATATAATAGTCAAAATGCCATTGAATTACAGCTTTTAAATCTTTTGAGTGGCACAAATGATGCCACATCCTATTTAAAAAAGTACAAATTTCACAATTACATTACAGTTGGCATTCAATCAAGCTAACATCGTCGACGTGCATCCATTTTCCAAAATTATCTTCATCATCCTAATTCCTTCACCATAACGAAAATGATATATACCTTACATTGCTATGATTAATTTTCAGCTCCGCATCTGTTTTATGTGGTGGCCCTCATCGCTTCCATTTTTTTATTTTTTCCATCTAATTGATGGAAGACTTCCAAATTTGACTTGAGTAAAGCTAACTTTATAGGAGTGTGTGACTTCATTAGTTAAGACTTAGAAACTTCTATCAGGATATCAGGACTTCTGTACCAGGGCTCCATCACACTACTCTGTATATAAGTCACGTTTTCTGTCCAAAGCTTAGCTGTCAATCTTTCTATTATTTCGTTTGTATATTCCCTTGCTACTTGTCATCATCACACAGAATGTGATGTAACAGATGTAGTATAAATTCTTTGTAAATGTATGACTCAAGATAAGAAATATTTTCTCTTAATTGCATTCTTCTTAAATTCTATCTTGGTATCAGAGCCCTACGGCAAACGCCATGGCATCTCAGGGAAATGCTTCCTTAAATTCTACTACTGCGTCTCATCAACAAGCCTCTGAAGCTATTCCTTCTCTTTTTCCAAAATTGCTTTCACCTATGGCCTCCTTCACCCATAGCTGTTCTGTTAAACTGGATAGAAATAATTACTTGCTTTGGTAATCAATGGTTCTTCCTGTCATTTGTGGTAACAAACTAGAGAGTTTCATCTTTGGCACAAAAACCTATCCCCCAAAACTACTCTTAGACAATAGGGAGGTTAATCTTGAGTTTGACACTTGGGTTACCATTGATCAACTTCTTCTGGGATGGCTTCTTAATACCATGACTGTCAATATTGCATTTCATTTTATTCATTGTCAAACATCCGAAGATTTTTGGAAAGCAGCAAAGGATCTTGTTGGAGCACATACTCAGTCTCGCATTACACTCTACAAGAGTGAACTTCAACAGACCAAGAAAGGATCCCTCAAGATGGAGGATTATTTAAATAAACGTAAAACAATATCTGACAACTTACTTTTGGCAAGAAATCCCATTCCAGCTAATGATTTAGTAACTCAAGCTCTTGTTAGTCTTGATGCAGAGTACAACCCTATAGTTGTGCAGCTGCTAGAAAAAAAGGATCTAAGTTGGATCGAACTTCAGACTGCTCTCCTTACCTATGAGAATTGTCTTGAGTAGCTAAACAATCTTAGTCATCTAACTTTGAGTCCTCCAATAACAAATGCTGTTTACAGTAGGTCTGAATACAAGAACCACTTTGATATGCCTCAAAGACAGGTGAGAGAGGACCTTTTCCAAGAGGTGCCAGAATCTAGAGGTCACGAGGAAGAGACAATAGAGGTATCATCAGGACAACATGTCAAGTCTGTGGCAAAACAGGACATTCGGCTATAAACTGCTTCTTTCGATTTGATAAAACTTACATGGGAGGCCCACCTACTTCACCTAATAACCAACGACAATCAGCTCCTTCAACATACATAGCCTCACCACATAGCATCAATGATCTCACATGGTATATTGACAGTGGTGCCAATCATCATATTACAAATGACATTACTCAGCTGGAGCAGTCTACTACCTATGATGGTAAGACTCAAATTACTATTGGCAATGGTGAAACACTCAAAATTCTAAACGTTGGCAATTCAATCCTACAATGTCATAAACCCTTGCATATGAACAATATACTGTTTGCCCATAATGTCACTAAAAATCTATTAAGTGTTTCCAAATTGGCAAATGACAATAATGTGTTTCTTGAGTTTCACCAATCTGAATGTTTTGTGAAGGACAAGTTGACAGGATCAATTCTAATGAAAGGAACTTTTCAAGAAGGGCTATACAAGATTGACAATCTCAGTTGTTCTGATTCTCCATCACCAAGCTGCTTCAATCTTCAAACTCATCCTACAACACTTCTTTCAATAAGAGACAAATGGCATCAAAAGTTAGGACACCCATCTGAACGTGTTTTATCTTAAGTGCTTAGTTTGTGTAATGTTAAGCTTCAGATTAAGGAAAAATCTTTTTGTGAGGCTTGTCAATTTAGAAAATCTCATTTACTTCTATTTAAATGATCTGAATCCCATGCTACCTTTCCTTTAGAGCTTGTGCACATAAATCCTTGGTCCCTCACCCATTGTTTCTTCCCATGGTTATAAATACTACATTCAGTTCTTGGATGATCACACAAGATTTACATGGATATACCCACTCAAAACTAAAGGAGAAGCATTAAGTGCCTTTGTTCAATTCAAACAATTAGTAGAAAATCAATTTAACAGAACAATCAAAATCTTGCAAAGTAATTGGGGAGGAGAGTTTCGAAGTTTCATAACACTTATGCAAGATTCTGGTATCCAATTTTGACACTCTTGTCCTCACACTTCCCCTCAAAATGGAAGAGCAGAATGTAAACATAAGCATATTGTTGAACTTGGGCTAACTCTTTTAGCTCAAGCAAAAATGCCTTTGAAATATTAGCGGGATGCTTTCCAAACTTTGGTCTTCTTAATAAACAGATTGCCTACTCAAGTCCTACAAGGCACATCACCATTTTATCAAGTGCATAAGAAACATCCAGATTACAAAGGTTTCAAAATTTTCAAGTGTGCATGCTTTCCTTGTCTCAAGCCTTATAATCAGCATAAGATGCAATTCCACACTACCAAGTGCATTTTTCTTGGATATAGTAACTCTCATAAAGGCTACAAGTGTCTGAGTTCAACACAAAATATATACATATCACAGTATGTTACCTTTAATGAGGAAGATTTTCCCTTTAAGGAAGGTTTTCTAAACACAAAACAAACCCCTGAGGACAGAGTTGAAATAGCAGCATTTTTCCCTTCCATGTTGTAGAATCATGAGTCTTAAACCTTCTCAGGTGCCACTACAGAAAATTTTGGTATACCAGCAAATGAAGATAAAAATGATGTAACAACTGCACCAGCCTTCGGTGACAATCCAGTCTACTTTAATGAAGCTAATCTAGATTTACTCAGTAATATGCAATCAGACTCATCCAGAAAAGCTTTTGAGCCATGTCATGCAGAACAATATGAATCTTTAGAAGCTACTATTTTGGATTCTGAAGATATCGAGGAAGCACAGACTCTCCTTAAGCATCACATGATCACTAGAAACAAACAAAGAGATCTAGCTACTGCTTTCCCGTCATCCAAAGACATCGAAGAAATCAAAGACCTGTCAAAACATCAAATGGTTACCAAGAGCAGAAGAGGAATATTTAAGCCACGTTATCCTTTTGTGGGTTTCTCTCAAGTAGAATTGAACTCTAACAGTGAACCAACACAAGCTCAAGAAGCTCTTAAACTGCCACATTAGAAGGAAGCCATGGAGGAAGAATTTCGAGCTCTTGTACAGAATCACACATGGACATTGGTTCCTTATGATAGTCAACAAAATCTAGTAGAGTGCAAGTGGGTTTTCAAAACTAAATACAAGGCTAATGGCACAGTACAAAGGTACAAAGCCAGGCTTGTGGCAAAGGGGTTTCAATAAGACCTTGAAGTTGATTTTGATGAGACATATAGCCCTGTGATTAAGTCATCAACCATCAGATTAATTCTCACAATTGTTATGTTGTTTAACTGGGAAATTAGACAATTAGATATCAACAATGCTTTTTTGAATGGTTTTTTTGGAAAAACCTATCTATATGACTCAGCCTGAAGGATTTGAAGATCCTCAAAGACCTTAGCATGTCTGTAAACTAGCAAAGGCTCTCTATGTCCTTAAACAAGCACTTAGGGCCTGGTTTGAAAGACTAAAACATGTTCTATTAGATTGGAGCTTCCAAAACACTAAGGGAGACACAAAAACAAATTATTATCATCCTAATATATGTGGATGACATACTGGTGACTGAGAACAACACTGGCAAACTATAGGAATTTATACTAAGACTTCATGGTATATTTTCTTTGAAGGATCTTGGGCCTATTCATTATTTCTTAGGATTTGAGGCCTATAGAAACAATTCTGGCATTTTCCTAAGTCAAAGCAAATATGCCTTAGATCTATTGAAAAAATTTGGTATGACTTATGCTGCCCCTTGTCCAACTCCAATGATGGCAAATAAATCATTATCTGCTAAAGATGGTGAGTCTATAAAGAATCCATCTCTATTTCGCAGCCTGATTGGAGCATTGCAGTACCTGACTAATACTAGACTAGACTTGTCCTTTGTTGTGAATTGATTGAGTCAATTTCTTAGTAATCCTTCTGATCTACATTGGCAAGCTGCCAAAAGAGTGCTAAGGTATATCAAAGGAACCATGCATCATGGTATTCATATCAAACCTTCTGATAATCTTGATATTGTGGGATTTTCAGACGCTGACTGGGCATCATGTCCAGATGACCAAAAGTAAGTTGAAGGCTACTATGTTTTTCTTGGTAATACTCTTGTGTCCAGTCTTCGAGAAAATAGAGAGTTGTGGCAAGATCAAGTACAAAGTCTGAATATCATGCTCTTGCAGACTTGATAGCCGAGATCATATGGATAAAGTCATTATTAAAAGAAATCGGTTTTGTTTCTCAGACAACTCTAGTAGCTTGGTGCGATAATATTAGTGCGAATGCTCTTGTGTCTAACCCAGTTTATCATGCTCGTACTAAACACATTAAAATAGATTTACATTTTATCAAAGAGCAAGTTATAGGGAAGCAGCTGAACGTTACTTATGTTCCTTCTACAAATCAATTAGCTAATTGCTTAACAAAAGCCTTAAGTTATACATGCTTTCGGGAGCTATGTTCCAAACTCGGAGTTTGCTCAACACCTTCTCATTTGAGGGGGGGAGTTAAGACTTAGAAGCTTCTATCGGGATATCGGGATTTTTGTACCAGTGCTCCATCACACTACCCTGTATATAAGTCACATTTTCTGTCCAAAGCTTAGCTGCCAATCTTTCTGTTATTCCGTTTGTATATTCCCTTGCCACTTGTCATCATCACACAGAATGTGAAGTAACAGAATGTAGTATAAATTCTTTGTAAATGTATTACTCAGGATAAGAAATATTTTTCTCTCAATTGCATTCTTCTTAGATTCTATCTTTATTAAATACCTTCATCTCTTTCTTGCGTTCCATTTTTTCTGAAAGTGTTGGAAGACTTCCAAAGTAGACTTGTTCTTTGGCTTAAGCAATTGTAGCATGAATGTGACTCATGCATGTTTCTTGACTTTGGTTGCTAAATTTTAGCCAAGTTGTATGGACTTAAATGTAGACTTGACAAGGCATGCAGCTAAAAGTCCAATAAATAATGGTATTCTTTGACCATTTGTAGTAAGCACTACGGTTAAGACATGTCAGCACACTTCTGAAGGAAAAATTGTATCAAATGAATGCCATACAACAGCCAAATATAATTAGTTAAAGAAAGAGTGATCAAATGAATGTTCCTCGAGATAAAGTTCTGATTAGTATGTGGCTTCAGCTTCCAGATCCCTTCTCACTAACCAAAATGATCCCCTACTTAGCCACCGTCACTGTTCTGCTGCTCTGCATGGCTTCACAAACCTTGTTGCCAACCACAACTGCCACGGCTATGGGTCCAGAGACTGATAGACCTGCTTTGCTTGCTTTGAAGGACAAGCTAACGAATGGCAATCCTGAAGCTCTACCTTCATGAAACCATTATTTCCACGTTTGTAAATGGGAAGGTGTTTCATGCAATCCCCGCCAAATATTTGATATGCTACGTTAATTATACAACCAGCACAAAAGAATGTAACAATCTTTAAAAGAACCCCATTTGTATAAAAAGAGAGATAAGGTACAAAATAAATTTGTGCTAAACTTTAAGTGACATGCCATACAAGTTCTTTGTCATCCAATTACAGCCTTTAGATCATTTGAGTGGCATAAATGATGCCATGTTTGGGGCACTACAGAACTATCTTTTTTAAAAAAGTATGAAGTTCACAATTACATTACAGTCGGCATTCAATAAAGCTAACACTATAGACGTGCATCCAGTTTCCAAAATTATCTTCATCTTCCTAATTCCTTCACCATAACCAAAATGATACCATACATTGCTATGATCAAATTTCAGCACTGCATAGATTAACAGACCTTGTTGTCAAACTTGACTTTATCATCCTCATCTGTTTCATGGTGGTGGCCCTCATCGCTAAAGTAAATGGAACATTTCCAAATTTGACTTAAGGTAACTTTGTGGGAGTGTTTGGCTTCATTAAATACTTTCATCTCTTTCATGCGTTCCAATTTTTTTTTGTTTTTGTTTTCTCCTTGAAAATGCTGGAAGACTTCCAAAGTAGACTTGTTCTTGGCTAAGCAACTGTAGTATGAATGGGACTCATACATGTTTCTTGACTTTGGTAGCGAAATTTTAGCCAAGTCTACGGACGGAGCTAAATGTAAAGTTGATAAGGCATGCAGCTAAAAGTCCAATAAATAATGATATTCTTGACCATTTGTAGTAAGCACTACGGTTTAAGACAAATCAGCATACTTCGGAAAGAAAAATTGTATGTTTGGTAACTTTATGATATGTTGTACTACTTAAGCAACATATTTAAATCCACTGTAAGCCATATAACAGCCGAATATCATTAGTTGAATTAGAAAGAGCAAATGAATGTTCCTCGAAATAAAGTTCTGATCAGCATGTGACTTCAGCTTCCAGATCCCTTTTCAATAACCAAAATGATCCCCCATTTTCCATTGGCGTTCACACTTTGAATGGTTATGCTCTTTTAAAGAAAGCAAGTCAAGCTGAAGTCGATCAAAGAAGGCCAATCTATACAAGCCCTATATCACTGTCAGACTTTTCAGCTTTACCCATATCAATATGGACAAATGGGTTCTTAAAAGTTGAAACAGCTAACATGGACATATATAGAACTTGGCATCATCAAAGTGGCAGAATTAATGTATAACACAAACCTTGTGGCCAAACTTGACTTTATCATCTTCTTGACCTGTTTATGTAGTGGTTATGCCTTCCATTTTTCATTTTCCAAATAATTGCGGAAATACTTCCAAAACTTATCCTTAGCGTAACCAAGTGTACCGTGAATGTGGCTGTTGCATCTTCCTTGACTTTGGTAGCTAGATTTTAGCTTCTGACCCCATTTGGTTGCGATGAGGAAATCTATACTTTTAAATTGTGTATAATATTTATTATATTTTTTATAACTATTATTTAACTATCTTTTTTATTATTTTTTTAAAAGTCAAAATATAAAAGTTATTTCTTACACTTTATCTACTTTTTACAATTTCTTTTCCTCCACGTGTTCATTTTTAGTTATGGTGCACTCAAGTTGCATTCATAATGGCTTAATTGTTATTCTTTTAAAACCATTTTTTTGCACTATTAATTTTATACTTTTTAATTTTTATATTAATTATTAATACAAGATTTTATAATAAATATATATATATATATATAACGTGGATTTTTGTGCAAATATGTACGTAATGATATCCAAATAATACGACTCTTATTATTTACTTTACACTCACTTTCAAATAAGATCTTTTTGAGTGGCCGAGCTATGTCCGTTTCAGGGGGGCAACTATCTTTTTATTCTTTAAAATTTTGAACCCATTAGAATTAAGTATATATATAATTAGATTATATAATTTTTTAAAAAAGTATTTGACATTTTAATTTAAGGCTAATAAACTTATAAATATATATTATGTATATAATTTTTACTAAAAGAAATCTAATAACCAAAATAAAATACGAAAAACGTTATAGAGGACCATCCCCTTATCTAAAGTCTTGGCTTTGGTTATAGTATTGTTAAATTTTATTTATAGGTACGTGAAAATTAATATTCACCATTTATTAATATTATAAAAAGAAATTTTGAAAATTATATCGATACATACTAGTTGAAAATTTTATACAAATTACATAAGGAAGGCTCATTTAAATAAAACAAGTCGAGGGCAGGGGAAGAAGGTCACTATAATTTATGGGGATCATGACAAGCACTGACACTATTTGTTAGACATTTGAGCTTTAGACAAATCGATGTGGTAAAAAATGGCGTTCAATATAAAGCTGACTCCATATTTCCTGTTCTCTAATATGTGGCTTCATCTTTCTGATTCCTTCACCATAACCAGAGTGATCCCCTACGCGGCCATAATCAATTTTCTATTGCTCTGCATAACTTCACAAACCTTGTTGCCAACTACAGTTGCCAAGGCCACGGGTCCAGAGACTGATAGACTCGCTTTGCTTGCTTTGAAAGACAAGCTCACGGATAGCAATCCTCAAGCTCTGCTTTCATGGACCATTCTATCCACTTCTGTAAGTGGGACGGTGTTTCATAGTGAGAACGAGAAGAGAAAAGGAAAACAACTGAGAAGAAAGGCTCCCTGCTGGGCTCTGTATAGATGATCATTTATATACACGAATACAATGCAGGAAAAAGGAGAAAGTGCGAGAATATTAAACATGTGATAAGCCAACTCAGCTAAGCTAACGGAAAGAATAAAATGTGCGTGAATATATATACACGTGATAAGCTAACTCAGCCAATAAAAATAGTACTCGAAACAAATTTCTTGATAAAAGAGGCTTATCCTGTTCTGTTATCAGCAAGCTTCAACACCCCCTGCAAACTTGGAGGTGTGGCACTAACTCCAAGTTTGTCTCTTAAATACCAAAACTGAGAATGTGAAAGAGGTTTGGTTAAACAATCGGCCAACTGTTCTGAAGAAGGCACATATCGAATGCCAAGCTATTTGGCTAGAACCCGTTCTCGTATATAATGAATATCAAGTTCCATATGCTTCGTTCAAGCATGGAAGATCGGATTAGATGGTAGAGCAATTGCACTCATGTTGTCACACCAAACAACAGGAGTTTGCTTCAATGGGAGTTTAAGTTCTGATAATAGAGACTGAACCCAGGCTAGTTCAGTAGCAAGAGATGCAAGAGACTGATACTCAGATTCTATGCTTGATCTTGAGACTATTTTCTATTTTCTCGATGACCATGCTATGAGAGCTTCTTCGAGGAAAACATAGTACCCAACTACAGACTTCCTATCATCTAGACATGCAGCCTAGTTTGCATCAGAGAATCCTGTAAGAAGGAGATGATCAGATGGTTTTATCTGCAAGCCATAGTGTATGGTACCCTTTAGATATCGAAAGACTATTTTGACACCTTGCCAATGGAAATTCGTCGATGAGCTCAAGAATTGGCAGAGTCTATTGATAGCAAAACAAATATCAAGATGTGTGTTCACTAGATACTGTAATGTTCTAACTGCTTATCGATATAAAATGGGATTGCTCATAGGATTTCTGTCTCTCCTGGAAGATAACTTCCTTACAGCTATAAAAGTAGGACAAGTAGAAAAATTTGTCATCTCAAATTTCTTTAAAAGATCAAAGATGCACTTTGCTTGACTGAGATATAATCCAATATTGTCTCTGAATACCTTTATGCCGGGGAAGTAATGGAGAAGGGCAAGATCTTTGAGTGAGAAGAGATTGTTTAGCCTTTGTATAAAGTCTTTTATGTTGCTAGAGTTATTTCCTGTTACGAGGATGTCATCTATATATATGAGAACAATAGTTACCATTGACCCATATTTAAGAAAGAACAGAGAATTGTCACTCCTCGAATTTTGAAAACCCCATTTTTGAAGAGTATTTTTCAAACACTCAAACCAGGACCTAGGTGCCTATTTCAGACTGTATAATGCCTTTGTTAACCTGTATACATGATTGGGCTTCTCAGGATCCACAAAATCTTAAGGTTGTCTCATAAAGACTTGTTCTTCAAGAATTCCATTTAAAAAGGTATTATTAATATCCAGTTGATGTATTTCCCAATCAAAGACAACAACAAGAGTAAAGATAATTTTGATTATGGTAGCTTTTATAATTGGGCTGAATGTATTCCCGAAATCCACACCTGGATCCTATTGAAAGCTTTTAGCAACGAGCCTTGCTTTATGCCTGGAAATTGAGTTATCTGAATTAAATTTAAGTTTAAAGATCCATTTGCAATCAACCAGCTTTTCTTGTCCAGTAAAAGGAACCAATTCCCACGTATGATTTTGAGTTAAAGCTTTAAATTCCTCAATCATTGCTTGCTTTCATTGTGGTGAATGAAGGGCTTCTGATACACTTGAAGGTTCCGTTTCTGGGTCTTGTATGGAATTATTATGTTTTGTTTTAATAGTAAGACCAGTGAAAGGAATCTTTGGTTTAAAAATTCCATATTTGCTTTTGGTTAGTATTTTGTAACCTGTGATTGCTTCTTCTTCCTCAATTGAGGTATTATCAGGATGCTCTTCTATATGTTCTTGATGCTGATTCGAGACAAACTTGAACTCCAAATGCTGATAGGCTCCTGAATTTTCCTTTGTAGCTCCTGCTATATTATTGTTCAAAGCAAAAGTGGTTTTAGCATCTATTTGTAGTTGTGGAGGAAAACGTGTTAGAATTTGAAGAGAGCAAATTTCTAATTCAGACTTGTAATCTTTATGCTTCATATTTCCTAATTCAATAAAGGATTTGAAAAAGGCAGCAGGTTGTATTTCATCTTAGGCTGTCCTACCAATGGTTGAGAACCCCGAATCAAAAGGAAAGTCATCTTCATTAAATACAACATGTCTAGATAAGAAGATTCTACCAGTAGAACTAAGGCACTTGTAACCTTTATGGGTGTTGTTATATCCAATAAACACACACTTGTTGGTATGGAATTGTAGCTTGTGTTTGTTATAAGGTCACAGGCAAGGGTAACAGGTAGTCCCAAAAGTTTTTAGCTCCTTGTAGTTGGGATGTGACCTAAAAACCTTGAAGAATGGTGAAACTCCTCCAAGAATAGCAATAAGAAGTCAGTTTATTAGATAGGTGGCTGTTTGGAATGCTTCCCACCAATAGCTCAGGGGCATTTTAGCTTGTGCCAATAGAGTAAGACCTACTTCCACAACATGCCTATGTTTTCTCTCTGCCCTACCATTTTGAGAGGATGTATATGGACATAAATGTTGGAATGTGATTTTTGAATTCTGAACTACACCAGTGAAGCTCTGAAACTCTCCACCCTAGTCACTTCTCAATGTTTTAATTTTGTTATCAAACTGATTTTCGACTAATTGTTTAAATTGAATAAACACACTTAGAGCTTCATCTTTGGTTTTAAGAGGGTAGATCCAAGTGAATCTATTATAATCATCAACGAAGAAAATATAAAATTTGAAGCTATTGGTTGAAGGATGGGAGATAGTCCTCATAAATCAGTGTGCACTAGTTCTAAGAGTTTGGAAACATGAGAGTGAGAGACTTTGAAGGACAGAGCATGTGATTTCCCATATTGGCATGCTTCACAGAATTCAATTATTTCATTAAAGACCTTTTCATTACATTGAGATAAAACTTGATTAAGAATACATCTGGAGGGATGACCAAGTCTCCGATGCCATCCTTGTTTAACTGAAAGAAAAACACTAGATCTATATTGACTTAGTGACTTTTGTGTTGGTGTTAAGAAGAGACTTCCTCTGTGGTTCCTTGCTTTGGTCAGTGAGTTTATAAAGACCTTCATGCATTATTCCCTGAAGAAGGACCAGACCTATTTCCTTGTCCTTCACATAGCAGGCATCATCATTAAATTCAACAATTACAAAGTTGTCATTAGTTAGTCTGGAAATACTCAGTAAGTTTTTAATGATATTAGGTGCATGAAGAACATCTTTCATGACTAGAGACTATTTTTCACATGTTTGGTTGGATGAACCAATGTTAAGGACTTCCAACTCATCACCATTACCAACTAGAACATTAATCTTACCATTACTAGTAATAAGATTGTCAATGTGAGCAATATCACTGGTTATGTGACTACTTACTCCACTATCTAGGTACCAATCACTATCACTGACAACTTGAGGAGAAGCAACAAGAGCTTGAAGGTTACTATGAGTGTGGGGATAATCATTTTTCCTATTGCTAAAATGATTGTTCTGACCATGAAGTCTTGTGAAGTTTTTATCAAACCAAAAAAAGCAGTGAGCAGCAATGTGGCCTGGCTTATTACAGACTTGGCAAACAGGTTTGTTGTTTATGGGAAATCTTCCACTGCCTCTAAATGCTCGAGGCCCTTCTCTTAGTCTAGAGCCGTGCCAAGTTCCTCCTCTGCTAGAGTCAGTAGAGGAAATGTGACCTTCAGTATATAACATATTGGCGAATGAGCTGCTATGTAAATTGGAGAAGCTGCTTAGTTGTTCCAATCGATTTTCGTAGGTTAGAAGAATGGCCTGCAGATCTATCCACGACAAATCATTTTTGTCAGCTAGTTGAAAGACAATGAGATTATAGTCCATATTTAGACCAGCCAAGGTTTAAGAAATAAGATCATTCTGTGAGATTAGACTTCTAGCGAGAGCTAAATTGTCAATTATGCTTTTCATTTTGTTTAAATTATGCTTTTCATTTTGAACTCAATTTTTAAGTATTCTGAGAGATCTTTGGCAATCTTCAAGGTATTTTTAACTCAACAGTTTAATGTTGAAAAGCCATCCCAGTTTATGAAAATCATTATAATTTGATTGATTTTGACGTCTAATCCTTTAGTGATGAGTTCTATTGGACAAGGCTTGGATCCAGTAATAAATCCATCGAGTTTGTTGCTTCGAATAACTGGTAACACGAGATTTCCACAAGAGATAATTTATCCTATCCAACTTGATTGGATATGGTAAATTAAGAGCAGTAAGGGCTGAGCCAGTTTTAGGAAGAATCGCAGAGAGAGTGTAACTAGTGGTTTGGTTTTGAGTGAAGGAGGTAATAGAGGAAGTTGGAGTAAGTTGAGGATCCATGATGTTAGTCTTTAGGCTCTGATACCAAGTGAGAACGAGAAGAGAAAAGGAAAACAATTAAGAAGAAAGGCTTCCTGCTGAACTCTGTACAGACAATCATTTATATACACGAATACAATGCAGGAAAAGGGAGAAAGTGCGAGAATATTAAACATGTGATAAGCCAGCTTAGCTAAGCTAACGAAAAGAATAAAATGTGTGTGAATATATACACATGATAAGCTAGCTTAGCTATTAAAAATAGCACCTGAAACAAATTTCTTGATAAACGAGGCTTATTCCTGTCTGTTATCAGCAAGCTTCAACATTCATGCAATCCCTGCCACATGAGAGTTAAGACTTTGAATTTGACAAATCAAAATTTGGGTGGGACTCTTACACCTGCATTAGGTAATTGACATTCCTTAAACTAGTCTATCTTTCCTACAATGGATTGCATGGTGAAATTCCCAAAGAAATTGCCCATCTCAAACAGTTGCAGGCTCTCAATTTAAGCTATAATAATCTTAAGGGAGAGGTCCCTGTAGAGATTGCTAATTGTTCAAAACTCGAGGTAATTATATTCCTTCATACTAAATTGATTGGCAAAGTTCCCTTTTGTTTGGATCTATGCTGCAACTAACTCAATTGTCTCTTGCTGGCAATAAATTCTTTGTTACTATCCTACCTTCCCTTGGAAACCTTTCATCATTAGAGCATAGGTCTCTTGCAACAAATAATTTGCAAGGAAGTATACCTCAAACTCTAAGTGGGTTGTCAAATTTGAAAGTGCTCTTTTTAGGAGTTGGTAATAATTTGTCTGGTATAATCACACCTTCAATTTATAATCTTTCCAACATCGAAAATATTGATTTATCAGAAAACCACTTGTTAGGATCTATCCCATCAAATATAGACCTTCTTTTCCCAAATCTTCAAACTTTTGTTGTTAGAGATAACTTTTTAACTAGAACTATTCCGATTTCATTATCCAACATCTCTTAATTACAAATATTTGATATATATGGAAATCATTTTGGCGGGCCTATTCCTACCACTTTGGGATGCTTGAAGAACCTCTGCACATTAATCTTGGATTTTAATAATTTAGGGAGTGGAAGAGGTCATGATTTAGATTTCCTTTATCATTAACCAACTGTAGTCACTTGCAAAGGTTGACTATGAAGAAAAATGGATTTGGAGGTGTATTGCCATATTTAATTGAAAATTTATCTTCATAGCTTGAAATACTTGGTATAGGAAGGAGTCAGATCTCTGGAGGCATACCTGAAGAGATTGAGCAACTAGTTGGCTTATCTATTCCTGGTTTGGAAGGCAACTTTCTTCATGGCACAATTCCAGTTTCGATTGGAAAACTCAAAAATATTGGAAGAATATTGTTTGAAAATAACCAATTATCTGGAAATATTCTTGATGTCTTTGGCAATCTTACTATGTTGTTTGATGTTAGTTTCTACAATAACAATTTTCAAGGAAGCATTCAATCTACCCTCAAACATTGCAAAAATATGCAGCACTTTTATCTTTATGGAAACAACTTGAGTGGCAATACACCCAATCAAACATTTGGTTAGCAAGAAGGCTTAATAGCTCTTGACATGTCTTACAATTCCTTGACTGGTTCCTTTCCATCAGATTTTGGTAACCTAGAGCACCTAGTGGAATTAGGTCTTAGTGAAAACAACTTGTCTGGTGATATTCCAATTGAACTAGGGAAATGTTCAGGGTTATCAAAGCTCAATATGAGTGGAAACTTCTTCCAAGGAAGTATTCCCTTTGTCCTTTGCTCTTTAAATCCCTCGAAAGCTTAGATCTTTCTAGAAACAACTTGTCAGGCACAATCCAATATGAACTAAAAGATCTTCCCTCTTTGAAGACATTAAACTTGTCTTTTAACAATCTCCAAGGTGAGGTTCCAAAAGGTAGGGTGTTTGATAACAGCACTGCAATTTCATTTACAAGAAATAAGGATCTTTGTGGTGGGATACTTCAATTAAAGTTACCTGCATGCCCATAAAAGCCTAAGAAGCCCTTTAAAACCATAATTATCCACATCATTGTGATAAGCGATGTTTTTATTTGTTTTGTAGTTTTCATCAATATTTATTTGAAAAGAAAGCCAAAAGAGTTATCTTCTTCCTTATCTTCTACGCAAAATAGGCTCTTTAAGGTTTCTTATAAAGAGCTACATGAAGCAACCAATGGATTTTTCTCATCTAATCTGGTTGGTATATAAAGCTTTGGTTCTGTGTATAAAGGAACCCTACACCACTATGAAAGACCAATTGCTATAAATGTGCTAAATCTTTAAACATATGGAGCATTAAAGAGTTTTATCAATGAATGTAAAGCTTTAAGTAAAGTTCGGCACCAGAATCTTCTAAAGATCCTAACTTCTTATTCAAGTGTTGAATATAAAGGTGCGAATTTTAAGGCTCTAGTTTTTGAGTTTATGCCTAATGGGAGTTTGGAGGATTGGTTATCAACTAATGAACAATGTGAAACAAGAAATCTATATCTAAATTTTAGGCAAAGATTAGATATAGCTATTGATATAGCTCATGCCTTAGATTATCTTCATCATGATCTTGAGGAAGCTATTGTTCATTATGACATTAAGCCAAGCAACATTCTCCTTGATGATGAGATGGCCACTCACTTGGGAGACTTTGGGTTGGCTAAGCTTCTTCATGGGGTTACGAGCTATTCCAATACAAATCCAAATACTTCCTTAACAATTAAGAGAACCATTGGATATATTCCTCCAGGTATGATTCTCTTGTTAAAACCATGTTTTTCAATAACCAATTTTCCTTTTTTTTAAAGATTATTTTAATAATTTGTTCAAAGTTTGCTTAACATTAGTTGTAAGTAACAATCAAAATCGATCCTTAGTTGAAAAACTATCGCGAAAAAGTCAATTTTGGCCCAACAATAAACTTAAGCATTCTATGCATTTATATTGTTTAAATAATTGATGTTTGCACAGAGTACGGAAGAGGTGGTCTAGTGAGACCACAAGGGGATATCTATAGCTATGGGATTCTTTTATTGGAGATGCTCACTGGAAAG
Organism: Erythrophleum fordii; assembly: GCA_032878935.1. Classification (NCBI taxonomy): domain Eukaryota; kingdom Viridiplantae; phylum Streptophyta; class Magnoliopsida; order Fabales; family Fabaceae; genus Erythrophleum; species Erythrophleum fordii. The sequence continues at coordinate 19,152,424 of JAVQMF010000050.1, forward strand.
AAGCCAATAAATTGCATGTTTGGTGAGGATCTGAGCCTACACAAGTTTTGCAAGTTGGCATTGCTTGAAGGGGCCATTGAGATAGTGGATTTAAGTTTGCTTGTAGCATTTGAAAGAGACCAAAGGGACATTATGCAGAAGGCCAATATGGAACTTAAAATTCGAGAGTCTTTGGTGAGCTTTGCTAGGATTGGAGTGGCATGTTCTGAAGAATTGCCTAGTGAACAAATGGGGATAAAAGACATTCTTGTGGAGTTGCTTGCAATTAAAAAAAGGCTATCCCCACTAGATATCAACCTTGTAATACATAATTAGCTGTGTTTATACAGAAAAGCTTGGATGAAAATTTTTACTTCTATATATTCACTTGGCATAATTAGTAGTAATATACATCTACTTAGGCAATAGCAAGGCAAAATCTGGCTATTGAAAGTAACTGCACATGTATTTCCCCTTTACATTCCATGCTTAGTATTAAGCAAGATTTGAGTCCATCACTTGAATAAATTATTTATAGTTTTTCTCAAGAAGAGAGTCTAACATTTTGCATTATGAATATATGCTACCATCTAAAACATTACTCTGTAGCTTAGGAACTTGAAAAACATTTTGGTGCTTTATATTTATTGCAACACTACTTCAAGCTCTAAAACATTACTCCCCAAGAGACACCAGGGTGTACAACTATCTGAAAAGCTTATACCTTCAAACGTTAGCTTGGAAAACTTGGATAGAATTTGCTTATTTAGCTATTACTCAAAGTAAACTCAATTGATAAATGTTACATGTGTATGTAAACTCAGCAAGTCTTAAATTAAAGCTGTTGATCAAATTAAAATAAGAACATATTTGACATTTACAAAGCTAACAAAAAGCATAATATCCTTAAAACTTTATTTATTTTACCTTGTACTACATTTATGAGGTGACATATCTTCATATCACCCACCATAAGAAAAACTCTTCCTTTCTCCACATAAGAAATTTCTGCTATATATCGATAAATCTCAAAAGAATAACTTAAACACCAATACTGTGATCCATCAACATAAATGGTTGTTCCTGTCATGAACAAAAAATGGGAATACAGTATTCTATTTTCAACATTTGAAAACAGAGAATTTTTTTCCTTATAGATACAAATCTAAGGTCCCATTTTAAAGCACAAAATTCTGATATGGAAGCCCAAGGTCAAATTGCTTTTCTGATAAATATTCTACTTTATTAAAAAGTTCTCTGGGAGGTGAATTAAATGAGGACAAAAGGAGAGAAAAAGTACTAAAGTTATACCTCAAGAGGAACGTGGGTTGTCTCCTATTTGAAATCTGCGCCTTTTATAGGTTTGTTGTCTTGTTAATGAAAATGAATTAACTTGAAGAACTTCTGTACATCCTCCGACTTGACCTAACTTAGAAATATTGTTATTTGGCCTCAAAAATTTGGATAAGTTTTAGCCAAACAGAAAAAAAGACAGATTGTTGGGAGGTTGTTCAATGACAGGGTAGTAGGGCATGTATTTGGATGCCAATAACTATTAGATAGTAAACAAATACGCTTACTTGGAGTACTCTTAGAGGTATGTTTTTTTACATAAGATTTATTATTATAAACATTGCAGAATGAAATTAGAGTAAAACTTTCAAAATTGAGAGTAAAACTTCTGTCAGAATTTAGAGTGAAACTTTAGAATAAAAGATACTTATTGTAAAAAAAAAAAATTTAGAGTAAAACTTCCAAAATTTATTTGATAATAAAAAAAAACTCAATCTCATGAAAATAAAGCTCTTCAAAACATTATTCAAAGAACTTAAAAAAAAAAAAAAAGCTTATTTCCATGCAACTTCCCGTATTTACTTCATTCAAAAACTTTGTGTGCTGCATAGAGATTTCAAGTTTTGGTCTTTTGTATTTCATGAAATAGCTAGCTATCTACACATAAATTATTTTATTACCTTTGTTTTCCATACTTGACCACTAAGAAGTCTACCATGAACTTGAATTACAAAAAGGTTTGTCATTGTGAATTAATCAAATTACTCTATCATTATTCGATCCAAAGTTTACTATTCTTGTTTCTTATATATATATATATATATGCTGTTGTAGAGATAGTAGTTTATGAAGCAAAATTAATGCTTATATATATGGACTTTTATATATAAAGCTACATAATACATGGCTAATATGATGAGTTTGAGATTCCAATATAGCTTTCATCAATTGCAGTCATCAATTCCTAATCGGTAAAGAAACCAACACCAAAACTGGCTCCTCCACACCCAACATCATAAAACCCACATGGATTTGCAGAAGAGGCCGAAAAGCTTTCGTGTAAATCCATGTCTCCTTTTTCTGAAAGTGAAAAATGATTGCAACGTATTATCAAAGATAAATTAAATAGGATTCTTTAAGAACTGCGCAATTTTTTATCTTATGGTCTCTTGCTTCTGACAAAATGCATATATAGTTGCACTATAAGTTTGATATAGCACATGATAATTTCTCAAAATGTATTAAACATATTCTATATTAATGCTCTGAAAGCAGTAGAACAATACATAATTGGAAAAGACAATGCTATTACGGAGCAAATAGGATACTGTAAGGATAAAACTTCCTAGTTTCGAGTACAAGAAAGGATGTTGGAGTCTTGTATCAAAGCAAAGTCAAGTTAAGGTCTGGTTGAACTGGTAGACTTAATAAAGCAAAGTTAAGTTGAAGTCAATAACACGGCTAACCTTTCATCTTCATGACTCTAATCATAAGACAAGGGTAGACTTGCTATTACTCACTGATAAACTTAGATTATTTCTTATTATCAAATTAATAATAAAAAGGATTCTTGCCTTAATCAAAGGTTGTAGCCCTCGAGTAATTTATCAATACATGTTTGACAAGTGGCAAAGAGATGGGATCCAACTTCAAGAAAAACAAGCTGCAACGCTGATATGCTACATTATACAACTAGCACAAAAAAAATATGGAAAAATTAGCAAGAAGGACCTAGACAGATAAAATATTATAATGAAGAACCTTAAAAATTAATATTATTTTACAGAACCAAATGAAATATAATGAACAAAAATGTCCTTTCCTGTTAAACAAGCCATATGAATCCTGTGCTATTTACTCCTGCCATGGATTCTTCTTCTTCTTCTATCATTTTTGTTCCTCACCAGTTCTAGCTTCCTCCATGATCTTCCTTCTCTTATTTGTCCCTTCAATTTGTCATCTTTCTTCCTTTTATTTCTTCATCCTTCTTCTTTTCCCCCCAATTTCTTCTACCCTACATCTGTTCTTCTTATCATCCTACTAGTTTTTTCTCCAGTCTCGTGATTTGTAACTTTTCACAGTCATAGCATAAGCAAAATGGAATAGGTTAGAGAAACTTATTGATCTGCTAATATTGAAAGCCTTTTTGTAAGATCTAATAAGTGGCAATTTCTGATATACTATGTCTCTCAAATCCCTATGGTTAATGGTAATGTCTTCTTCTTGTTGTATTTGTTAATGATAGTGTGTATTATATACAGCATTTGGGTTGAAGTTACAAGGATTTTTAATAGTTTTACTACCATTATTTATGTTTTTGACCACATGAAAGAATGTAATAACTGTTAGAAATAGTATTACTTCATTTTAGGAATATTATTACTTACTTTTAGCTTTATTCCCATTGATATTGTTGCTTTGATTCCAAAAATGATGAATAGACCTAAAACTTTTTTTTTGGTGTCGTTGTGATAATGAAAAGATGAAAAATCAAATGTTATGTGAGGTATTCTACTATTTTCATATGGGTGGACAAATTTTAAGACATTCAAGTGAGAAGATCCACTACGAGGAGGGTCGAAGGGGTGGAAGACTAATAAAGGAAGGGATATCATTATAAGAACTAATAAGAGTAATAAGATTATGGATGGATTGTGATGACAATAAAATACAATTGAAAGATACCTTAAAATTGGATACCTCTCAGTTATTAAACATGGCGAATGATAATGGTGTGCAACAACTGATCAAACACAATGATCAATGTGCACATATATACATATACAATGAATGGGGAACAAACTAAAGCATCATCATTCCAATCAATAACAGTGTAAGAAATTAGCCTTTTATAACTTGTCTAATAAATATCTATTGTATGTTATAATCTTTATACTTTGGTGTCAATCTTTAGTCTAACAAAATATTAATTGAATAAACATACAAAATGAATTCAAATTTGGTTCATTCTAGTTTTGAGTCTCCTTTTAACTAGAAACTTGTAGTTTATCCATATACAATACAAAGTGCTCTTGCACCAATGCCTAAACTAAATTTTGCCAAATGGACAAATTTAATTGTTAGGTCTAGATAAATTTTTCTGAATATTGTTGAATTCAAGCAAACATTATCCAAATATAGCATTGTTCATAAATTTGGATATACTTTTGTGAAGAGCAATCCCCATAAGATGATTGTTAGGTGTAATATGGATGAATGCAAGTAGAGGCTAACAACGTATGCAATGTCTTTTGTGAAAGAAGTAGTCAATGATTTTTTAAAGATGTAAAAGTCAGGCTCCCTTTGTACATGAGCCGATAGAACCTATTTTTTGAAGGTCTAAAAGTTATGCTTTTTGTTGTACATAGGTAGACATAACATATTTTTTAAAGGTGAAAAAGTTAAGCTTTTTTTTGTACATGGGCAGATATAACTCTTTTTTTTTTTTTGTACATGCATAACATGTTTAGATTTTTTGTAGTAGTTACAAGTGAAGTAAGATCTAAATTTTTTAGGTTATGGGAAACTATATGTAATATTTATCTATTTATGTATTAGTTACAAGGAAAGTAATGTATAACCTTATGTTAGTAATGAAAATGAAGCTTTATGTTACAAGTGATATATGTATGTTGTATTTGTTCATATCTAATTTTTGCACAGACAATAAAAAGAATTTATAACATATTAAGAGATATTTTGTATATAACTCGTGTTAAAGTTTTTGTGTATATGTATAGCATATTAAGTGAGCTTTTGTATATGTAATGGGTATAGGGGAAGCTAATACTATTTAAGTTTGCATTTTTATTCTCGCAATTGTTAATTCTTCTCAACTAACCCAAGAAATTGTTAGCACTAATTTTTAAAGCCATTACTATAAAGTTTAAAAATTTTATTGCAATTTTTCCTTCTCTTACTATGACATTTTTTTTCTACAACATTACCTTCCCTTATATGAGTGGATACTGATATGTTGGACATGCATTTTCACTTTCAAAATTAGGATTTGTTATTGCTTATCATAGGTTGATCATTTTCACCTTCCCTTGTCTGGCATAGGTATAGAGCTTTAAAGTCAATGAAATTGATATACTATGCTATATAGCAAACTATAAAGTGAAGACTATACATAGTGATGCACCAAATAGGTGCATGCCTTTGAATGATTTAAATTCAAAACCAACACTTAAGACAAAGTATAACTTAAGGATGAATGGCGTCAGCAAAGCATAATTACTAATAAGGTTCAGGTCTATTACTACCAAGTTATACTTGTTACTATAAAGTTTAGAGATATCATTACGCAACTTTAAAAAATTTATTATTTTGTTTAGGCTCTTGGTAGAGTACATAGTTTTAAAGCCATTACTACAAAATTTAGTGGTGTTACTATTGGATTTAAAGAAATTTGTCGTTACTTTTAAGAACTTTCTAGAGTATAGTTACTAGTTGCTTTAGAATCATTATTACAAAGTTTAGGGATATTACTACATGAGTTAAAGAAATTAATTATCTTGTTTAGGCTCGTAGCAGAGTATTAAGTTTTAGAACCATTACTATGAAATTTAAATGTGCTACTACTGAAATTAAGGAAATGTACTATTGCTTTTAGGGACTTTTTAGAGTAGAGTTTTTATGCCATTATTATAAAATTTAGTGGTATTATTACAAAGTTTAGCATTGTTACTTCAGAACTTTAGGAAATTTACTACTATGTTTAGGCTTTTTGTATAGTAAGAGTTTTAGAGTCATTACTATGAAAATGAGTAGTGTTACTACTATATAAAAAAATTTACCATTACTTTTAGAGACCTTGCAGAGTATAATGACTAGTGTGGTTTAGAATTGTTATTACAAATTTTAAGGTTGTTACTACTGGACTTCAAGAAATGTACTACCATGTTTAGGCTTCTTATAGGGTATAGAGTTTTAGGGCTATTATTATGAAATGTAGAGGTGTTACTATTGGATTTAAGAAAATTCATCTCTATTTTTAAGGACTCTCCAAAGTATAGTTATGAGTGTAGTTTAGGTCCGTTACTACAAATTTTATGAATGTTACTAGTAAACTTCAGGGAATTTACTACTATGATCGGCTAATTGAGTTTAAGACCGAAAATACTAAATTTAGTGACATGAATTATTGGATCTTAAGAAAACAGGCTAATATAGTAGCAAAAAAAAGAAGAACTTCAAAAAACTTTGTAATGTTATTGTAATCATAAGCATAAAATATTTACAACCATTATGTGACAATGCTTATATCAGGATGTTCTTGTCTATGACCATAATACGACAAAATCAAGTGAAGGAAACAATCAATGTATCACATCTTTTTAGTTTGCTTCCCTTGATTTGTTGTCATTGCAAAAGCTATTACATTACCATGACACTTGTTCAATAGATGGTTCACCAGGTTTTACATGAGTTGGACATGAAACTCATCCAATTTTTCCTAAAAACCATAACTATTTACCTATGAGCCATCAAACTTTAAACTGTAACAGACAATAAAAGAGAAGCTCATTACTAATGGATTTAAGGAATTTTACTATTCATAATTCAAACCATGTGGTTTATTATTGAGTTTTAGGCTTATTACCAATGTTGCTACTATATTATCAGAACTTGTCCCAAATTTAGGACTTATCCTAAATTCAAGTTTCAAAGAAATCAACAATATCTAATACACAACAACAATCCCCAAAGCTAACAAGAATTTGATATCTACAACTTTAAATCTCAAATCTCTCCACTGTGGTCTTTCACTGTCCAAATTTTTTTGACTAACAAAATCCAAATATATTTGGAATTTAAAGTGAAAGCATGTAATTTTTAACATTTTAGAAAGAATGAAATTATGAACCTTATGACCTGTTAAATGAGACGAAGAGGTTCTACTCATTATTGCTTCTCACAGATTTGCAGAGCCATCAAAATAAAGAGAAGGAGAGGTTGAGACACAAGGGAAACACTATCGAATGAAAGCCCTTGCGAGCAATGGAGAACCTGTTGAAGGCTAGGTCTTACACGTAAGGGACAAACCATCGAAGGATAGGTATTTTAGTAACCCATCTAATGAGAAACTATCCAAGGAATTTCAGTAAATGGTTGCGGGAGAAACTATTGAAGGATAAGTAACCATCAATAAAGAGAATCAATGGGCAATGGCAAGGAGGAAGAGAGCAAAGTCTGGAGGGCAAGGTAACGTTTGGATTCAAATGGCTTATTTAACAAAGAAATACAATTTTGTCCATTATTTTTCATTTGGTCCTGCAAAGTAATATTAATTTTTAAGTTTCTTCATTATAATTTTTTGTCTATTTAGGTCTTTCTTTCTAATTTTCCTAAAAAGTATTACAATCTTTGAAAGAACCCCATTTGTAAAGGTATGTGGTCTAATATAAATTTTAGCCACTAATATAAGTTACAAAATAAATTTGTGCTATACTTGTAGTGACATGCCATACGAGTTGTTTGTCATTTAATTACGGCTTTTTGACCATTATATTGAAGTTAAAAAAAAAAGCATAAGATTGAAAAATTGCACCACTAAAACTTATTTCACATATACTTAATTTTTTTAATAGGTAGGCGAAGGTATTCCCTTCGCATTCCCTTTATTTAATTAATTTATTTAATAAAAATAAAGTTTGAATGCATGCTGAGTCTTTAGATTATTTAAAATTAAAAAATAATTTTTTGTTTTTTGGGGATGAGTTGGGGGATAAGGGGGGAGTATTATATGTATATATATATTTATTACATAAAATATATATTAAATTTTATAAAATTTATAATAAAAAATTTTAAAAATAAAATTATTTTTAAAATTTATAATTACTATCAAATATTAAAACAGTTATAATATTTTTTTTAATATTTGATAGTAATTATAAATTTTAAAAATAATTTTATTTTTTAAAATTTTTATTATAAATTTTATAAAATTTAATTCTTTTGGATGTGATGCTTCCATAGCCAAATTCTACGGACCTAAATGTCGACTTGACAAGGCATGCAGCTAAAAGTCCAATGAATAGTAATATTCTTTAACTATTTGTAGTAAGCACTACGGTTAAGACAAGTCAGCGTACTTCAGAAGGGAAAATTGTACGTTTGGGTGCTTCTTAATAAATCGTACTAATTAAGCAACATTATAAATCCACTGCATGCCATACAGTAGCCAAATATATCTAGTTAAAGAGTGATCAAATGAATGCTCCTCGAGATGAAGTTTTGATTAGTAAGTGGCTTCAGCTTCCAGATTCCTTCTCAATAACCAAAATGATCCCCTACTTTGCCACCGTCAATACTCTGCTACTCTGCCTGGCTTCACAAACCTTGTTGCCAACCACAACTGCCGAGGCCATGGGTCCAGAGACTGATAGACTCGCTTTGTTTGCTTTGAAGGACAAGCTGACGAATGGCAATCCTGACGCTCTGCCTTCATGGAACCATTCTTTCCACTTCTGTAAATGGGAAGGTGTTTCATGCAGTCCCCGCCACATGAGAGTCTCTGCACTGCATTTAACGAATCAAAATTTGGGTGGGACTCTTGCACCCGCGTTAGGTAATTTAACCTTCCTAAAATTACTCAATATTTCTTATGCTGGATTGCATGGTGAAATTCCCAAAGAAATTGGTCGTCTCAAACGATTGCAGGCTCTTTATATAACCCAAACTGATATTGAAGGAGAGGTCCCTGTAGAGATTGCTAATTGTTCAAAACTCTTTACTTTAAACCATTTCTATCTCTCATCGATTGAATCTTTTGGAACTAGCTCTGGAGTTTTGAACAAGTATCTATGCAATTGCATCATAGCATTTAACATAAAATGGAAGTGTCTACTTATGGTTTCTCTTCATCTTCTAAAGTTCACTTGAATAACTTTATTCTTTACGTGGTGCACTGGAATATTTTAAAAAATTGTCACTAGTTTATCTACTAGCATATTTTTTATTGGTTTAAATCCCCCTGTATTATCTAGCATTAAACATAGTCGATCAAATATTGATCTATACATCCTTAAGTTATTATAACAAGTAATATTGCTAACGTAAACCAAAGTCTTTAAGTAATGCCTCTTAGCCTCGAAGTTTAAAGTACAGGAGTGATAACTAATACGATGTTTATTAACAGCAACACTACAGACAGTAAGATACCATTTGACCATAGCATTCACAACACTTAACCACCAACCCAAAAGTGTAGTAAGTAACTCCATTTTCAGATTGCCTATCATTGTGTGAACACAAGGTAAAACATCATTAATGAACAAGTGTCACACCCATGCTTCTTTAAGGGAGGAAACACAAAAAATGTTATTCCATTAGAGGATAACATTTGAACAATTCAATTACCATAGCCAGAATGTTGCATCATAAATAAACAAACAATCTAAACAGCTAAAAAAATGAGATGCCCAATATTTAAATCTTATATATTGGCTATGAAGTTCTGTGTTGCCCATTGTTGTGTGCATGAATAAATTGGACACATTAACGTGCTACCTGGCACTTGTTTTATTAATCCTGAGTTACAATTCAACTATCTATAGGATCACATCACGTTTTGAATTGTATTTTTAATAGTAGCCTATGAAAGGGTTGCTAGCATTATATCCAAGTTTATATTTGTCCCCTATTGCAGAATTTATCAAACAAACCTCTTGCAAGAGCCATATATATATATATATATATATATATTATGATCCAATTATAGAGAAATTCTTGTAAGCCACTAGAAACTCTTCTATAAGAAAGTTTTGTCACAAACTCTAATGCCTAACTAGATGAATATGAGGGAGTGAACAGATTCAATATAATGACTATATAGGAATGATGAATCTTTAGAGAAAATAACGTTGGTGAGAAAGAGACAAACAAGAAAGACAAATTGGTGATTAGATACCTTGGTCCATAAAAAACTACTTAATTATTCTTAGTCTAAGTTAACGTAACTAGATAAGAGTATACCAAATTTATATTTCTCAATATCTAAAGTATATATATATATATATATATTATCTTTGTATATAATGAAAAAGAAGTCATAACAATAACAACTATATATAAACTAACATTCTTGTAAATTTTAAAAAGTACCCTGGCATATAAATAACAAAAGTGAAGAGAAGATGAGGGTGAAAGGTTACAACTGGATCTAAAATGGCTTTACCTGAGGTAATATATGGTAGGAGAGGCTGATGATAGGTTGAGGTTTCAAAATAATTGATAATTTAAGGGCAGAAAAAAGAAAAAAAAATATCTAAATATCAGCTCAGGTCAAAATCTAGTTATAATGATAAACCATAACCTATAAGTCCAAGGAAAATCATTTTGCAAACCCATTGTTTGACATCCCTCACTATATATGCATGACCCTACATATCACTCATGTGATAGAAGAAGGTTTATATGGTGGAGGTTGCAAGATATTACCTTTCCTGAAACTTCCATATGGTTAACTAATAAACCCATATATGCCCACTTGCACAGAAAAATAATGATTGATATGATTCTGTAGATAGACTCTTCTATTATTTTGACTTTTGTATAAATAACATGCAAAGCATTATATTGAATTTTGGCACTTACACAATTTTTAGGGTCCTCATTACATTTGTTAAGACTTTCTATATTATTAATTTCCAAAATGAAAATATAAGCCATTAAATTATTAATCAACACCTATTGAAAAAAAGGTTGTCACATTCTCACATGTGAGGCGAGTATTCCATGTATGCTTCGGATTCTCTCCCGGTTAATCTCCTTGCTGTGTTGTGTCTGGCCTAATCCCTAAAAATTATATAGAAAGTGTCGTTTACTTAAAGCCCACTTGGTAGTAATTTCTTCAAGATTGGATAGTGGAGAAAATAAAAAGAATTCAACTATGGTGGAAACTAGATCAAAACCAAAGTCGAAGGAAGGTTAGAAGTGAGGAGCACATGAAAACCAACAATGTTGTTACAATTTTATGCCTTCTCTTCTCTACCCCTTTCACTCTATTATTGCTCTCATCAATCAACAACTGCTTAATATGCCTATGCCTATCAATTTTTTTTTTGCTTCAGAGCTCTTTTATGAATAGGTGCATTGCTATATTAACAAAAAAGTTAACAAACTACAACATTTTCTTGAAGAGACCCTACAATACCAACAATGAAAATGGTGTGAAATAAAAATAATGGAAAGGTTAACAGCTCCAAATGAAATGCAAATCAAATCAAAGATCTAATGGGAAGAAATCGAAACCTTGCATCAATAATCAAAAGAACCCATTAGACAACAAACGTTTCAAACATTACAGAGCTAACCCATAGCATTGCAGGACAAATAGAGCATCTAACTAACCTTGTTTAACTGCGAGGAAGTTGCTTTAGGGGAGTTATCATCGCAAAATGTTTCCACTGGTGGTGTCCACAAGCTCTACACTCGACAAGAAAGATTGAAGGTTTCGCACGTATATGTGTCTTATTGCCACTGCTCGTGTACTTTCGTGCCTTACTTTATTTATGGCCTCAGCCTCTATACGAATAGCAAATAAGGGGTAAAATGGTCATCTCAATTGCCTCTCCCTGGAATGTGTTCCCTTTCTGTCGCTCCTGCTGAGGTGTTAACTCTTTTTCATTTACTGGAATGTTTCATGCTGTCAGAAAAGTTACACCAGCTACAAAACAGAAAACGTAAGGGATACTGTACTTCATTCTTTTCCTTCCCCTTGCGTAGCCCTTGTACCAAACAGGGCCTTAATTTATTTTTTAAACAAAAATAAAGTCTGAATGCATGCTCCATCCTTAGGCCATTTAAAAATAAAAAAAGAAACTCAAGTTGAAAAAATGATTTTTTTTTTTCTTTGGATGAGTTGGGGGATAAGGGGAGAGTATATATATATATTCATTACATATAATATATAATATATATTATATAAAATAAAATATAGCATACAAAAATATTTGTATATTATTTAATTTTTAAAATTTTAAATTTAATTAATAATAATACATTTATAAATAATGATTTTATTAATAAAATTATATTTTAATTTTCTTTTAACCTATTCATGTAAAAATATTTTTTTAATCCTATAAAGCATCTTATATAAAAAAAATCTTAATTTATAAATTTTTAATATATATATATATATATTATAAAAACATGGATTATTAAATTTGGGGAGGGGGATTGGGCGAGGGTGGGAGTGAGGAGGATGATTTTTTTTTAAATAACAATTGTGTCCTTATTTTTACATTTTCTTTCTCAATAATTAATTTATAAATATTTATATGTATAATATTATAATAAAAATTATAATAGTGTATGCATATTCTATAATATATTTTATTTCATATAAAATAAATATTATATTATATTTATAATATATAAAATTACTTTTTATATAATTATTATTCTAATTATAAAAAATTCTTTACATGTTATACTTCAATTAAATTTATAAGACTTCAGATTATATAAAACAATAAAAAAATTATAAAAAATTACATCTTTGACTTAAGAGTATATAAGACAAAAAAATATAAGTTAAGATATTTTTATGCATAAGATTTTTAATAGGAATAAAAAATATTTTTACACAAATGAATTAAGGAAAATTAAACTATAATTAAAAAATATAATTTCATTAATAAAATCATTATTTATAAATTGTGTTCAATTATATATTAATAGTTTAAAATTAAACAATATAGAATATATTTTATCAATATATGTTATTTATTATATATAAGAAATATGTTTTTATATATATATATATATATATATATATATATATATATATATATATATATAATATGCGCGCCCCCCCATCCCTCCACCCCCTCCCAAAAAAAAAAAAAAAAAACTTGTCCTCTCTTGTCATCCGCCCGTCCCAAAATCCGTCGTCATCAGGCTCTACGTTTCCGGTATTTTTTTAAAAATAACTTGAGTGTTCAAATTTTATTTTTATTAAAAAATAAATTAAATGATACGCAGAGCTATTAAAAAAAACATATTGTGCATATATAACATAAATTTTGGCGACTCAATTTTTTATTCTCATATTTTTCCTATTCCCATATAATAGTCAAAAAGCCATTCAATTACAGCCTTTATAGCTTTAAATCATTTGAGAGGCATAAATGATGCCACGTTTGGGGCACTATAGAACTATCCTATTAAAAAATGTATGAATTTCACAATTTTTGACGTTCAATAAAGCTAACACCGTAGATGTGCATCCAGTTTCCAAAATTATCTTCATCTTTCTAATTCCTTCCCCATAACCAAAATAATATGTATGCCTTACATTGCTGTGATCAATTTTCAGCTCTGCATGGTAAAATAGACCTTGTTGTCAAACTTGACTCTGTCAACTTCATTTGGGGGCCCTCGTCACTTCCCTTTTCCTATTTTCTCCATTTAATTGATGGACGACTTCCAAATTTGACTTGAGTAAAGCTAACTTTATGGGACTACCTTATACCTGTCATCTCTTTCTTGCGTTCCATTTTTTTCCCCCTTTTCCGTGATGCACGGAAGACTTACAAAGTAGACTTGTTCTTGGTTTAGGCAACTGTAGTATGAATGTGACTTGTGCATGTTTCTTGAGACTTGAGGGCCCTCATCACTTCCATTTTTCTATTTTCTGCATTTAATTGATGGAAGACGGTTTTTGACCGTAAAATGTAAAAAAAAAAAAATTGAGATACTTCACCGCAACAATATTTTTTTTAAATATTTATTTATTTTTAATTAATGAGTCGCAACATATCACAACTCATATATATATATATATATATATATATATAATTTTGATTTGATATATTTTATTATATTTTATTTTTTAAGTTATTTAGGATGATAATTAATTTAAATTTTATAAAAAAAATATATTTTTGTAATATAACCAAAAATTTTAATAAAATAATAAATATATAATTTTTTAATAATATTATGATAAATATATAATTTTTATAAATAATTATATAATTATATAATTAAATTATATATTTGTTATAACATTAATAAAAAATTATATATTTATTATATTTTAAGAAAAAAATCAATAGTAAAAAATTACTTTGTCCGGCAAGAAATTTTTTAATTTAGGTAGGATTAAACGCAAAGCTTGTGGGTAATTTCTTGTCGGACTCACAATCATTGCTTATGGATAATTTCTTTTCTTTGTATTCGTATTTTTAAGTATTTGTCACATTATTTGCAATTTTTGCCTTTTCTTTGGATTGATTAAATTTTGCCATGCAATTCTTAAGTATTAATAATTTCTTTTAATTTTTAAGGATTTGCCATATCCTTTAATAAATCATCTTTACTTAAAAATAAAAATAAAAGAGTATTTGAAAAAATATAATTGACTGGATGGTTTTGAGATAATTTTTTTTTGGGTTAAATTATTTTGGTGTAAGAAACTTTTAAGTATTTAGATAAAATTAAACTTAATGCTAATTTTTTTACTATTAATTTTTTTCTTAAAATATAATAAGTATATAATTTTTTACTAATATTATAACAAATATATAATTTAATTACAAAATTATATAATTATTTATAAAAATTATATATTTATCATAATATTATTAAAAATTATATACTTGTTATTTTATTAAAAAATTTAATTATATTGCAAAAAATATTTTTTATAAAATTTAAATTAATTATCATCTTAAATAATTTAAAAATTAAAATATAATAAAATATATCAAATCAAAATTATATAACAAATTATATATCATATATATATATATATATATATATATATGGATCGTGGCATAGTGTATACTGTAATCCTTTAAAATTTTATTAAAAAACAAAATGAGGCGTGGCAATTTTGATGTCGCAACCTATCAATTGAAAAAAAATGTTTTTGTGGTGGAGCATCTCAATCTTTCTTTTTTTTTAACATTTGACGGTGAAAAAACCGATGGAAAACTTCCAAATTTGATTTGAGCAAAGCTAACTTTATGGGAGCGCGTGACTTCATTACCTTTCATCTCTTTCTTGCGTTCCATTCTTTTCTTTCTTTCTTTTTTTGAATTTTCTCCATGAAACAGATTTCCAAACAAAGTAGACTTTTTCTTGGCTTAAGCATCCGTAGTATGAATGTGACACATGCATGTTTCTTCGGTAGCTAAATTTTAGGAAAAATTATATTTAAAGAGTCAAATTTTGTAAAATTTATAATAAAAATTTTTAAAAATTATAATCATTTTTAAAGATCATAATTATTATTAAATTTTAAAAAATTTATTATTAAAATTTTAAAAAATACTACTATCCAATAATAAATTTTTTAAAATTTAATAATAATTATAATTTTTAAAATTTTTTATTATAAATTTTATAAGATTTAGATATTTGGATGAAATTTTTCAACAGCCAAATTCTACGGACCTAAATGTAGATTTGACAAGGCATGCAGCTAAAGACCAACAAATAATAGTATTCGTTGACCATTTGTCGTAAGCACTACGGTTAAGACAAGTCAGCATACTTGAGAAAGAAAAATTGTATTAGTGCCTTTGGTTAGTATTTTCTTCTTCAAAAACATAGTTTGGCTAAAGTAATCATTTGTTCTTTTTTGTATTTTGTGGATTGTAAACTTGATTTTACACCTTCTCGAGGGTTAAACCAAATATGCACTTTTCACGTGGACTCTATTTATAAATATATACTTTTTACGTGGTGCACATGTTGCACACCTAACAAAATTTTCCGTTTGGTTACTTCTTGATAAACTGTACTAATTAAGCAACATGTTAAATCCACTGCATTCCATACAGCAGCCAAATACATCCAGCTAATGAAAGAGTGATCAAATGAATGTTCCTGGAGATATAAAGTTCCTGATTAGTATGTGGCTTCAGCTTCCAAGTCCCTTCTCAATAACCAAAATGATCCCCTACTTTGCCACCATCAATATTCTGCTGCTCTACCTGGCTTCACAAACCTTGTTGCCAACAGCAACTGCGAAGGCCATGGGTCCAGAGACTGATAGACTCGCTTTGCTTGCTTTGAAGGACAAGCTGACGAATGGCAATCCTGAAGCTCTGCCTTTATGGAACCATTCTTTCCACTTCTGTAAATGGGAAGGTGTTTCATGCAATACCCGCCACATGAGAGTCTCTGCACTGCATCTAACAAATCAAAATTTGGGTGGGACTCTTGCACCAGCGTTAGGTAATTTAACCTTCCTAAAACTACTCAATCTTTCTTTTACTGGATTGCATGGTGAGATTCCCAAAGAAATTGGCCGTCTCAAACGGTTGCAAATTCTCTCCTTGAGACATAATAATCTCTACGGCGAGATCCCTACAGAGCTTGCTAACTGTTCAAAACTTGAAGTTATTGTCTTTAATTACAATAATCTGACCGGCAAAGTTCCCTTTTGGTTTGGATCAATGCCGCAGCTTACTCTATTGACTCTTGATGTCAATAATTTCTTTGGTCCTATTCCACCCTCCTTGGGAAATCTTTCATCATTGAGGGTCCTGTCTCTTCCAGCAAATAATTTGGAAGGAAGTATACCTCAAACTCTAGGCGGGTTGTCAAGTTTGAAAGTTCTCCTTGTAGCTCTAAATAATTTGTCTGGTATAATCCCTACTTCACTTTATAATCTTTCCAATATTGAAATTCTTGAATTGTCAGATAACCACTTGTCAGGAGCTATTTCACCAAATATAGGCCATTCTTTCCCCAGTCTTCAAGAATTTAATGTTGGAAATAACTCGTTAACTGGAACTCTTCCACCTTCGTTATCCAACCTCTCTCAGTTGCAAATAATTGATATACCTGGAAATGGTTTTAGTGGGCCATTTCCCACTTCTTTGGGAAGCCTGAAGAACCTTCGAGAATTATTCATTGACTACAATAATTTTGGGAGTGGGAGAGGTCGTGATTTGGATTTCCTTTCATCATTAACCAACTGTAGCCAATTGCATTCATTGACTTTGCAAAAGAATGGATTTGGTGGTGTATTGCCAAAGTCAATCGGAAACTTCTCTTCACGGCTTGATACACTTCTTATGGGACACAATAAGATCTTTGGAAGCATACCTGAAGAGATTGGGCAACTAGTTGGCTTAACTTTTCTTGATATGGGAGGGAATTTTCTTCAAGGCATAATTCCGGTTTCCATTGGAAAACTAAAAGATCTTGGAAGAACATTCTTCGAAAAAAACCAATTATCTGGAAATATTCCTGCAATCCTTGGTAATCTTACTATGTTGTTTGATCTGTATTTAAATAACAACAATTTTGAAGGAAGCATTCCAGATACCCTCAAACATTGCAAAAATATGCAGCATTTGTTTCTTTCCACAAACAACTTGAGTGGTAACATACCCAATCAAACATTTGGTCAACAAGAAGGCTTGATAGTTCTTAACATGTCCCGCAATTCCTTGACTGGTCCCCTTCCATCAGAGTTTGGTAACCTGAAGCATCTAGTGGAACTAGATGTTAATGAAAACAAATTGTCTGGCGATATTCCAACTGAACTAGGGGAATGTTTAGGGTTATCAGAGCTTGATATGAGTGGAAACTTCTTTCGAGGAAGTATTCCCTCATCTTTCGGTTTGTTAAAATCCCTTGAGAGCTTAGATCTTTCAAGGAATAACTTGTCAGGTACAATCCCTGGTGAATTAAAAGATCTTCCAATATTGAAGGCCTTAAACTTGTCTTTTAACTATCTCCATGGTGAGGTTCCAAAAGGAGGAGTGTTTGATAACATCACTGCCATTTCACTCACAAGAAATGAGGATCTTTGTGGTGGGATACCTCAGCTGAAACTGCCAACATGTTCAAATAACCCCAAGAAGCCTTTTAAAGTCATAATCATCATCATCATCGTGACAAGCAGTGTTTTTATTTGTTTTGTAATTTTCATCAATATTTATCTGAGAAGAAAGCCAAAAGAGTTATCTTCTTCTTCATCTTCTATGCAAAATAAGCTCTTAAGGGTTTCTTATAGAGAGCTACATGAAGCAACCAATGGATTTTCCTCATCCAATTTGGTTGGCATAGGAAGCTTTGGTTCTGTGTATAAAGGAACTCTACATATGAAAGACCAATTGCTGTGAAGGTGCTAAATCTACAAACACATGGAGCATCAAAGAGTTTTATCACTGAATGCAAAGCTTTGAGTAAAGTCCGGCATCGGAATCTTCTAAAGGTCCTAACTTCTTGTTCAAGTGTTGACTACAAAGGTGCAGATTTTAAGGCTCTAATTTTCGAGTTCATGCCTAATGGGAGTTTGGAGGATTGGTTATCAACTAATGAACAATGTGAAACTAGAAATCTATATCTAAATTTTATGCAAAGATTAGATATAGCTATTGATGTAGCTCATGCCTTGGATTATCTTCATCATGATTCTGAGGAAGCTATTGTTCATTGTGACATTAAGCCAAGCAACGTTCTCCTTGATGATGAAATCGCCGCTCACTTGGGAGACTTTGGGTTGGCTAAGCTTCTTCATGGGGTTATGAGCTATTCCAGTACAAATCAAAATACTTCCTCAACAATTAAGGGAACCATTGGATATATTCCTCCAGGTATGATTCTCTTGTTAAAACCATGTTTTTCAATAACCAATTTTCCTTTTTTTTTTAAGATTATTTAAATAATTTGTTCAAAGTTTGCTCAACATTAATCGTAAATAATAATCAAAATTGATCCTTAGTCGAAAAGCTATCACGAAAAAGTCAGTTTCGGCCCAACAATAAAGTAGAGCATTCTAAGCATTTATATTGTCTAAATAATTGATGTTTGCACAGAGTATGGAGCAGGTGGTCCAGTGACACCACAAGGGGATATCTATAGCTATGGGATTCTTCTGTTGGAGATGCTCACTGGAAAGAAGCCAACAGATAGCATGTTCGGTGAGGATCTGAGACTACACAAGTTTTGTAAGTTGGCATTGCCAGAAGGGGTCATTGAGATAGTGGATTCAAGTTTGCTTGTAGCATTTGAAAGAGACCAAAGGGACATTATGCAGAAGGCAGATATGGAACTTAAAATTCGAGAGTCTTTGGTGAGCTTTGCTAGGATTGGAGTGGCATGTTCTGAAGAATTGCCTAGTGAACGAATGGGGATAAAAGACGTTCTAGTGGAGTTGCTTGCAATTAAAAAGAGGCTGTCCCCACTAGATATCAACCTTGTAATACATAATTAGCTGTGTCTATATGGAGAAGATTTGATGAAAATTTCTGCTTCTATATATCCACTTGGCATAATTAGCAGTAATATACATCTACCTAGGCAATAGCAAGGCAAAATCTGGCTACTGAAAGTAACTGCACGTGTATTTCCGCTTTACATTCCGTGTTTAGTATCGAGGAAGATTTGAGTCTATCACTTGAATAAATTATTTATAATTTTTCTCAAGAAAAGAGTCTTACATTTTGCATTGTGAATCTGTGTTACCATCAGGACCCTGTAAAATTACTCTGTAGTCTGGGAATTTGAAAAACATTTTAATGCTTTGTATTTATTGCAACACTATTTCAATCTCTAGAACATTACTCCCCAACAGACACTAAGGTTGTGTTTGGTTGGGAGTTTTTGGAGAGGAGATAAGATGTTTGATTGAATAAAATTGGAGAAGGGAAGGGAGGCAAAGGAGACAAATTTTTCTCCCCTCCAAATTAAAAGGTTTTGGAAAGGAGGAGAAGAGAAGGGAGGGGAGGAATATTTTTTAAATTATAATTTATTTTATTGTTTTTTAATTTTTTAATTTTTTAATATATTAATATTTAATAAAAATTAAGATAATTTTTTTATCAGCCTAAATTTGTCCAAATACTTTCTCTGGAACTAAACAATAATCTCTTCTTCACTTCTCTCCCCTCCCCTTCCTTCCAATCAAATAGAATTTATTAAACCCTATCCCCTACCTTTCGTTAAATCAAATGGAGCCTAATACAACTATTTGAAAAGTCTGTACCTTCAAAAGTTGGCTTGGAAAACTTGGATGGACTTTGCTTATTTGGCTGTTACTTGAAGTAAACTCAATCGATAAATGTTGCATACGTATGTAAACTCAGCAGGTCTTAAATTAAAGCTGTTGATTAAATTAAAATTAGCAGAAATTTGACATTTACAAAGTAAACAAAAAGCATAATATCCTTAAAAGTTTATTTATTTTAACTTGTACTACATTTATGGGTGACATATCTTCATATTAGCAACAATAAGAACTGTTCCTTTTTGTATGTAAACTTAAAAAATTTCAGCTATATATCGATAAATCTCAAAAGAATTTCCTAAACACTACTACTGTGACCCATTAACATAAATGGTTATTCCAGTTGTGAACAAAAACAGGGAATACATTACTCTTTTTTTAACATTTGAAAATAGAGAATTTTTTTCCCCCTCATAAATACAAATTTAGGGTCCCATTTGCTGTCTTCTCAATTAAAATGAATTAACCTAAATAACTTTTATACATCCTCTGACTTGAACCAACTTAGAAATATTGTTCTTTGGCCTCAAACATTTGGGTGATTTTTTACCCAGAAAAGACGACAGATTGTTGGTTGTTTATTCAATGATAAGGTAGTAGAGCATGTATTTGGATGCCAATAACTTTTAGATAGTAAACACGTAAGTTTACTTGGAGTTTTAATTGTCATTTTCTTAAGGTGTTTTTTTGACTTATGATTATTATTATTATAAACATTGTAGGATGAAACTGACTACGTGTGTGTGTGGAACCGACTTTAAACTAGACGATAATGATACTTCTCAATCTCACGAAAATAAAGTTCTTCATAACATTATTCAAAGAACTTTCCAAAATTTACATGCAACTTCCCGTATTTACTTAATTCAAGGAACTTTTTGTGTTTCAGAGAGATTTCAAGTTCTGATTTTTTGTATTTCATGAAATAGGTAGCTATCTATGCATAAATTATTTTATTACATTGGTTTTGGATTGCAAACTGAGATGATTCTCCATACTTGACCACTAAGATGTCTCCTGTGAACCTGAATTACAGGAAGGTTTGTCATTGTGAATTAATCAAATTACTCTATCATTTATTTAAAAGAGGAAATTGATTATGACGTCAATAACAGAGGAAGGCGGTGAATCCTCCAGTGGCCAGGACACTTGATGATAAGTTAGAAAGCAATGTACAGCGCATGCCCTGTTGGTTGATTTGGATACTCTATGCATTGCTCTTTGCTCAACGCTATCTCCAAGTAATAGATTACTCAATTTATTCAATCCAAGTTTACTATTCTTGTTTCTTGTTTATTCAGATATATAATATTCCTTCTGGAGATAGTAGTTTATGAAGTAGAATGCATGTATATATGAACTTTTATATATATACAAAGCAACATAATAAATGGCTAATATGACGAGTTTTAGTATTCAGCATGGTTTTCATCAACTGTAGTCGTCAATCTCTAATTTCAAGTCAGGTAGAATGATTATTTGAGAGTCTAGTGTTTTAGTTTGCCATGTTTTGTCCATGACATGCTCCTAACTTTACATTCATGTCAGATTTGGCTTTGCTCGAGTCATGTTCGGAAATCTTCCAGAACTAAATGCAGAAAATAGAAAAATGGAACTATGAGCTACCACCACATGTAACAAATAAGGAAGATTATGAAGTCACTCTGCCAAGACCTTGCAAACATATATAATATATTTCCCAAAATCTAATTTAAAGCCCAGTAATGTCCAAGCATACATAGTCCAAAATATGTAACCTTTAATACCAGATGAAAACTTGCTTCCCAAAAAAGAAAAAGATAAAACTCATATCATTATTCGATAATTCATTAATTAAATCTAACAAAATTTTAACTGCCAAAAAAAAGGTCTAATAACTTTTTAAACTTTTTTTAGTGCATAATAGTTAAACATTTTCTGATTTATTTTAGGTTTGATTGTATATTTAGTCCCTATTGTTTATTAAAAAATTTAATTAAGTCTCCTATATATATGTATTTTTTTCAAACAGGTTACTGTAGTTTTATTATTTTAAAATAGATCACGGTGTCAATCCCAATCTCAATTATAATAGTGTCTCCTTCAGGCTTACGTGACTAATGCAGTGCTTACGAATTATCATATTGACGCTGACATAACATATAACTTGCCAACCCAGAAAAGAAATACATCACCAAACACAGGCTCCTCCACACCCAACATCACAAAACCCACATGGATTTACACATGAGAGGCCGAAAGCTTTCGTGAAAATCCATGTCTTTTTTTTTTTCTAAAGTGAAATATGATTGCAATAGACGCGTCGTCAGAGATAAATCATCTGGGATTCTTCAAGAACTGCGCAGTTTTTTATTTTTGGGTTTCTTGCTTCTGACGAAATGCATACGTAGTTGCACTGAAGTTTGATATTAACGCACTCGATATATTCTATATTATTATGCTCAGAAAGCAGTAAAACAATACAGAATTGGAAAAGATAAAGCTATTCAGAGCAAATAGGAAAACTATTAATATTGAAAGGATAAAGACTTCCTGGTTTCGAGTACAGGAAAAGACTCCAACTGCATGTAAGTAACAATACCAAAACTTTTCACACCTCACACACTGACTCTCCTCCTCGCTGTTTAGAGTGGAGTATTAACATAAAAGATAAAATAACCAAATCACAGTCCTCAAATTTCCAATTGACACCTGTTAATTGAATGGTTGCTTATTTTTCAGCTCATGCTTCCTTTTGTAACAAATATCCATGTGGCCTCTTCATTGCTTCACCACTCGTATCAAAGTTTTCCTTATATGCTCTGTTTTATTCTCATCTGTGGCAAATTGAGTTTGCTCCATTCGAAGGGAGGATATAGCCAGAGAGAAAATTTGGTTCTTCTGTATATTTGTCGCGCATACTATAGTTTATGGGATATTTCTCGGGTCTTACACTGAGATTCTCGGCATTGCTCGAATTGGAAACTGCATGAACTCTTCCCATGATCAAACGGATCAATCCCAAAAGTCATGGGAAGGTTAGCCTTTACCCAACCGGATTCTCTGCTTCTTCAAGAGAACAGGATATATAGTCGAGAGTTCTACTTTTGAAAAAAAACACAAAAAGTACGGCTCTTGTTCTGAGAGCCGAAATGATATGCTACTCTCTGTTATTTCTCTCAAAGCAGCAGAGAATCCAGATGCAAAGTTAGCTCCATATGTCCAATATATATATATATATATGAATATATTTTTTAGACCATATATTTGCTTTTCCTTTTTGCTTGCGATCTTTCTTTACCCATTTTGCTAGCAAATAATCAAATATGTTTTTCCCTACCCGTTGTATTAGCCAAGGGTTGTATTGACAAGTTATGGCCCACATTATTGGTGTTATAATTGTGATTGACGATAAATATTTATTTAAAAATCATAAGAAAATAAAAAAAACTGAATTAAAATTTTAAATAAATTATAGAGACCAAATGCATAATTAAAATATTATTTTAAAAGCACATGAAACAATTTGTAACCATAAATAACTTAAATTAGTGAGATAGCGTTTAGAATTAGTAGACAAGACAATACAATTTTTTAAATGTTTTGAAATTGTTTATAAAAATTTAAATATGAAATATTTGCAAAAATCAGCATTTTCGTTTCTTTTGGTGAAATCATTTTTCTGTTATTTAGGACATTTACAACTACAAAAATTTTTGGTATTTAATATACTCAAGTATTGAATAACATAGATTTTTAATTACTTAAAAATTAAAATTTTTTTGTATTAAACATAAGCTAGAACTTAAAGAGTATCTATCACGCATAACAAGTTTTATTTTTTCTATTCTGCAACAAGTTGCTTTGCTGAATAGTTTATTTTATTTTTTCTTAATTCCATATCATGAAGAACTTTAATTATTTTCAAGAGACTGAGTTTTTACTTATTAAATAGAATTTGAGAGTTGTACTCTATTTTTTTTATTTTGGGTAAAAGTATCTTTTTCTCCTTTTAAATTTGGAATCAATCTTAATTTTGCTCCGTATGTTTTATTGTATTAATTTCATTCTATATACTTATAAAAATTTTTAATATCTTCCTCATTTACTGACATCACCCAAATTATTAATAGAATTAGTCGACTAGTCAAATATATGGTTATCAAAGGATGTAAATATAAATATTACATTGCTAACATGAATAACTAACCTAATATTTTACATAATAAACCTAAAATTGTGCTGTTTTGTAGTTTCCAACACTAAATTGTCATATATTTAATGATACATTAAATATTATTTCATATATTTTATGATATATCTTAAATATTAAGTTACGAGATATCATAGTATTTAAAAATTTTATATTTAATATAATTATTAAAAATGGCCATTAAAGATGTAATTAATATTTTATTAAAAACAAAATCAATATATATTAAAGAAATGTTTGTTTTTACTGTAGAATTACTATAAAATTATTATTCTTAAATTATTTATAATGTGATAATTTTTTTAAAATTTTCTTTTGTTTCCTCATGCCTTGCACAAAGTCCATAGTCTTAGCCTTTATATTTATAAACTTTGTAAGAAATCATTTACTATTCATCAATTTCAGAATAATAAATGGCCTTTTTACTTAGACTATGTGCACTATTTTTATTCTAATATATTTTTTAAATTTAAATTTTTTTACATCGAGCACACACTATAGTTAATATAAAATATTCATCATTATTTCAACTATGAGAAAATGGTGTCATTTGACAAATATCAGAGACTTACCGTGATTTTCAATTTTATAATAAAAAATAAATAATCAAAGCTATGATTTTCAACTTCTTACACCTTTTATGCTTAACTTGCTCCACCTCAATTTCTTTCACTTTTGTTTGTCTAACTGGATCCACCTCAACCTCTTCACTTTTGTATATATATAGTTTGCTTCATCTCAGTTTCACTTTTGTGTATACATAATTCGCTCTATCTCAACCTTTTTCACTTTTGTGTATGTCAAAGATTTATATTATTTAATTTTTTGTATATCATACCTACTTACCATTTCTAGGTGTAATTATCAAAATGAAATATGCGAACTTTTCCCTTCCATTCATTTTTTCCGTTCTTCTTCATTTTTTCTCAGCTCCTTAAGCTTACACTAACAATTAGTTATTCCACCAGAACATATATAAAGGGCAGAAATCAATTAGAGCACAGACCAAGGCATAAAGTGACTATATTCTCCTTCTTGTGCTTTATTCTATTAATTCTGTGGGAATTTTCTAAGCTGAGTTTCTGGTATATTTGCACTAAGAGAGTGTTTATTGAGTGAACCTATTTATAATTCCTTCAAAAAAGAGAGTTAAACACTTGATCCTTTCTTTGTGCTACTCTCTTAGCTAGGGAAACATAAGTAAAGTTTGTTGTAGATTAGCAAATATAAAATCTGCATTCTATCTGTTTTAGGTGAACGAGAGAAAACCTTATCATTGTGAATGAGTAAGCAAAAACTTTCATTGTAAATCATTACCTGTAAGCAAGTGTAAAACAAGTATCTTTTAACAAAAATCTCTTGCGTGACAAGAAGACTTGTCGGACCAAATCAAAATAATATCTTGTGTTCTTCTTCTGTTCCTTTATCTTTTGCCTTCTATATTGCATTCTACATACTATCATTGCATTTTTCTTTTCATTAGATATTTAAATTAAGGTGTAGAAAAGTGTTTTGAGCACTTCTACTCACTGTCAAGAAAATTTGCACTGTTTTCATTGGCTGCTGATTATAAATATCTGTGGTGCTGTTCTTAAGAATTTGAGCTGATTCAATTTAATCGTTTGTTTCTATGTTGGCCTTGCTGTTATAAGAAAATAAAGTAACTTGTCTGCTTTTAGGCCTGTTTAGTTGCTGAAATTATGTTCGGAACATTACTTTTGCAAAAATTTATATTATATTTGTTCACTTTCCTTTTAGATATGATTATCTGACAAGTTTATTTTATTACAAATGTCTCATATAATATTTAAAATCTAGAAGACTTTAAAATTTTAAATTTTAAACTTTGTTAACCTAATTGAACGAATAAGGTTAAATTAATATTTTGATTTTTTAATGTTATTTAAAGTTACTAAAATATTCTCTTATCTTTTATTTCATTGAATAAAAGCCCTAAATCCATCAACCTAATCACCAAACTATTCTAACATTGTTTAGATAAGGTCTTGTATGATTGGTGGCCCTATTAGTTGCCAATTTTTGAATACCATAAATTAAAATCAAAAGTAATTTGGAGAAAAGAGAATATATGCAACTAATAAAATCAATGGTCAGCCTATCAAAAAATAAAATAAAATAAAATAAAATCAATGGCCATTTGAGAAGTCATCTCAACACAATCAAAGCCATCTCAACAGGAAGTGAATTGACAAACTTAACAATTTATAACACTTATAGGATAAAAGAAAAAATAAGAAATAATTTTGATATGTTTTAAAAGTTTTAAATGTAAAGAACCAATTTAAAACTTTAAATAATATTACAAGATCAAAATACTAATTTAACCAAAGAAAAAATATGCCCTTTTATTTTGATAAATTTTAATTATTGTATATGAATCTCACATATTTAACATTTTGTGCTAAATAATCAAAAATATAAAAACGTGAAGTAAAATAATATAACAAACGATTCCCATATCCCATTTTTCAACATGGAACTATAAAGCTACTATCTCTATATTAGATTAGATTCGTGGGTTTGTTATCTCTAAATCTCACAGGAAGTGAAATTCACCTTATCGTAACTTCTTATGCCTTTGAATAAGAAGATTGAAGAAATAACACTCGAAGGCCGTGGACAAGACTACATTTCAATAATTAAGCGAAAGTGTTTTGCTTTGTTGAAGCTAAGCCACAAGGAGCAAAAAGTTTTTTATCTTGTAGCTGATTAGTGTTTTCCCAAGTTTTTCGTCTTATACCAACTCCATTATCCACAAGATCATGAATTCTAAAGCTAGTAGTAAAAAACAATGATGCCAAATTAGTTAAATTTCAATATCAACTTTTTTGTGAAAAGATTGAAAAAAATAATGTGCAAAGAACGTGGACAAGACTGTATTTCATCAGTTAGGCGAAAGTATTTTGATCTGTTCAAGCCAAGCTACAAGGTGCAAAAGGTCTTTTATTCTGCAGCTTATTAGTGTTTGCCTAAGTCTTTAGTCTTATACCAACTCCATTATCAACAAGCTCATGAATTCTAAAACTAATGGTCAAAAAAAATTATGCCAAATTAGTGAAATTTCAACATCAACTTTGATGTAAGAAGACTTGAATAATAATAATAATAATAATAATAATAATAATAATAATAATAATAATAATGTTCAAAGAACATGAACTAGACGGTGTTTCAAGTCAAGCTAAGCCACATGGTACAAACTAGTACAATTACTTCCCAGATTCGGTGATTGAAAAGTCTAAGAAAGCTTAAATTCAGAGTGCAATTAAGGAGGTATTGAACCCTGCAAATCACGGCCTTGAAGATGCAAGGCGGTGACTCGAGGACGGCTGGTGCCACAAGCAACCCCCTGTGATGCAAAATAGGAAAATAATAACTTTGTTATTATTTGTAAATTATGGATTAAAGATAAATATGAGAAATAATATTTCATTAGAATTAGTATTAAAAACTAATATTTAAATTATTTTATTAATTATTTTGTTATTCTTAATTTTTTTTGTTAGGCTTTAATAATTATTTTTTTATTAGATTTAGAATTTAATATTATTTTATTAAAAGTTATCTTTCATTAGGATTAAGATTTGTTATTAATAGTTATCTCATGAACTCTATATATAATCCATAGGAAATTATCATTATATACTTTGCTATTGATTGAATAATAAGATGTTTTTTTAAAATATCTATATCTCCCCTCTCCCTTTTTTCTCTTCCTACTTTATTTCTTCTACACTTCCCTCCTTTCTTATTTTCTATTTTTTCCCCCTCTTCCTAACCAGACCAGAATAGGGTTATATACATTTAATCCATAACAATTTTCACATTGAATCCACAAACGTCTATATTTTTTAGTTTCATCTAATGAACGGCGGCTGTAACTATAACGGTCCTAAGGTAGTGAAATTCCTTGTTAGGTAAGTTCCGACCCACACGAAAGGGCTAACGATCTGGGCACTATCTCGGAGAGAAGCTCGGTGAAAGGGTCCCTTTACCATTCTGTATAAATGGGTTATTCTATTTGTACAGATATGGTGGAGAGGTGCTTTCAATCCTTGTTTGTCCATTAGTTCTCAAGTCTTCTCTATTTTTTTCTTGTTATATTTTATTAAAATATTAAAATGAAATTGAGAATTAACAAATAAAAATAAATAAATAATAATAATTAATATTAAAAAAATCAAATTCATTAATAAATAATAATAAAAAGAGATTAGATTTCAATCTGGAATTACTTTTCTTTAGAGAGAATCCGAAGTCAGGCGAAAATGCGAGAGTTTTTTTTGTGTTTTCTTTGTACGTTATACCAAAATAAAATAGATGGTTATATTTCTATCTTGAAATGAGATATGTACTACAGGAAACAAACGAAACTGAGCAGTTCGATTCAAATTATAAACAGTTATGGTTGAATTTTCTCTTTTTGGAATGGAATATTTACAGAATCCCCATGAATAGGACCAAACCTTATTCCATGGTATTTACATAGGATTGAACCATCTAAAGTTCCAACTAAAAAGATGAAATGATTTTTCATTATCTCAATTGAAGTAATGAGCCTCCCAACAATTCTTCTCAAAATCTCAAAAGGTGCTGAGTTGGAATCCCATTCTAACTAAGGATTCTTGTGGTTCCAAAAGATTCAACTACAGGAGAATCGGGAATGGAGAGCTTTTTATTTAATTTATCATTTTATTCGTAATTACTTCGATTTTTTTATTTATTATATTTATTATTATTTTTTTCAATTTTTTAGATTTCTTTTTTTTATTTATAAATAGTATAAATCATAAATGAAATAAATAACAACAAAAAAACGAAATTAATAAATTAATAAAATAAATTAAAAATTCATTTATTATAAAATTCAGAATATATTAATAATATTAACTTAATTTTAATTAATTTAACTCACAAAAAGAACATTTCTAATTTTTTTAAATTTATATTCTATTTTTTAAAATTTATTTATTATTTTTTATATTTTTTTAGATTTAGTTTTATTTTGTTTTTAGTTTTACAATATAAGATATAAGATTTTTTCAATAGAAGAAGTTTGACCCTCCCTATAATTTTTTAGTTTTCTTATCTTCTTTGCGCATGTTATATCAATTTGGAATCAGAGCTCAGTCACAACTCCAACCACACTTTCCACTGCCTTTCATGACCACCTCGCGTTGCCACACACTGGTGAAATCCTTAGAATAAAATGTCCAAATTATCCAAACTAAGTTCAACGATTTCCAAAAAAATATGGACCATCAATTTGATAAATTTATGAGTGCCATCAATAAACTATATATGCAAAGGACTGGCAAAAACTTAAAAGAGCTAAAGGCAAAAGAAAATTGTCGTCAAGAGCACAAAATATTAGAGGAAGATATCCTAATTAATTGTGATGTTATCATTATGGATTCCCTTGATTGCCCATCATATATCAATAAGGATAGTTCCATCATAGGGTATGAAGAGCAGTTGGAAGTAAATTTGGGATATAAGGAAATCAATTCTGACTAGCAATCTAAAATTTAGCCACAAGTTGTAGAATGTGGTGCTCAGAATCAACTAATTCAACTGCTCCACTCGATCATGTTTGTTATTCCAGATATATTAGTGAATACAAAGTTGTCTTGTCTATTATATCTTAAAATGACGATGTTTATCCTACCTGAGGCTACAAGACAAATCATTCTAATGTCAAATTTTTTTCAACTAGGGGAGAATGATGCAAAATGGGAAAATAATAAGAGAGCTATTACTTGTAAATTATAGGTTAAAGATAAATATGAGAAATAATATTTCATTTGGATTAGTAGTAGAAACTAATATTTAAATTGCTTTATTAATTATTTTATTAGTCTTAGTTACCTTTTTGTTAGGCTTTAATAATTATCTTTTTGTTAGGTTTAGAATTTAATATTATCTTATTAGAAATTACCTTGCATAAAGATTAGAATTTATTATTATTAGTTATCTCATGAATTCTATATATAATACATAGGAAATTAAGATCATGAACCTTATTATTAATTAAATAATAAGAGATATTTTTAGAATATCTATATCTCTCCCTCTATTTTTTCTACATCCCCTTCTTTCTTCTGTCTTGTAATATCTCTTCCTTTTTCGATTTTCTCCTTCTCTTTTTTGTTGTTCTAATATCTTTTTTTACTCTCTTCCCTCCACGTGTTACATCAAGTAACCCCCTGCCCATGCCAATTGCAAAAATGAGCAGGGTGATTTCAAGAGCTTAAAACTCCATGTGGGTGATTAACAATAGTTTCTTTAACCTTGAGCAATGCCACCCTATCTGTTTCATTTCTTAAAGCAGCAGAAACAGCATTGGGCTTTGGCCACAGTAAAGTTACAGAAAAACTAATAATCAAATGGAAGTGAGGAAAATCTTGGTAAGCAGCAAACATTATAAGTTGGCGTAGAAGGGAAGAATTTGATAAAGAATATGAGAATCACTTGATGTTATGTTAGGCAATATGCTTATGAGTAACAACATGGGGTTTATTATGGTCAGGAGAAGTAGTAAGGATTTTCTTTTTCTTTGGCACATAGTAATAGGAGATTTTAATCTAAAATTTTTTTCATAAATTATACCTCGCTACTAACTACTAAGTCATACTTACTTTTTACCTAAGACAAATCACATGAAACAATTATGTAACTCATTTCATATTAATTATTTGATGAGAAGTTTTTTGAATACATGCAATATATCATCTGTTTGTGCGGTTGACCCACTAACTCATTAAAATGTAAGTATATGAGCAAAATGGGGTCTTAGAGAAAAGTGAGACTCACTATTCATTTTCATTTGTTTGGCCCTTTTATACGTAACCAAAATGACCATTTGCATAGTTGAAAACTTATAACGTGCTTGACCCAAGAATTGGCCTCATTGCCACCTTAGTGGGCTAACTTGCCATTCATCTTCAACATCAATGGTCAATTGGCCGCATGGTTGGCTGTTGCTTGGGTTAAAGACTGAATCGTCAAACGAAGGGAAGGGCCACAACAACCACAGCCTTTAAGGTTTCAAGCAGTATCTAATCGCAGTCAGTGTTTTTTGCTGGGCAAATCCCTTGTACTATTAGCAATTTCTACATCTCTTGCTCTATCAAAAATTTTTCTGTTGATTGAAGTTGTTAGAATTGAGAAGCATCTACAATTAGGGTAGTTTCTTCCTTGGGTTAAAGGTTTCCGACAAGTTATTTAAAAGCTTTCACAACTCAATGACAACCTTAGGCATAGATTGTTTGTTTTATTGGGCTAGCGTCTCTTTAAGAATTTTGAGTCTTAACATTCTTGCCTGTAGTGTCTATAATAATTACAGCCCCTCATGTCAAATGCAAATTTGAAAACTTATAAAAAAAAAATTTGAAAATAAAAAATAAAATTACACCTTTACTAATAGCTCAAATTTTTTGTGTAATGATAGACGCTTTATCCTAAAAAAATTTCACAATTTTCACCATTGATATCTGGTATAAGTGATCTTGTATATTTAATTTTTGAGAAATTTCAGTATGCATCCTACCTTTGATGTGTTTGTGCAAATGACCCATTAACCCATTAAGATGTGGGTAAATGAGTGTACGGGGGGTGCTTAGAGAAAAGTGAGGCTCACTGTTTATTTACATTTGATTGGTCTATTTACACTTAAACCAAAATGGCCATTTGCATGGTCGAATGGTTATAATAAACTACCAAATAACTGGCCTCAATTGCACCTCAATGAGCTAACTTGCCATTCATCTTTCACATAAATGACCAATTGAACACAAGGCCGGAAGTTCCATGAGTTAAAAGACTTAACGGTCAAGTAAAGGGAAGGACCAGAACCTTCAAGGCTTCAAGTCAAGGGTATCCATCTTAGTCAGTGCTTTCGTTATTAGCACAGGCCTGCAGGCCAAATCCCTAATACTATGTGTTAGCAACTTCTACGTCCCGTACCTTGTTTATTATATATACTTATATATTGATTTAAGTTGTGAAGCCTCTACAATTTGGGTAGTTAGTTCCTTGGGTTAAAGGTTTCCTGCAAATTATTCAAATCTTTCACTACCTAGTCACTGTCTTCTTGGGAATAGACGTCTATTAGTTATATTGTGAATTACAAGTCTACACTATCCTCAACTGCGAGTCCTCAACGAGAGTTTTCGTTATGTTTGTAGTTCTGTTTCTAGTCTGGGAGCTTAAAATGAGCCAAAATCAATCTCTTTACAGACTTATTAGAGAAAATTGTTTTTTTTTTCAAAATTTTACTAAACTTCACTTAATACCCCTCTTATTTGGTAAATTATGCTCACCTCCCCTAACATAATAATATATAAATATATATATATATATAGCAAAAATCATCCCTCTAATTTATTTTCAACCAACAAAATTAACTTACTAAATATAAAATTACAATTTTATTCATAATATAACAATAAAAATAACTATATTGATGTTAAGCTTTAACTGAAAATTATAATTTTGTTTTTTAAAACGATTAAATAATTTTATTTTTAAAAGAAATATATTGCATAAGAAACTAATTTTATTGATTAAAAATAAATTTTAAAAAATCTAATATAATTTTTAAAACAAAAAGAATATCGAATATTATTTAATCAAATCTTTAGAAAAGATAGTGTAACTTTCATCTTTTCATATTATCCACATGATTTAAAAGTTGCGTCATATTAAAGGTATAGTTCTTTATTGTCGTCTCTCATTTGCAAGAAATTAATAAATAACTTAAGCAAAACCTACGCCTAAAAAAGAAATCCATAACACTCCCCAAGATTGTAATTTCACCCACTTTGCCAAGCACTCACATTAACACCAGAATTATATCCCCAATTATGTTATTTACATATCATCAAAAGCAAACTACCTTTTCTCATATAATATTTTATTGTTTAAAACTCCGTATATGATTCAAAATTTTATAAATTAATAATAGAAAGATTAGGGGTAAAAGAGAGTGCAAATGATAATATCAAATACGTTCCTCATACCTATTTTTTGGGTGATCATCTCATGGTTCCCCATAATTGGCTCAACCTTCATTTGATAAAGGACAGACCTCAGCTTGTTTAAAAAATGAGCACTACCGTTGCAGCATATAACGGATCTACCTGACGTCACAAATTCCTTGACCTAAATAAGGTTACATGATCATCACTTCCAATAAGCTTTACATCAGAATAAGCTAGGTTAGTTCCATATCTAAACCCAATATGGCTGGATTCAGGATAATAACGTGGTTCCTAATTATATTTCAGCAGATAGCTATCCAATGTGTGAACTATTTACCTGCATCGTACGCTAGCAGGAGATTGACCACCTCTCTCGCTGCCAATATCATCATCTACTTCACTACTATCTAAACAAAGTCCATTGTTGTTTACACTCACTTCAGAACTAGCATTGCTGCTTGTGGCATGAGGAGAACCTGAAACGCTAATTGTCCGGCTTCGCTGAGACCCTGAACGCACACTATACATTGATGATGCTGGAATATTTGTCATTAACGGCCGCAAGTTTCCAGAAATGCTTCGCCTTATATCCTGTTCAAGGCAAAACAGTAGAAAAAATGATGAGTGGAGAGCATCATTTAACTTCATCAGTTCCAAAAAATCAACAATAGTATATTGATAAAATGCATGAGAGAGTAAGAGTCTATGAGATCTATACGCAACAAGTTTAGTTTCAAAGGACAGAAGAATACATAGAAATTCTACAGTAGAATACACAAGATGCATACCATATGCCTAATAGCCATATCCAGGGATTTCTTTGAGAGTGTCCTTCCAAAACCTGAGCTGTCAGGAGATGAAGATGACTTGCCAGACAGATTACTATGGGGAGAATTTTTGTCATCCAGCCTTGGTGGTACTAGTTTTCGCATATTTATCACCCTCTCAACCATTTTGGTGCCAATTACAACAGGGCTGACATTGTCATTGACTTTGGAGTGCCCACGACTAACTGCCGGCATAGAGCTTCCACTCGTATGAACAATGCCATTGGAGGACCGTCCTCTTGAAGGAGAGCATGATTGCCTCCTAGGTCTTCCACTAGAAGCAGGCTCAACAGATGAGGATCGAGAAATGGGTGCTCCAGGCCTTCCCCTAGTTGCTGACAGCGGCCTTTCAGGTAAAGTTGTCCTCAAATTGGGAGGAGCATCAAGCGAAAAACCAGGCATCTCAGATGGCTTCCATGGTCTTGGTCTCACTGTTGGTGAAGTGCCATGTGATGGAACTGACTGCTTTGATGTTGTGGAAGCCAGTTGCCTAGATTTCACAGGAGTTGGCTGCCTCAATGTTACAGGCGCTGGCTGCCTCAATGTCATAGGAGGTGGCTTGGAAATAGAAGTCTTAACTAAAGGACCACTGGGTGCACTTGATGATGTTGATGGCCGCCGAGTTGGAGTTGATGCCCTTGATGTGGGCCTGGATGGAGGTAAGGTAGGCCTGGAAGTTGGTGTCGAAGACCTGGCAGTAGACCTGGACAAAGGTGTAGAAGATCTTGATGGAATTGTGGATTTAGCTGCAGGGACTGTGGTCTTGGAGGCAGGAACTGCAGCCTTAGTGGCAGAAACCATGGGCTTGGTTGCAGTTACAGTGGTCCTAGTTGAAGGTAGGGTTGCCCGAGAAGTAGGTGTTGAAGGTCTTGATGATTTTGAGGCTGAGGTCAATGTTGGGCGTCCGGTAGGAGTTGCAGGTCTTGATCCTGGACCCCCTGATGATGAGGGCCTCCGTGTACCACTGCTTGAAGAGCTCAACCCAGGGGAGGAAGATGGTTGTTTAGATACCAAGTTGTTCCTTCCAGCAGGTTCTGACTGTTGATTTGCCAACTATAGCCACAAGGAAGCAATTACAAGAAAACGACTTTCTGAATATAAGCATGAAAATTCAAAATTCTATTGTTATATGGCATATATTTAAATCTACCAATAAGAAGCATCACCTTTGTAACTATAAGAATTAATAATGACAAATATACATAGTGATAACTATGGATTTCAAGAGTGTCCTTTCATAAACACAAATAATTTAAGCAATGCTTTGTCTGGAAAATATGCAATAGGATGAGAAGGTAATTTCATGGAATCCAAGGAAGTCCTTAGCTTGAGGAACGCCATATGTGAACCAGTTATCCCTAGTCCCTAGTCAGGCATCGGCAACTAAAAATATGCACAATCAGTATGGTTTTTACTTGTTGAGTAAGTCACCTATATCTGCTTTAAGTCAAGTTCATCATGCATACTTCTTAAGAATGATATTGCTTACAGAAGGAAAATGTTTCCTCAACCAAGAATTCATAAGGAATATGACAATCCTCTTAGCAAATTAAAACCAGGCACAAAAGATGCAAGCCTTCCAATTAACACAGACAATTACAGGGCTGTAAGAGTGCTTACTCTTGATTTTAATGCTGTGGGACGTGTGGTTGGAGGACCAAGCTGACTCATGACAGTCTTTCGTGTTTCCATCTCCAAAGAAGGAAAAAGCGGAGTCCCGGGAGGAGTTAGAAGCCTGAAAAGAGGAGCTTTACTCAGCACCATTTTGAACAACAAGATACATTATCAAAACCATGTTCACTTATAAGCATCAAAGTTGGGCCCCAGAAAATGCATAAGCTGCATTAATGAAAACCCATGTCCAGAACATTTAAGATGTTCATGAACTTCTTTCCATTAGATCATATACCTAGCATATCTGCACCTGAAATTTATTTTATCTAATTCTATTCTCTATTTCTAGTTCACAAATTTCACAAAAAAAAAGAAAAAGAACTCTCAAGTTATTTATTATTTTATCATAAGAAAAGGACAGAATGCTTGCCCAAGAGTCTGTCAACTCATCCAGTGTTTCTGCTTATGATTATTAAATTCCTATTGCACATAGTTTCAAAAGGTATCCATGACTTTTCATTATTTTGTATTTATATATTAATGGCCCATGATCCTTTTTGAGAGGCTCTGTGGGGACTTCAATGAAAGTTGCTACTCACTGTAAACCTTTCAAACAATGTGGATTATAAAATAAGGGCAAGTCATCAAATGTTTCCCAGTGAAGAAAGAAATCAGAGGAACAGGTCTCGAATTAGAAATATATAAAAAGACAAGTAATCTGACTAGAAATGGAGGCAGAGGCAGAAAACATTAAAATTGGCATTGAGACCAGTGAAACAAGATGACATATCTGTGGAATTAATGAATGCTAACAATAAGACTGATTAGAAAATTGAAGAAGAAATCCATAAAAGAAAACTGTGATGTAGATGGTCAACACAGCAGGAAGAGAAATGCCTTTTTTATGTGACAACAACTTTTTTCCTTTAGTTACTCTACAAAGACTAAATAATTTGGAGCACCTCAAGTCTTTAACAAATATATACTACTATCAACGGCAGAATGTGAACCTTTTACTAAAATATATTCTTAATGAACTACATCCTACAATCGCTCGTCCATCAGAAAGGGAAAAAACCCAATCCCAATTATTGTACTAAGTTTAATAAACAATAGCAAAATTATGAAGAAAATGGTTGGAAGAAGGACTAGATGGATACCACATTACCAGTCATAGTCATTTTTATCATTGTCTGAATTGAGAAAATCATCAGCGCCAGTCTTACGTGCAGGAGCTGGCGTAGATGCTGAAATATTAAATATGGGTGAAGTACCCGGGTTTGAGCCTGCAATATTAAAGACCAGATGACAAAGAGATAATTATTAAGACACCATAACTACAGTCGAGACAACAAGGATTTTGCAGTTCTTAAACTACAACAGAGGATAACAGTAAACTAACAAAAACAGATTCACATACTAATCTCAGTTAAAATAAAAGCTTTAGAACATATATATACCTAATGAACCTAATGGTGCATCGAACTCCTCAGAGCTGTGCAGCAGAAGATCACTTCGTTCCTTCTCGCGCTTTTTCATCTCGAGGAACAATGCAAGTTCCTCGTCCTTCTCCTTCATCATCGAAGACCTTAAACCCCCCATTTGCTGCTGCCTCTGCTTTAAGGCCGCTTGCATTTGCGATTCTTGAGCCCTGAAACTACGATTCATCCTCCAAAATCCAAACTCAGCCAACCCAAGTACGGATTAATACTTACGGATCGAATAAAGCAAACAAAGAAAAGCCCAAAGTCCCCTGTAGAAAGAACCCAAGTTCGTTTCTAGTTCACTCCACCCACTGTAGTTTTCTAAACCAAATGCACTTTCTCCATCCCCATCAACTCTCCGAAACCTAAACAATCACAATTAGATCTCAGAACCGAGCTTCTTTTGTGTCGCGAATTTGAAGTTACAAATTAGTAAACAACTACTTGCGTCAGTTCTTCAGTATTAAGTTCAAATCAACGTCCCGTACGAAACCTGAATCTTGCTCCAAGCTCAAATCTTTGTTAGCTCAAATCGAACAGCATTGCCACAGAAAGAACCAAAAAGAGATACAGGAGAAAGAGACGGAGCCCCGGCTAAGAGGCCAGCTTCGCAGAGACCACCACTGTGGGGTATTAAAGCTCGAGGCCGATTAGAAAATGAGAGGAGAGATCGGAAACGGAGAGTGTCCCGGTGAAGGGGAAGTGGCAATGGATGGTAAAATGAGTGATGCTTGAAGTGCGAAATGGGGAAGATGGAGGGTTATGCACCGTACAGCTGATGTTGCTTCTCTCACTTCAAACCCACGCTTCAAGCTTCTGCCTTTAGACAGGTGGGTAATCACGGTAATGCCCTCTTTTTTATATTCTTCTTTTTGAATTTCGCGACCGTGATTTTGCTTTCACGCCCCCAAGGTTTGTTCAATTTCTTGTTCATCCCTATTTAGACATTTAGTGTTCTAGTTTCAGCCTTCGATCTGTATTATATTCTGGCAGCCATTCGCCTGTTAGAAAAGATGCAAGTATAAAAATACCTCGAGATTGATATTATGGCCCGTTGGTTGGCAAATTATTACGAAATTTGTGATGTAGTTTTTTAATATTTATTATATTTTTATAATTGTTATCCACTTGGTTCTTTTTATTAGTTTTCTAACAATAAAAATAAAAATATTACTTTTTTATATTTTACATTCTCTCTCTTTATATATATAACATTTTCTCATCCTGTTATTATTAGTGATTAAATTAGGGGCCATTTTGGTAGTTTAAAGAAAAGGAAATTTTTTTTTCAAAATTTTATACAATATATATTATGTTATTATAATTATTATTCAATAATATATATATATATATATATATATATTTTTTAATATAAGCACAATAATCAATTTTATCCATAAAATCACTTTTTTACTTCTTATTTCCATTAACATCAATTTAGATTTTCTCCTAATGGTACAAATAGAATGTCATTTTATTAGAAAAACATAAAGAAAAAAGAAATTAATGAATAAAAAGAAAGAAAATAAATCTTATACACAATCTCACTTTTTATATTAATTTTTTTATTTGTTTAACAAAATGATGTACTAAATAAAAAAAGATCTAAATTATTTAAACAGTGTGTCAGAGTGTAATTTTATTTTTCAATCATTTTTAGATAAAGTTATAATTAAAGAAATTAAATGTTGTTACAAAAACCAATACTTTAACGCATGATCTAGTAGTTGAATATTCAACAATATTTGTTTAAATGAAAGATATATTAAGATTGTTTGTGCTACTTTTGTAGGGAGGATAATGCTCAATTTTCATTGACAGTCCACCGTCATTCGACAACAGCTTTAGGTTAGCGTCTGGAATAATGTTTACCAAAACTCTGGCCAAAAAATAATTTGTTTACCAATACAACATAAGATGGGACACACTGCAAGGCAATGATATTTAATGTTATATCGATAGTCACAAGAAAATATATGCATCATTTCCTACATAAAATTATTGGGATAAAAATAGGAGGAGAATGATAATATAAATAAAAATATATATTATTAAGTAATAATAGTAATAATAATAATAATAACAAAATAAACATTACATAAATTAAAATTTCTCTTTTTTTGATTGGGTGCATTCTTTCTCTTCTTCCATTTTCGTTTTTATTTTTTGTACTAAACCAAATATCTCTAAAGGGACCGTTTAATGTACAATATTATAAGTATAAAAATAAAAATAAAAATGAAGAGCTAAATGAAAATTTTCTTTGCACCTCTATTTAAAAATATGTTAAATAATGATAACAATAATATAATATATATTACACAAATTAAAGACTCTTATTTTTTATGCATTCCTCAAATTTTTGTTTCTTTTTCTTTTTCTAATATGCTATTTGAGCTCTTCATATCATACGTAATTTCAAAAGATTAAAACTGAATTAACTTTGGGTGATTAAATTGACCCCCTCCCCAAAAACAATGCTTTAGGTTATTAAAAGATTCTAATATTTAATCGCCTATGTTAATTATTATTGTTTTAACCTTTAAATGTATGTTTTTAGATAATAAAAATTTGACAATTTATGTCCAAAAAAAATCTATTACATATTGAAGAGGTGTGCAATGCCAATAAAATTTGATTTTATCACATATCAAACATTTTTAATAGGATATTATAACAAAGCGACGTGATCTTATGATAATGTAATCACGTAATAATTTATCAAACATAAACATTACATATCAAGAGATGCCAATGTGTACATGTTGAAATCTAAATTTTATGTATACTCCTCTTGTCAAAAAAAGAAAAAAGAAAAAATGGTATACCAAACACGTGTAACACCTTACTCTATAATTTGAAGTTGAATTGTATTTGAATTGTTTTTTTTTATTAAAAAAAAATTGTCATGAGATAGATAAAAAAGTGGCAATTGTTTTTTTTAGGATATTCCGATACTAAACCTAAAATGCATTTATTTTGATGGATTGACTTGTGTAGACCAAGCTATAAGGGTTGTTTAGATATAAGACATAGTCGAACTTTTAATTTGGCCCTCCTAGCCAAACATAGCTAGTGTTTAATCTTGGGTAATTCAAATACTTTGACAGCAAGTACACTAACATCTAAATGTTTTGGCCAAAATAACGAAGGAACAATTCAAAGTTATTCTTTAATGTTAGGAATGTGGTGTGGAGCTATTAAGGCAAGTCCAATGATTCGTAACAATTTGAAGTGGGAAGTTGGAGATGCTACTAAAATTTCTCTTTTCAACCACTATTGATAACACATATGATCAAATATTGCAATTCAATTTAAGATTATAAATGAACTTATTTAGAGTGTTCAAATGACTTGAAATCGATAAGTTTTGAATAGTATATGTTTATCTAAACATATTCTTCAGATTCTTTTGACTTCATTCTCTATCATAGATCAAATAGATACTTTGATTTAGAGAAATAATCCTTTAGACATCTATAAATGCAGTTGATGGACAGAGAGCATTATTTTCATATCACAATTCTCACTAACATGTTAATAACATGAATTTAGGCAAGTTGTGAAAAATAAGATTACCATTTCACATATTTTTTTTTGGTGAAAAATTGCTCAAAATATCCTTCCAATGACAACAATATTATGTGCATTCCAATATTACCATTCCAATGACAACAGTGTCAAACGTATGGTCATCCAAATGAATCTATAAAATCACATATTTTTTTTTATGCTCAAGAGTAATTTGGGTTAGATTTCAATTGGGGTTTCATAATGATCATCTTCATTCTCTAATATATTGATTTGGTTTCAAAAGTTGGTTGAACAAAGATATGCCATTTAATACGCAGAGGATGCAATACAAAAGAATTTCGTTATTACTCTGTATTTTATCTAGTATTTTTGGAATCAAAATTTTTTTTTCTTTGGTTTTGCTAAATGCCAACTAGAAAAAGCAATTACGATGAGTTGTCGAATGCAAGGTTAAAATTTGGGATTTCAATAGAACCAATAATTCAAGAATTGCAGTATTACAAAAGATAACAAAGTAGAAGTATGGAATGGAAATTTCTTTGTGGATCACTGGAGTCTAGCCTTTTAGATTTCCAAAAGCAATGCTAAAAGAATTGGGCACGGAATTTTAATTGTGGCTTGATTTGGAAATACTTAAGGAAATGACAATGGACCAATTCTCATAGAAAACCAAATATTATAGATCTTCTTCAGGCTGTTTGCCAAGCAAATCCATTTTGTGGAAATACAAAATAGTATGGGAAATTTCAATTAATTTCTAGTTCAACTAATGTTCTTTAAACAATTTAACTGTCACATTTTTTGCTCCAATTACATGATCCATATTCAGATGCAGATAAATATTTGAAACCAACTTGTACAGTTCATGATAAGTCGATATATCTTTATTTCTAGTTTGTTAGCTGATTTGCTTTTGTCCCAGATACTGTAAGTTGTAATTTGTTTTCTGTTTATGTTATTTTATGGTATAAAAAATTGTTTCCAAATCAAATAATTCTAATAAATGAAAATTGATCATTTAAATAAACAGTCTGTTATATTTATTGTTGATAAAAAAATCACGTAAAAAGGAATATTAAAACTTTGTAAATCATTCCTGTTGTTATAGAAAATTTCTAATTAAACTATCAATTTGTAAAATAATCATTTACTATGTTTTACATTACTTCATTTTATTAATTACATAAAAATTAAAAAAAAATATTTTATTCTCTCAAATTAAAACTTAATTTTAATTTTAACACATTAACTTTAAAATATGATAAAATATTAATTTATTTAAAAAATTATCAGCATTTCTATTAACTTTAAAATATGATAAAATATTAATTTATTTAAAAAATTATCAGCATTTCTTTAAAGAAACAATGCATATTTTTTTATGTATAGAAATTAATATACTAAAATTATAAATAAGTGTTACCTGCTGGAATTAAAATATAATTTCCTTAAAAGTAAAATAAATGCAAATCTACGTAAAAAAAAAAGAAGTAAATGTAAATCAATTAATAACAGCATACCATGTCATTCTATTGACTAAATTAATTAAATAAATAATTTTATAATCACCGTAAATGTATTCATATTTTTCCCGATTAATCTAAAATAAAATAAAATAATTTCTTAAAAATTCATTAGTAACTAAAAACAATGGTGAGAAATAGTTATGAGATTTTATCTCATAAATGGTTATCGAGATATTGCGCGTTCGTACTGGCGGGCTGCGATGCAACTTGCATGTGACATATTG
This sequence comes from Erythrophleum fordii, assembly GCA_032878935.1. Taxonomy (NCBI): domain Eukaryota; kingdom Viridiplantae; phylum Streptophyta; class Magnoliopsida; order Fabales; family Fabaceae; genus Erythrophleum; species Erythrophleum fordii. The sequence continues at coordinate 19,195,087 of JAVQMF010000050.1, forward strand.
CGTATTTTTTGTTTAATTATAAAATAAACTAAAAATGTAGAAGCCCGAGCCTACGGACGGAAGACTCTTGGCATATCATATGAGTGGAGAAAAGAGGAAGGAAGATAGGAATCCAATTTCACTTCCTTGTTTTGCGTCCGAACCTTCCCTTCCTCCTAAGAAGAATCTGGTGAAGAATTGAGCTGACAAAGAAGGACTTGGAAATGGCCCGGAGGACGAGGAATGAGGCGGGCAGCAGTAGTAACAGCAGAACGGAAAGCGTTGTGATCGATTGTGGAAGGCGTCGAAGCTCTTGTGGTTATTGTAGATCCCCTGGATGCACCAGCCTCTCTCACGGTTTGTTTCTTCCAATTTTTGATCTTTTTCATTTTTGAATTTTTTCCTCTTTTATATTTGTTGCCAACCCTTATTTATTTATTTTTCATTCAATCGGTTACGAAATTATCAGGTTTTGTTATACTGAGTTTTTTGTTCTTGATTGGATCTGGTACACTTGTGAATTCGTTTGCTCAACCGATTTGATATGTATTAGAATTGTCCAACCGTCTAACCCAAAAGAAAATGTGATGAGAATAGTAAGTTGATGGAAAATTATTAACTTCCTGGCTATGAAGATGGTTTTTCCAACTTTTCTTCTGGAAATATTTTCGATTTAACTGAGGACACAAATGCATCGTATTAAAGTTTGGGGTAAATTTGAACATTAAACGTTACGCTTGCAATTCCTATGGTTCTGGATTGCACTAGTTACAAGGATTATCTGGGGAGCTTCCAAATTCACGTTTGGCTATTCGTTCAAAACAATATGAGCCTAATACTACGGGTTGAGAAAACTGTGTACGCAGCCAAATTCCGGGTTTGGTCTTCTGGATTACATGTGGTTTAGTTTACATGATTGTTCAGAGTAAAGCAAGGTAAATACAGCAGTGTTTTTCCAGAATTTTTTGCTTTAGTTGCCATTATGAGCCAGAACTACCTTCTCTTTCAATTAAGCTAAAATTGATTGAGCCTAAAAATACATGAACCCTGACAATTAATTTATACTCATGCCTAGAAGATTTATAGCCTTATTGTGAAAGGTGAGAGGAATCATAGTCACTAACCACTTTTATATCAAAATTAATGGTCAAGATTAAGAACCTTTCTTCATTCAATGGGAGGATATGGAGTGGGAATTTGTGGAACTCCCTGATAACTGCTTGTAAATGTGTAACAGCAAATATACTGAATATAATTTCTCTCTATATTCTGGCTTTCTTACTAAAATGTAATTATTTTCCCTTCGGAAAAGGGCTGTAAACGTAACTAAAAATCTTCTAAATAGTTTACTCTTTCATTTTCTTTTGCTACAGGCTTGTGGGCACAGAGCCTTACGGTGAATGATTACCAAGGTTAGTGCAGTTGGAATTTTACATGGTGTTGCATATTTGGTACTTTTTATTATTGATTTACATACAAACATGTAAAAGTACCTTTGTTTCTACTTGACACTCTTCATAGTTCTCCACTACTCATTGGTGCAGTCTATAGTACAAGGCTTAGATGATTTCCTTATCATAATTTGAAGCCTGGATTGGGTCTAATATGCCCTAGCTATATGGTATCAGGAACTTTATGTTGCTGTTACATTTTCTCTTGCAAATCAAGATTGTTGCAATTGTGTTCAATATTTTTTCTCTCCAAACCTTTTGCTTAAATGTGTGGTGCTGTTATTCTAAATTAAAGTGATGAAGTCTACAGGACAGTTCATAACGTTTCAAATTTGCCTTTGTTCTTGGAGAGATGAGATGCTTAGCTCTTCTCATTCAGCTGATCATAAAAAATGGACATGCTTTTATTTAAACCTCTGAATTGATTTGCTTGTATGACTTTGTTTAGTGTTATTCAATTTTATATCATTTGCTTTGGTAGATCTTCTTGATCGGGGTTGGAGAAGATCTGGATGTTTTCTTTACAAACCAGAGATGGAAAGGACATGCTGTCCTTCTTATACAATTCGCTTGAAAGCAAGTGACTTTGTTCCTTCTAGAGAGCAACTTCGTGTATCTAAACGGGTGCAAAGGTATCCTTCTTTTTTCCCATAGCACATAATATTAAAGTGATAACCTTAAAACTGTTACTGCTCTCTGGTATAAAGAATGTTTTTGGGCATCACAGGGGAGTTCAACTTATTATTTAACTAAATCAGAAATCTTTTTCTTTCAGAGCCATTTATATATTACCCTCTGAGATGCAGTTTCTCTCCTTTCTGCTTGCGTTTTTCAATGGTTAAGGGCATTGGATTGGATATTCTCCTTTCAGTGCCATTTATATCATTTCATAGTTCTACCTTGTAAACATATTGTGGCTGTTCTTCTTGTTCTAAAATGTCCACTAATTATTTGATGTGCTAGGTTTCTAGATGGCACTTTGGATGTCAAAAAAGTTGATGCCTTGGAGCACCCAAATACTTCTAATGAATCCAAAAGTTCTGTCCTCCATGAGTTCTTAAGCCCCATGTCGGAAGACTCCATCTCTGCTAGCAAAGAAGAGCAAAATGAGGTTGAGAAAGTTTTGCACTATTTATCAGATCAGATTGATAATGCAGTTTGCATTTTCACTAATAAGGGAGAATTTCCCTCTGGTATTAAGTTACCAAAAGCTTCAGTCAAAAAAGTTTCACCGGGGAAAAGGAAGTTTCTAGTTAATGAATCAGAAGATCTCTTATACAGTAGCAACATAGCATTTCAAATTGCAGCTTCTATTAAGCGGGCACAATCAGGTGACAAAAATGTCCATCAGTCAAAACTGTCAAGAGATTGTGCAGAAGAGAATGACTTATCTACTAAAATTATTGCCGAAAAGTTGGCAACATCTTTAAATCAGGTTCTAAAAAGTTCTGATATGTCTATAAGATCTTGCAATGGACATATCAATTTTTATTCCTCTAATAAACAAGTTTCCTTGAGTGGAGGTGTTCAAAATGCTGCTGCTCCTAAAAAATCTGGGACAAAACATGGGAGTGGAGGAAACTATTTGAGTAACCCTCAACATTGTGAGGTGAAAAGCCGAAGGCTGGAGCTTCGCTTGAAAAGATCAAGTTTTGATCCAGAAGAATATGCTTTGTATAGAAGATATCAGCTCAAAGTACATAATGATAAACCAGATCATGTCACACCGAACTCATATCGGAGGTTTCTGGTTGATACTCCATTGTTATATGTTGCTTCCTTTGGTGATGGCACAGTTCCTCCTTGTGGTTTTGGTTCCTTTCATCAACAATATTTAATAGATGGCCGATTAGTGGCAGTTGGTGTCATAGACATCCTCCCAAAATGTTTGTCAAGTAAATATTTGTTCTGGGATCCTGACTTTGCCTTTTTATCACTAGGCAATTATTCAGCACTTCAAGAAATAGGTTGGGTGAAAGAAAACCAAGTTCATTGTCCTAGTCTTCAGTACTATTATCTTGGCTACTACATTCACTCTTGCAGCAAGATGAGATACAAAGCTGCATATCGCCCATCAGAGCTTCTATGTCCTCTTCGTTATCAGTAAGTTATTGCATTCCAACCCTCTAACAAATTTGCTGCTTCATCATGCTGTCAATTCCTTCATGAATATTTATAGCAGTTGCTGTCTTTATAAACTGTTGTGGTTGCTTTTTAATGTCTCCACCACGCTTTGTTATCAATTTTTAATTGTAGGTAATGTGGAATGATCAAATTGTACCATCATGATCTTCCAGCCTGTAGATTTGTTAAATAGATCCTTACTTGCTTTTCTGGTGGATTCTATTCACTTTTTGCCAGCACCCTTTACTATGTTTAAACGAGGCTGATGAGTAATGCATGATCTACAGGTGGGTTCCATTCGATATTGCAAAGCCTTTGCTTGACAGAAAGCGATATGTTGTTTTATCAGATTCTTCGATGTTACAAAATGGAGAGTCATCCCTACCTCAACCTACTGAAGATGTTTTGGAAAGGCAGCTTGACGCTGGCCAAGAAGATGCAAATGATGTTCCAATGGATGAAGATGAAGAAATGGTTGAGTCTGAATTGGAAAGCTCTGACGATGAGCCTGGCCTAGAAACTACTACACATGGTGAAACAGATGGTGAAGTCGGTGAAGTTTTACTTGGGTTAAAGGGGTCTGGTTTGAGATACAAGGTATGACTGCTTAAGTCTCAGGTACATAAATACTCTGAATCTGAATACTTCCCTCTTCCTGGAGTCCAACCATATTTAAAAGTTTAGGAGATGGAAAATTATAGAAAATATAGTAATTACTTATTAGCTCCGTTCCATCTTTGGTCATCAGTCTGGTGTTACTCTTATGTGTCATGTAGAACATATGTTGTATCAGTTAATACTATTCAAAACTAACCAATATCAGCTATAATATAATGTCTTTACAAAATAAACTGCTCTAGCATAAAACTAATTACTTGCTCTAAAACGTTTAACTAACGCTGCACGGTTTGGCCCTTTCTACTTTAACTTCCTCTTACGTCTGATTTTTTAACATGGCATTCCACATTTTTTGTGTATGAAGGATCTGCGAGGTGCCTTTGGTCCGGAGGAGCGGAGTTACTTGGAATCTCAGTTGCAGAGATACATGAGGGTTGTGGGTCCAGGGTTATCTGAGCGAATGGTCTATTCACTGGGATGATCTTAAAAACAATGGCCTTAGAATCAATAAGATTACTGCCCATAGCGCAGGAAGAAAAAAAAAATCATCAAAATAAAAATGATACATGTATTCGGCAGTTGGAGCTGAATTTGATGCTCGATGATCTCTAGGAACGCCAAAACAATGAGCACTTGTGGGAACTCTTAGTTGTTGGTTTATGGATTTTTTATCTAAAATGCTTTGTTTGCGTTTCTAATATCATCGAGTTCTTGCATGTTTGTTCTTGCATTCATTGATGACACGTCTTTACCAGCAAAATGGATTGCATACTTGGTTTTGGATTTTCACTGTTTAGTCTTCAGTTTAAGCAATGGTTCAGTAGCTTTCAGATTCCTGCAAGTTTCATTCCAAGTGCGCGAATCAAATTATGCATTGTAAGGGGTACGAGACGTGGCTGTCTTTAAATTAAGGTATAGGATTAATCCAATCTATTAGTGGTAGGAATGGATTCAAGTTAGATTTGGCTCTTCGGAAACTTCATAGGTTCTTGGGATGTCTGACATCTGAAGGTAAAAAACTCCTCAGCTGTGAGAGGTCAACTATGTTCTAGAGGAGTCTTGCTTCTATGGTTCTTGTTATTCTTTGAAGCCGATATTAAGCGCAAAGATCAAAACTCTATGCGTGGCCACAAGTGAAACAAAAAATACTAAGTAACATTTTGAAATACTAAAATTTACCACTTTCTGATGTTTGGGGTAGAGTAGAATTGTCTTATTTTTCTATAATTATTGCGGAAGTAAATCGGAAATAAATTTTTATTATACTCATTGTCATTCACGGGGAACATTTTATCTATCTAGATTCTGTTTGAACAGAAATATGAAGCGAAGATTAATCAGAAATAAATAGGTAAATATTTATCGTGACGCTACCAGAAATCAAGTTAGCCTTTCCTCTTGAACATAGCAACTGAGGAGGTTTATCCATAATCAGCGATGAGTTCAAAGTCTGCGATCAACCGGCATTAGCATTGGTATCGAATGCCCTGTCTCTTTTTTTTTTTCAAATATATTTGGAAAAGGGGAAGAGCTTTGGAATTAAAGCTAAAAAGTACTAGTTGATAACTTCCATCATAACGCACAAAAAGTAGTTGATGGACAGTACAATATAGGCATGGATGAATTTCGTTGTGTATCTGGTACGTAGAATTATTTTTTAAAAAATAAAAAATAATTTCATTGATAAAAAATAATTTTTATTTTCTTATTTTTAAATAAGTAATACAAATAATAAATATTAGTAAATAATAATTATGAAAATATAATAAATATTTTGATTAAAAATTACTAAACGGCCCCATAATTGAACGAAAAGATACCTATTAATCCATTAATACATGAGTGATGGTTTTATATTTTGGTAGCATTATGTTTCATAGTTATAACATAATTAATTATTAAATATTATTAAATATAAAATAATATTTTATCTATTTTAATATATTTATTACTATTTATTAATTACAAAAAAATTAATTCTTTTAGGAGTTATAAATTATTAAATATATTAATGTTTTCAGTAATTATTTAATAAAATATTATTTTATATTCAATAATTAATTGTGTTTAAAGAATATGATATTCTTGAGAGTATAAGACTATCACTCTTAATATATTTAAAGTTGAATTACTTTCTTTTCTGTGAAAAATAACTTAATAACAGCATAAGCATTGGGCATATGTATAAGAAATTTAGAATAAATTAAGTTTATTAACTTTAACCCAAAAAAATATTGAAATAAAATTTTAAAGAAAATGTTTAATAACCTTTATAATTAAAAAAAATCAATTCTATTGTTGATTATATTTTAGCCAAAATAAGTTTAATTGTTAGTTATTTCTTAGTTTCAGGGGAAGATAAAATAATTTTTTTATGATAAAGGAATAAGTTGTGTAACTAAATCATCTCTCAAGCAATATAAAGTATTTTATCCCATATTTATGCAATCCTACGTTAAGACAAATGTTTCAGTCTTTGCATATCAAGAGATTGTTTACATTATTTCAGACTAATGTTGTGTTATTGAACTCAATAAGCTAAAGAAACTAAGCTTCACTGATTAGGTTATATCTTTCCAACAATCTTTTACTTCACTGTAGTCTATTCACCAGTGAAACCCAGAGAAAAGGCAGTCCAAGGCATTTTCCCTTTCCAACTATAAATGCTTGCCAAATGGTAAGCCCTACTCAGATCAATAATATACAACAATGCGAAAAAATAAAAACAAGATTTATCAGAACTTTGAAGCATCATTTTCATATCAGAATCAACAATCAGATGTATCTCAATTTAAGTCATCAACAGGTAAGGGGCAAAATGCCGACTGCAGAATTGCCCATATAAATCCACATTCATTGAAGGACTAAAACACGGTTTAGAGAATGTACAATCAGCAATAGGAGATTTGGAGATAATTAAGCATCATCTGCATCACTTCCACCAACGTGTGCTTCATGACTGACCCAATAATTGCTTCCATCAGGACCTGACACCTTGTACCTGCCCAATAATAAAACTCATCTAAGCCACTACATACTTAGCACACAATATAACTTCATATTGGATTAGCAATGTTTTTTTCTCACTCAACATTTCTACTGACCGTTCAAGTACAGATTTCCCTTCCTTGTACTTCTCGTTTTTTTCATAGGCAGTCTCCTAAAAGAAACCATCAGAGTAAGTCAATGCTACAAAAAAACAGGCGCGTCAAAGTCCGTGACTTTTGAAGCACTGCCCTCTAATCTTACGTATTTCCACCCCACAAGTGATCCACAACCCACACAGAAAATGTCAGCCACAGTATGCAACCCAGTCGTCATCATTCTCTCCTCTTTTTCTCCAACAGAAACGTTCACTCTGTCAAAGAATAAAACATCTGAACTAAATCCATGAACGAAACCAACAACTATATGTACCGCAGCTAAGGATTTAAAGGTCCAAGAGGCAACGGCTATATATACTTGTGGGGCTATAAGATCCATAACTACCTCAATATGTCTGTCATTGAGTTCCTGATATGCCAAAGGTAATGGAGTAATCTAGACTAATAGCAATTATGCCCTGTTCTTATTACATTGTTGTGATGCCGATATGATTTACAAATTGATTGGCTATTAGTAAATGAAAGAATGAAAGAAATCACCAATGGACATACACAAGGCAAAGACGATGATAGCGCTGTGTATCCTCAAGCAAGTTCTTGGACAAACAGGATAATTAATAAGATGTATTCTAAATTGTCTATGACCATAACTTAGCAGTAGATAATAGTTACAGGGATTCTCCGCTCCTTTCATTCTTTGGGTGACACAACAATTATTAGTGTCTATGATCAATGGTCTGTGTGATTTACTCAATATAGTAAGAGAATGAGCGTTTATTTCATTTGCTTGATAATCAGTCAATGATAAGGAACCCAAAATCAAGAATAACTTACGCCTTCTTGAAGAGATAAGCTTTCCCATGTCTGCATTGGAAAGTCTGAACAAAACACAAGCAAAACTTGTAATCAGAACATTCGTCCTTATAAAATGTTCAATGAAAAATTATGGATCCAAGCGATGATATAAAGTTAACAACATTCCGACACCATCCCTAAAATAAAAAATAAAAAATAGAAGACAAAGAAACAAAAGCCTAAGTTTAGAAAAGGCTTGGCTTTATTGATATATATAATGAAAATTGGAAAGAAAATATCCCAACTTAAAATTAGGGTTTACCTAGATAAGAAGCACCTAGCAATTTTTCTAAGTAGACCTCTATCACAACAAAATCCAAAGATGCATCTAAGCAATCAAAATTTGTCTGAATATGACAAACTACATGCCAGAGACAACTAGTTTTAACACTTGAAGATACAACTTGAAGATTATGACCAAGCTGATGCTTCATCAATAAATTTACTGCTCAACTTTTCTCCAACCAAGGTATTAAACAGGTTTAAAATCTACTGAAGTGGAACGATAATGTTACCTATTGGAGGCGCACTGTTGTGCATGTAAATATGAACGCAAGCCTAAAACTTCATTACTTTAGCAAACTTTATTTGCATGACTTATATTTACTAAAAGTATTAAGTTATGAAACTCTAAATAGCATTGCCTTCCATGGCTGATCTGTGGAATATGCAGAAGTAGTTGAACAAACCATGTCACAATTGATAGTAAATTATATAGGGGAGAGGATCCAAGGACATATATTTTCCATATATGCAAAGAAACCAAGAAAATTGTCTGCTTCCGCATATTATTTTAGTAAAGTAACAAAAATATATACTCTATTCCAAAAACTAGGCCTAAGAAACATCCTCTGAATTCCATGAGTATAGACAGTAAAAGAAAACAATTGAAACCATGAAAACGAGAAATAGGAAGCAATAAGCATTTCTAAGCTTCTAGAGAAACATAAACACGTTTTAGCCGTTGTACATTAAGAAGCAGCAGTGTGATCGGGAAAAGAAGAACAAAATTTTCTCAAGAGAATAATATGGAAAACAAATTATCAGAAGGTACAGCTCTCCACTTCTAAAAAGATGAGGAAAGATATCAACTGACTTCGATAATGTGTCAAAATGCAATTGAGTAAATATCAACCACCATCCGTTATATCTGATGGACACCCAAATAGAAGTCCATATATCATTACATATTTCGACTCTTTCTTGGTAACTAAGAAATGCCGCGGTAATTACATTGGCTACTCACATTATAGAGAACAAGTCATCAAACAGAAAGATTAACTACAGTCTGACAGAAATCAACCACTTACACTACGGTCCCAGAGGAAAAATATATTTACTCATTAAAAGATACAAATGGATCAAACCTTGGATACGATGTCTTCACAAAGAGCAAGATGGGTCCGACAGTGTTTGCAGCTATAGATCTTTCCCTCGAGATTGACCACAAACAACCTCCCCATGACTTTATTCTTGACCCAGAGAGTAACTCTGTGAAATTTCTATGCAATATGTAAAGCTCAAGAACGATTTCGATAAAGGGTCGTAGTGAAAATCAATATTCAATTCAATTTATTAGATATCATGCAAAGATTGAATGCGATGAATATATCATCCGTTAAGACATGAATTAATTTAAAGGATAGTGGAGATGCTAAAGATAAAAGGAAAAGAATCGACGAATATTACCTCTCTTCCGGAATACTACAAAGTAGCTAGAAATGTGGACACGGACACTGCCAAATTTATAGCTTCTTCTGTAAAAGCAGAATTTGACAAGAAATCCATATTACAAATTTGTTTTATTTTATTTTCCTTCTATTATTTATGCAAAAATGATTTTATCTTCTTTCAATTATTTATGCAAAAATGGTTGCTTACATGATTTAAAACACCAATTTATTCTCTCCTATCAACAAAAGGATATGTTGAAAAGAGAAAGAGACGTCGGGGTGAAGTTCTGCTAGCGATATAGACAGAGATGCTATCACATTTATGCTGCTTTTGTAAAAGCAGAATCTGACAAGACATCCATATTGTCGTTTATTTTATTCTATTTTATTTCAATTGTTTATGCAAATATAGTTCCTTACATGAACTAAAGAGCCAATGTTTCCCCTCCAATTTTATGAAAGGATATTGTGGAGAGAGACACGAATCCCCTCCGTGACTAAATGAATCACCCATCTTTATTATCCGGAAAAGCCTACTGAAAATGCTACTGGGAGTAGTCATACTTTTTTTTTCTTACCTAATCACAATATTTTACCTTTTATTTTGTAGAAAGAAGAAACCTGGCATATGAAAAGCCTCCTCTGCCTTTGTGAGCATGTCCCGTGTAATATCCACGATCACATTCACAAGTAACAAGTGGAAAATTAATTTATACTTAACGAGTGCAGATAGAATCCAGATCCTCTAAAATAATTTTAACTGAAGTTGTTAATAATAAATAAAAAGTATGAATATTATGAGTTTAATATAAATTATATATATATATAAATTTATAATACCAATACTTTGTGTTAAGTATCAACTACTTCAGCTGGCTACCGCACCACATAATTCTTCTCTCCATTCGCATTTTCTTTTGCAGTCAATGTACGCTTCTCTATCACAACGTTCCTCTCTCGCTCCTTTTGTTCCCAAACGTGAAACGTCTCATCCTTAGTTTTCGCCTTTTTTAACATTATAATTCATAAAAATACCAGAGATATCTTCGCGTTTTATGAGCGTAGCCCTCAATCAAGAGCTATCGTCTTGTTCACCGGTCTTCGAGATCTCTGCGTTTCTTGGATGACACCTCTATCATCTCCTTCCATGGCGCAGTTGCCCAGATCAACATGTATTCGTCTTTTCTTTCTCTCTTCACCCAGTAATTTTTCGAGGGTTTTAGTTTTTCACAGTTTAATATTTTTTACTCCCCAATGATTAGGTTTTAACATTTGGTATGATTTTATTTCAAGCACCTAAACACTGTAGATGACCCTTTAATGCATGCAAAATCGATGAAGGTAAGGAAAGCCCTTTCTGAGGAAGTTGTGAAGCAACTTGATGCCGAGAGAAGAGTGGCAGACGTCCTTCTTCACCTCCTATATCTACTAAATCATTATCATTTGCTTTTCAACCATTAGATGAGTATCCTACTTCATCAATTGCACCAATAGATGACCCTGATGTATGGAGGCCGCTAGCAGAAACACTACAAGTAGAAGACCCGCAAGGTCTGGTCAAGAGGGCACTAGGAGTCTTTCGAAGACCATTCTCTCAGACAGGTTGGGGGCGTGTTGCCTCTCTTTCAAGATCTTCTTTATGCTTTTTAATTGTATTTTCAGTTAGAGTGTTATATAGGTTTATTTTTAGGTTTAGTGTGGTGCCTTTCCAGTAATGCCTTGTTGGGAGTGTGGTTTTAGTTTGGAGTTTAAAGTAATTATTAGGCTGTATAAAGTTTATTATTATTATTATTATTATTATTATTATTATTATTATTATTATTATTATTATTAAATAAAGAAACGAAAGTTATTTTTTCATAATTTTTTTTTCATTATTGTATCATAAGTAGAATGATATTATTATTCTTTTTTATACATAATTAATTTATTTTATTTATATTTTTATTTGTTTATAATTTTATATCTAATAATTCTTTATATTAAAAAGAAGACATTAACCTATTATTGTGCCATGCAAGACTTCTAGCTCTCATAGGCTCAGTGTCTTATTTTGCTTATCAATGATTAACAACGAACCTCCAAAAAAAATTAAAGTAAAGGATATATTTTTATCCCCAACTTTTTTATTGGTGAAACATAGCTTGTTTTCAAATATTTCCCCTTTATAAGATATGATAAATGAATTTTAATAAAATATCTCCACACAAACTGAATCTAAATATAGTTTTCTATTATGTTACTTCTGTTTTCACTTTAAGGGCCTCATTAGTAAACATTCCGACGAGCAGGCCCTATGCTAGAGGCCCAGACATGTTTAAAATGGAAAACTAATTCCTTTTTTTTTTTTAATTTCTCCATTTCACAAAAGTGATATTCTCCCTTTCAAAAACAAAATTTGGAATTAGCTCGGTTTGTTTTTTTTTTTTTCCAACATGTGTTCCATTCTTTTATGAAACACTCCAGAACTAAAAGGCATTTTCCTAGAAGGGCCTGTTTGTAATGTTGTAGCTTTAGCCTTTTGTGTTTTTTGATAGCAAAAGTCACAAACTTATGTTTACTTGAATTTTTTTTAATAGTACTTCTTCCTGTGCCTTTTAAAAGTTACATTGGCTTTTGAGAAACAGCTTGAAAGATGCTATTTTAACTAAATTCCAGATGCATACCTATTGTAACCTTATTACAATGATTTATGTTATTGTTTACCTATATTTTCTTATATTCTTTTTTCTGGGTCATATTTTCATTAACTTCTTTTTAAAACACGAATTGCCACTATTCTCATATATTTCATTGATTGTTATGAAAATATATTCTTCTAATATAATTTCAATTTGTAATTCTATAAATGCTAGATGATAAATTCTTCACTTTTATTCCCATATTATTTATTTCAATTTAACCCTTCAACTAGCACTTTTTTTTTTTGGTTCCTATATTATTTATTTCAATCAAACTAGTATATATATTATTTTAATAGCTTAATATAAAGTTCTTTTAACTTCTTGAATTGAAAAAAGAAATTCAAACGTATACCCACTATCATTCTATATATTCATAGCAATTTTTAAAAATTATTACCAAACACATTATCTGCTTATTAATAAAACAACTTTTATATAAATTTTTACAAAATATTATTTTTACCCTTTCCGGTTTTCAAATAGCGAATTTTGAAAAGCGATAACAGCATTTCCAATCATACCCTAACTGACACCCGTGACCGTATAAGTTTGATAAATATTGAATCCTTATAGCTAAATATTACCGCATGTAAATCCTTATTCTATAAAGATCCGAATAATAAATCCTCTGCCTACTTTGCTGACAAAGCCGATACTTGTTTTTCTTGCACCAAACACATGGTGGGTAACAGTACTTTCTACCATATCAGCAATACAGTATGATACAAAAACAGAGTACATACAGCATCATACAAAAACATACAGAGGATTGTACATAGCAGTTTTCAACTGGGCGTATAGGAAAAAAAAATAGTATATATATATATATATATATTGAAATTGGAGCACAGATGAGAGACTCAATGGAAGAGAATGAGCTTTGAAGTTTCATTGTTAATGTCATGTCACTTGTTAAAGGTGGCAATAAAGGCGATGGGGCCTTTTCCTGTAACAGCAGCTTGAATTGCAAAGATGAGGAAAACCACCATAGCTAACCTGGAATGCTTGATCTCTGCCAGTTGAAGTCTGGCCTTCTCTTCAGGGTCGTTGGCCAAGCCGAGGGGATCGAAGAACTTCCCGCCTGGGTATAATCTTTTTTCTGGGTCAAGTTCTGCATTTCTTTGGAATTCAATGTAGCCTATCAGTATCACCTCAATCCAGATCAATGTGGTCAATGAGAATGGAAGAGGAAGCCCCAGGTAGGATGACCCTTCCACCAGCTCTACCTGATAATGGCAGTGATCAAAAACAAAACCATTAAAATTTTGGAAGTGAAAACCAAGTTGAATTACTACCTAAGCTTGATATATTTTCCGACTGATCAACCTGCCAATATGGAAGAGACAAAAATATCAATCTGACTTTAATCTTTCATATAAAATTCATCCTGCAAACAATATTTGGTTTAACCTGCTAAGTGCATGTTTGGAAAAACTTCTTGATCCTCCAAATTACGTTTTATACAAAGCAACTTGTTGCTTTTGCAAAATGATGTTCAGCAAACGTGGTTTCGAGTCTGGGAACACATAACCAAACACAGCCTTAAGCCATAAACATTTTAACTTCTAGAAAAACTTTAGCTCTTTATATGTTTGCTGTGAGATTTTTCAATAAAATTATAATCTGTGAAATTTTTTTTTGGGAAAGCAATCAATAATATGACAGAAAGTTGAAAAAATTGCCTTCGCGTTATTATTATTATTTTTTTAAAAACATCGTAGCAGACCATTGAAAAACTTTAACCAAGTTGGTACATTTTCCCTATGACTTATAGTGAAATTAAAAAAAAAAAAATTGAAGTTTGGAACAATCTAAAGAACATCGTATGAAGTTTGTCTTCATCGTTGTTGTCCACAGAAGTCATTGTCATGTTCAACGCTATCAGTGATATTCATACTATAAGCAAGTGGACAACAATAAGCCCCGCTCAACGAAAAGCAGTACAAGGTGTATCACCACCACATACAAGGGGACCATATCTTATTGTCTTTAGCTTGTACATGCAGCAACACTAGAAAAAAAAAAAAATGAACATCTACATCGAAATTCGGCACTCATGAAATATCCATTTACAAGTTTTAGCATTTTGCGTTCGACATAGACAGATTGCAATGCTGTGGAAGAAAGATGAAGCAAACCAAAAACACAAAAACCCATAACAGGTGCATCTGATCAGCGATCGCCAACTGTTTGATTATTAGAAAAGAATGCTAGGTGCTTGCTCACTTTTCACATAAACATTTAAACAAACACAAAGAATACCTTTCCAGCGTCCTGCCATGCAACCCCAGTGACAGCCTCAACGGCCAAGGCACCGAGTGCTCCCAGCATTGCCCACCTTCCATGAATCAGCTCGCACTCACGGAACCTCTGCAACCCGAACACCTCCGTGTACGGCTGGAACGGCGTCGGTTTAACTTCTATGGCCTCCACTCTGGTTCCGATCACTTCTCCGGCCTCATTCTTCGCCAGATTCTGGTCCAGCGAGTCCAAATCGAACTGCAAATACTCGGCCGGTTTCGCGAACCCAAAGGGGTCGAACCCACGGTCTCCCACCATGGTTCCGTCGAGCCATTCCGGTGGTTGCGCACCGGGGAACCACACGAGCCGGTCTCCCCTTGGTTTTGGCGCCGCTTTTTTGGGCGGAGGCGGGGCCGCCTTCTTCTTGGTACCGAATCCGAGAAGGGCGTGGAATCTGCCGGAGTTAAAGGTAGGGTTGTTGGTGAGACGGACACCGAAGAAGTATGACGTGGCGGTGGCGGCCATGGCAAAGTGGTGGAGCAGTAAGGTGAGAGTGGACAGGTGGAAGTGAAGCAAAGGAAGGAAATATATGTGTAAATAATAAAGAATTTTGTGATGGGCGTGACTGTGAGGAGCTTATCTCCGCCTTATCTGCATAGTTAGGCTTGGATGGTTGATGGCAGCTTCAACTCATTTGTGGGTCCCAATGGGAAAATATATTTTACAATTTGACATTTTCTGGACATTCGCTCATGGTTTGTGCTTCACAAAAAGGAGAGACGCATTTTAATCGAATCATGGATATATTCACTTGTTCAATTGAAAATAAAAGACAGACTCCAAGAATAGTAAAAAGAAAGACTATGGTAAATTGTCAATTACAACTTTACTTATAAGAATACCATAATCAAAAGATATGAGACGTAAAATAACAAAAATTCAAACACTAAAATTAGATTTGAAGTTTAGGGTTTATTCAAAAGCAACTTAATTACCCGAAAGAAGTCAATAGAGATAATATAAGGTAGTTGAGAAGGAGTGGATTCTTTCTGTTCAAGAGAGCTTTTTGAGCTCTTTAGACAGGAGATCATCACTATATGTTGTTATCCTCTTCTTTAAGCATGGGCTTTCTTCTTGCGAGTTTTTTGAGATTAATTCTTATGGGATCACCAAAATTATCCTCTTGTGACGGAAAGGCAAAAACAAGATTCAAGATAACAATTTTCTTTGGATCTCAACATCTTTAGGTTTATCCAGAATAGTGTTCAAGACATGTAAAAGGGAAGAAAGATAAATGAGTTTGTTAGTAAATACTTTACTTTAGAGGCTTTTCTTCGCCAAATTAAAGAAAACCCTTTCCTGAATTTGAGTTTTTAAGGAAAAATTAGATCACTTTTGTTATCTTGCACACAGTTTTTCCCCTCCTGCACACCAGGAGTATGAATGCTTTTGTTTCATAAGAACATTTAAATTGTTCAGATTAAATTTGGATCATCTACTTTTTTTATTTTATTTTTAAAATTATTTAATTTTAAATAAAATAGCACATAAAATAAATATAACCTTATACTTGTAAATTTAAAAAAAATTATATTTGATATTAAAAAAATAATAATAAAATTTGAATTGTCCAAATTTTAATTTGAACAATCTATATTCCCCTACGAAATAGGAGTACAGATAAACCACGTCCCGTCATCTTCACCTGCAAATTAGCCGTCGTTTTATTGGTATAGGGGTTTCAAATGAAAAAGGCACTGAACAAGGAAACAATCATGCGCCACCAATGAGGGAGACTATAAAAAATGAATACATCTATTTTTTTTTTTTTTTTAAGTGGAAGGAGGATAGTATTAACAAAGGAACAAAGAATACAAGAGGGAAAAGGGGGGACACCAGCTACGAGGGACCACCGACGATGTTCCGAAGGACACCTCGAGCTTTAAGGTTATGCATGGCGAGACCCCTAACGCATTGGGCAAGCTCAATGAGGTTACAGTATTTGGCATTAAAAGTAAAGTTGTTCCTATTATGCCAGAGCTTCCAGCACATGGTACCGAAGAGAACACTCTAAGTTTGGTTGCCATTGTGGGGCTGGAAGTTTCGCATCAACTAGTTGGCGAAATTGTCACTGAAGAAGTTATTCCTGAGGTGGGCTAGGATGATAAGCTGCCACGAGGAGCGAACTGCCAGGCACTGCCTGAGGACATGATTAGCGTCCTCCTGATCATAAAAGCATCAGGTGCAAGTGGCATCGAAGGTCATATGCTTACGCTTTCTCTTAGAGTTGGTGAGGATTTTATTTTTGACGACAAGCCAAAAGAAAGCACGAATTCTTTATGGGCCAGGCCAGTTCCAGATGATGTTCCATTTTGGGTTCTCCGCTCCACAGTTAGCCTTTTAGATGACTTTGTAGGCTGAGGCAACAGAGAAGAGGCCGTTATTGCTAGGGGACCAAGTGCTGGTGACGTCACCATCTTGATTTCTTCCCTAATGGATCTTTTGTAAGGTGTCTTCCCAGACAATAGCGATGCTCTTTCATAAATGGGAGCGGCTGTGCTTCTTGAAAACTCTCCAACAACCGCAATTCCAGCCATATTTGGCTTGCAACACTTTAACCCAGAGGAGGTTTGGCTTGGTGGCAAGGTTGTAGGCAAGCTTAAAAAGGAAGGCTTGGTTCTGGCCGCGCATGTCCTTCATGCCACAGCCACCATTCTTGAGAGGCTTGCACATGTTGTTCCAACTGGCCAGGGGAATGCCTCTTTTAGAGCTAGTGCTGCCCCAGATGAAGTTGCGGATGATCTTGTTGATGTCGTTACAATAGGAGGTAGGAAGCTCTGAGGTCTGCATGGGATAGTAGGGGATGGAGGAGAGGACGCTTTTGGCCAGCGTAAGGTGGCCTGCGAGGGATAAGGTATTGGCCTTCCATCCAATGAGCTTGTGCCGTAGTCTTTCCGTAATATAGGCATAAGTTCCTTTGGTAACACATTTGTGGAGTAGGGGGACCTTGAGATATTTCCCTAAGCAGTCAGTTTGCATGAACCCTAGATGGTTACAGATATCGAAAGCCACCCTCCGGTCCACATTCTTAGAGAAGAAGATTCTTGTTTTGGTTCCATTGACCTTGTGGCCTAAGGCAATGCAAAAGTTGTGTATGAGCTTCCAGAGAAGGTGGACTTGGCTGAGGGAGGTATTGTAGAAAAGGATGAGGTCATCGACAAAGAAGAGGTGGGAAAGCAGCGGCCCTTGCTTGCCCAGGTTAATGGCTTTCCAGTTACCTTTGTTTACCTCCTCATTGATAGCCTGAGAGAGTCTTTCCATGCAGAGGACGAAGATGTAAGGACTTAGGGGATCTCTCTGCTGGATTCCATTAAAGGAGAAAAAGGTTTCGGAGGGCTTGCCATTCTAGAGGACCTGCATTGAAGGAGTGAAGATGCATTTCATGATTAAGCTGATGAGCTTGGTAGGAATTCTGGCTTCTTGGAAAGTTTCTTCAACAAAATCCCATCTAAGCTTGTCGAAGGCTTTCTCCAAGTCGACCTTGATTGCCATCCAACCCGTCTTCCCCTTCTTGCACATCATGGAGTGGATCGCCTCTTGAGTAATGATGATGTTGTCCGTGATGCTCCAACCTCTAATGAAACTGGTTTGATTGGGGAGGATGAGGTTGGGCATGACTGAGTGAAGTCTGTTGGTGATGATTCTGGTCACGATTTTGTATGCCACTGTTCATAGGCTTATAGGTCTGAATTCTTTGAGGCACTTAGGGTTGTCAACTTTAGGGATTAGAGCGATCAGCGTTCTATTAATTTTAGGAGCCATGGGATCCCCGTCGAAAAGACTTTTCACAAAGCTATAGACGGAGGCGCTGACAGTGTCTCACTGGCTTTGATAGAAGAGGGCATGCAGGACATCGGGTCCCGGGGATTTAAGAGGATTCATGTCAAAGAGTGCTCTTCTTGTCTCTTCCATTATAACATCACGGTCTAAGGTGCAAAGCAGGTCTAGAGTAATTACAGGAAACTTATCTTTGGCAAAATGAGGTATATGCTTAGCACTCTGAGCCAAAAAGAGCTCCTTGAAGTATTCAGAAGCCATGGAACGAATATGCTTATCATCATAATGCCAAGTCCCAGCTTCATCCTAAAGAGAGCGAATATGATTATTCCTGCAGTTGATCAAGGCCCTGGAGGTGTTGCGGTCGCCTAGGCAGATCCAATTGCTGCGGGATTTCTGGAGCCAAAGGAGCTCCTCTTGAAGGCAAGAGTCTTCATACTCCTTGCAGAGCAACTTCTCAAGTTGAAGCAGCCATACAGAGTAAGGGCATTGCTCTAGTAGGTTATGAATGCCCATCAATCTTATGCGTAAGAGCCTTTTCCTTTTGTCAATAGCGCCAAAGATATTGGTAGCGGGCTCTGGAGCTGAAGTTCTAGATATTTGTGGATAGGCTTTGGTCATCGGCCCAACTGTCTTGGACTAAGTCTTTGAAGCCAAGATGGGATAGCCAGGCCGCCAAGAATTTGAAGGGAGGCTCGTCGACTTGTCAAGTAGTGATCTAGTTTAGATTGATCAGGATGGGTCTATGATCAGACTGGATTTTTGGGAGATGGATCACTGAGGAGTTTGGGTAGGCGTTGGTCCAGTGGTTGTTGGCTAAAGCCCGGTCTAAATGTACCAGTAAGGTGCCTCTTTTTCAGGTATATTTTGGTCCAAAAAAGCCAAGGTTGATGAGCCCATTGTTTTGGACGAAGTTGACAAAGGAGTTGCACACAGTCGTTCTACAACATACCCCTCCTTTCCTATCGTCAAGGTTAAAGGTAGCGTTGAAGTCACCACAAAGGAGCCACGACTCTGTTTGGCTCCCCATGATTGAGGAAAGGTCCGTCTATAGGTTCTTTCTTATGGACGGGTTCGGGCTGCCATAAATGGTAGAAAAGGTGAAAGAGGTGTTATGGTTTGGCCAGGAGATAGAAGTGTGGATAAATTGGCGGTGGTCGCCGAGAATCTGGATATTAATATTTTCTGACCAAAGCATCCAGATTCCTCCAAAGAAACCATTGGCCTCGACTCTATAGGATCTAGGGAGGCTGATTTTTTAGATGACTTTATCTGCTTTGTTTCCAAATATCCGAGGTTCAAGAAGGACAAGGATCTCTGGCTTGTAGCTTTGGATGAAGGGCTTAAGAACAACGTGGAATTTGTGAGTTGTCGCTCCTTGGCAATTCCAAACTAAAATGGACATAGGGAGGCAAGGGGTTAATTTAGAGCAAAGGGGTCTCTGAGACCCCTTCGACTTCATCAAGCATATAAGAAAGGCTGTCATTATCTTCATCATCAGTGGCTACGTGGTCGAGATCCTCAGAGATTGCATAGAGCAGTTCCTCTGAAGGCCCCTCATTGGAACTCTTGGGCCTGGAAGGCAGGCCTTTTGCCATGAGGCTTGCTAAGATCTTAACTCTAGATTAAAGGGGTTTGTCAGGAGGCTTAAAATTTGGGCCAAACTTAGTCATCTGGCTTGCTGAGGGTTGGGCCTTAGAACGTCCAGACTAAGAGAGTTTGTTTCTTGAGATGGGTTAGTCGTTGCATCTGTGATGATCACTGCGCTATGCTTCGTGTGGTCTAACGTGATATCTGAGCAAGTGGCATGGTAGGCTTTTGAAGAGAACAAGGTTTCGTTGTTTCCTACCAGATTGGTGTTGGGGCTTTGCTTCATAGGTTTCATAATGGTAGCGGCAGAGGTGGCTTTAAGACATTGGACTTGAGCTGACTTTAGGTTAACTGACTTCTTGCTTTTCTGATTTGCCTCCCTGTTTCCTTCATTGGTGTTTTTACTGCTCTTTTTGCAGCACTGCTGCCAAAGTCAAAGGGGGCACGGGTGTTTTCCTCTGCATTGTTAGGAGCATCATTCAAGGAGGCCAGCAGGTCAAACCTAGTACCCTTTTTAGTGTAAGTCTAGCCTCTGTTTCCTGGTGTAGTTCTGTTGGGCGACTCTTTTTTCCTGCCCCTGCCTTGGACTTGCATCCATGGTCCAAAGGTGTTTTCCACATGCACCTCCAAGGGGCTGGAGCTCTCAGGCTTCCTAATGGTAGTGGCGTTATGCTCTTCTGAGACCATTTTCCCAGGGCAGTTGTTCTCCAGGTGGCCGTAATGACCACAATGGTAGCAGATGGTTGGCAAGCCTTCGTACTCCATAAATAGTAGTCACCATCCACTCTGATCTTGGAGACTAAAGGTTTTGAGAGGTCAATGGATATGGCCATGCGAGCGAACTTCCCTCTATCCCCTGATTCAGTATTGTAGTCTACGAGAACCACCTCTCCAAGCAGCTCACCGATGGCATGAACAACACTCTTATGGTAGTACAGAGCTGAGAGCATGGGAAGTCTAATCTAACCTACAACCTGGTGAATGGTGTGTTGCAGGGGGTTGAACGAGGGCGTCCAAGGATGCACTATGAGGTAGTGCCCAAAGACGGTCCAAGGGCCGCCTAGTAATGCATGTTGGTAGTCTAGGTCTTCTTTGAATTTAACTATGAAACATCCCCCTTCCAAGTCAACGATTTGGAAGTTACCGGTGGGTTTCCATAGGATGGTTAGTCTGTCTTTTAAGGTTTTGTATCCTATGGATCGACCCAGTAGTTTAACAACTACTGCTAGCTTCATGTTCTCGTCTAGGAGTTTCTAAACGCGTTAGGAGAATGTTATTGAAGGTATGAGTTCATCAACATTAGTGGTGACATCTCCAGGTTGGACGGTGACTTCTTCTAGCTTCTCTTCAGAGTTAAGAAGCGTCTCCTTAAAGGAAGGGCCAGCATGCTTGGGAGCCTCCCAAAAAGGGGCGTGGGGACCGTTGATGTACTCCCCCCTTGGAGTTCCTTTGCATGGCTGGTGTGGAGGGGGGAGTTCTTTCAGAACCATGTCTTCATAAGTTCGAACCCTTTTGGGTGTTCTGTCCTCGTCCAAGTGGGGAGGGGACACGTCCTTTCCTTTGACAGTAACATTTGGGGTGTTCATAAATGGAAATGTGGCGTCTACTTCGATTTCTATTGGAGCCAGAGGTCTTCCTTGGGGTTGAGAGGTGGGGCGTAGATATTCTAGTAGTAGTAGAGATCTATCAGGCAAGCGATCTCATTCTCTAGGCAACGTCACAGCCAGAGAACTTTCTCTTGGAAGGTCTTTGTCCGATGGCATTTTTAGTGAATCAAGTGGGACTTGAATATATCTATTTTTATTTTAGCGTCTACTGTCATGAAAGACAGAAATTAGATCTTTTAGGTGTCCAAAATTTTCTAAACCATTTCTTGTTTTGAATGATACAAAATATGGAATGAAAATAACTTTTTAATTATTAATTTTAAAAAATAATTATTGATATTAAAAATAATAAAAAATTTGAACTATCTAAATTTGACCTAAATTTATTGTGGATGATATATGCATCCCTACCATATGCAAAAAATCAGGATGTCATAAAGATGAATAAACCACCTCAAAACAAAAGCGAAGGAAACAATGATGACCACAGGCCACTAAAAGAGTAGATAACAGCGCATTGTTCCAATCAGCATAAAATGTCACTCATTGATGACAACTCTATACGAGATAGATTCAATAATTACAATAATGAATTTCCTACAAGCAATATTTATATAACAATCTTGTACAATTTAATTGAGAATATGTACAATGAAAACATAAAAAATATAAATTCTTCCCACCATGGGAGATGAATTTGATGCGGGAACCCAAACATCAACACACAATCTTGAGATCTGAAATCACAAATAGAAAAAAAGAAGAATATAATCCTGTCAAAAGTTTTATGTTGATTTTTTTAAGAGGTGTTTTTTTTTTCTTTTTTTTTTTTTTGGTGTCAGGGAACCTCTCAAAATTCATAATGGTTAGTTGTCAAAATATGTTGTAGCTTTTTCATCAAAGAGCACAATATATTGAGTCATTCAAAATTCATTGATTACTAACCAGTTAACCGCCTAATATAGCAATCCCAAAAATTAAAAGATATGAAAATCATCTAAAAGATATATTTTAAAAATCAAATAAACAAAATATTACAAAACATTCAAAATAATATAATAATAAGAATATTCCTTTTTCCAATTATAACTTCAAAAAATATATTGTAACATTCTCCCAATCAATCCAAATATGAATTGTCACATAGCATATTTATGAGTAAACTAAATACATGTTATAATAACAATAACAATGAAGTCTTTTGAAGTGAGTATTACTTTCTACATTTCACATATAATATGTTTAATGGACCTTAAATATCCATCTAGTTCTAAACTCAAATATTTGTTATTCTCACAAAATTATATTTTACGTGTGTATAGAGTACAAACCATAATTTGAAATTTCACTTACTCTACAATCTCAATTAGACTAAATATGATCTAAAATCCATTCACGACACATGATCCTTAAACACTTTAAGATACATCTCATTAATTAAAGAATCAGTTAACATTTCTTTTGTCTAAATGTATTTTATGATCATTTGATCAACTTTAACTCATTCTCTTAAGGTTAAGCACTTAATATCAATGTGTTTATTTCGACTCTCACTTTTGTTATTCACAACTAGAAAATCGCAACTATATTGTTACAGTGCACTCTAAATGGTTTAGAGACTGAATCTACAATCTTAAATCTAATAATAAAATTTCTTAATCATATACCTTATGAACTTGCCTCAAAATAAGAAACAAACTTAGCTTCTGTAATGGAGGTAGTTATCACAGGTTGCTTTATACTTCTCTATGAGATAGCCCCTTTAACTAATAAAAATAGCTTTTTTATGTTAACATATCCTGTTAAATCTAAGAGTGAATAATTAATAACTTCCAAATTGTTATTCCTTCTATAAAGATCAAGAATTCTAAGAGAGATGCTACCAGTAGGGATGTTAAGACCAAAAATTATAAGAGAAACGCTAGACCAATAAAACTAACAATCTATGCCTAAGATTGTCATTGTGTTGTGAAAGCTTTCAAATAACTTGCTAGAAAACTTTAACCTAAGGAAGAAACTACCCTAATTGTACATGCTTCTCAATTCTCACAACTTTAATTAACAAAAAAAAAATTGGATAGAATAAGGGATATTGAAATTGCTAATAGTATGGAAGATTTGTCCAATAGAAGATATTGACTATGATTAAATACTGCTTGAATCCTTCTTTTTGTTTAACTGTTCAGTATTTAACTCAAGTAACAATCGGCCATATGGCCAATTGACCATTGATGCTAAAGATGAATGGTAAGCTAGCTCACTGAAGTGGCAATGAGGCCAATTATTTTATTAAAGCACATTATAACCTTTCAACTATGCAAAAGGCCATTTTGGTTAAGTATAAAAACCCAATCAAAATGAAAATAAATAGTGTAAGTCTCAATTTTTTTTTTATAAAACCCCTCTCTACTCATTTACTTACATTTTAGTAATGGGTCAATCACACAAACACATGATACATTACATGTATACTAAAACTTCTTGCAAATTATATATATATATATATATATATATAATGAGTTGGATAATTGTTTCATGTGATTTCTTTTAGATAAAAATTATGACTAAGTAGTTAGTAGTGAGCTATAATTTATGGGAAAAAAAAGTATATTCAAATCTTTTATTACTACGTCCACAAAAAAATCCTTACTACTTCTCCTCACATTAATTAACCCTATGTTATAACTCATAAGCATATTGTTTAACATAACATTAAATGATTCTCATATTCTTTATCCAATTCTTCCCTTTTACACTAACTTATAATGTTTGCTGCTTACCTTGCTTTTTCTCACTTCCATTTTACTCTTATTTTTTCTATTACTTTACTATGGCCAGAATTCAATTTTGTTTCTACTATAAGAAACAAAAAGATAAAGTGACATTGCTCAGGTGAATATTGATCCTATTAGTTGCTTGTAGTCTCTTCTCCCTAAATTAGTTTAGGTCTTAATTTATGGTATTCAAAAATTGGAAACTAATGGAGCCACCAATCACATAGGATACTATCCCAGCCTAATGTCTTTTCCTCTCTCCAATATCTCCTTTCATAGAAGGGAGAGGATACATTGGCGATTTAGTTCATGTAAGCAATCATTTTTGAATAAGTAATTAAACAAAATAAGATAAAATAAACCATAATATGGAGGTCTTGTTAGATTCTGCTTTTACAAAAGAAGTGATAAATGTGATAGCTTCTTTGCCTACATTTTTAGCTAGGCTCTACCTCAATGTCTCTTTCTCTTTCTAACATATCCTTGCATAGATGGAACAAGATACATTGGCATTTTTGTTCATGTAAGCAACCATTTTTGCATAAATAATTGAAATAAATAAAATAAAATAAAATAAACCATAATATGAATGTTTTGTCAATTTGTGCTTTTACAAGAGAAGCTATAAATGTGATAGCTTTTTCATCTACATTTCTAACTACTTCATAGTATTTTGAAAAAAGGCAATATTTGTTGATTCTATTCCTTTTTATCTGTAGCATCTACATTATCATTGCCTATGTTTAAATTAATTCATGTCTCAATGCATGATATATTCATCACATTCAATTTTTACATGATATCTAATAAATTGAATATTTGATTTTCACTATGACCTTTTTATCTAAATTGTTCTTGACTTTTACGTATTACATAGAAATTTCATAGAGTTATTCTTTGGGTTAAGATTAAAGTCATGGGTGATAATCACAACTAGAGGGGGTAAATAGGTGTGATATATAAAAAATTAAGTAATATAAAATTTTGCAAATATGTAAATAAATAAGCATAAAGTGAAGTGAGTAAATAGTAAATGGAGCGAGCAAATAGTAAACAGATGGAACAAACTAATATGATAGATAAAGTAAATTGCTATATGCAAGTGGAGCAAGATATGAAGTGAGCAACTAGTTAGCAATTGGAGCAAGCTAGTGTCAAAAGACAAAACAAACTACTATGTGCTAATGGTGCTAGCTATATGAAGATGGAGTGAGTTTGTATATACAAGTGGAGGATCCTCAAGAAGTGGAGAAAGCAAAATATGCAGTAGATAAAATGAGTTAAAGAGAGAGAAAAAAACACCACTGATCTTACCTTGATTTAACCCCTTAGTCTTATGTTTAGTCTTTTAAACTTTAAAGGATTTTTTTAATTAATTTTGATAGAATTATAAACAAATGGTTTTCACATGCTCACCATTAACATAAGTTTTACAAACTCTCTTAAAATTTAAATAAGATTTTCAACAGCTCACCTTTAACTCATTCTCTCAATCAGAGAGTTATAGATAGTAATATAAAATCATAATTTTCCCTTTAAATAAGGATTTCTCTAAACTCAGTAACTACTTCTTGCAAGCTGATGTACAAGAAACTAAAAATATTTTCTACAAAGTGTCTACACTTTGTTTAACATAATGGGTAAATTGATTTTCAAGTTATATATATACTTCATTTAGGTTTTTCATGTATTTATAGATCTTCAATGATTTTTAGCTGTTAGATATCGAATGATGGTAGCAGTGGCTTTTTTCCTACAGCAAAGGCAACATATCTTCTTCATTCACAAGCTTTTTTTTTAGCAATATTTGTCAATATAAGCAATTCTTTCCAAACAAGTCATTTTATCTAATCCTCATAAATGTTATTAAATGCTTACTTTATAGATTAAAGAAAGATTATGACCTTTTTCTTTATAAAAGAAATAGTTGTAGAAGAGAGAGGCAAAATAATGAAACAATTATACTATATTTTTGCTTTGTTTGACCGAAAGAGATATAGAGGTTTTGCGGCATATACATTAATAATTTTATTTTAAGACAATGAAGGGATGAAAATAGGCTAACACCAATTGGGCTTTTGCATGAATGAATTTTGAATTTTGTTATTATCAAAATTATAAGCCTCAGACAACTTTGGGCCAATAATGAGAAGGTTGTTTATGGTCAATCTTGAGGGGAAGATCTATAGCTGCAAACATTGCTAGACGTATCTTGCTATTTGTGAAGACATTGTATGCAAGGTTGAATGGCTTTGTTTCTCTTAATGAGTAAATATATTTTTCTTTAGGGATCGTAGCATAAGTGTTTGACTTTTTTCAAAGTGTTTTTAATTTATATGTTTGATGACTTGTTCTGTATAACGTGAGTAGCCAATATAATTACCAAGACATTTTTTAGTTATCAAAAAAAAAAAAGTCAAAGTGTGCAATGATATATGGACTTTTATTTGAGTATCCATTATATATAATGGACGGTTGTTTATATTTACTCAATTGCATTTTGATGCTTGATCAGATTCAATTAATATCTTCCCTCATCTTTTTAGGAATGGGGAGCTCTACCTTTTGATAATTTGTTTTCCATATTATTCTCCTAAAAAAATTTTGTTCTTCTTTTCCCAATCACATTGTGGCTACTTAGCGTACAATGACTATAGTCTTTTTATATTTCTTTAGAGCTTAGAAATGCTTATTGCTTTTTGCTTCATGTTTTCATGGTTCCAATTGTTTTCTTTTACTATCTATACTCATAGAATTCATGGGATGTTTCTTAGGCCTAGTTTTTAGAACAAAGTATATATTTTTATTACTCTACTAAAACAATAAGAGGAAGCAAACAATTTCTTGGTTCTCTTTGCATATATAGAAAATAGATGTCCTCTATTCCTCACCTTTATATAATTTACTATCAATTGTGACATGGTTTGCTCTACTACTTTTGCATATTCCATAGATTAGCCATGGAAAGCAAGCTATTTAAACTTTCATAACTTCATGCTTTTAGTAAATATAAGTCATGCAAATATAGTTTGATAAAGTAATGGAGTTTTAGGCCTACATTCATGTTTACATGCAAACTATTGCTTCTTTTATAAGTAACATAACTAGCAGAGGCAAGTATAAGTGAGGGTAAGTAAATGCCCTTTCCTTATTTTTTTTTTTTCTCAAATTACATGTATATGGTATTAGGCTTTGATATTAATGCCCCCATTCACTTTAAAATTTTGAACTTACTAAACTCGAACTCTCATATAATTAGGTTAAGTAATTTTTTGTATTATTTGATATTTTAACTTAAACCAAACAAACTAAAACATATATTATGCATATGATTTTAAAATTATTTTTTTACTTTTTTCTTTTTCTCTCTTTTAAACTAACTTATATGGTAAATACTTGTTTCTCTCCACCTTCTAGTGTGCCATCAAATCAAATTAAATTGAAAAGTCAAGTTTCTTCATTTCTTTGATCCTTTATTGTTTCTTCACTCTTCATTGTTGTTAAATCAAATTGCAAGGCAAACTCCTTCAATTGCAAACATTTCTTCACTCAATTACAAGTTTTTCTTTATTCCTTTAGTCGAAAAGTGTTTCTCTTCTCTTTTTTTTTTCTTTTTTTTGAGGTTTTCATACCTTCTAATGCCAAATCAATTGCAAGTGTAGATTCAACAACATCCATGGCTTGCTAATTTTATCCATTCCTTCATTGCTCGTGAGTCGTGACCAGTGCTTATATTATACTGAATATTTGATTTTAAGCTATTATTCTTATTTTTTTATTTACTATTTATATGCATATGTTTAAATTATGATTGTGAATTTATGATATTCTTAACTATTTTTAATTAATTAATATTACTCCTTGTTATATTAAATATGATTTAGGATAGGTGGGTTACAAATTCATTGAATCTAGAATAGAAAATGGATTTTCTTTTAGGAAAAATTGCTATCAAAGAAACAATCTTCTTCTAGACCTCATGAACCAAATCTCTAGAAACAACAAACTAAGATTAATTTAGAAGATTTGCCATTAGATATAGGAAAAAAAACTAAAACTTTAGGCTATCATTTTAACGATTGAGATAAGATACGAAGAGTATATTTGTAAACGGGACCATGTCATCTAATTTTCCTCAAAGAAAAATTGAGAATTCTATGAGAATATTTTTTCCCTCTTGGTTTAATGAATTTGGCGATTGGTTGAAGTACAATATAGAAAAAAATGCAACATTTTGCTTATGTTGTTACCGTGTAAGGGTCGATTTTAGAAAGCAATCAAGTGGTGATTCATTTATGACAAAAGGATTTACAAATTAGGACAAGAAGAAAGGCTTTTAGCTCACGTTGGAACTCCTAATAATGCTCACAACATTGCTTGAAAGAAGTTTCAAGATTTAATGAATTAAAATCAACACGTTGAAGTTGTTATTTCTAAACAATTTGAACAAGTTCATCACATATACTAAAGACATTTGATTGCATTCACTTTCTCTTAAGGCAAGGATTGGCTTTTCATGGCCACAATGAATCAACCAATTATGCTAATCAAGGTAATTTCCTTAAACTTCATAAGTTTCTTACTGATCATAATGAATCAATAAATCATATTATTTTAAAAAAGACTCTTAAAAATAATTGATTAACTACTCTTAAAATTCAAAAGGATATTGCTAATGTTGTTGTATTGGAGATCACTAATGTTATTATTAATGATTTTAGAGATGAACTCTTTGCCATTATTGTTGATGAGTTACGTGACATATCTAATAAGGAGCAAATGGTTGCTGTTTTGCATTAGGTTACCAAGAAAGGAAGTATTGTTTAGTGTTTTCTTAGTATAGCATATGTCAGTGATCCTACTACTTTATCTTTGAAAATGGTAATTGATGAATTGTTTGGCAAATATAGGCTAAGTATATCAAGCATTCATGAAGAAGGTTATGATGGTGTTAGTAACATGGGAGGTGAATTTCATGGTCTCAAAAGTTTGATTTTAAAAGAGAATTCATTTGCATTTTTATGTATTGTTTTGCTCATCAATTATAGATTGCATTAGTTGTCATTGCCAAGAATCACATTTGAGTTGTTTCTTTCTTTAATTTAGTACCTACATTGTTGAATGTATTCGGGGGTTCTTGCAAACAACATAACATGTTTCGTGAAAAACAAGCAACCAAAGTTAGAAAAGCATTGGAAGAAAGAGAAATTCCTATTAGTCGATGCTTGAATCAAGAATTTGGTCTTAAATGAGGTGCTAACACTTGTTGAGCTTCACATTATACAACTTTGATAAATTTGATATTGATACATTTTGTTGTGACTGATGTACTTGAAATTATAAATTAAGAAAGATTAAATGAAAATCAGAGAATTAAAGCTAATGGTCTTCTACATTTGTTACAGAATTTTGATTTTGCATTTGCATTACATTTGATGAAAAATGTGTTAGGTATCTCAAATGAATTGTCACAAGCATTGCAAAGGAAAGATCAAGATATCATCAATGTCATAAACATGGTTAACATGTCAAAGTAGCTATTACAAGTTATGAAGGATATGGATGGGAGTCTTTATTACATGAAGTCCCTTTATTTTGCAATATATATAATATTGACATTCCTAATATGGATGAGAAATTTTGTCTAAAGGAAGACCACAACATGAAGGTAGAGCTCAAGATGTTACAATAGAACATCATTATCGTGTTGAGTTATTGTATACTATTATGGACATGCAACTTTAGGAGCTTAATAATTGTTTCACTAATGCTTCTTTGTTTGGCTTATTTGAACACATCCAATTTGTTCTTTACTTTTGGTGAGAAAAGATTGATTGAATTTGCTAAATTTTATCCATGTGAATTTTCTTCAACTAATTTGATGATGTTTGATAATAACTTAAGACTTACATGATTTATATGCGAAGCAATGCTAAATTTGTATTTTTGAAAAGCTAATTGAAATTAGAAGACATGTTGTTTATCCATTGGTTTATCTACTTTTTAAATTAGCAATGATTTTATTGTTGCCACAGCAATTATAAAAAGAACATTTTCTACAATAAAGATTGTAAAAAATTGACTACATAATCGAATAAGAGATACATGGATAAATGACTCTCTAGTGACTTATATTAAGGAAGACATTTTCAATAACATTGACAATGAGTTTATTGTTCAACATTTTCAAAATATGAAATCACATAAAGGACAATTATAAGATATGTAATTTACTTGGTTATATATATTGATTTATAATTATTTTTATAATTTTTTAATTATATTGCACCCTCAACCCAAGGTCCTAACTTCACCACTATGTAACATTATCATTCCCTTTTAATAGATTTTGAACCTATTAAATATCTTGGTTAAAAAAAAGTTATGAAGTAAATCTATTGATGAAGTATCAATTAGGTCATAATATTCAATTTGCCTCTTCAAGTGTTGAAACTAGTTGCCTCTAGCATTCATTTGTCATATTTAGACATATTTTATTGCATAGATGCATCTTTAGATTCTGTTGTGAGTTATTTGATAGAGATGTATTTAGAAAAATTGCTAGGTACTTCTTATCTAAGTAAACCCTAATCTTTAAGTTGGGATTTTTTTTTTTTTAGTTTTAAGGGCCATACATAATGGAAGATTTAAAATTTTTGGAAAACCCATCAACAATCCTCACAGAAAGATTATAACTTGGTGATAGGATTCTTATCTCTTTGATCAATGAATGCTCAATGAATGTCTGCTCCCTGATCGAATCCAAGAACTTCACAAGTGTTCCTCCTTTAATTTGCAATTTGAAGCACAAAGTATGCAAAAATCACCAACGCAAATTGTCGAGCCTATGTCTTTACAATATCCACGAGAGTAAGATCAAAGCACTAATTCCTAAAGGAATCAAATGGAGCACACATTCTCTTTTCTATCTCTACTAGGAGACTCACTTTCTTTGGTTCATGGCTTTCAAATGATTGATGCATAACCCTAGACATTATTATATAATAGCACTAGAGTTTAGTCAAGTTTATCAAATGGGCCCCAGCTAAATAGACAAAAAGTAAAGAGACTTTTAAACTTAAGATGTCGACCTAATCTAATAACAACTTTAGTTAATAATTTGCCTAAAAATAATGTAATATTACTTTAATATTAAATAATATCATATTAATATAATATTATAATTATTGGATTATATTATTAGAATCTCTAGTCTAATTAGGAATTCTAGTTATATTACATTAACTCTAATTTTGATTTACTCTTTATGTGCAACCCTATAAGTTTTTATTATGTTGATAATGATCTAAAAAAAAAACTTATTTTAGTATCACAAACAGTGAGTGATATTTAGCAATATATCATTGCTATCCAAATAATAAGAATGTCTATGATTCGATATGTTTAATCTGTGACCAATATTCCATATAGTTTAGTCCTTTTTGTTCAAATATCTAAATTAAACTCGAAGCATAGAATGTACCATCCTCTCTATAATTCATTTTATGTGCTTCTTAATTTTTGAGTAAACTAAATTAAAACAAATGAATCAATATCACATATTAATCCATATGAATATAACCATATATTTTTTAGTCTCATTCAATTAAATGGCCTATGAATATCACTTCCTTACACAAGAAGGACAAAATCTCATTTAGATCACTTACATCCCTTTGCATGAGTTATGATATACCTAATCAGTGCCTTTTTAGGCCATCCTTATTAAAGGTGACATTAGAGGACATCAAAGCATATGACTTTTCATATAGGTAACTATAATGATTTCAAGTCAAAGAATCACATATATCATGATTACTATGAGAATTATTTATGACACTCACTAAGCAATTCATGTAGCATTCTTATAATGGGTTTATCTAATATATTTTTTTATAACATATATTCTTGTAATGACAGGATATCTCATATATATATATATATATGACTATAGTTATTAGCCAATATATATACTAGTCTCACTGTATTATGGCTATTTGAATTTACAATAATACTCAACTAGAGATATTTTAAGAATAATACATTATTTTAGAGACAATTAATGTATTTATTTATATTATACAAATATAATATAACATATAATCATTGAAATACCTGCATAAACAGAATATAATAAAATGTATGTAAAAGGCAATTATTTTATGATTGGCTTCTAGGATATGTACCAACAATTTTCTTTTAAACTTTCATTTTACATATCAATAATGCTAAGCTTTTTCTAAGTTTAGGCTTCTTCTTTTTTCCCCTCTCTCGAGGGGGTGTGGAAGTGTTGTTAACTTAATATCAATGCATGGATTTACAATCATTATTGGAGATTTTATAAGAACAAATGTTCTGACTGCAAATTTTATCTGCGTTTTATTCAGTCTCTCCATACAGACCCGGGAAATCTTATCTCTCCAAGAACGTGTAAGTTATTCTTCACTTTGGGTCCTTTATCGTTGGATGATTATCAAGTAAATCAAATGACCACTCATTCTCTTATTATATTGAGCAAATTACATAGACCTTTAGTCGTAAACACTGATGACTGTTATATCACCCAAAGAATAAAGGGAGCGAAGAATCCTATATCCGTTATCTACTACTGGATAATGGTCACAAACAATTTAGAATGCATTTTATTAATTATCTCTTTTGTTCAAGAATTTGCTTGAGGATACACACCGCTATCATCATCTTTACCTTGTGTATATCCATTGGTGTTTTCTTTCATTCTTTCATTTTCTAATAGCCAATCAATTTGTAAATCATATCTGCATTACAAAAATCTAATAAGAACAGTGCATAATTGCTATTAGTCTTTTTTATCTCCACTGCCTTTGGGATATCAGAGCTCAATGATAGGCATATAGAGGTAATTATAGATCTTATAGCTACACAAGTATATATAGATCTTAAAGCCTTGGCCGCAGTATATATAGCTGTTGGTTTCGTAAATGGATTTAGTTCAGATGTTTTATTCCCTAACAGAGTGAACGTTTCTGTTGGAGGAAAAGAGGAGAGAATGATGACGACTGGGTCGCATACTGTGGCTGACATTTTCCGTGTGGGCTGTGGATCACTTGTTGGGTG
The DNA here is from genome assembly GCA_032878935.1 of Erythrophleum fordii. Lineage (NCBI taxonomy): Eukaryota > Viridiplantae > Streptophyta > Magnoliopsida > Fabales > Fabaceae > Erythrophleum > Erythrophleum fordii. The sequence continues at coordinate 19,228,720 of JAVQMF010000050.1, forward strand.
GAAATATGCAAGATTAAAAGGCAGTGCTTCAAAAGTCACGGACTTTGACTCATGGTTTTGCCTTTTTTTATGTAGCATTTACTTACTCTGATGGTTTGTTTTAGGAGACTGCCTATGGAAAAAAACGAGAAGTACAAGGAAGGAAAATCTGTACTTGAACGGTCTGTAGAAATGTTGAGTGAGAAAAAACATTGCTAATCTCATATGAAGTTATATCCTAGTGTGCTGAGTTTGTATCGGTTCAGATGAGTTTCATTACTGGGCAAGTGCAAAGTGTCAGGTCCTAATGGAAGCAATTATTGGTATTTTGAATATGTTTTTTTAGTAATTATTTTATTTTTTTACTGAACTGAACAAAAACTGTGAATTTTTTTAGTAATTATTTTATTTTTTACTAAATGATTTAAAATTTTCTTAAATTTAAAAATAATATTTTTTTAATTATTGAGGATATTTTGTTCAAAAAGAATTTAATCTATATTTTAATTTTAAAAAGGGAGAGTAATTTTTTTATAATAGAGGAAAGAAGTGTATAATTAAGTTATTTCTTATAAGAAAAGAAAGTAGTTTTACTTAAACATATTAAGAGAATTGTGATTCTTTGCAATAATGCACCATATCTTTAGGGAAAAAAAAAAGTGATAAAAAAGAGTAGAAGTAAGTATAAAATTCACTTCCTCTCTTTATATCCATTCTTTTTTTCTAATTTATTTCCAAATACATATTAGACTTGATTATAGGTCAAGCTCATCCAAAAATACTACTAAGATTGGGTCCTGGCTAGCCCAAAAAAAAATCCAAGCAGGTCAAGCTTGGCTTGCCTTCTTTTGTATTTTGTCTAAATCCTTTAATAGTTAATTGCTCTTTTATCTCAAAAAAAAAATAAAGAAAAAGGTATTTTTAAGAATTTAAAAAAGAAAAAAGAATATATATGTATTTATATAATGCAATTGTCTGAAGTCATATACCAGAGGCCACCATCTGATACACATTGCTAATGAGATATCCTTATTTCACGGGTCGTAAGTATGAAAGCAATTGGCACTGCAATCAAACTTACAAAAACCAGCGTATATACTTTCAGACATGGATTTTTTGCAATGGCTGCTACATCTGCATCATAATGCAATTGAATTAACTTAATGTGGTTAATATCTTGCAGTACTATTGACATAATGAACATTTTTATCCTATCTTTGTTTATTTTTAATTAGTTAAATATATTTAAAAAAAAAAGTTTTCAAAGGCTTAATAGAATTGTATTTGTATAACAGTTTTAAGATTAAAAAAGTTCTCTTAAGTTTTTTGTTAGAAAGTAAATTGGTAAGAAAGATCATTTAATTTCTAAGGTTCATAAAGCTTTTCTCATGCTTTCTGTTGGTGTTTTCTTTTTTTTGACCTGTTGGTCTTGAATTTGTACTAATTATAATGAAAATGCGTAAATCTAACTGTTGAGAAACCTTTCTTTGTAACTTAATTAGATATAATCAAAACCCCTTTCAGGGGCTTGAAAGATATTACCTTCCTATAATACTTCATTCAAACTTCCTCTCTTTTCACTGTAGGTTCAAGCGAATTATGATTTTTTATTAGGAATTCAAATTCCATTCATGAGAAAATGATAAACTAGAATGAACGAAAACTAGAAAGGAATTGGATAAATTTTCAAATTATTACAATAATATAAAAAAAAATTGCTTGAATCAAGCTCAGGTTAAAAAAAAATCCTTAATCAATCTTTGCTTTATATTCGAATTTTTTAAAATAGATTTATTTTTTATAATTTTTTTAAAATCATATCCATTTTTCTTGCCCAAGTGAGTTAATTTTCTAACCCATAATAAGGTCTAGATAGAACAAGCAACCTAAGATTACAAAATAATAATAATAATAAAAAAGTAGGAAAACTTAAAAAACAACCCTACACTAATCTGATGAGGCCTTGCTTCTGCGAGCCTTTCCTTATGTTAAATGGGTAAGAAGAATATGGGGCAAATAATGTATCCATGAAGCCCATTTGTCAAAAATGAATCACTGACAACCGAAGCCCACGAAGTTCAGAAAATGTGCGTACGGAACAGACTATGGAACGCATCAGTGAATCTAATCTCTTTTATCAAAAAAAAAAAAAAAATCAAAAGTCTCCACAAGAAGAAATGACACCTTTTTTTATTAACTCGAGTTTAAATTTTTTATTAATTTGTATGTGAGGACAAACACAAATACTTTCTTAAAATTATATAAAAAAGAAATATATTTTTCGTTAAAATTCAAAAACAATTTTTACCACTAATTTAAAGAAAAACAAAGAAAGAGAAGAAACCGGGTCTCAATTTACAACTGCACAACTTTTTAACCATAGATGGCATCAAGCACAAAAAAGAATGGCGATGCATAGACAGAAGCATGCAGTGATCATGGCATGCCAGCATTATTCTCTTTCTTTTGTCACAAGTAGTAGATGATTATATTAGGATGTAAATTTTCTGCATCTAGCTCGTAAATGCATCGTATGTATTTGAGAAAAAATAAAGAAAAAACAATGAGTTGGTGAGAAGAAGAAAAAAAAATCAATCCTATATATAATTTTATTCTTTTGTATTATTTTTTCTCCTGAATGTATGGTATATTATTGTAGATAATTACAACTTGTTATATTATAGCTCAGTAATAACATATATGCATAATTGGATCATGGGCTACTATTAAAAGAAAAGGTTGGATCTTGATCCAATTATTGAAGGTTAACCACTTTCCAAACTAATTATGGTACTCTTTCGTTCACAGGGCACAATCAATTAATAGGCTGTAAAGATAACAAGAAGTATAAAACAAAAGAGCTTAGCCCAAATATAATTGAAAACTACAAGACATGCAAACTTTCTTTTAGATATTTGTTATATGATTTTCTTGATAAAAGTAATAGTATATGAATATATTTTTCAATTTAGTTTTATATCATATATTGGCTTTTTCTCTGAATGACTTACATGCCACTTTTTTTTAATTACAGTAAGGCGTATTATTGAATGTTGTCTAAGTTATCTTTTTTTTCTTTTCTTAAAATTTTTAAGAGCACAATTTTTAAGATCGATCCAATTCATTTAAGTGGCATTTGGTCTGTGAATATTTAAACTATTTATAAAATCTTTGAACGTGATATTTGTTTTAAAAAGATCATCATCCTTATATATTTTTAGGCACATACAACACACAAATTTAAAATTTTATTTTTATTATATCCACAAATCTTATAAATCAATTTTTAATTATAAAAAAAAATGTCCATATGCCAAACAGTATCTTTAAATTTTACTGCCAGTTTGCCAAATTAACCAAATATAGGCTGTTAATAAGATAATTATGCCATCTTACCAACTAAATTAATTTAGGATAAATTATATGTATATCTCTTGAATTTTATTAAAATTACACAAACTTTTTCATTTATTTTCAAAATATTCACAGATTTTTTTAAAAAACATAAGTTATTCTATATTTTAATCAAATTAAAAATTTTAAAAATTTGGTAAGAAAATTTTAATTAGACTAAAATGTAAAATAACTTTTATTTTAAGAAAAATCTATATATGTTTTGAAAATGAGGAAGAAATTTATATAATTCTAAAAAAAAAACTCAGAAAAATTATGTACAATTTACTCATTAATCTATATAAATGATATTTTTAAGTCATGTTTTTTTTTAAATAACAATAAATATTTAGAAACTACAGTTGTTATTATTATTATTATTATGAAAGTTTAAAGAGAGAATGGTTGATGTGAGAAAGGCATGATGATTGACACGAGGTAGTGTCGGAGAATGTCGCCGGAAAGTAAAGAATGTTGATGGGAAAAGCAAAAGGTGAATAGGGAAGAGCCTCCCACAATGCCTACATATGAACCACTCATATTTTCCAGGTGTCTTTGTGTATGCGCCGCTAATCATGATTTAACCCCATTTCTTTAATCTTAGTTGCCGACATTAATTATTCTCAATGCTTGTTTCCAACTCTTGCTAATCTCCTCCCTCTTTACTCTTTAATTCCCCATGTCCCAATTCTGTCCCTCCTATTCCCGTCTGTCCTCATTGCACGTGTGGTGGGACTCTATATGATAAATTCATATTGCTTTGTTCACACTCAACTAATTACATCTCATTTCTTAAGTAACTTCATTTCCTATCTAATTTTTAGTGATATGATATTCTTGAAAGACTTCATCTTTTCACAATTTTAATCCTGATATGTTTGATTAGATATATATTGTTAAAAAAAAAATCTTCTTTTTTTGTTGTTGTTAATTTTATAAGAGACGTAAGACTTTAAGAGTTAAAAGGAAAAAAAGGAGACAAAGTAAGAATAGAATCTAAATACATTGATCAAGTGCTCTTAATACTTATGTTCAAAGAAAGAATTACTAATAACTCAAGATTCTTGGGCATTATCTTCTCTCGTTAACTGAGCTAACCCTTAAATAATAATCTTTCCCTGCACTTTGATTAGACTTGATTATGGATCAAATAGCATTCTTGACTTTTATTAATTTCTGAAGAAATTACATCCAAAATTCATTACATTTTTATAATAAAATCTACTTCTAAACCCATTAGGCAGTAACTTCACTTTCAAAAAAAAAAAAACTTCCATAGTTGATAGATTAAAAAATGGAAAAAAAGAAAAGAAAATAAGTACTATCATAGAGATTCAAATCTTATGAAGGAAGTAACATTAGGCTAATTTGGATCATCTTCATTTCTTTTTTTCTTTATTTCTTACCAATTATAAAGAAAAATAGATACATGATATGTGAGATCCATTCAAGTAATAGGTCCCACTTGAATGTATGAAATTTACTAAAATAATAAACTATACATTATATCTATATTCCTCTGAGTTTAAAAAAAATTAAAAAAATTCAAACTCACCATTAGACAGATGAGAAGGGCATGATTTTACGTGAGAAGTTAGGCAAAAGGGACAAGGAAATGCCGACCATGGATGATTCCTCATGAACCTACTCTGTACAATTTTGCTATCTTGTCTCCCCCATTTCTCAAACTATATTCCAAAGGAGGCACTTTTGGATTTTAACCACATTTCACCTTTTGCTTTTATTCAACTTTCCACCGTCTTTGTGTGAGTTAATTGTGAACCAACTTGATTGGTTCAAGCTTTACTAGGAATTGTAGAGTCGATTAAAGAATTATTAGAAAGGCGAAATATTTTTAGTTAGGGGAATTATGCATAATTAATTATTGCATATGATTCATTAGAGACAAAGCAACCATAGCTAGCCCATGTTAACTAATAAGAATTTTAGCGGCAATGTCAATCACAGTAATCGAATTTATTACTGCTTTAGAAAAGTCTCCTTGTACTGTTATTTTCCCTATGTCCCTATCCAATCAGACTTCCTCCTATGCTTTTGGTACCTAATTGGGGAATAATGTCTTAGTGAGGTTGCACCTTAAACATTATGCAAACCGTAAATTATGGCTTAGAATGTAATAATTATTACAGACTCTGAGTGTCCTTAGTCACTTAGTGCATTAGCAAGTTTGGCAAAAAAAGGTGGTTACAAGTTGAAACTAATTGAATTGGTCACGTATTTGTAAGAACTATAATTAAAATTCTGTAATTTTTAATTATGATGTTTTTTTCCAATTGTTGATATAATATAAACATAACAATTTTTATTTTTAATTAAAAAAAAAAAGAGGAGACGGAGATGCCTAGAATGAAGAATCTATGTGTAGGCCACCATGTGCCACACCATGTGACATCGTCAATTCGTTATGCCAAACTTGACTAACAACAATGCTTCCCAAATTGCAATTTGCATCATTACTCTTGCGGTAAAAAAATGAAATCACATCTTTGCATTTTTTTCCACAAAATAATAGATGATCGATTTGTACATGATTACAGTACTATTTTCTTCCAAAAAAAGAGATAATGCCAATAACAATAGCCTACTTTGAATATTTTATAAATAAAATTTTAAATATACTTATACAATATGAAAGAATACGACTTTTAGAAAGACAAAACAATGTAAAACTCCCTTAAATTATAGATTAGTTATAAATAGTGTCTTAAGTTTTTAAATAGGTATTTTAATTCTTGCACTTCAAAAAATAGAATTTTCTGTTTATTCTAATTTTAACTTATTACTTTATATGCTACTTTTAAACTCTTTGATAATTGACCTAATAAACTATCATTAGTTTCTAATATTAACATTTCTATTTCAAAATACGAGAAAACTTAATAAGTGGCATATGAGGTAACAAGAGAAACAAGCAGAAGTACATAATTGCATGAGTGTGAAAGTAAAGAGGTCAAATTTATAAATTTAAAAATTCATGAAGTTATTTAAAGGTGACTTTTGTATTTTTTTAAAAAGAAATTGAACTCACACAAAAATCTGAAAAATACTCTTACCATACTTAATAAAGAAAGAGAAAAGAAGAAGCGCGTTGAAAGAAGGAAGTCACAAATATAGAGAGAGAGAGAGAGAGAGAGAGAGAGAGAGAGAGAGAGAGAGAGAGAGAGAGGTGAATGAACGTGAACGTTGAACTGAACAAGTAACCAAATGTGGTGCAGCAGAGCGCATGTGAAGGCACACGTGCAAGCACTGACATACCCATTCGTGCGGAAAGCAGACTGTGCACAACATTGGAAAGCGTACGGTGGGGGAAAGAACACAGATATCAGTACACACGGGTGCACCAGACCTCGTGTCTCGTGCGTCACGTCATTCTCCTCTCATCCGACCCTCAACTTTGCCAATGGCAATGTTATCTCTAACCCCAACTGCATCCCTATCTCTTCAGTCACTCCACTTTGATATTTGCTTTTAGATATATATATATATATATATATATATGTATGTACTTTGCTGCATTACTTGTAACACTCTGATTTAATAACAATCTTATTTCAAAAATTATATTTAGTTCTTATTTATTTATTTTTATTAATAAAATTAACTTTTATGACTTTCCTATAAAAATAAGATTTAACTTTATTTATTATTATATTAAAAATAAAATTACAATGTTATGTTTAAGTCTAAATTCAACTTAATTACTTTTATCATATTAAGTATATTAGTTTTTTGTTTGGCAAAAAAATAATTTTTTACAGAAAATAAATTGAAATAATTTTTTAATATATATCAGAATATCAAGAAAGTCAAATATAATTTTTAAAATGAGAAAGACATCAAATATAACTAAGCCAAATCTCAAAAAAAAAAAAAAAAAAGGAAAAACGTAACTTACCCTAAAAGAAATATGGCCAACATGAGTAGGCTCAATTAGTTAAAAGATTTCAGACTAGGTCTTTACATTTCCATATGCAAAAGTTGAAATCTGCCTTTGATTATTACTCTATCATCCAGTGGTCAATTTTCTTTAGAAATACCCCCTAACCTTTGAGATAATCATTTGGGTTGGCCTTTGAAATCCAAACATGCAATTAGCACTTTGGTCGATAAGTTTGAAGTAATCTATTGTTATTATTCTTTTTTTTTTTTGCAAAAAAAGAAATAATGACATGAAAGGAAGAATATATATATATATATATATATATATATATATATATTTAAAAAAATGAAATCACAATCTTTTGTTAAAATTTAAGATTAACTTAATTGATTTTATTTTTATATTAAAATAAAATTACAAATAAAAATTTAATTTCTTTAATAAAATATACATTAAAAAAAGAGATTTCTCTAATATCTTCAAGAAATCAGATTTAATTTTTAAAATAATAAAAATATCAAATGTAACCCAACATTAGGGGGGGAAAAAAAAAAGCTAGCGTGATTCACACTAACAACTAAAACTCGTGTTGTAATATTGTATGAGATCAGCTCACTACCTTTATCTTAGCTGTTTCTCTAATTTCGTAATAGTTTAATTTTAATCCTTTTAGTACAGTTTTAGCGCAAGACTCCATATTATATTAAAAAAATTTAATATTTGACCAATTAAATTTATTAAAAATTTTAAATTGTGTTTTTATGTTTGAAACATGTTAACATAATTTTTTATATTTTATTTTATTTCATGAGTGCCATAAATAATTAAATTCGTCAAAATCACTACTAAAATTAACTGTAACTAATAACGAGTTAGGTGTTTGAATTATCGTATAATCCCTTCTCCATAACTTTTTGTCTAAATTGGTTCATCGAATGAAATGAAAAATTAAGGACCATTTTGGGATGTTTAAAAGTTCAAATAAAATTAATTAAAAAACCAAAATGCTATTTTAAAAAAAAACACTATACCTATTCCTATTATTATAAAAGAAGTGTCAGTCTCTTAATTAGCCAATTCATTGCTTTATTTTAATTAAAAAATTAATTAAAATAAAATTTAATGCACCTTGTGGTCTCATTGTAATTGAGATTTGAAAATGTTAGAATGAATTTGATCAAATAAATTGTTTGGTCCATTGTAGAGACAACTAGAGGGAGTAATTTAATAAGATGTAAGATAGCGTGGTCCTTCCCAGCTTAATAACGGGGGTATAGTATGCAGAAGCATTTAAGCACCACATGCAAGACACACAGTTTGCAATAACCATCACTTTAATTGATTACTTGTATTGTGGTACCAAATATAGATTAACTGAAAATTAATAATAATAATAATAATTCCTATTGAGGGGACCCTGACCCATTGTTTTCTCGGCAACCAAACATGGCAAACAAATTGATAAATTTTTGAAAAGTATATGTCCTTCTACACAATTCCTGTTTTTTTTTTCTCCTATCCTTCTTTCTTCTTTGAGAGAAAAACAAATTATATGAAATAAATAATTGTCGGCAACTGCAAACATATGCCTCTCAAAATGTAATATATCATCTTCGAATTATGTGGCACTTGAAAATATATCGCAAAGGTAGGAGTCCTCACTCATTATCATATAGTAATTAAGGTCAAACAAAAGAAAAACAACAAAATGAGAACCCTATTGACTACGTCACATAATTGATTTCTATGATATATAGCTTTCATGATAACACAAATTTAAACATTGCAATATATATATATATATATATATGGTTCGAATTATAATATTGCTCAACAAAAACGCATTGATATTATATATATATATATATATATGTATACATCAATTTGAACGATGATAACTCGTTCAATCTAATTGGAAAAAAATTGACATGGATAAGTTTGAAATGCATTGATATATTACAGGAGATTATCAGTTAATTCACTAATTAAGATTAATAATTATTTTTTTGTGGGTGTCACAAAATTAATAATTAATTTATCTCTTCAAAACAAAATAAACACACATGATATTTCTGATAATGTGATTAATATATGGTGCCTATTGAGCATAGAATATAGTGGTTAAGGAAGAGCATATTATTGAGATATGGGCCCTAAGAGAATATTGACATAATTAATATGACATGCACTTAAACCCAAATATAATTTGTCCCATAGCGAAGCAGTGTCATCTCACACGAGGACCATATTCCCTGATTATGACTTGTATGGATTACAAATTTTCTAGTGCTTGAATATTTTGAATTTATTCTTTTAATATTTTTATTTTTTTCTATATCTACAGAGTGTTGAATAAATCACCAGAAGTGGTTTATAAAAAATTGTAATCATCTATAAGAGGAAGTAAATGCACCTTTTTTAATTCAAGCTAGTTTTTCTGAAATATAGGCCTACACACAAAAAGCCAATAATTGAGTCTAAAAGTGAAGGAACAAATAAATTAATATACCAACCTGAACCCCTAGAAGTGCATAAAATTTGGGCCATCACTTAACCTTTTTCTTATATTATATATTTGGTCAAACCGATGCACTTAGCAACTTTGTGTTGGATCATCTAATTAATACGTGAGAAAACAAAATGGAAAATATTAATAGAGAGAGAGAGAGATAAAAGCAACGAGTAGCAGGTTCCTATGTGCCGGCATGCAGCATCGATTTGAGAGAACATCGTAATCCAGCTTATAATTCTGAAAACCTCAAAAACAAAACAAGATGGGATTTTGTCCAAAATCCCGCAAATCGTGGGCGCGAATCTGTCTCTAAACCACAAACCTACCTATATTCCTATTAATGAATTATGATTAATGCTTTTAATTCTTAGTAAAGTGGATTATGCCAGGTTCCTTCCAATTTTTTTTTCCACAAATATTTTTACACTTTCTCAGTGTAAAATTAATCTCATTTGCTTACAAAATATTCCTCTTTATTTATGACTTTGATGGTGAGAACTGAGAACCAAGAATGTTGGTCTGAATAATTTCGTAAGAAAAGAATACGTTGGTGTGATTTGCATGTGGACCTCCTTCAAAGAGTGGGAGAAGTCACATATACTCATAGGATTTCTCTCCTTTAATTAATTAATAAAAAAATTTTATGTATCTGGCAATATTTGATTTTATATTTATTTGTTTAATCAATGTTATATTATTTATTATTAAATAAATTTAAAGTTAAGAATTAATTAAGTAAAAGTTGGAGTATTATAAGAAAGTCTGTTTGAAAAGTAAATGTGAGTTGCATCTTCGGGATCATCATTTTTATGGGGTTTGTCTAGTGGGTAAAGGACTTCAAGTCCCTCAATCATGGGGATAATGTGGTTGAGCATGTTATCATCACTTCGTGCATGTTTGGATTGGCTTTGGAGAGGGAAGAAAATCACGTTTGCAGGCCATCAAACGCAGAAGCAATAAAAAAAATCACTTCATATATGGAAATTTGCCAATGTACATTTCATTATACGTCACACGTGGCTCACTGTGTTTCTAAGGTTACCTTCTTAGTAGCTTCATTTGTGGAGCTCACTGACCTATCATATATATATATATATATATGTACAACACACACACACACACACACACACACCCAGAAAGAGAGCGAGAGGAAGGGGGAGAGAGAGAGACCTATGATGCAAGGAAGAGAAATTAAAAAGAGAATTTAGAATCAAGTTTAAAACACTGAACTCTCCTTAATTTTAAAAGTTGATACTAATATTCTGTCAATTATCAGTCATGACAAAAATAAGGCAGTTATGATATAATTAATTATTAAATAATTTAATATTTTAAATGATTATTAATAAAATATTATTCTATATTTAATAGTTAATTGTGTTATAATTAGTAAACATGTTATTAGCAATAATAGAAAATCATCACTTTATATTTTTTTGGTTAGTTGAAATAAAATATTAAAACTTTAATTACCAACAATATTTACTAATAGATCACACATAATGAGTTACCGAATTATATATAGATATATATAATCAGGGATGGACCTACATTATAAGATTTAGGGACAGTCCCCCCCAAAAAAAAAATTCATGGGTGTATATATATATATATATATATATATAATATTATTGAACATGAAAATAAATTCTATAAAACAAATAAAATATATTAAAATTTGACTAATTTAACAAGCCAGACTTAATTTTTATACTTTTACAAAACCCATTAGAATAAAAGCTTCTCAAAGTAAAACACACTCACTCCCGACACGCGCTTTTCTGGTATAAATGTAATTATAATTATTTTAGTGTTATTATGCTTCTTGTATTATTATTATTATTATTATTATTATTATTATTATTATTCCCTAGTTGTAAATTTTAGCAAATTTTATTATATCAATTAAATAAAATAAAAAATTTTAATAGTTATTAATATTTTCATTAAATACATATTTTTATCTCATATTATTTTTTATCATTCCATCCTTTATATAATGTCATTTTATATATGCTAAGAAAGGATTTGAATTTAACGGTCTGATTATATAACCCTACTCTGAGAAACAGATATATTGAGTCAAAATTTTTTACCATTGACAAAAGTGGCCACGATTGTTTACTGAACTGTGGGCTAACGACGGCAGACATGCTTTGAAAGGGCTGATAGCCAAATAGTTAAATTTACTTGAAATAACCGAAGGCCATCACTTTTGATCATTTTCCACAATTCTCTTGCTAATTATATTAAGGATATACTATCTCGTTTAAAAATAACTATATCATACTTATGGAAAATTCATTAGCTTAATTAATTAATATGAATGTAAAAACATCTATTTGATGTATTTGCATATATAAAAGGATTTGGAAGAAACTTTTTTAGTTATATAAAAATTTTATAACTAAATAAAGAATGGAAAAAAATGTACAACGAACCAAATCCATGCACATTACTTTTACCATAATCATCATCATCACTGCTATCATTATAACTATTGTCATCTTGTTGCAGTCACCACTATATACTATCAAAATTACATTTACTTTTACCAATGGCTGAGGGGAAGTGTCGGCCCCTGCCATTTTGGGAAATTTTTACTCTATACATAAAAACTTTGGTAAACTTTTTATATGAGCCCCTCCAAATATATATATATATATATATATATAACTCTATATTCAATTATTTATGGCCCTCTCAAACTTTTTGTTTATTTTCTATTTAATCTTTAATTCTTCCACTCTGTATGGTATTTAATCTTTTTTTTATTAAGTACTTTTCGTCTTTTATTATGTAATATTTGAAACTTGGTATTTGTCATCATCTCCAGAAACTTTCAATTTCTCTAAATACACGTTTAGTGAATTACCTTACTATATTATCTTTATCAATTTATTCTTGCACTCTATATGATATTTAATCTTTCTTTTTATTAGGATAGTTTTTTGTCTTTTATTATGTAATATTTTAGACTTATAGTTTTTTGTCTTCTATTATGTAACATTTTAGACTTACTTTTGGCATTTGTCATCATCTCTTAAAACTTCCAATTTCTCTAAACACACATGTTTAATAAATTACTTTACTGTATTATCTTTATCAACTTATCAGTAGATCTAATCTCTTTTTTTTTAATTTGAAATTGTTCATATATTTCTTAGAAAGTTAGCCCCCTTTCAAAATAAAGCTCGCATATAACTCTACATTAAATTACATATGCTCCATCAATCTTTTTTGTTTTTGTTTTTGTTTTTTAATATTACCTCATTTTCCCATTCCATATGATAGCTATTCTTTCATTCCATTAAGATATTTTTTTCTCTTCAATTTTATTTTAAAAATTTTGTCAACTATACCTTTTTTAAATATAAGAGACAATGTCTTTTTTATATTAGATAAGTGCTAATTTGATCTCTTTCATATTGTATATTAAATTTGTACTGTAAATAGTTATATTTTTTTCTTAAGAATATTATATATAATTATAACTTACAATAAAAATTTTTTCTTGTGCACCCTTAACCATCATCACTATTATTTTCACCATTATTACTATCACTACCATTCACACTACCATTACTATATACCATCAGTCCACCACCAATGCCTTTACCTTGTGACTTCATCATTATCATGTTATGACATAGTATTATATTATTTACATATATAAAATATTATTTTTATTCTATCAGTATACACACATTGTTATATCATTTTATAAATTATACACTGGTGTAATAATATATGATAATAGAACAGGTTTATAAAATAAATAATTTATATTATATTAATTAGTGCTACTTATATTATTTTGATTTTATCCTATATGGCACAACAAATGAAGTTTAAATTTACCGCAATTTTAGAATCGAGATTTATAATTACGTGAACTCTAGTTTATTTTAAATATTTCTCCATCCTCTTGAGTAGTATGCTAGCTGTTTCTATGGGCTGCATAGCAAAATAGAGATATAAACAAGTAAGATTCACGCGCCTATAATTAAGGACTTCCAGCAACTTTAGTAGAAGCACGCCCATGGGGTTTGCAAATGAGCACACATTTTATGATATTATTCGTGAAGTGTTTTTAAAGTTTTTAAAATTTTTTATTTTTTTAACATAACTCTCTTTTTTTTTTCCGTAAGAGAAACAATCCTATAAACCTTATTTCATAAAGACCTCACAAATCCTTATTTCAGAAAATTTATGCTTGTTTGCAAATAGCCTCATAGTTTCCGAAAAAACGCCCATAAATTTTGATTCCTATTATATATATATATATATATATATATATATATATATATATATATATATATATGTGGATTATGGATCGAATATCTGAGATGTTATGAAGTTATGGGCAAAATGATTAGTTGATTTTAATAAGAAAACAGCTTCCCATCTTTCTCTGATTAAATATTCTTTGATAGGCCAACTTTGGTTGTGTGTAAAATAAACTTAACTATTCAAGAAATGTAAAAAGTAAAAATATTTAATTAGATTAATATAATGGGATTATTGTTCAAATATTAATTTGCATTTGGCCTTTAGTTTTAAGTTCAATTCAAGTTCATGGTGGCCTGTAGATCAACTTTGAGTATTGGAGCTAATATTTACTTGCAGAAACGTTAAATATTTTTACCTTTCGAGATTTGGGATGACTAACACAAATTACCATTCGGGGAGGTTATGAAAAATAAAATAAAAAACAATTAATTGGATTATGAGTCATGGGTCATCAAGTTTAAAAATTCTTTCTAATTTATCCTCTTAATGGAATCCACTTTTCCCAACGTAAATATAGGCCATTCACTATGCTTTTTACATGAAGAAAAATGGATAAGCAAACAGGTCATTTCACATATTCGTTCAACCTCTTAATCAACAAAGATTCCTATTGCGTCAACATGAAATTAAGATGAACTCTATGAGGCATTGAAGATTCAAAGTTTAATCCCAAGGAAAGTTCAAATGTTAAATTTGTTAATTTTTTGGATTAATTTGGAAAGATTATTATAAATATTTAATTTTAATATAAATGATGTCTTCAACAATAATATATACACATAGGATTAAAAAATAATAATATGTGCATAAGATTTAATAAACCAGATTTGGTACAAGTGTAAAAAAGTATTAGAGAAATAGAACTAAACTTATATGCAGTTTTTTTTTTATATTTTTATTACAATGTTCCCTAACCAAAATATAAAAACTGTATGATTTTTTAATAATAATAATAATATAATATGTATATAGTTTAATTAGGGAATTACACAATCGCTTGTAAAAATTATATATCTATCATTATTATTAGAATATTATATATTTATAATATTTTGATTAAAAAATCTAATAATACAATTATGAGTAATTATTTATAAATTTTTTTTCAGAAATAAATAGTCACAAAATGAAGAAGGTAACAAAGCAGATTAAATTTTCCGTGTAAGCTACAATATTATACAAATACAATGAATTGGGTCAGGACGCAACATAATCAAACTTAGAATCCATCCATATGTTTACTATGCTGAAGTAAGGCAATCCCACTTAATTTCCTGTATATGCATGAATTTCTTCAACTTAGTTCATACACAAATTTGGAATCTATTTGTGTATATCATCAAATACATCTCTCCTTCCCAACCATACCATTTTATATCCCACGAATCACACCCCAACAATTCTCTTCTTTATTTTTATTTTATATTACGATCAAATATGGTCAAAATTTTGTAAAGGTTCTCAAACGATTTTTAAAATATACTATTTTAAATTAATGATATATTTAAAATTGCATTCGTAAAATATTTTATAAAAAATATTGTAAGTATTTTTCATTTTTATAATTAAGTGGAAGCTATATTTTATCTATTTGAGCTAATGTTTGATAAAAAAATTGACATATAAATTTTGTAACATTATAAAGCACCTTTAAACTAGAACTAAAACAAAAACATTGAATTGAAGTTAAACTTTTAAATTAAAAATAATTTTTTTTGAAAATTTAAAATTAAGTTAGACAGATAATGTTAATACAATTAAAATTACATTTTTTTTTATTATTGGTCTTAATTATGCTTTAAAAATTTAACTTACTTTAATTCATAATTCAAGAAAATATATTGTTTCATCTTAAAATTAATGTATTAACTATATAATTAAATATTAATTAATTAAAAATAAACTATAATTTTTTATAAGTAAATTATACTATTTCTAAAAAATAGAAAAAAATTATTAAAAGAAAGACAAAAGAAAAAAGGGCCCAAAAAAAAGACTTTCCCATACTTTCCCCGGTAAAAGTCTTATCCTCATTTTTCACAGATACAGGGAGAGAAAGAGTGTTCTTTTAGAGAGAACAAGCTTGTTAGATACCAAAGTATCCGACATTTATTTCTTCCCATATCCTTCCCCTCCTCCTTTTAGATTCCTGCCAGAGACTCCCTCCCCTCCTCCATTAATGCCTCTCTCTTGAAAACATCGCCACCTTTCTTTCTCTCTCCATATTCACTTTCATATATTTGTATTTGTTAAACATATCTATATATACAAACATATACACACAGTATATATATACATATATATTGGCGGCTTTCTCTTGCTCTGTATATTCCATGGCTTCTTTCCTCTCACTACTTTTCTTTGCCGTCCTCTTCACCGTCTTCCTCTTCCTTCTCCGGCGGAGCAGGTACCGGCGGCTACGTCTGCCGCCGGGGAGCTTGGGGCTTCCCTTCCTCGGCGAGACCCTTCAGCTTATCTCTGCCTACAAGAGCGATAACCCGGAGCCTTTCGTCGACAAGCGGGTGAACCGGTACGGCCCGATATTCACGACCCACATATTTGGCGAGCCGACGGTGTTCTCGGCTGACCAGGAGACGAACCGCTTTATTTTGCTGAACGAAGGGAAGCTGTTCGATTGTAGCTACCCTGGTTCGATATCGAACCTTTTGGGGAAGCACTCGCTGTTGTTGATGAAGGGTGGTCTTCACAAGAGAATGCACTCCCTCACCATGAGCTTCGCTAACTCCGTCATCATCAAGGATCATCTCTTGGTCGATATAGACCGGCTGATCCGGCTCAACTTGGATTCCTGGACCGATCGGGTTTTTCTCATGGAGGAGGCCAAGAAGGTACCCCTTAATTAATTTCTTAATATTATGATTTTTTTAATTGAAAATTACGAACTTTCCCAAATTTTTATAACTCGAGCAACTGTACTGATTCGACGCGGTCGTGGATCGTCCGAGTCGATCTCGATTGCTATCACATGGGGTGAGAGCTGGCGGTGGTCCAGTCAAGACTAAAGGCCTCTCTCTCTCTCTCTGCGCCTTCTTTTTTATTTTATTTTATTTTTAAATTTTGGTTGACCATGTTAATGTTAGCATGTGGTTATGGTTTTATTTTTCAATTATTCTTTTTTTATCCATTGCATAGAAGCCCCCATGTTAAGTCCATGACACACTAAAAAAAGGTTTTATGGCTGAGAATAATAATTTCCCTATAAGGGGTCATCATAATATACAGCATGCACATGTATGGAAATATGCCTGTGAGTGTGACATGCTATTATATTCCATATCCTCAAAAAAGTTTTTTTTTTATGTTTTTCAAATTTTAATTCATAAAGATGCCCTGAATCACGTTGTCTAATAGTAAAATCTAATGTGTATTAATTTTTTTAATTTGAAAAATTGGTATATATGCAATGATGAAGATGATAATGTGTTGGGGACGGAGTTGCAGATAACATTTGAGCTAACGATGAAGCAGCTGATGAGCTTCGACCCAGGGGAATGGACGGAGAGTCTGAGGAAAGAGTACGTGATGGTGATAGAAGGCTTCTTCACACTGCCTCTGCCTCTCTTCTCCACCACCTACCGGAGAGCCATAAAGGCCAGGACCAAGGTGGCGGAGGCCCTGACCCTCATAGTGAGGGAGAGGAGGAAAGACACTGAGAAGAAATCGGACATGCTGGGAGCCCTCATGGCCTCGGGCGACCACTTCTCCGACGAGCAGATCGTCGATTTCATGATCGCTTTGCTTGTCGCAGGCTACGAGACCACCTCCACCATCATGACTCTCGCCGTCAAGTTCCTTACTGAGACTCCTCTCGCCTTGGCTCAGCTCAAGGTACATTAATTCTTCGTTGTGTTTTTTTTTTTTTTCAAGTCAGTGACACCCTATACAACACTGACACAGATGGACAGACGGTCCCACGCCACAAAATTTAAAATGTTCATAGTATCTCGTTGCGTTTAATTTTAATACAAATATTCGATATGCTTCATGCCTTGAACACTAACAAAACTCCATTTTTAAAGAGTCGTGCTTTATAATTTTTGGTACAATTTCTTTTAGTTCTGATTTCCACTAGATTTGACTCGAATTTTTCACTACAATTGAGCTTTAGCTCAATAAAATCATGATCTGTTTTTATCAGTGGTAGCAGAGGATCGTAGGAAATATCTCCGGCCGCCACAATCACCAGTGTGTGGTGGTGGTGGTGGAGTCTCTGGTTTGCCTCCATTGAAATTTCACTTTCGTTATCTGATCTCTCATCCTCTCTACTGTGAGAAAGAGGCAACGAAGAAAACGAAAGATTGGAGGGTTGCTTTTGTTTTGTGATGCTGGTTGAATGAATAATATGATATAATCATCTAAAAGAGAAATAGACACAAATTATAACCAACTCTGTGAGGTTCTGTGATGTTTATTATTTAAGTGGAATTCTATATTCAAAAAGATTTTATACATTTTACGGGTATCTCTCTCTATACCACAATGCCATTTTATTTCAAGGGTATTCGGTAATGCTTCAACCTGGAGAATAAAGCCTACGTTCTCAAAACTTTTCACCGCCGTTAAAAAAACTCATAATATTTTTGTCATACTTTTTAACATGCAATATACTTATGCATAAATATTTTATATATTAAACTTATGTACACAATTTTCTTTAGTTATGCACACACAGACACACTCATTTGTGTTGTGAAATTTAGAAACGATTATAGATGTCAATAACGCATAGTTGTGGCATGGCTTTAAATAGAAACCTGAAATTAGATTAACAATTTAAAATATCTTGTAATTTGTGTTTTAATTTTTATCAAATTAATCACTGTTGCTTCTAAAATAATTGTGTGCGTTAAAAAAAGGTCAAAAGTAGTAAGGAAGTACACATGTCGACAGTCAAAGAAGAAGACACGTTTACACATTTGTCCAACCAAGGGACAAAATTATTACATCCAAACTGTTCGCTGAGTAGTTTTGTTAAAATTACCGAGTTCACAAAAAAAATTTCAGCAGAAAAAATAAAATCGGACGTGTCAGATTCTGATCGCACATGGTCTTTGACCAGCTCGTTCTTTCTTTTACATCTATTATCTATCTATATTTTAGGTACTGTTAACTAGGAGCTTTCAATCTCTTGCTGATGATGAAAGAGAAACTTCCCCTAATTTTTGTTTAATTTTTTAAGTTGGATTCACTTCTTTCTGTGGTTATGACGTGTTCTGTTTAGTCGTGTCGTTTGACCCTTAGCTAATTAGCTCCCGTCCGTTCACTTCTGTAAGTGTCATGGGAAATCGTGAGATACTGGTTTCAAGATCCAACGGCGCATATTAAATAATGATACAAAATTA
This sequence comes from Erythrophleum fordii, assembly GCA_032878935.1. NCBI lineage: Eukaryota > Viridiplantae > Streptophyta > Magnoliopsida > Fabales > Fabaceae > Erythrophleum > Erythrophleum fordii. Next base: position 19,248,161 of record JAVQMF010000050.1, read on the forward strand.
CACTTATTTTATTATGCAGCTCATTAAATCTGTGCAGATTGCTAAATTTAATTAAGTGGTGCATATTAAGTGTGAGATAATGGTGTATCATTTCTGGTTCGTAGGACTCCTTTTGGGTTTTGCCACCTCATCTGTATCGTTTTTTTTTCCCCTTCTTTATAGTACTGTGGTGTGTTGGTACTGTGGTGTGTTAGAGTCACTTTGTGCGCGAATCTATCTTTCTGCTTCAAGGATTCATAACAAAATTCTTTATAATCTAAGTTTGACAATATCAGCACATTGGAATGCCTATAATATAGTACTTTTGAAGGCAGACGTTGGGAAAATTGGAGTGCAAGTTGTATTCTATAAAAAACCCACTAGTTTGAGTAGTTATTAGAGATGTAATCAAATTAATTGATATTTTGCTTCGTCAATTAAGAGTTAGTTTTTAAACGGGTGAGTTTAATAAGAGGATTTGGTGGTTGTTTTGGCAGGAAGAGCATGATCAAATCAGAGCGAAGAAGGGTGATGTAGAGGCTGCTGTGGAGTGGGGTGATTACAAGTCAATGGCATTTACCCAATGCGTGAGTACTCTATATACAGAAAAACATCGACAGCTTCTTTGATTCTTTTATTCAGTGTTATTAATCTCCTATTGTTTTCTGGTTTGTGGTATTCAGGTTGTTAATGAGACTTTGCGAGTGGCTAACATAATTGGTGGGATTTTCAGGAGAGCAATGACAGATATCAATATAAAAGGTGATCACCAGAAAAAAGAAAAGCTTCCGTAACATATCAGACACACGGGGCATTGAAATTCTGAACTTAGATTTAAAATTTTCGTATGAAATAGGTTATACAATTCCTAAGGGATGGAAGGTGTTTGCTTCATTTCGTGCTGTGCATCTAAACCAAGACCATTTTAAAGATGCCCGGACCTTCAATCCATGGAGGTGGCAGGTACCTCTCTTTCTTTTGCTCTCTTTTTTTTTTTTTTCCTTTTTAAATCTGTCTTCTTCCATTACTGAGGTTTCTATTTCTGAGTTGCTTAATGGTAATCAAAATTGAACAGAATAACTTAGAAGCAGCAAGCCCGGGGAATGTATATACACCATTTGGAGGAGGGCCAAGGCTGTGCCCTGGCTATGAGCTTGCTAGGGTTGTTCTCTCTGTCTTCCTTCACCGCATCATCACCCGGTTCAGGTGATTATTGAAACAAAGTCTTACATACACTTTTTCTACTTCTGATAAGTGACAAGAGGATTAATAGAAACTCAACAAAATGAGTGTGTGAGTAGGCTTCAGTAACTAAAACAGTACAGAGGTGTTGGCTGGTTGTTATGAATGTTTTGAGGTCCAGTTTTTAATGTGATTTGAATCTAATGGCAGTTGGGTTCCTGCTGAGGAAGACAAGTTAGTGTTTTTTCCAACCACGAGAACGCAGAAGAGGTATCCTATCATAGTCAAGTCCAGATAATGTAAAGTGCTATGTGCACCATCACAGAGAAGGGCAAAAGAAGAATAGAGATTGTAGATGAGCTTTGATCGGTGCAACGCCCGTTATATTAAAATTATACATGGCTAGTTTAGTGTTTAATATATCATCTTATTAGCTAATGCTTCAAGTCCTTTAACAACTAACATACCAACATTAATCATTATGAAAAAGTCACCTCGTACTCGTCGCTGCAAGAGCACCAAATATATAAACCCACGGTACATCCACATCTCCAGTACACAGTGGCGGCTTCAGCCTACTAAACCTTTAGTATATATTATGGTATATGGTATATAATTGGTCAAATTTGTAAGTTTAATTCACTCAATATGTATATAACTTTTATAAAAAAAAAAAATTATTATTATTATTATTATTTTCTTTTTAACTTCTCATATCTCCCTTTTTTTGTTGGTTGTGTTGCAATTTTAGCTTTTATTACTAATATAGAAGTCTAGAAGTAAATTTATAATTTTTAGCATTTTATTTAAATAATATATTATAAAAATATAATTTTTTAATAGGATATAAAATTTTTGAAAAAAAAAATTGACATCAAAACAATAATTTTTTGTCTAAAACTTGTGAATCTTATTTTTAGCAATAATAAATTAAGATTAATTTAAAAGACTTGTTAGCAGATCTAAAAAAATAAATTAAGATTTTAGCCTGTCATTCTAATAAAATACATTTCTATAGAAAAGACCATATCAGTTTTGCTCCTTGGGATCCTAACTTCACCATTTGGTCTACACAAGGTCTAAATCATTGGTTCCATCTAATTGAGGGTTTAAAATGAAATTCGTCAGAGAAAATGAAGACTTCAGCCCGGGAGAGAGAGAGAGAGAATGAAGACAAGTTAAAAATATTGATCGAAGAGCTTGATTTTTAGGTATCATGAAGCCACAAAAAGTCAAGCAGACCGGCTCCTCGCCGTCTGCCCTTGGTATCATAAAATGGAATTGGTATGCTGTCATCATTCTTCAAGCCACTGGAAGAAAAAGCCAGGCTACATTCTTGCCTTACCCAAAGCTTTGTTTTGGGCCAGTAATGAACAAGTCAACTTGTTACTAATCCAACTTTTTAAGCAAAACGCAGATTAACAGGGATTTGACTCTTCGTACCTTGTATATATACCTATAAAATCTACAATATTTGTCTATCTATGAAAAAGATTTTGTAGATGTAATGTGGAAATATTACTTTAATCACCAGACTACGTATACCAATAATTTTGGACAGGATTGCTCTGCTTCGTACAGGACCCACTTGCAGCAGATACCCTACACCAGTCTCATTAACCCTGATTGTTGGCAGTTGTAACCTCCTAGAAGGAAACTGTAAAGCTTCTGCGGCAGACTTAAATTGAAAAGAAAGGATGACACCCAACGCCCAAGGTGATATCAAGTATGGAATTTCCCCACGCATTTTGCTATTTCAAAAAGGATTTTGGGACGCTCAATATGCAAACAATGCTACGCGACCTGTAATTGCAGCACTCCATTCTTTATGGAACAGGTGTGGCACAAGCGCATAATATAAATTTATAACCTGCACTGCCATCTTTTCTTTTAAACAAGTTCCCAGGTTTCGTTAGAAGATAGGGGTAACAAAGACAGTGGGAGTATTACTACTAATCCCAAATTATGGGACCTTACAACTGAATCACTTCAATCTTGTTACAGAAAATGCACATATAAGACAATCAAAGCTTCTTAGGTAGGCTTGATTCCCCGCTGCTTCTTTCCCGTGTTCTCAATGCAGACTCGACAAGCTTAGCCTTTTTCGTATTCTCACTACTTAAAAGTGAAAGTTTTTCAAGTGATGATTTGAGCATCGATATCTGGGCATTATCAGCATAACTCTTTCTCCCTGGTATTTGCTTTTGGTGGCTATTGGCTTTGGATGCTTGCATGTGCCTTCTCAGCCTAGCACTTAGAGCATCAACAGAAGAATGCAAAGCACCCAACTCAACTTCCCTGAAGTGGTCTGCAAAAAGAGAAGAAAAAGGAAAAAAAAATTCCACTGAGCCCTTCCACATGATTTTGGAGAAATAGATATTTACTATAGCGAATGCAGACAGAGGGGAAGCATAGGTAAGCAAAAGAGACTGAAGCCTTCATGGGATGTAACATCCATTACCAAGCTCAGACTTGAACTGTCGCTCAGCTCTAGATAATGGCTTTTTGTCAGCACCAGGTAAGTTCCTTAATTGATGCAAGCGCTCTTCCAAAGAACTATGCATTTGAACCGCACTATGTATCCTTTTCTCTAATACTGGATGTTTCTCCGCAACTTTCAAAAGCTTCTGCTGTGCATCACCCAAACGAGTATGTTGGTCATCAATGATCTTCTTCAACTGAGGAGCATGATGCTTGAGCTCCAAGTACACCTAGTCGGAAAGGAAGAATACTATGTAAGGGCAACAGTTAAAACCTAAGCACAATCTAGTTCAAATTATGTTTGTATAATTTATTGTAGATTACACCCCCAAATAGCAGTTGTGATTGACTTGTGAAAGTAATGAACTACCTCAAAATTGATATAATTTGCTAATAATGCACTAGCTCTGACACATGATCCTTAAAGTGATTTTCTCAAACAAAGATTGATGCATATCATCAATCAATTTCTTCTTCATATCAAGGAATCTACGGTCAGTTTAGTGCATTACAGTTAACTTGCTGCAGAGATATTATTGAACTTGGACCAAAGCTTAATACTTCAGTTTGGGCCAATAATCATCCATATATCTAGCATCTATTCGACTCATTTGAAAGAGAAAATAACAGCATATTCATGCCATATGGCCACAACAAATAAAATAAGAGAGCAACTTCAGATGTCTCATAGTGGAGGTTAAGAAATATGTTAGATCACAATGAGGAGACAGTGGTAATCAATACATTAAATGCCTGTTAAAATATTAAATGGCTGGACTATTCTGATATTCTTACCTTATGTGCATACTCCACATAAGTTTCATGAAAAAGCTTGAAATACTGATGCAATGTTGATCTGCCTTCAATTGAATCAGGTGAAACCGAACGTAAATTTGGATACGCCTGAGGAACAAGTACCATCTTTGGCCCACTAAGTAATTCTTTGCTAATGATAGTTGGTATGTCTCTTTCTTTTGATTCATCCTCCAATTGAATGGATTTTTTCTCCATATCAACACCTGCTGGCAGCAAGAGGTTCCACGTTTTTGTCTCTAGCACAATACACTCTTGAGAGAGAGTGACTGCCACAATCCATGAATATCCAAAGGAATCTGACAAAGACACAAAACCGCAAAGAGGAGATATTGAGGGGCTCCCACTCTGGCATGTATTTAGAACAGGATGCACAGAAGGAGTTCTCATTGTATCATCCTTGCCATTTGCCTGACTTGTGAATGGAAGAAAATGCAACACTATTGAATCAATCCCTCCATCATGAAGGGAATATATTCTTTCTGGCATAAGAGGATCAACGAACAGTGCAATATTATAACCACATTCCACTCTCCGTGGCAGAGCCAAGTCAACAATAGCCAGTCTCAGCAGTGGTGGTGGATTGCCCAACCAGACAGTATGATCAAGCTTCTCCGGGAGGCCACAGGTAATTGACTCACAAATCATAGCAAGGCCAAGAATATGGTCATGGGAATCAACACGAAGACGAGGAGGACTACCAGCAATCCAGACAGGCTGGATCTCATCAGCCAGAGCATCTATCTGTAATTGCCCACCACTCCAAGCAGTTACCAATATTGTGTCTTTGCTGACAAGATCATAAAGAAAACTAACTGCACGGCCTTCACATTCTGCACTATGACCAACTGAATCTTCATTCCCACCCTGACCTACTGTTCGAAGTGGTCCCTAGAAAATCAGAACATAAAGAAGTTTGGTCTATCATACATTGCAACAAATGGACCACTGTCAAAGGTAACTTCCCAGCTACTAATAAGACAACTGATAGGAGTATAACTAAAATTATATGCATACCTGCAGGATAAGAGATGCATCAAATTGAGCATAAGCATGGGCTCTTAGCACAGACAGGTTTTCTGCTTCTTTTTCTTGGTTTTGTAACTCAGGGAATGTTGCTTCCAACCATAAGATTGCCAATTTAGAATTACTAGCAGCCTTGGAGTTCGCTGATTTGAGCCCAAATGTATGGGCATCATTGTATATTTCCAATACAGATTCTAATATAAAGAGACTGTACATAAGTAGAAAAATCAATCACACAAATGTAGAAGGATCAATGAGTATCACACAAATGTAGAAGGATCGATGAGTAGCATATAATCAATTTTACCAGAATAACAGCATCAAATCATCAATTAACATGAATTCATTCAGCATCACATATTGGCAATATCTGTGGACAATTAAAATCCAGAAGTTTCTACTTGTAAACCAGAAAAAGCTATGACTAGCAAAATAACAGTTAAATTAATGATTCTAACAATGATCACTGAGCACCTTCCACATTCTCAGTTCTTAAATTGTACACTAAAGTCTGACGCTTAAAAGGTTGGAACAAATCCCACTTTGGTCCCTAGTCCTCACCACTTCAACTGAAACTCATTATAAGAAGTGATGTCCAATTGACATCAGTGATTTTTTTAGTTTGAAGTAATTCTGGATGAACTTGCTTATGTTGATTATGTACAAATCAGCTAATACCGTAATATGCTTATGTGTGATGATATCTTATTTTCTTAGCTTCAGAGAATAAGTATCAGAAAAGGTGCCATTGCCAATCTTTTTTCATCATACAGGTAAACTACATAGAAGGCTTCTCTAATAGAAATTTTACTCCAAGGAATCAGACTCTTCATTTGCTATTATCTTTATTGCATTATTTGCTTTGTAGAAAGGAGATTATAGCACTGGTATAGTTACCCATTGACTAATAAACTTTTTAGGGTGGACAAGGAAGGGATAAGTCTGCCCTTCAATTAATTGACAGTGGCCTCATTTAAGGGAAAGAAGACAGAAATAGATAGAATATGAGGTGTTAAATACCTTCCAAATGGAACAACTGGGCAAAGGATGTAAATAGCTCCATCACTATACAAAATAAAAACCTGCTCAATGGCACAAGAATTAAAATAAGAACAAAACAATAGTAAAGCTGTAAAGCCACTAATGTTTAAAATAGAGAAAAATAAGTATTTATCAGTTTTTAAAAAAAAAAAAATCAGCAACTTAAAAATCAATGAACTGTAGACATCGTACTCCTTTTAATAGAATAAAATTTCTAACCATGTAGATTACTAATCAAGATACAACATACTAAAATTTTAATAATATCATAGAGTCATAAACCACAGGCAACATTTAGAGAGGAAAACCAATTATGGTGTATGTAGGGTAAAAAGTAATTAGCAACAATTTCATAATATGTTCTATTAAAAATTCAAAATAATAAAAATCTCATATGGCATCCAAATATTCAAATTGAAAAGGTTAAAGTACAATTTTTGTTCTTTAAGTTTGAGTCAAGTTTCAATTTTGTCCCATACTAAGTTTCAAAGTAGAATTTTCGTTCTTGAAGTTTGAGTCAAGTTTCAATTTTCTCTTTAATTCGTCCAATTTTGTCCTATACTAAGCTTCAAAGTTATCCTAATCTATAACACCATTAACTTGAGTGACGGAAATTGCATACTTGGCACTTTCTTATGCCAAAATGGCTTTTTTTTTTTCCTACGATACATGAGGCATCTTAGTCATCAAGCATTCTCCTTTCCTGTCGGTCATAAAGTCTTCTCTCTCTCACTCTTCTTTCCTCCATTAAAATTGAAACCAAAACTATATTCACCTGCTTCTTCCTTCCTATTTTCATGTTGTTCCATCATTCCCTATCTTACACCCATTTTCTCTCCCAGCATTGAATGCCTCCACAGCAATGACGTCACACTGGATCCCACCAGATCACACAACCCCCTTACCTACATACAGAAACAGGATCTCACTCTTCAGCTGCAGCAATTTAAAAAATACATATATTTCCCCCAAAAACAAATTTACCAGCATGTCTTTCTTTCCAAAATCAAAACCATTCACTCCTTTTAGTATTCTTATTCTGATATTATATAAATCCTCCTCATTTGACTCATACCCATCTTTTATTTTATCTACATATCTGAAATTTGAGTAAGCAAAGAACGGATGGGTTGCTTTAACTGCTTTAAACCTCACATGAAGTTTGTGCAATGGAAGGCAAGAACCCTAAAGTCTTTAATTTAGGGATTTTAATGGGGGAAAGAGACAATAGGCCTTTTGGGTCTGATAAAGGGACTAAATGGCCAGAGACACATAGGTGAATTCCATCAATTCTGTTAACAGAGTTGACGACCAAATTAAACTTTTAGGACAAAATTATACTTTAGCCCAAATGAAAATGTATACCAAATGAAAAGACTAACAAAATCCAAATGGATTACCACCATCAATTTTAAAGCAGAAAAGCAAAGTAAGAAAAGTATCCAAAATGTAGAAGTGATTAGAATATCAGCAGAACTTACACTGAAACTGTCCCATAAGTGGTCACCCCCAAAAGAAAAATCAACTGGGCACATTGATGAGGCATTTCTGGATCTGCCTGGACCCACAGGCTGCAAATAATATTCTTGCTCAGGTTGCAATGGATTCAGAGCCAAATTAAAAAGCCTACAAAGATTTGTTGACAAATTAAAGGGCCAGCAAGACAATATAAGTATCAATTAAAACCAAGAAATAAAAGCTAAACCAAAAAAAAAAAACACATAGATAGGAACTTGAGGGTTTCAACATAATTTTTTAGGGTTAAATTCAGAGTTGAAAGTTTAACAGAAGGGGGGAAAAAACAGATGTTATGATAAGTTTTGACTGGTAGATATAAAAGTATTTAAAAGAAATCTTCAGTAGTCAAATGCAATTGCCATTGCAAAGATATTTGAACATCAAAAAGTCAAAATGAGGAGATGAGAGGAATGTTAATTGATACTTAATTTTAAGCAAGCACTGGCTCATGTTAAAGGCCTGATTTGAATAGTATAGAATTACATTTTTAACACGTTCAGACTTCAGATGGAGTTTGTTCATCGTAGATCAGAGTCAATAAAATAAATTAATTGAATGTTATGAGGCATAAAATTGTCAGAGTCTAGGAATGTTCTTATACATTATTATAGATAACAGTTCAGTATTTTAAAAAAAAAAATCATAGGGGGGTTCAAATGAATAATTTTTGCATAAAGTATACAATGTAACTAAACTTGAATACAAAGTATATTCTAAAGTTTTATATCTCAGCTCATCATGAATTCCTTCATTTTTCCGATTCTATGTCAATGTCTTTATTGGTCTATTGTTAACCAGGATAAGCACCCATTCACCAATCAACATTCAAGCCAGTAGCAAAGCAATCTACAACAATATGTCCATAGATCCCCCCCCCCCCCCCCCCCCCAAAATAAAAAAATAATAATAATACAATAAAAAATGAGAAAATATACCGGAAAACTGAGTCAGAAGAAAGAATTCCCACATGACTATCACTGTATGGATGCCATAAAGCTTTTAGTACACGTAAATCATTGCTACTCTTGGAATATGTTTGTAAACCAATCATAATAGTCCTGTGATAAGATACCCAAAAAGGCAGGTTAAAAAAATGGCAACATAAAAATGTAAGATACAACTCTTTAAAATGGCAAGACATGGCTCATAACTTTGACATCAGGAATCTATACCTAAGATAAGCATCTAATTTCTAATTATACAATATACCTTAAAATTCAATGCTAATATTAAAGATCAGATAAAAATAATTTGGAATATTTAATTTTTTTACCAAGTGACAAGTACTAAAGAAACACAAGATAACCAGAATGTATGCAGGTAATTGCAAGAGTTGTATAAACTACAAACTATAAAGCACTACTCATAGGAATAATAGCACCCAAAAATTAGCTACAAAGGTCAATGTCCCTATTGCTAGTAGCATAAGGTGCGAACAGAAAACATATTTCCATTTCCATTTGTACCTGCAAATCAAATTTACATCCTTTTTTGATGTACGTCCATACAGATACATAACACACAGTCTTTCAGAACCAAAAAGAAGTAATGCTGATCCATTCCTGTTGATAGAGATTTTGTGGATAGCAAAGTTGATCTCCAAGTCTGCTTGCAATACCTATTAAAGTACTAGCATTCTTAATTAAGCAGTTCAAACCAAATGCATAGAAAAACATATGAGTTATTCTAGCTTTTATAATTAAGCATAAGCATTTACAACTAGTGTGCCTAGTATGACTCAGAATACAAATTGTTTCAACCATTATCTCATAGCCTCCAAATCAAAAATAAAACAAAAATAAGAAAAACAAAGGTCTACCCAAGTCTTCAGAACTGTATCATAATTCACAAGTTCCAGACTCTTGTGTGGTGTACACTATATGAACTATAAGTCACTAATCTATTACGACTCATCTCCTAATTTTACCAAATCATTTATAGTTTCTTGCAGGCGAATGCACCAATTATAATCCCACTTTCATTCTGCTTCCTCTTACAGTCTTTTACATGTTATATAATACAAGCACAAACAGTTAACGCCATCCTTTCTTTACATGTGATATCCGCTCCATATTGGTTAGTCATACACTGCTAGCCCTACCATCCAGTACCAAATGATGGGGACTCTTGAGCGTACTCAGTCCAACATTTTACCTCATTAAGAAAGATTGATCACTACGAAAGGCTAAGGTTTTTGCAGACTAATTTGTTCAAGTCCAATTTCGAACTACATATTTTAAAAAAATTGTTAGAAGACATATAAACATCTTGGGGTGTGTTTGGTTGGGGGTTTTTGGAGGGGAAGGGAGGGGAATAAGATATTTGGTTGGATAAAATTGGAGGGGAGGGGAGGGAAGTGGAGGCAAATTTCCCTCCCCTCCAAATTGGGGGGTTTTGGAGGGGAGGGGAGGGGACCCATTCCATATCGAAACTCAAGCAAATGCTTGAAGTTTGAAATGGGCAGAAGAATTTTAAGCCTTCATCTCAAATCTTCCATCCTGCTCAATCTTCAAATTCCATTTCTACTTAAACTCAGCTACAACAACTCCCTCACTTCTACTCCACGCTCAGAGTCAATGGTTTTCAGCCCAAACACTTTCGCAAGAAGGGAAAAGAAAAAAGAAAACCTAATGTGGCAACTGTAGCGAGAGTGAGGAGGAACCTTAGAGGGGGAAGCAGCGAGTACAGAAGTAGGATCAGGCTCGCCCAGCCGAAGAGACAGACGATGGAGGCAGTTGGTCTTGGGGTCCCAGAAATAGAGGCGAGAGGTTCCATCCCAGGCCACCAGATTTCTGGAAAGTGCAACGCCGGCATCGCCGTCTGTGGAGGCATTCGTGGCGGCGAAGACTGGGTGTTTCTCAAGTGGAACCCAGTCTACTTCTTCTTTCGGGGTTGTCGAGCGCCTCTGCTCCGAGTTCGTCTCCTCCGTGTCCAATGTAATCCTCATCACCCTCCGTACCACACACCACCAAGTGTTTCTTCTTCCCTGGACCTGAATTTGCGAACCCCGGCTGGTTCTCTTCCCTGAAAAACGCTCGTCGGTTCGGGATGCGTCAAAACGACGTCATTAATAACTATTGTTTTTCTTCCCTGAGAATGGATTTTGTTTCTGATACAACAAAGGGCTTGTGACCTCGAGGAATATCTTTCCGTTTTCTTTGACGTGAGGTTTTGGATCGGAGCCAGGTTCTCATGCTTTCGTTGGGCCTCCAAGGCCCAATCAAATTTGAATACAAAAATATCATGAAAACATGAAGCCAAACATTAACACCCTATAAAGTAGAAAAAAATATAGAGAATGAATCTTTTTCTACATTCTATTGGATAGCCAAATTTTGTTTGAACTTAGAAAGGGAGAAGAAATATATTTTCTTTATATAAACATGTGAATCAAAAGTAATTATTATATTTAATTTATGCAAATCTATTATGCTTTGTTGTCATTATTTTTTTTAATTATTTTTATCTAAAAATACTAGAATTATTTTTTGATTTTTTTATTATTAAAACACTATTTTTATTTAACTAAACATATAAATAAAGTAATATTCTTATTCTTTTTATATTATATTAAATATAATTATATCATTTCATTTATATCATCATTTTCTTTTCATTTTCATACTTAACAATTCTATGTATGAAAGAGGGTGTAAGTTCATTAGCTAGTAAAATTCTCAAAAAGGAAAAAAAAAAAGGAATAAAAATGGCCATTATTATTTTTCTTAAAATTTATAGCCCTTTAAAGGATTACCGAAAAAAAAAAACGCATGGTCCAATACCCCCAGAACGAACGTGAGGGAAAAATAAAAGATACGCACCAATGTAAATATTTTATTATCATTAAACTAATAAATCTAGCATATAATTAACTTAGTGGATATACCATGGCATGCGCTCTATTAGTCGTTACATTAAGTGCTAAGAAAGACGAGACAAAGAATATATCATTTTAAGCCATTTAATCTTCTCATAGACATGACTGGTGAAACGAAATTATTTTGAACTTGTACTATGGGAAAAAGAGTTAATTAGTCCCCGGACATTAGTTGTCACATCATCATCACTTGATACTCACAAACCATTCGGGATTATACATTGATAATTTGATACTTTACACTTTCTATTTCATATACACGAAACAGATGAAAAGAAAAAAAAAAAAGATGATATACTTGTGTAATGGCCTACGGCGTAGCTCTGTAGTATATACATACTTAAGCACCAATCTGCAACTTTATGTATCATGGTGACTGAACTATTCTTTGTAACTCTATTTGGTATTTTTAGTGTTAGCTTTTGCTCTTCAGTGTCAAGGTGGCTCGCAATCCTTCGGATAAACCTGTGCCAAGAAAAAAGGAATGGCAATTAGACTTTGGCTCACAACAACAGCACTATTTCTATTCACAACAAAAAGCAGCACAACTTTTTTTTTTTTTTTTCCTTTGAATAGGATAGTATAGTTACCTGAGCATCCCTTGAAGCACTGAAGAATACAGTTGAAAATCTCTCTATATATATTCGGCTGATATTTACTCTAATATTTTGTTAGTGCTTGGGTAGGTTCACTTGACTCGTTCTTCTTGAAGAATCTTCGGATACCTGGGATACCCATTCTTGCAAGCTGAAATCTGCACCCATATCAATAGTACCATAATTATTTTCTTTATCATCTTAATTTAATTTGTTTTAAATAAAAATGTAAATAAGGCATTTTCGAGGATGTGGAATTGTAAATGCATGTGGCACGTGATCAAATAGATAGGTATCTTTTTTTTTTTTTTGGATGAACTAATAGATAGGTATCTATTTGTATATTATATTATACGATGTCGGCCACCACCATTTTTATGCAGATTCTCATAACACAAACCTTAATGGGATTTTTATGACATTCAAAATACAAATGAGATTCTCTCCTGTGCTATATTTTATGTTAAATTTGGACTGCTTAGATAAATTTAAACCGTCTAAGTCTACTTTTTTTAAAAAAAAAAAAAAAAAGATGTAAAATATAAATTAAAAATAATCTTTCAACTGTAAATTTCAAAAAAATAATATTTAAGCTTAAAAAAAATGGATCTGGGGTCCAGACTCCATGAGAGAAGTAACGGAGAGGAAGCCAAGGAAGAGGATTGGATTGTTCAAAATAACATGATTCACATGGGAGACAGAGACCAAGTCTTCAAATCACCATGTTTATGAACATCAAGTTGATCTCAGGGGTAATCATCATGTGCAGCCAGTCTCATTTCACTCGATTATATTAAAGAAAAAAATGAACATATCAAGCCAAACCAACCACGCTGGCCAATTTATCCCCACCTAACTCATTTTATTAGTTTTATAAAATTATTTTATAAAAATTTATTTAAAAATTTAAAAAATATATAATTTTACAAAAATTTATTAAAAAATTTTATTTTTTTAAAGATTATTTTATTATTTTTATCAAAAATTTAAAAAAAATGGTCCTAATATGGACAAATCTAAGCTAGACTGAACAAAGTCATTAAGCTTACAAAAAAAAAAAAAAGAAATCAAATACAAAATTAAGTTGGACACCAGACTAAATTAATACCCCACCTGACCTCACCTATAATCACCTCTACTTGATCTCATATTATAAATTATGACAAAAATTGTAGATTTTGACAATTTGAAAGAGTAAATTTAACAATAAAGAAATTCTTTTTTTTTTAAAGAAATTTTTTTTGGGGAAAATCTTTGAATTTTCATATTAAAATTATACTCAATAATCTTCCTTTTAAATGTTCTCGCCAAAAAGTCCAACATCCCCCCTTCCCTACATCCCCTCCTCAATTTCCCACCAACTCAATTTGGCTGCCTTGAAAAGTCAGTATATTTATAAATATAGCCGAAAGCCGAATATGATGACCAATTTGAATTTGGCCATGTCGGATCCAAAGGATTCAAAATGAAAATGAATTTGGTGGTGTGCTTCACAAGAACAAGCGATATTATCATCTAATTATTGACCTTCCAGAAGAGTAACATTTACTAAACCCATAAAAATCAAAGTACTATTCGCCCCCATTAATTCCACCATCTGCGGTGCCTAATAAAGTTTCCTTTGGAACCCACTAAATTTCGTATCAATTCCCACCATTTCCGGTATCCACGCGGAAAAAAATTCAGAACTAATCCGATTTCTCATAAAAGAACCTTCTAATTTCTAAAAATTATGCTATTCCCCAAATTTATCGTCTTTTTCTGTGGAAGTGGAGTAGAGATACTTACAGCTTCAATGTCAATTTTGTAAACCAAAAGCTTTCGTCTTTCTCTGCAACTTGTTCTATAAGCCACAACGATATGACCAATAGCCAAAGCACACGAACACACAAACAGAGCTATTTCGATGGCCCTCACATGGCCTCCTCGATATGAATCCGGGAGGCTGAAAACATACACAGCTTTCAGCGACACAAAGATCAGAGACAAAACAGAGCACATCGTCGTTATCCCCAAATAGGGTCCCCGCGAAAGCCTTGGCCCATCGCACCAACTATAAACACCTAGAGAAAAGCCATTAATAAACAGTCAAAAAAAGAGGAAACAAACAGAGTATTGCTTCAAAAAGTTTCAATTTTTTTGTATGCAAATATACTCACAGAAGATGAGGAGGGATCTTATGATGGACACGAGGGGGATATCGATGAGGGAGTATCGGAAATCGTAGTTACGGAAGTGGGAGAAGAGAGTTTTCCGGGAGAGAGAAAAAGGAGAGAGAGCAGACAGTAGAGCAGAAGGAAGAAGTGCATCGGCGAGAACAAGAAAAAGCGGAGCCGAGAAAAGCAAAAGCGATATGAGCATGGTGACCAAGAAGAACAGAATCTTGAAACCCCTTAATATCCTCTTGGATCTCTCTTCCTTCGAAGAACCCATGTTTGATTGATCAATTCCTCTCCAATACTTCCAATTTTCCTTCTGTTTCTGGGCTTAAGAGAGATATATGTATGTAAAAAGGAGGAAGAAGCAAGAAGAGCCCAACTAAACGGGAGGGAAAAGCTTAAGAAGAGGGTGGGAAATAAGGAGAGAAGGGAAGGTGCAGAGTTTTTGACCGAAGTTGTCGACTCTGTGAGTGACGATGACATACCAGGAACTTTACACGCGGACCCTTAATGGAGACGTTTTCAGTCCGCTAGCTTACCCCCAGTACGCGCGGTATACTCAACGTCCAACGGCAATACCCGAAAAGCTTAAACGACAATTAACTATAATTTCGATTTAAGGTTACTTTATGGTGGAGGATGATTCTCGGTGAATTACTCTCTATCAAGCACAGTTTTAGATAGTGTGACCATGACACGTGTCACATGAGTTGATAGCCACGATAATCTTACCCCACTTATACAGCAAATCCTCCTGTCCCATACACATTTGAGAAAGGGATATTGTTAGTTGTAATTTTTTATATTTTTACTATTAAAATTTTTAATTAAAATATGATATATATATATATATATATATATCATTTTTATGAATAATAAAAATAATTCTCTAATTTGTGCATTTTTATTGTAATATTATTAAAAATTTATATATTTATCATATTTTAATTAAAGAAATTTATATCAAATATATAAAAAAATTATATATTTTCATGCAAAAATCCTTTAATAAACTGTCCAATTATTTATCTATTAATTTTAATATTAAAATTTTTTCTGTGCAGCACAAAGGCATTAAGCCCAACAAAGGATCCGTATATGAAAATATTTATGGGTAGGAATTATGATTTTTATTTTTAAGCTTACATTTATCAAATGGAAAAAAAAATTATTGAATTTTATAATTCTTGGACTGGATTTATTTACCCATAATTTTTTAAAATAAATAATTTTTTTAAATTAAAAATTATTTGCATAAAATTTGTTCATATAAAATTATAATAAAAATAGAAAGTCTGAAACAATTATTAAGATAATTCAAAGAGCATATAATGCTATTTGGATAGTAATTTTATTTTTTACAATATTTTATTTTAATTAATATATAAATATATGTATAAATATAATTAAATAAATATGCATATACTATAAGTTGGTGGATATCATATTATTCATACTCAAACTTTCAAAATACTCATAATAAAATTCTCATACTCAAATCTAAACAAATAATTTTTACAGATTCTCACAATATTTTGCCCATCTAGATCGCTTTCTACAAGGTTTTGATATATCTTTAATGTTTTCCAGTGAACCCGCGGGTAATCATATAATTATGAGGGGTTCGGGTAAAGTGTGGTATTTTGAATGTTATACTTTTTGTATTTAGTGATTAGTATTTACGATGATTCAAAATATTTATGAGATTTTAAATATTATGATATGTTATATTTTAGTATACTCAAAATATCATAAAATCAGAAACAATAACATACCAAATGTTTCCTCGTTGGCTAGAAACAAGAAACACCATTAATAGTGACAATTCTTGGAAAAAATTTTGTTTAAAAAATACGTAAAATAAGGATTATTGCTGTACCAAAAAGAAAACTAGGTCTATTAGACCATGAAAACACATTTTAACCATGTCGTAATTTATAAAAGTATTATTAATAGATTGACATGTATTATTGTGCATGTCAAGAAACTAGGTTTTACTTACTGTCTTTATTGGCGAGAGTAAGGATTCTCTTATTTAAGAATGTTGTGTTGTATGATTGGTTAAGAATGTTGTGTTGTAATTGACTAATATTGTTGCGAAAAACAAATAATAGACATCTAAAATCATATTTAATAAAAATGTAATGAAAGTGGCTTGAATTGTATTAATTATTTGGTAAAATATATTGTAATGACTTTAAAATTATCAAAATAAATTAATATACATTTAATTAAGGAAAGAGTAACATTTGTATTTATTATAGAATTTTTAAGTATTTTATATTATTAACAACTATAACAACTGCGAAAATTATCACTTGAATTACTTCTTAACAAAAGTAACTTTTAAAAAATACCAAAAAGTCATAAAAATATTAATTAAACATAATAAATTCACAAATTTTGTTATACAAAAAGATATAAATAAAAATTACAATATTCTCAAAAACAGCGATCTAAATTATGTGATGGTTATACATGTTAATGCATTCACTTGTAAAATAGTTTCAACTTTCAACCATAAAGTTGAAGAAAGAAAAACTCAAGAAGTAAGGAGGAGGTATACTCGGGTGGTTCTTATATGAACTTCACTTCTCTTTTCACGTGTGTCTCTAATTATATTCTATAAAGTATTTAAAGGATTCAATTTTTTTTTTGTTTACATCATTATTTAAAAAAATTAGCTAAACTCGATTTATAAATATTACTTAGACTACATTAGTTGTAGATAAATATATAAATACGTTAATTTTTGTAACATACTAATATGTTCATTTTTACTAATTTCATATTCTTATTTTTAATATATTAAATTTAAAAACTGCAACCAATAAAAGATTTTTTCTTTTTTGGGGTCTGCGTTTACAGTAGTCAAGCAGCCCCATATGTACATCTTGAGTCAAAGCATTAGAAAAAAAATGGTGCCTCATAGTCTTATGTTTCCCTTAATCTCCGTGAGATATTTAAGCAGCCTTTAATTGTTGATATTTGAAACGAATGATTAATAAAATTGTTAAAATAAAGCAAGGTATGAATAATCCAAAGGGGAAAAGACATTAAAAGATTTTCAGACACCAGCTAATTCGGCTGGATACGTGTGGCTGCAAGGATGATGGTTGAATCACAAATGTCACGAATACAACGAGGGTGGCCCCTTCGATTCTATAGCAGCCATCTTTCCCTCTCACAAGCAACCCCTAGTAGCTGTTTTTTTCCCCTTTGATTAGAGACATTTTTCCGTAAGTAGTGTCTTCATCAAACATCAATATCTTCGATAAAAAAAAAAATCGAACATCAACATCAAAAGTCATTTAAAATTTTCATCCAACTTTTTACCCTTTTTTTTTTTTGTTTAATGCGTTAACACTTGCCTTGTCCCAGAGACGAATTTTATGAATAAATTATTAGAGTAAAAATTAAAAATATTTAACATGTATATATATTAATTAAAAATTATATAAAAGTTCATTATTTTTAAGTTTGAGTAAATTATATTTAATATTTTTTATTTCAAAAATATTATTAAACTCTCTTAACATTTGGCATATGTTATAAAAATCTTTTAGTTATATATTTTTTGCTGAAATGTTTATGCTAAGCTTTGGTACAAAAATAAGATATTATTTTTAATATGATAGTAAAGATAGTTAAATAATTTTTTTAATAAATATACATTATAAAAAAATTAACTTGAATGATAAAAATATAGAGTAAGAAGGTCACTGTGACCCATATAAAATAAAAAAAAAAAAACAATTTTCATGGGTCATGATTGAGTAATAGTCGTGACCCCTAAAAAATTTTTTTTAATATAACATGGGTTATGGTTATTGTTCAACCTGACTAATCTTACACGTTATGTCAAGATCAAATTTTGACCCTAACCCAATGATAGGTTAATACATGTGGCAGCAAATGAAAGGAGGTTTATGGATTATATTGCCACGTGGATGAATTTCATTGGAAGGAAAAAATACATTATCTTATAACCATTGCAGTTTCTTTCTCTTAAAAGCTCGTTCATCTTCCATCTTGGCTTATTTCTTCATCCGTCCTCACTTCTCATTGTCATCCTCCTTCTTCTACATCTTCCTTTATTCTATATTCTCTATTTACATCTTCCTTCCCTTGTGGTTAAAAGAAAGAGAGTGAGTTCCAGTCATTCTATCACAGAAGCCATTTTTTACAAAGAAGAACGTGAGAAAAAAGATTTAGAGGAGAAGAAATTAGTCACCCATTCACAAATTTGTGGTATTTAATATATTTTAATTTTTTTATGAAAAATGTGATTATATGTAATCAAATTTTAAATTTAAAAAAATATTTTTTTTTAGTGATTTGAATATAACTGTGAATGTAATTATATTTTATTTGTTACAATATAATTACATTGTAGTTAAAATATGAAATTATTTAATATTGTAATGAAATTTTAAATTTCAAATATATATATATATATATATTTAGTGGTTTGAGTATAAATGTAAATGAAATATTTTTTTTTTTGGTTAAAATGTAGGTACATTGTAAGTAGAATTAGAACTTTTGTGAAGATGCAAAATAAAATAGAATTGTTTAATATTTTGTGTAGAAACAAGGGGAAAAAATAAAACGTTTTGGAAAAAAATTATATGAAAAAAATATGAAAATATTGTTTATTGTATGATATGATAATAAAATATTATTATGAAAATATAATATGAAGAAAGTGAAAAAAATGCTATATAAATATTGTAAATGGTATATAATATATTAAACAGTTTATTTTATAAAAATGCTATGTAAATATTGGATAAAAAAAGCACAAAAGAATTAAAGTTGTGAAAAAATATTGTAAATAGTATAATATGTGAAAATTGAGGAAAAGAATAATGTTATAAAAGTAGAATGATTAAATAATGTAATGATAGTGGAAAATATTTAAATATTGGAAAAAAGTTTTAAAAAATTATGAAAATATAATTTAAAGATGTTTAGAAGAAATAGCAAGAAAAAGTATTGTGAACAAAATATTAAAAAAGAATTATAAAAATGTTGGACAAAACATTATGAAAAAATTACAAAAATATAATATAAAAAGAAATGTTTAAAAAATATATAATATGAAAACATATTGCAAAAAAATATTATAAGAATTATAATGTAGGCAAAATAAAAAAATATATAATAGCATAAAAATAGTATTATTATATAATTTTTTAATATTGGATGATATTATAATAAAATATGATAATATTGCATAAAATTTTATGAACAAAATTATTAAAATATAAGATGACAAAGACAAAATAATGTTTAAATTTTTTAATGAAAAAAGTATTGCGAACAAATATTATAAAAGACTAGAAGTAATGTAAAAAATAATTGTAAAAATTTAATATTAATTTTATGCAATATTATAAAAAACATTTTGAAAATAAAATATAAAAAAATATTTTACAAAATATAAGATAAAATAGTAGTGTGAAAAATTGTTTTAAAAGACTTAAAGGATTGTTAAAAAATATTATAAGAAGTATAATATAGAAAAAAATGAAAAAATATAATAGTATCAAAATAGCATTGTTAAATAATTTTTTATTGTTGGACATAGTAAACTATGATAATAACACCATAAATTTTTATGAATGAAGTTATCAAAATATAAGATGTAAAAAATGTATTGTGAACAAATATTACAAAAAGATAGAAGTAATAAAAAAAACTATTGCAAACATTTAATAATAAAAAAGTATATATATGAAAGGATTTGTTAGAATTATATTAATTGGTAATGGGAAAAATATATAAGTTGAATAAAAGATTTTAGTTGTTTATAAATTTTGTACAATGTTTTGGATGTTAGTGGCAGTATTGCTCGGTTTAGTAAAATGAATAATAGGAAAGAGATTATATGCTTATATTAAAATGGATAAATATGCAAAATCAAAGAAAGTGCAATGTTTATTGTAGATACAATTGATGTAATAACTGTCGACTATGACATTTCATTGAAAAGGTAAAAACAAGAGGTTGCAAACCAATTACAGATAGATTTAAATCAACATAGTCACAGGTATACCATGACACTGTGAGTACATCTTCTTCCACAATGACACACACCCATCATGATATAGCAAATCCATCTTCTTCCATATCACCTGTGCATTTTGCTAATTTCAAAGGTGTAAGCTCCTCATTTTATATGTCATGGGGTTCCGTTCCTTTTACACCCTTATTCTCAAATCAAATAATGTATACTTTTGGATTTGCTTTAGGGTCTTCAACATGCATTGGATCATAATAGACGGGAGATATCACATCACATTAGCTAATTTCTCCAATTCAATCCCCCTAATTGAATGTGAATCCCATGCCCTACCAACATGTGAGAGAAGAAGGGAACAGTGATAATGAAGCATATGAAAACGAGGGCTATAATGAAGAAGTCGAGTAGGAGGCCGAGGTACAAGAGGCAGAAGAAAAACAACATCCTACTCGATGACGAAGCCGACGATTAAAACCATGGACTAGATGTGGCATAGGAAACCATTTTTTTTAACGTTTTATTTGTTTGTTTACTCATGTTTTTATTTTTCAGATTATTGTAACGTATTATAACTATTTCTTTTCACCGAATGGAAAATTTACTTTATTTCAATATCAAGTTCAATAATACTTTACAATTTTGATTAATTTCTCATTCAATTTTTTAGCACTCTTACTTATTTTCTAATTTTAAGAAATTTTAATCAAATAATTAATCTTCATTTTCCTAAATTAATTTTATGATTTTCATGGCAAATAATTTTTTTATCTCTTATCAATATTTTCATTACGTAACTTACTTCTCCCAACCATTTTTTATAAAAAATAACTTCACAATTATGTAAAAAATAAAATTTAATTTAGAAGTCACATTTAACCCCAACCTTAACTCAACAATAGAAAAAATTCATATTATAACTAGAAAAATAAATTATGACTCCAATACGACAAATTAAAAATTTTAGTTTATTATATATATATATTACATATGTTAGTTATAATTTTCATTACTTTAATATTGAGTTCAATATTACTTATCAAGTTTATTTAATTGTTCATTAAGTTTTTAAAAACTATTACTAATTATCAAATTTTTAAAAAATTAAAATTTATCTCTTTTATTACATTTTTTTAAAATTATTACTAATTATCAAGTTAAAAAAAATAAACTATTTAGTCATTATTTTTTAAATAAATTTTATTTTTTATTATTTTTAAGTTATTCTAATTGATATTTAAATTAACTTTTTTAATATTTTTCATTTATTAAATAATTAAATTATGACAAGTAAAAATTTTCACAAATATCAAAATTTTAAATCTCCACATTTATATTTAATATATAAAGAAAAAGCTAAATAACCGTGAGCAATAATTTTGACCCCCAATTTTTTTTTTAATATGGGTCACAGTTATTGTTAAAATGTGACCCATCAAAATTATTTTTTTAAAAATTTTATATGGGTAACGATTGAGTAATAATCGTGACTTATATAAAAAAAAATTCTTTTCATGGGTCACGATTCTAAAAGAACCATGACCCACTTTTTTTTTTTGGTAAAAAAAACATATGATGTATTTTGGGAAAAAAAATTGATGGCTGTGCATATGAGGAATTTACAATTTGTGCCATTGTTTCAAAGTAAAAAACCTAGATGAAAGAAGTTAACTCCAACAATTATATAAATATTGAATTTAATATATATATATATATATATATATATATGCAAATTGCTCTCTATGAAGGCACTTTTTTGGTTTTGCAAACTTGTAAATTCTTAAACATTTGTATCATGTTAAATGAAAAAGTCTTTTAAGTATCTTTATCCTTCCTTGTATACTTTCTTTTAATGTGTTTAAAAATTAAGGATGTTCGTTGCCCTGCTAGGCCCGAAGGATTTGCCCTAATTAGGTCAGGTTGGAGCAGGCAAAAATATATAAAATAGACAGAATTTTAAACAAAACTATACCAAGTTGGGTTAGGCTATAGGCAAAAACATGTTCTATCTAATCTGATCCAGTATTTACCTTTTTGTTAGTTATCAACATCTTGCTATATTATATCTTTTTTAATTCTTATTTCATTTGACTCTTTTTGCATGTTGCAACTTTTATTATTTATCTAAATTCTCCCTACTTCTTCATTGTTTTTATTATTAATGTATATATTTACTGATATTTTTTTATTGAATAATTAAAATATACATATTTACTTAAGACTAATTATACTAGTATCACTTGTGTTTTGCTTAATAATGCTTGACTATTTTATTATTAAAATTATTTTACTAATAAAAATATGAAAGTTCTAGAAATCCATCATTTTGAAATATAGGTTTATATGTTTGTAAAAAAATATTTTTATATTATAAGTATCAATTCATAAAAAAAAAAATAGCTCAGGCGACTCTAACCCAACATAAAATAGAGCTTATTCGAGTTATACCAAGTCACGAACATAAAAACAAATTTGATATTTTAATCCAACTGGATATCGAACTTACTAAATGCTCAATCCGATTTTATTTATGAACAGCCCTACTAAAAATAATAAGTATTGTTTATTTAAAAAATATCCTCTCTATTTTATTTGTGTTTAGCAAATCTTCCATATAATGATTTTTTCAATCCCTGTCTTTTTTCTGAATTACAATTTTATGATACCATGATTTGATTGTAATAACAGTGTTCTCAGATACCCTCAGTTAACTAAGATGGTGATGATGAGTTTATTAAGTTATTCAGTCTTATACTTTATATTATTTGATATTTGTTGTAATAGGAAGACTTTTTTTAGGACTTTTTCGATGAGCCTGATTTTGCATTGCCATTGCTTTACTGAGTTTCTACAATTTTAATTCATGAGCATCACAGCAGCATATACAAATTTTCTTTTTCAACTTTGGGAAAATATTGTTTCAGCATACTAATGTAAGAATGTTAAGTTTCTTTTTTTCTTCAAAAAAATAATGTCTGTCTTACTTTAATAATAAACTGTAACATGTCTACCCTTTTCCCAGTATGTTCCAGAAAATTTTCATGAAATGTTAGGAAGAGTTATTATCTAAATTTCAAAAAGAAAAAATTTCAACTTGAATTTCAAGTGAAATACCTTTAAAACTGACAAAATTTAAGCTCATATAACCAACTTCTACGAGTTAGTATTATAAAAAATTATTTTCGTTGTCTTTTATTATTTCCTTTTTTTTTTAAATCCCATAAGATTTTGAATTTACATATATGCCCAAATATTCAATTATGGGAGTTAACACATGCTGACCTTCATTTGAAGGGGGAAAAGACGTCATTTCCACATTTATAATGATCAGGTCAAATATAAAAATTTCTAGAAT
The DNA here is from genome assembly GCA_032878935.1 of Erythrophleum fordii. NCBI lineage: Eukaryota > Viridiplantae > Streptophyta > Magnoliopsida > Fabales > Fabaceae > Erythrophleum > Erythrophleum fordii. The sequence goes on from JAVQMF010000050.1 coordinate 19,272,213, forward strand.
TAATATTAGAGGCGGTTAGATATAGTTGAAAGTTGAAAACGGCAACCCAATGGCAATATTACCACGACTTTTAAATAAAATGGAAAGCCTTAATTTTAAATTTGTACCTGCTTGACTCCCAAACATATATATATATATTTTTAATATCACTAATTGCAGGTGAGTCCCTTGGCTTATTTTTAACTCCCAATTTTAAAATAAATAATGCTTCTCATTTTGTTCGCAAATTACAATTTTGCCATTAAACAGTTTTTCTGTGATTTTGGCTGTTTCTTTATTTTCTTTCTGGGGCCAGTATATAAGTTTTATAGAGAATTTATTTTTATGATAGGAGAAACTAGCCTTAAGAGAGTTTCTCGCTAAAAAGTATTAATATGGATAGTTTGCTGTTTTAAGGGAAGTAGATCTAAATTGTTTAGATTAATGTGTTGCTTTAAGGGAAGCATATATGAATTGTTTAGGTTTTAATTTTTTTTATTTTAAAAGAAATAAATCCAAGATAAAATTAATTTTTTAACTTCTATTAGATAGATCATTTACCTGATGAAAGTTGAAATTTTGTTTTCATTTTGAGTTTTATTTTTTTTAAAAAAATTAAAGTAAAAAAAAGTAATTGAAGATAAAAAGATTTTGAAATCTAAATTGTTTAGATCATATTTAAATAATCCATATTTATTCAAGGGAGTAATAGAGAATCCAAAATGAAAAAATATAGCCTGTTTGATTTTTTATTTTTAAAATAATTTTCTATTTTTAAGAACAAGAATTGTTTGTATTTTAATAAATTATTTTGTAAAATATAAAAAAAAATTATATTTTTAGAAACAGAAAAATCAGAATATTTTTTAAATATTTTGTTAACTTTTATTCTATAAAATTAGAGAAAAAACAAAAAATAATGATTTTGCAAAATAATAATTCAAATAGATTATTTAATTTTTTATTTTTAAAATTTGTTCTAAAAAATATTTATTTTAAAAATATTAAAACCCGAACAAAATCAAATAAGACTTAATCTTTCTTATTTAGTGGCAACTCGATTTTCAACACTTCCTAAGTTATGTATTTCTAATTTAAATGGTTTATATTTTTTTAAATTTTTAAATTTTTTATTTTAAAAGAAGCATAATATAAAATAACAATAATTTTTTAATTGCAAACTTTTAAAAAATTAATAATTTAAATTAAAAGAATAAAAATATAAATTATTCAAATTAAAACTAAATAATTCAAATCATTACCTAAAAATGTGCACATATTTTTTGAACATTTAATTTTTTTATTTTGAATAAAGAAGAATATAAAATAAAAATATTTTTTAATTATAAACTTTTAAAAAAAATAATTTAAATTAAAAAAATAAAATTTAAATTTAAATTATTTAAATTAGTCCTAAACGATTTAAATCATTTTCAAAGATTTGTACAATATGTACTTCTCTAGAAAATATAAAAAATTAAGACGCTTATTTAGTGTCTGCATTACGTCCATTGCCTAGCCTAGTTGGCGAGAAAAATTGTTCATGCAATTACCGAATTTGGATTCCCTGCTTTCAATTCTTCTTCTATTACCATGGCTGGATATATATTGATTATTCCGCTGCATTAACTGATATATATGATAAGGTTTTGTAGACAGTGAGAGTATATTTGGTTGAATAATGTAAAAGAAAAAATAATATAAAATATGAGTAAGTAAAATAGAAAATAATTTTTTTAAAAAAAATAATTTGATAATTAAAATATTAATTTAATAAAAAATAAAATAAAAATAAAAATTATATAAATTATGTAAAAAGAATGACAACGAAGCATAAGAATATTAGATGAAACTTAAATTTTCAATAGTATAGTTGGCAGAACCATCGTAGTTTATATTCCATTGAATAAAAGAACTTCCAAAGGATTACGTGTCATGGAGTAGACAACTTTTGTCGTCAGTGTGAAAACCAAGAAAACAAGACTCAAATTGAGATTTCTTTTCTATATAAAATAAAAAAAGCATGATCCTCACATCTTTTACAGTATTTTCAAGAAAACAAAATTAATAAAAACACATTGCAGATAATTAATGTTAACCACGTAAGTCGGAATCAATTAAGCTACCTGGCTTTTGCATATCCCGAAAAATGAGCCTGACATAGGTGGCTCCTTTCCTTGTTGGCCAAGGGTACCATGGCGCGTTGTATTAATGAACCACGCAGGCTACGCGGAGAATTTTGGACGTCAAATTAATTACTAAATAGGATAGATATAGAAAGATATTATTATTATTATTGTTGTTGTTGTTATTAAATATGTAGCACTTTCTAGAAACGGGAGAGGGTGTCACGCAAGGCATAGTCATCTTTTGGATTAAAATGCATATTTTCAAGATTTTGATAAGAAACATCATTGGATAACGTCAAAGGATTTTTTCACGTGGGCCATTGGGCGTAGTCATCTTTTGGATTAAAATGCATATTTTCAAGATTTTGATAAGAAACATCATTGGATAACGTCAAAGGATTTTTTCACGTGGGCCATTATGAGACACAATGGCCCACTTATTGAGCCATTCGTAAATAAAGTAAACATATGAATCGATCTATGAAAGTTAAGATGCCTTTCACATCTATGTTGTCACCCTCGTAATATTGAAGGAGTTCCCAAACTGAAATTATATATATATATATATATATATACATACATGTATATATGTATGTGTTTCACACTCATCAAAATCAAGATTATCAATCAAATACTCTAGATACTTTAGATATAGATATCAAAAACTATCTTACAACTAAAGGAAAAATAAATATTGAAGAACCAATAAGTAATCAAGAAACACTTAAAACTCAACCTCATGAAGAAGATAAATATTTTAACTATGATGAATTTGAAGAATATCAAAAATATATAGAATATATAGAAAATGAATTAAGTAAACCAGAATATATAGAAAATGAATTAATCACACCAGAACCTAAACCACCTGACCCTATAAAACAAGAAGAAATAAAGAATAAGAAGAAGAATAAAAAGAAAAGTAATTCAAAGAAAAAATGGTTATGGCTAAAAAATGCATATAAAAGACAAGTAAGACAAATTAAGAAATTAAAAGCCAAAATCAAAGGAAAAAACTCTTTAATTATTCATAACCTATCATGAAATTTTATTATATCTTAGTTAGATTTAACTATGTAAAATATCAATCGCGAAAGTATCATGCTATGATTGATACTGGAGCAAATATTACCACCGCTAAGTATAATATATTACCCTCAGAATTATGGAAAAAGGACAAACCCATTAGAATGAGTAGTGCAGGAAAAGAAATTCATTTTATCGAATTATCTGCCAAAGAAATACCAATACAAATAGGAGAATATGAATTGAAAATTCCAATTTTATATCAATATAATGAAACAACTCCAGATATAATCCTAGGAATGGACTTTTTAGAGCAATATATGCCCTTACATTTTACCGAAAAGACATTAATATTAACAACACCTTGTAAACATCAAGCATGGGCCATTAGAATCCAAAATCCATTTAATCGAACAGATACAATATTTAGAAAAAAAAAATCAGACAATGAAATTCAATTTATTCCTAATAATAAACCTATTGAAATTGAAGCAAAAAGATCTTTAAATCAAATTGAAGCAAAAAGATCTTTAAATCAAATAATAGGACAAAAAACTATTGAACAAAGATTAATTGATAATTACAGTGATAATCCCCTAATTCACTGGGAAAAATCAAAACCATATGCAAAAATCGAATTACTTGACTATAGTAAGGAAATATGTAGTAAACCTTATCCATGGACACCCACGGATAAACAAGAATTTATTATGCACCTAAATGAAATGAAACAATATAATTTAATTAGGGAAAGTAGATCCAATTATTGTTCACCAGCAATGATTGTTATGAGTCATGCTGAAATTCGAAGAAATAAATCTCGAATGGTTATAAATTATAAAAAATTAAATGAATTAGCTATCAGAAACCGATACCCAATTCCAAAAATTGAACTATTATTTAATTTAATCAAAGGAAAACAAATCTTTAGCAAATTTGATTGTAAATCAGGATTTTTTCAAATCAAATTAGAAGAACCAAGTAAAAAATATACTGCCTTTCTAACCTCTGAAGGATTATACGAATGGAATGTCTTACCCATGGGATTCCATAATAGTCCAAGTATATTTCAAGAATATGTACAGAAGCTTTTATCTCCAATTAAAGATTTTGCAGTAATTTATATTGATGATATTCTAATTTTCTCAGAAAATCAAGAACAACATGAGAAACATTTAGAACAATTTATGACTTTAATTGAAGAAAAAGGAATTAATATTTCACCAAAAAAAGTCGAACTTAGAAAGGAAAGAATAGCCTTCTTAGGACATTATATTTCCTCAAATGGAATAGAATTACAAGAACATATTAGTGAAAAAGTAAACGATTTCAAGAAAATTACATCAAAGAAAGAATTACAATCATTCTTAGGACTAGTAAACCAAGCTAGAAATTTTATTCCTAATTTATCTAAATATACTGCACAAATCTCTAAAATAGCTGGAGAAAAATCTATATGGCAATGGAATGAACAAACCGAGCAAGTTATCCAAAAAATTAAAAACCTATGTAGCAATTTACCAAAATTAACAATCCCAACTCACGACGATATAAAATGGATTATTTACACTGATGCGTCTGAAAATTATTGGGGCGCTGCCCTTTATCATTTAAATTATGAAGAAGAAAAAGAAAAAGAAATTCTTACCAGATATGCTAGTGGAAAATTTAATGACAGCCAAACCAATTACCATTCAACATGGAAAGAATTTTTAGCTATTGTAAAAGCTGTACAAAAATTCGAATTATTTATTGTTAATAATAAATTTATTATTCGCACCGATAATACTCAAGTAAAATTTTGGTTAAATAGAGGACTTCGGACAAACCAATTAGCCGATAAAATGTTATATCGATGGCAAGCCAAATTATCTTATTATGATTATATTGTTGAATATGTCAAAGGAAAAAATAACTTGGTTGCTGATTTTCTTAGCAGAGATGGAGCAATTATCACCTCAAAATCTATCTCAAAGCACCATTAATTATCAAGAGGAGGAATATTGATCCCCTCACATTCATCGAATTATACATTTAATATACCAGTAATCCTCTACTAGAGGAAAAGATGAGTTCATCTCATCAGATACCTATAATCCAATTAATTATCATTATCTAACTTGGACATTTGAGACTCTTATGTCAACAAGTTAGCAACACGAATATTATCTCGAACAATACCATTAAGAAATATCGAAGGGTGAAGAATTGATTTGACAAGGAACTGACAACAAGATAACACCGAAATAACAAAAAGAAAGATGAGATCAGAAGATAACGACATGACCACCGAATAGAATATAACTCCAGAAGAGGTGACACGACAAAGAAATGATCCAAAGATCCGAAAAGTCAAACGAAGACAAAAGGAAGGACGATGACACAACAAAAAGACAAAAAGGACAAAGGACGATGACACAACAAAAAGACAAAAAGGACAAAGGACGATGACACAACAAAAAGACAAAACCAAAAAGAAGAAGTGACCTCCGAATGACAAAAGAAAAGCTGAAGCGACATAAAGAAAAAGAAGATTTGACTCCGAGCCACCGACTCTGACATCTTTAATTATTACTCTTTATCCTTATCTTGAATTATTGTATCGGCAGAGGGATGCCTCTCGCCTATATAAAGCCCTGTAATCCTCACTTATAACACATCGAAAGAGAAACACACATCGAAATCGAAACACATCCGAACACACACACTAACAACTCTGAATTCCTCTGAGAATTTCGAGCACCCTCTCTCTCTTGTACTCCCCAGCATTCATCAATAAAGAATTTATTTTGACATCAAAGGTATGACTAGCTAAACTCTCTCTCCGAAGATTAAGTGTAGTATTCAATTCTTATCCCTCCATATATGAATTGATCCGCCGCTGTGTCAATACTGGAATGAGGATTAGAGATCCTTTGAACAGTAAATTAGAAATGGGAACAGTACGCCTCTGGTAGAAAACGAAGGAAGGCTGTGCTGGACTAAGCTGAAGGGGGAAGGTCTTGGTCTTAACCCCAGAGGGGGAGTGGCCGGCCGAGTGCTGAGTAGCCACTTGTGACCATAGAAAAGACCTCTGCATGAAAAAGGGCAGAGTTCCTTCTATGACCCGGTTTAGTTTCGGTCAACCCTGTTCCTAAGTCTAAATTACTGCATGAATGGGTAGCTGATCTCGCTCATTCCAGGCTGTCCCAGAAATGGTATCAGAGCTTCATGGTATCAGAAATGGTATTATTGAGCTACCTTATTGATATCAGAATAAGGTTTCATGGATGGAAAGATAAGATGTTGAATACGAAACTTAATCTTCGTTTGTTTTAGCTTACAGTCTACCACCTCTGTGTTCTTGCTTACTGCTTACTGCTCTCTGCATATTTTCATATACTTGTTTATTGTTGTTTACTTTTCTGCTTTTGTTTTGCTTTGCTTATTCACCTGCTTTCGTTCTTCACCTTTAAGATCATTTAATTCACCATGAATTATTCCGAGTATAATTATTCTGATTATTTAAATTATAATTATAATTATAATCCGAATTCCGATTATGAATTCTTATCGTTTATCCCTAGAATAAAACCACCTCAACGACTTAAAAACGACATTAAACCCTTAAATATATTCCAAGCCTTAGAAGAATTTGAAAAAGAAGAAAAGAAACAAAATATTCCTCATTATTCTAGTTATTCTAGCTCTGTAGAAGAAGAAACTAGTCAAACAGAAAACAACAAAGAAATTAATATGATGCAAGAAGAACCTAGTAATATTTATAGTGTCTCTATAATTAAATCTTAACATAGTTTGTGCACTAGTTTCGTTTTCTAATATTACTAGATTATTGTCGGTATATTCTACATGTATGGTACTTCGTATTATTTCAGTGTTAATTAAAGCAATTATTTCTATCCATCTTCCTTCTTTAGTTATTTCTACAAGGATTAAATTGTCTAATATTTGGGTTAAATCTATTTCAGGTATCTAATATTTGGGTTAAATCTATTTCAGGTATATTTGGTTGAAGTTCAGCTAGATTGGATCTTATAGGAATCTCGGCTAGTCTATTTGCTTCATAATTACTATGACTTCTAGATCTTAATAGAGGTCTCTCTAAAGGTAGTTCTAGGGGTCGTAGTTCTTGTATACTTCTTCGAGGATTGATATTAATGTTTATATCTGGGGGTGTATTGATTCTAATATTTCGGTTTCCTAATTGATTGTTAAAAGAAATTCTAGGAGTGTTTTCTTCTCCTAACTCTCTTGTTTGGTCTAATTCCAGTTGTAATTGTCTTGGTATAGTAATTCTATTTTGGTCTAAAGGTAATTCTTCTAAGACGGGTATAAAGTGTTTATCTATAGTGATATTTTCGATATTTCTTTTATAAATATTATGTTCGTTAGTACCATTCCAGTTATACTAATTATTCGACTTCCTGGAGGCATTTTTATTCCTCTTAATTTATGATATATTACTAAAGTTCGATTCATATTTGTCTCAGCTCTAGAGATAGCAAAATTGGTATTAACAGTTAATTTTAATTTTTGATATATTAAATTTCCATTTAAAGCTCCTAATATACTGTTTGGAACATTATCAATAATTCGATTATCAGTAATTAAAAGTTCAATTGGTGTATCGATTCCAGCTTTAAAATATGCTTTAATTAATAATTGAATTCCTGGGATATAAATTTCTGTTATTTCATCCTTAATATCTAATTTGTGAATTTCGTTTTCAATTAATGTTTTACTTATGATTGGAATTCTAAGAACTCCTTCAGTTAATGTTGATTCAATTGGAAATTTCTTTTCTATTACTACACAAGCAGACTTTTTTTTTCTTAGATTTGATGAATTTACTAAGTTGTTTCATAATACTGGTTTGAGTTAAATCTTGAGGTGTTAAATCTAATTCTTTATTACGAATTTGATTGTATTGTTTGAGATTGAATTTCATTCTTTTTTCTACGATTCCTTCATTAGAATTTCTTACTTCTTCGAATTCTTCAAATGGTTGATTTTGATTTTGATTATGAACTTCTTCTTCTTCTATATTAGTATTACTAGGTTCTCCATGTATCATATTAATTTCGTTTTTGTTTTCTATTTGAGTTTCTTTTTCTGATTTGGATGTAACTTCGACTTCTACAGAGTTAGAATCTTTGACTTCTACATCGCTAGAATAACTAGAATAATGAGGAGTATATTTTTTCTTTTCTTCTTTTTCAAATTCTTTTAAGGCTTGGAATATATTTAAGGGTTTAATTTCTTTTTGAAGTGGTTGAGGTGGTTTTATTCTAGGGATAAACGATAAGAATTCATTATCTGAATTCTGATTATAATTATAATTTAAATAATCAGAATAATTATACTCGGAATAATTCATGGTGAATTAAATGATCTTAAATGTTAACAGAACTAAGTAAGTAAGAGCAGAGCAAAACAAAAGCAGAAAAGTAAACAAAACAGTAAGTATGAACAGTAATTAATATTTGCAGTGGACAAGAAGGTGGGAAGGTAGCAAGCAAGAGAGTAAGCACACAGAGCAGGTAGACGTTAAGCTAAAACAATCGAAGATTAAGTTTCGTATTCAACATCTTATCTTTCCATCCATGAAACCTTATTCTGATATCAATAAGGTAGCTCAATAATACCATTTCTGATACCATGAAGCTCTGATACCATTTCTGGGACAGCCTGGAATGAGCGAGATCAGCTACCCATTCATGCGATAAGGAGTCTAAATTCAGAAATATCAATAGAAGACTTTTCGGTTTGTTCGAATTCAAAAGGTTTTCGGGTTGTTCCGAATTTGATGAGATTAATGGGAGAATAAAATTTCTCGGGTGTTATTTCTGCGACTGTTGAATAACAGCGCATATACATAGTGTATTGGGTTATAATATTTTTATAGTGTTTGGCTGCTGCTTGGATGGCTGTTGGTAATTGGCTTAATTCGGTAAGCTCTTTTGATGGATAAATACAATGAATTAATCCATAACTAAATAAAGTATGGACTAATTGTGGATTTGTGCCGGCATAAACAACAACTTTATTGATAGAATAATGTGAAATATATTTAATGGTTCGGGCAGATATTTGGAGATGGTTGAGTTTCTCATTAATTAATTGAAAATATTCAAACTGTTTTTGGAGACGATTTTGGTTGTTGTCTGGAGGGCTTGAGGTAGAGGATGATGATATGTGGGTAGTTGGACTATTTGGGTTTGGTTGTTGGGCTCTTTGTTCTTGGGCCCTTTTTACTTCTTATTCGAGGATGGCTGCAAAGGATGGTGTTTGAGGAATATGAGTAGACGGACTTTGTGGTGTAAGTGGTGGTGATGGAGTAGGAGATATACTCATTATTTGGCTTTCGAGGTTAATTACTCGTGCTTCTAACTCATTAACATGGGAATTATAGCTTCCCAAAGTCTGAGTTAAATAATTGATGGAATTATTGATATTATTTAGATTGTTCTTCGTTTGGGATGATAATATACCCAGATGTAATTCGAGGGAATTTACTCGTGAGAATAATTGAATATGAGGGCTAGCACGCTCCTTTTCGAGGGGATTATTGGTATTATTTGTCTGAGATGATTGCTCCATCTCTGCTTAATCAGGAAATGAAAAAGTTAGATAAAATATGAATATACTGGAATTTAAGAAAATAAAATTGATTATGTTTGATACATTTGTGACTAGGATAAAATTTTATGAGAGTAGGTTAATCTTTTTGAGTATAACTACTTGTTGATCAATATTAATTAAAATTCTATCTTTTTGAATTCTATATGGTTTTACATATTCGAGAAAATCTTTTCCTAGTATAATTTTATGAGTTTGATTTTTAATTTCATCTTCAACATTCAATTTTATTTTTATAGTGTCTCTATAATTAAATCTTAACATAGTTTGTGCACTAGTTTCGTTTTCTAATAAAGAAATTAATTAACACTGAAATAATAAGAAGTACCATACATGTAGAATATACCGACAATAATCTAGTAATATTAGAAAACGAAACTAGTGCACAAACTATGTTAAGATTTAATTATAGAGACACTATAAAAATAAAATTAAATGTTGAAGATGAAATTAAAAATCAAACTCATAAAATTATACTAGGAAAAGATTTTCTCGAATATGTAAAACCATATAGAATTTAAAAAGATAGAATTTTAATTAATATTGATCAACAAGTAGTTATACTCAAAAAGATTAACCTACTCTCATAAAATTCTATCCTAGTCACAAATGTATCAAACATAATCAATTTTCTTAAATTCCAGTATATTCATATTTTATCTAACTTTTTCATTTCCTGATTAAGCAGAGATGGAGCAATCATCTCAGACAAATAATACCAATAATCCCCTCGAAGAGGAGCGTGCTAGCCCTCATATTCAATTATTCTCACGAATAAATTCCCTCGAATTACATCTGGGTATATTATCATCCCAAACGAAGAACAATCTAAATAATATCAATAATTCCATCAATTATTTAACTCAGACTTTGGGAAGCTATAATTCCCATGTTAATGAGTTAGAAGCACGAGTAATTAACTTCATTTCTTCTTTTTCAAATTCTTCTAAGGCTTGGAATATATTTAAGGGTTTAATTTCTTTTTTAAGTGGTTGAGGTGGTTTTATTCTAGGGATAAACGATAAGAATTCATTATCTGAATTCTGATTATAATTATAATTTAAATAATCAGAATAATTATACTCGGAATAATTCATGGTGAATTAAATGATCTTAAATGTTAACAGAACTAAGTAAGTAAGAGCAGAGCAAAACAAAAGCAGAAAAGTAAACAACAATAAACAAGTATATGAAAATATGCAGAGAGCAGTGAGCAGTAAGTAAGAACACAGAGGTGGTAGACTTAAGCTAAAACAAACGAAGATTAAGGTTCGTATTCAACATCTTATCTTTCCATCCATGAAACCTTATTCTGATATCAATAAGGTAGCTCAATAATACCATTTCTGATACCATGAAGCTCTGATACCATAACTGGGACAGCCTGGAATGAGCGAGATCAGCTACCCATTAGCAGAAAAGTAAACAACAATAAACAAGTATATGAAAATATGCAGAGAGCAGTAAGCAGTAAGCAAGAACACAGAGGTGGTAGACTGTAAGCTAAAACAAACGAAGATTAAGTTTCGTATTCAACATCTTATCTTTCCATCCATGAAACCTTATTCTGATATCAATAAGGTAGCTCAATAATACCATTTCTGATACCATGAAGCTCTGATACCATTTCTGGGACAGCTTGGAATGAGCGAGATCAGCTACCCATAGAAAAGACCTCTGCATGAAAAAGGGCAGAGTTCCTTTTATGACCCGGTTTAGTTTCTGTCAACCCTGTTCCTAAGTCTAAATTACTGCATGAATGGGTTCGGGTTGCTGCAAGGACGCCCATTTACCAGCGACACCAGCTCCTCCTGATTGGGAGTTCTCGCTTTGTGATCATGAGAAATTAGGGCGAAGCAGAGACTCTTATCCCAACAGGGCTTGTGTACAGGTTTCATGGTAGCGATGCCATGTGTAAAATTCGATCCCAGGTGCCATTTTCGGCCCAAGGTTAGCGCTTCCCTGTGGAACCAGGTGAATGCCGCCGGACTGACGAGAAATGGTATCAGAGCTCCATGGTATCAGAAATGGTATTATTGAGCTACCTTATTGATATCAGAATAAGGTTTCATGGATGGAAAGATAAGATGTTGAATACGAAACTTAATCTTCGTTTGTTTTAGCTTACAGTCTACCACCTCTGTGTTCTTGCTTACTGCTTACTGCTCTCTGCATATTTTCATATACTTGTTTATTGTTGTTTACTTTTATGCTTTTGTTTTGCTTTGCTTATTCACCTGCTTTCGTTCTTCACCTTTAAGATCATTTAATTCACCATGAATTATTCCGAGTATAATTATTCTGATTATTTAAATTATAATTATAATTATAATCCGAATTCCGATTATGAATTCTTATCGTTTATCCCTAGAATAAAACCACCTCAACGACTTAAAAACGACATTAAACCCTTAAATATATTCCAAGCCTTAGAAGAATTTGAAAAAGAAAAAAAGAAAAAATATACTCCTCATTATTCTAGTTATTCTAGCGATGTAGAAGTCAAAGATTCTAACTCTGTAGAAGTCGAAGTTACATCCAAATCAGAAAAAGAAACTCAAATAGAAAACAAAAACGAAATTAATATGATACATGGAGAACCTAGTAATACTAATATAGAAGGAGAACCTAGTAATACTAATATAGAAGAAGAAGAAGATAATATTGATAATATTAGAGAAGTTACTGAGACACAAAAAGTTACTGAGACACAAATAAAAGCCAAAAACATGACTGAACAAATTCAAGAAACTCGAATAATAGTTGAAGAACTAAAACATGGCCAAGAAATTATGAATAATAATTTATGGACTATATTTGAAGCTATAAATGAATTTGAAAAACCAAAAAACTATATTAAAAAGAAAGTACCTATAATTGATTATATTTCACCAGAAGAATGTAAAAAATTAAATAAAGACAGATTCGAATTAATGCATCGAATGGATAGATTAGACCAAGACATACTAGAATTCTTACCCTACCTACCAAAGATCGAACAAAAACCAAAAATCGAAATTAAACAAATCAATATGATGAAAATATTAAATGAATTAGACCAAGATGAAATAGAAAAAAGAATGAAATTCAATCTCAAACAATACAATCAAATTCGTAATAAAGAATTAGATTTAACACCTCAAGATTTAACTCAAACCAGTATTATGAAACAACTTAGTAAATTCATCAAATCTAAGAAAAAAGAAAAGTCTGCTTGTGTAGTAATAGAAAAGAAATTTCCAATTGAATCACCATTAACTGAAGGAGTTCTTAGAATTCCAATCATAAGTAAAACATTAATTGAAAACGAAATTCACAAATTAGATATTAAGGATGAAATAACAGAAATTTATATCCCAGGAATTCAATTATTAATTAAAGCATATTTTAAAGCTGGAATCGATACACCAATTGAACTTTAATTACTGATAATCGAATTATTGATAATGTTCCAAACAGTATATTAGGAGCTTTAAATGGAAATTTAATATATCAAAAATTAAAATTAACTGTTAATACAAATTTTGCTATCTCTAGAGCTGAGACAAATATGAATCGAACTTTAGTAATATATCATAAATTAAGAGGAATTAAAATGCCTCCAGGAAGTCGAATAATTAGTATAACTGGAATGGTAGGACTAGTATTTTCTAACGAACATAATATTTATAAAAAAAATATCGGAAATATCACTATAGATAAACACTTTATGCCCGTCTTAGAAGAATTACCTTTAGACCAAAATAGAATTACTATACCAAGACAATTACAACTGGAATTAGACCAAACAAGAGAATTAGGAGAAGAAAACACTCCTAGAATTTCTTTTAACAATCAATTAGGAAACCGAAATATTAGAATCAATACACCCCCAGATATAAACATTAATATCAATCCTCGAAGAAGTATACAAGAACTACGACCCTTAGAACTACCTTTAGAAAGACCTCTATTAAGATCTAGAAGTCATAGTAATTATGAAGCAAATAGACTAGCCGAGATTCCTATAAGATCCAATCTAGCTGAACTTCAACCAAATATACCTGAAATAGATTTAACCCAAATATTAGACAACTTAATCCTTGTAGAAATAACTAAAGAAGGAAGATGGATAGAAATAATTGCTTTAATTAACACTGAAATAATAAGAAGTACCATACATGTAGAATATACCGACAATAATCTAGTAATATTAGAAAACGAAACTAGTGCACAAACTATGTTAAGATTTAATTATAGAGACACTATAAAAATAAAATTAAATGTTGAAGATGAAATTAAAAATCAAACTCATAAAATTATACTAGAAAAAGATTTTCTCGAATATGTAAAACCATATAGAATTCAAAAAGATAGAATTTTAATTAATATTGATCAACAAGTAGTTATACTCAAAAAGATTAACCTACTCTCATAAAATTCTATCCTAGTCACAAATGTATCAAACATAATCAATTTTCTTAAATTCCAGTATATTCATATTTTATCTAACTTTTTCATTTCCTGATTAAGCAGAGATGGAGCAATCATCTCAGACAAATAATACCAATAATCCCCTCGAAGAGGAGCGTGCTAGTCCTCATATTCAATTATTCTCACGAGTAAATTCCCTCGAATTACATCTGGGTATAATATCATCCCAAACGAAGAACAATCTAAATAATATCAATAATTCCATCAATTATTTAACTCAGACTTTGGGAAGCTATAATTCCCATGTTAATGAGTTAGAAGCACGAGTAATTAACCTCGAAAGCCAAATAATGAGTATATCTCCTACTCCATCACCACCACTTACACCACAAAGTCCGTCTACTCATATTCCTCAAACACCATCCTTTGCAGCCATCCTCGAACAAGAAGTAAAAAGGGCCCAAGAACAAAGAGCCCAACAACCAAACCCAAATAGTCCAACTACCCACATATCATCATCCTCTACCTCAAGCCCTTCAGACAACAACCAAAATCGTCTCCAAAAACAGTTTGAATATTTTCAATTAATTATTGAGAAACTCAACCATCTCCAAATATCTGCCCGAACCATTAAATATATTTCCCATTATTCTATCAATAAAGTTGTTATTTATGCCGGCACAAATCCACAATTAGTCCATACTTTATTTAGTTATGGATTAATTCATTGTATTTATCCATCAAAAGAGCTTACCGAATTAAGCCAATTACCAACAGCCATCCAAGCAGCAGCCAAACACTATAAAAATATTATAACCCAATACACTATGTATATGCGCTGTTATTCAACAGTCGCAGAAATAACACCCGAGAAATTTTATTCTCCCATTAATCTCATCAAATTCGGAACAACCCGAAAACCTTTTGAATTCGAACAAACCGAAAAGTCTTCTATTGATATTTCTGAATTTAGACTCCTTATCTCTAAAATCCGAGCTCAAGAATATGAAATTATCTTTACCGAAATGAACCGAACCCTTACTAGTGATGAGGTCCAATGGACTTATTTCACTGGATCAACTTCATGTATTTATTCTGTAGGACGAACACTTAAAAGTCCACATCTATTTTCCCAATTCTATGATAAAATCAAAAATAATCGATTAGAGAATCCTGAAGATACCAAAAGAAGAATATGCCAACAACTATCGGAATATCCTGTCCATATCTGTATCTACTGTAAAGATCAAGAACGACCATCTGAAGAAAATAATCCACCTACTTCCATCAATATCCTTGAAGGATGAAGCCAAACCAACGGGATTAAAGGATGAAATCGAAATGATCAAATATCAAAAGATTGACAAGATCAAAAGCAAAAGATTGACAAGATCAAAAGCAAAGATAAGATCAGAAGATAACGACATGACCACCGAATAGAATATAACTCCAGAAAAGATGACACGACAAAGAAATGATCCGAAGCTCCAAAAAGTCAAACGAAGACAAAAGGAAGGACGATGACACAACAAAAAGACAAAAAGGACAAAGGACGATGACACAACAAAAAGACAAAAAGGACAAAGGACGATGACACAACAAAAAGACAAAACCAAAAAGAAGAAGTGACCTCCGAATGACAAAAGAAAAGCTGAAGCGACATAAAGAAAAAGAAGATTTGACTCCGAGCCACCGACTCTGACATCTTTAATTATTACTCTTTATCCTTATCTTGAATTATTGTATCGGCAGAGGGATGCCTCTCGCCTATATAAAGCCCTGTAATCCTCACTTATAACACATCGAAAGAGAAACACACATCGAAATCGAAACACATCCGAACACACACACTAACAACTCTGAATTCCTCTGAGAATTTCGAGCACCCTCTCTCTCTTGTACTCCCCAGCATTCATCAATAAAGAATTTATTTTGACATCAAAGGTATGACTAGCTAAACTCTCTCTCCGAAGATTAAGTATAGTATTCAATTCTTATCCCTCCATATATGAATTGATCCGCCGCTGTGTCAATACTGGAATGAGGATTAGAGATCCTTTGAACAGTAAATTAGAAATGGGAACAGTACGCCTCTGGTAGAAAACGAAGGAAGGCTGTGCTGGACTAAGCTGAAGGGGGAAGGTCTTGGTCTTAACCCCAGAGGGGGAGTGGCCGGCCGAGTGCTGAGTAGCCACTTGTGACCATAGAAAAGACCTCTGCATGAAAAAGGGCAGAGTTCCTTCTATGACCCGGTTTAGTTTCGGTCAACCCTGTTCCTAAGTCGCATGAAAAAGGGCAGAGTTCCTTCTATGACCCGGTTTAGTTTCGGTCAACCCTGTTCCTAAGTCTAAATTACTGCATGAATGGGTAGCTGATCTCGCTCATTCCAGGCTGTCCCAGAAATGGTATCAGTTGCTTACTGCTCTCTGCATATTTTCATATACTTGTTTATTGTTGTTTACTTTTCTGCTTTTGTTTTGCTTTGCTTATTCACCTGCTTTCGTTCTTCACCTTTAAGATCATTTAATTCACCATGAATTATTCCGAGTATAATTATTCTGATTATTTAAATTATAATTATAATTATAATCCGAATTTCGATTATGAATTCTTATTGTTTATCCCTATAATAAAACCACCTCAACCACTTAAAAACGACATTAAACCCTTAAATATATTCCAAGCCTTAGAAGAATTTGAAAAAGAAGAAAAGAAACAAAATATTCCTCATTATTCTAGTTATTCTAGCGATGTAGAAGTCAAAGATTCTAACTCTGTAGAAGTCGAAGTTACATCCAAATCAGAAAAAGAAACTCAAATAGAAAACAAAAACGAAATTAATATGATACATGGAGAACCTAGTAATACTAATATAGAAGAAGAAGAAGTTCATAATCAAAATCAAAATCAACCATTTGAAGAATTCGAAGAAGTAAGAAATTCTAATGAAGGAATCGTAGAAAAAAGAATGAAATTCAATCTCAAACAATACAATCAAATTCGTAATAAAGAATTAGATTTAACACCTCAAGATTTAACTCAAACCAGTATTATGAAACAACTTAGTAAATTCATCAAATCTAAGAAAAAAAAAGTCTGCTTGTGTAGTAATAGAAAAGAAATTTCCAATTGAATCAACATTAACTGAAGGAGTTCTTAGAATTCCAATCATAAGTAAAACATTAATTGAAAACGAAATTCACAAATTAGATATTAAGGATGAAATAACAGAAATTTATATCCCAGGAATTCAATTATTAATTAAAGCATATTTTAAAGCTGGAATCGATACACCAATTGAACTTTAATTACTGATAATCGAATTATTGATAATGTTCCAAACAGTATATTAGGAGCTTTAAATGGAAATTTAATATATCAAAAATTAAAATTAACTGTTAATACAAATTTTGCTATCTCTAGAGCTGAGACAAATATGAATCGAACTTTAGTAATATATCATAAATTAAGAGGAATTAAAATGCCTCCAGGAAGTCGAATAATTAGTATAACTGGAATGGTAGGACTAATATTTTCTAACGAACATAATATTTATAAAAGAAATATCGGAAATATCACTATAGATAAACACTTCATATATGGATTTCTAAAGCAAACTTAATCTTCGTTTGACTAGGATAGAATTTCACCTCTTCTGGAGTTATATTCTATTCGGTGGTCATGTCGTTATCTTCTGATCTCATCTTTCTTTTTGTTATTTCGGTGTTATCTTGTTGTCAGTTCCTTGTCAAATCAATTCTTCATCCTTTGATATTCCTTAATGGTATTGTTCGAGATAATATTCGTGTTGCTAACTTGTTGACATAAGAGTCTCAAATGTCCAAGTTAGATAATGATAATTAATTGGATTATAGGTATCTGATGAGATGAACTCATCTTTTCCTCTAGTAGAGGATTACTGGTATATTAAATGTATAATTCGATGAATGTGAGGGGATCAATATTCCTCTTCTTGATAATTAATGGTGCTTTGAGATAGATTTTGAGGTGATGATTGTTCCATCTCTGCTAAGAAAATCAGCAACCAAGTTATTTTTTCCTTTGACATATTCAACAATATAATCATAATAAGATAATTTGGCTTGCCATCGATATAATATTTTATCGGCTAATTGGTTTGGCTTTCATTAAACTTTAGACAATATCTGGTAAGAATTTCTTTTTCTTTTTCATAATTTAAATGAAAAAAGGGGTGTCTCCTTTTATCATATTAATTTCGTCTTCGTCCGAGATAAGGGTATATTCGTTAGTAGATTCACTAGACTCACTAGACTCAGATTCTACTTCTAATTTTTCTAATTTATAGAGTTCGATATCAGAGTAATCAAATTCTTTATTTACATATTCATTTAATTCAATAGGTTCCAAATTATAATCCTTAGCTAATTCTATTAAATTCATAACTTTTTGTTTTCTGGGTTTTTGACAGTTTGTTGCAATATGTCCTATTTTTCAGCAATTATAACATTGGCAATTTATTGGATATTTGCTATAATTAATTTCTCGTGGTCCTTTTTTATAATATGTTCTAGGTTATATATATATATATATATGTATGTCTGTAGGGAAGGTATCTAGTTTCGGGGGTAAGGTATCTAGTTTCGGGGGTAAGTATGTTCATTTTTAATATGGTGATGGTTAAAAAATGAATTTAATTACGGACTAGGTCGTGAACTTTTTTGATAATTAAAATTTATTTAATTATATTTGAAACTTAATATTACATAAAATAAAACAAAAACTTCGATCATAATCATATCTTATGATTAGGTATAATATTAGAACAAAAGATCTTGCCAGTCTCACCCACTCAATCTGTTACAATGCGTTTGGATGGAGAGAAAACTGAGAAAGAGAAAAAAAAATAGAGAAAAAAGTACGGTAAATCCTATCAATTTTTTTTCTCTCTGAAGATGAAGAGATTTGGAGGAGAAAATGCTGTGCGTTGTAGGATTGAATAAAAAAAAATATAAATTTAACAAAATTTTTTAATATTTTAATTAATATTATAATTATTAATTTTATTACAAAATTAATTAATAATAAATATATTTTTTAATATTAAAACCAACAAATTATATATAATTAAAAAATATTATATATAAATGTAATTAATTAACACTATAATATATATATAACAAAATTCTTTAACATTTTAATGAATTAATTAAAAAATTAATGTTATAATTAATTTTATTATAAAATTAATTAATATATTGTATAAAATAATAATATATTTTTATCTTATTAAAACTAACAAATTATATATAATTTAAACAAAAAAATACTATCCGACTAAAATTTGGCCGGACATATATATATGTCCGACTGAATTTTAGTTAGACATATATATATATATACACACGTCCGATTGAAATTCAGTCAGACATGTGTATATATATTATATTATTTTAAATATATAATATTTAAATTAATTAATATATATTAAAATAATATTTATAAAATTTTAAAATAAATATTAATATTTATGATATTAAAATAATTTTTAATTAATTTAAAAAATATTTTTTAAATTTTAAATATGTATTTTTTAATAAATTTTTTAACTCAAAAATAATTTTTTTTATAATTTAAACATTTTCTTAAATTAATTTTTATTTCTTTTATTATTCTTATTTTTTAAAAAACATATGTATATGTAAAAAGTTAAAATAATAATAGCATTATTATTATATTAAATTAACATATCTTTTTCTTTCTTATCTTCCCTCCCTCCATCCAAACGCATAGGGAGAAAACATTTTTTTCTTAATTTTCTCTTCTCTCGCATTTCTCTCCTCTTTTCTCTCCCTCCACTTTTCTTCTCCCCCATCCAAACAAAGCATTAATATACTAACAAAACAGCAATTTCTTATAATAGATTTGGGTGAAAGATGCATATCTTGAAGGTAACTAACCACAGTGGCTGTTCCACTTGTGCCCAATAAAATTTTGTATTTTGAGATATAGTATACATTTCTTATGTGTCTGTGATGATGTATAGTTCATGGTCCATCTATATAAATTCAAATTTATAATAAGTATGAAACTAGTAAGCTATGTAAGTTTTTGAAATATATTATAACATCTCATAAATTCATGAGTTCCGAACCTTCTACAAGAATATATATATCACTCCACTTCACATTCTTCCAGAACTCACTTAATGGTTTTGAAGAAGAATTTGTTGGGTTCTAATTAATTATGTGGGTTTATATGTTAATTAGGGTGTATTAAAAACTATCATATTATATCAAGTCCAATTAATAAGATTTTGGATAATTTTGAGGTTTAATACATCTAATTAAAGTGTGAGCTTTTATGTATATAGACTAAATGATTATTTCTAATTTTATGATAGGCCAAATTAGAAATAATAAATATTAATAGGCAATTAACTTGTATAGGGTTATAGCTTACAAATCACACACACATTCTTTTCTTTCTTATGTTCCATCATTAGAGAGAATCAAAGTAAATTCTAAGAAAAAACTCAAAAGACTTTGTGTAGATTTGGAAGACAAAATGAATGAATTGTGATTTTCTTCTATTATGGCTAATTCAGTATGCTTATGCTTTAGTTTATAAATTCTTGATGATCCAACATAAATGATTTTATATTTTGATGAAATTTATTTGATGACAAGTGGTATCAGAACTTTTTATGTTGAATCATTGAGAACTATATTTTAGTACTCTCATATAATAGATATTCATGTGTCCTTGAATTTGAGACTTTTAAATTTGATGTTGATAGATTTGAGAACAATTTTAGATAATCTTTTGCGATTATTTTTCAAAATTATGAATTAAAATGGCTTTATTTTGGTTAATTTTCTCAACAATTTAGATTCATGAATTTGATTTCAAAGAAAATTTAGATTTAATTGATGATTAGTTTTCATCAATAAAACCTCGCTTTCTTTTGGATTTCAATGACGTAATCAATTTCAAATAAAGTTATCTTCTCTCATTTTTTTTAATAATAAATATGGGTTATTATTAAAGGATATGGGTTGTAATTAAAGGATAAATAATAAATATGATTTTTTATTAAAAGATAAATGTTGATTGTGGCCAATTTAAGGTTACTATTATCATTTTTTTAATCTTGTTTTACGAGATTAAAAAGATATGGATTTAGCCTCTTCTTCTTTTTTTAATGAGCCAAAAAAACAAATACAACCCAACTTTTGGGCTTAAGAAAGAAAGTCTATTAAGGACTTGGATCATAGGTTTTGTGCTAGATAAGAATCCAAATTGGGCTGACTTGACCCTTTTTAACATGAGAATTTCTTTTATGCTCCAAGTGCACTACATTAGCACAACTCTGACCAACCAAAATGCTACATCTCAGACTAGATGGGTATCACATTTTTAATCAATTGCTTTACTCTCCTTTCCTCTCTCTCCCAACCAAAACCCATCCTGCGTCTCTTTCGTTTTAAACCTTTTTCTCCCACTTAGCTGATAACTCACCCCGCCTTTTTCTTTCTCTTTCTTGCAAGCATCATAGACTCTTTGGGTAGTTATGGAAAATAGGTTGTAAGAGATTAAGTGCAGCATTGTGGAAAGATTGAGTCCAGCATTGCAAAAGAGACAAAAGAGTCCAAAGTTTCAAATAATCTGATGATCAAAGGCGGATTGCTCGACATTCAACCACGCCACAGCAACTCTAAAAGCGATTGTATTCTAGTTGCAGGATGAAATCTGGTAGCTTCTGAAACTTATTTGTTGCTTTGTCTTCTACCTTGCCTTCTCCTTCGTCAATAAATAATGTCTTTTTCCAGCTCTTCTCCTAGTGTTCAAGCTCATTTTCCCAGCTTTGTCTTCATCCTACACTATGAATTCCTTCGACTCGTATTACTTCTGATAATACTCAGGTGCATTTTGTCTTCCCTATTTTCAATTTTTTAAGTACAATGGACTACTAATTTTGCATTCCTAACTTCGCCTCTTCCCAGCTTTGTCTTATCTTGCATTGCACTATTTGCAAAATTCAACCTGCCATAGCTTTCATTCGGTGTGCTTGTTACAAAGTGCTTAGCAAAATGCAGCTTCTTATAGCACGAATGATATTGAGATTTTGAGATGAATTTTGAGATTTTTTTTGTTAGTTAAATTTACTGTTATAATAAAATGAATGGTTTGAAATCTTCAATTTTAGAATCTCTATAATGTCATGTTGATGGTTACTACTATATATACAGATGCCCTATAAGAAAAGTGCAGCTTCTTACAGTATGGATGATGGTGGTGATTCACACGTGATGAGGGAAACAAAGCATGACACAACTAAAAAAGAAAAATCTCTGAGTGTGGAAACAAGTTCTGTGATTAAAGATATTTACTTAGGGCAAGTGGTTAATGGTGAAAGTGAAGCATATGCCCTATATTCAAAGTAAGGGTATCACGTAGATTTTTTCATAAGAAAATGGAAACAAACTTATTTTGCTGGAACTAATAAAATTCACATGAAAGAATATGTGTGCTCAAGGGAAGGATCCAAAGATTTTGAAAAAAGTAATGGTGGGTCATTTAGTAAACTAAATACAATGACAAAATGCCAAGTAATGGTTTGATTTTCTATTAAAATAGATAGATTATGGAACATCACTAAATTGATAACTAAGCATAATCACGAGCTTGTATAGCTAGAGTACAAACACCTAATGCATTCTGCAAGGAGCATTCTTGTTGCTAAGGCTAATCTTATTAGTTTTATAATCAATGCTGGAATTATAACTAAGGATGTGTGGAGTTATTTGGATAAAGAAACTTATGGCTTTGATAAGATTGGATTTTCTAAAAAGGATTGCTATAATTATATCAACAACCAAAAGTGTAAATTAATCGAAAGTGGGGATGGTGAAAGTTTGGTTAATCATTTATAAAGCCAACAAGCCAAATATCTTATGTTTTATTATAGTGTGCAATTTGATGAAGAATTACATTTGACAAATGTCTTTTAGAGGGATGGGATATTGTGGGTCCATTATGATTGTTTTGGGGATGTAGTAATTTTTTACACTACTAATTGTACAAATAAGTATGATTTAATTTGTGCACCTTTTATTAGGGTAAATCATCATTGGTAAAATGTAATGTTTGGTTATGCTTTTTTAATGAATGAATTGGCTGAGTCATTTGAACGGTTGTTTGGTCCATTTATACAAGCCATGGAAAACCAAGCTCCAAAAACTATTGTCACTGATCAAGATGCTACCATGGCTAAAGTAATTCAAAAAGTACTTTCTAATATTAAGCATCACTTATGCTTATGGCATATATCTAAAAATGCTCCTTCTCACTTAAGGTCTCTTAACTCTAACCATGGGTTTCAATCATTGTTTCAAAAGTGCATGAAAGAATGTGACTCAGAAGAAGAATTTCAAATCACATGGGATACAATGATTGTTAAATATAACCTCCATGAACATAGTTGGCTAAACAACATGTATAAAATTCGACATAAATGGTCAACTGTTTTTGGTAAAGATATATTCTCTGTAAGTATCAAGGCCTCTCAAATGAGTGAAAGCACTAATAGTGTTTTGGGTGACATATCCATTAAAATAACTATCTTAACACAATTTTTCCTAGCTTTTGAGAAGATGGTAAGAAGATGGAGAAATTCTGAAGCTGAGAAAGGTTTTTTGCAATAGTCAAAATGTTCCCTCTTATACCATTAAGAAGAGTGGCACATTGCTTCATGCATCTCATGTTTATACTCATAAAATTTACAAAGTATTTGGATGGAGTGGGGATCTTATTCCAAGAAGTGAGAAGATAAGGAGATATTTTTCATTATGAGGTGTGGGTGGAAGGAAAAGATTCAAAGAAGTAGGTTATACAATTTGATTCCTCTAATGAAGATGTTACTTATAATTGTAAAAAAAATTGAGTTAATAGGAATTCTTTGTTCATATGCATTGAGAGTTTATAATTTCAAATGTTTGATAAGAGTACCAAACAAATTCTTCTTAAAACGATAGTCCAAGAGTGCAAAGTTCATTGAATATGGTGTTAATAAGAAAAATACATTGCATAGTGACACTAGTGAAGATCTAAAAAGTGTATATCGCAATTCTATTATGTAGATCTTTTATAACCTTGTGTTGGCAACACAAGATCACAAGGAGACTCAAGATCTTATGTGGGATGTTATTAAATATAGGTCTCAACAAGTTCAAAATTATCTACATAAATTGACCTTGATTGCAAGTTCCACTGTTGAACAGGAAAAGGAGATTTGTTCTATTGAAAAAGATTAACCTCAAGAAGTAGGACAAATTCTTGACCTTCATAAAGTAAAGACAAAAGGGAAGTGTAATAGTAGACGGAAAAGCCACTTTGAAAAGCAAAAAAGATCAAGTAAAAAGTAATTTTTTTTATAGGCATTTGCTTTTATCTATCACAATGATCTTTTTATGATATCAAATTCTTTTGTAAGAAAACAACAAAAAGTGGATAATGTTGCTGCAACTACACTAAACCCTATTTCCATTTCACAGACATTTGGTTATGCATATCTACTTGTAAGTTCATGTGTAGTTATAAAATCTATAAATATGATAATGAATGTTTGTGTTTATATGGATTTATTTTGTCTAATTGTGTCTAATACTATAGGTTAATTCCACTCAATTTATTCATCCATGTTATTCTATGATCTCACAACAATTTTATTATGGCACTTGGAAGCCAACAAGTAGTCCTCTTGTTCCTGCTACTAGCATATTACACATGATGGACAATGACAACTGTTTGAGTAAGGAAAAATTCAAATATTAATATTAATTGAGTTGATAGGATTGCTTCTTTATCTATAAGTTAAAATTATAAAGATTATTCTCTAACTTATTTTAATGGCTGTTATAGGAACCAAGTTCAAGTAATGGGAGACCTTTAAATGCCTATTTATAAGATTAAAGTTTGAAATGCACTAGTGCTATTGATGTGTAACATGAGATGTCATTTTTTTGTGCATGGCTCAATGATAGGTATATAGTCATTTTTTTTGTATATGGCTGAATGATAGGAATATGGGCATCTCTTTTGTATATGGATCAATGATAGGTATATGACTTTCTCTTTTGTATATAACTCAATTATAGGTATATAACCATCTTTTTTGTATATAATTATATCATTTTTTGTATATCAGAACATTTTTTTGTGTATTAGAATGCCAAATTTGTCTATAGCCATCTTCTTTATGTATTATTTTGTAAACAATTTGAAACTGGTTCTAAAACTCTCTGAAACTCTTTTCGTTGAGAGTGGATTTTGGAACCAGAAATTGGTACTGGTTTAGTCCCAAACTAAGTTTTGTTTAATAAGAACTCCAGCAACTCAGTAACACTAAAACTAGTTCTGGTTTAGTCAAGACACAAGTTGTGGTTCTACATTGAACCGGAACCTAGTTCTACACTGAATCCGATCTAGTTCAATGCTGAGCTAGAAACTGGTTTTGGTTTAGTCCAGAACTAGGTTCTAGTTTTGCACAAAACCATAGACTGGTTTTAGAATGAAACTTGCCATAACATAATTTTAAGACCAGGGGATAATATCAGCATGATTAGAAGATGCAATAATGTAACTAAATTAAATTTTACAAATTCAATGATATAGACTTCATCCAATGATATAATTCAATATTACAAATAAATATTGTAGTTAACCAATGATACAATTGAATTGAATTTTACAAATTTAATTATACAGACTTGATTCAATGATATAATTCAATATAATTTTACAAATTCAACAGTTGAATCCCTTCCTTTTCTGTGTAAAGCATTGCTTTTCTAATCGTTTAAACATGCTTCAATCATGAATCAGCTCAAATTATGCTATCTTTTTTTTTTTTCCCCAGCAAACCATTCTTGTCTTTGCCAAGGCCATATAAGAGCTTTCATTCTTGAACATAATCTTTCCTTTCCTTCAGGAAGAAAGATGTACAAACTTTGGAACAATGCAAATGTGCAAGTAAAAAGCTAGAGAATAGCACAAGTGCCAACCAACCCTCTATTAGAACCATCATCTCCAAGAATAACCTTTATGAAAGATATGATTTATTGCGCAGCTGGTGGTGAAGTTGAAGTAGCATAACAGTGAGCAGGGCAAGTATACTTCAAGTATTGGATAAGCTCCTAATAGCATATCCAAATAGTTAACAATAGAATTAGAGTTCAAATAATTGACATAGTTAAGATTTAATAACACAGTGATCAAAACTGCCACAGAACAATATGAAACACTAATCTAAGAGAAAAAGAACTTTCAAAACTTGGGCTAAGAGTAACACCAATAGCACAACAATACTACTTCTATTGCATGAAATGAAATGAGCAGTTCTAAGCTTCCTCGCATCCTAAACCCTTATTTTCTATACATTTTTCTCTTCTGATACAACTAAAGCACATTGAGATTTAAATATAAAAAGTTGCAAACTTTAGACCATGCAATATAAACCCCACATGATCTAAATGACTTAGTGAATGTCCCCAACATGATGTCAACATTAGCTGTATCCACACCTAAGAGCTCATAGATACCTCTTCCTGTCTTGCCCACTGCTCCAATGCTATGTGCCTCATCTAAATATGTATGTGCCTAAGATGTAGAAAGCAAAACTAAATGAATAAGGAAAATTCCAAACAAAACTTGATGAGGACAAGTTGATACCAAACCTCTTTAGAGTGCTAGCATTAAAGATTGTCATGTAAAAAACTATCTAGGTAAAAGCTAATCCCAAACCTCCACCTATAATTAAAAAAAAGAGTTTCTTATAACACTTCATGATTTACTCAATTGAGTTATTTATAACAAAGAGTTTCATCAAATTTATTGAATTCATTTGTAAGTTCAAACAATCATGAAAGATAATGAAAAGAGTAGAATTGAAACCTGGGTGGAAGGAAATCAAGTCGATCAACAAGAGAAAGGAAGCGCCAACTACAGTAGGTAATTTGCTTCATCTTTCTAATCATCTTCGAACCACCTTCTACCGAAAATGGCAATGATTGGCTAGATTTGGAAATGGCATTGGACCCTGTTGTTTTGTGCTAAACCGAAGACTTCGAGAGAGATGAGGTATGTAATTCCTTAAGAATAGCCAAGTCTATCAGTCGGATTCTGAACTCCATCGACTACATATTGTGGGAAGAAAGGATGTGAGACTGAGCAAGAGAGAAAGCATAACGAGACAAAAGAGACGCGGAATGGGTTTTGGTTAGGGGAGAGAGGAGAGGAGAGTAAAGCAATTAATTAAAAATGTGGGACTCATCTAGTCTAAGTTGTAGCGTTTTAGTTGGGCAGAGTTGTGCTAACGTGGTGCACAGAAGAAATTCTCATTTAGCACTGATTTGTTGACTTTGACTAGTTGACTTAAAAATTATTTTGGATAATTTAAATTCAAATTTTATTAATTATATTTCTTTTATAGATGTCTAATATTTTAAAATAAACTTATTGAAATAACATGTTACCAAAATAACCTTTTTTATAGAAGTCATTTATTTTATAATATCAAGATGGTTTTGTGCATGTAATTCAAGAGGATATTAGTCGGCCCAAAGAAAGATTGATATTTAGCTAGTTTATATACACACTTATAGTGATAAATATGTGATAATTATTAGCTTTTTCATGTGAATAATAAGCTGGTCCAAAGAAAAATTCAATTATTTGACAAGAATTTATTATCAATATTTGATCACTACACCAAAAGTACCATTTACAAGTCAATATTTTTGTCCAAAGGCTAAGCATGAATATTATGCCAAGTATCTTGTGATAGGCCTTACCATTATTTGAATTTATTATTTGCATAATATAATGCTTAAGTGAGCTTTGTTTTCCCTTGTTTTGATTTGTTCTCTATTTAATTACTGGTTCTATTGGAAATATATTTGCTAGCATAGATTCTATTCCTATACTTAATGGCACTAACTTTAAAAGCATGGCAAGAGAATGTCTTGATCATTCTTGGAGTCATGGGCTTTGATCTTACATTAAGTATTGATTGACCTATTGCTTTTACTAATAAAAGTACCTCTGATGATAGAAGGTAAATGGAAAAGTGGGAACAATTGAATTGCATAAGTTTAATGGTCATAAAATATGCTATTCAAGAAACATTTCAAGGCATTATGTCTGATAAGGTTGATACGGCTAAGGGTTTCCTTAAGGATTTTAAGAAAAGGTTTGCTAAGATTGAAAAGACTTAAACTAGTACACATTTGGTAAACCTTATTTCAATGAAATAAAAAGAGAAATGAAACATAAATGAGTACATTATGGAAATGTGTCACTTTGCTTTAAAACTAAAGGCACTTAAGTTGAAATTATTTGAGGACTTGTTAGTGTACTTCTAACACTATTTAGTCAGTTCAAGGTAAGCTATAATTGCAAAAGGACTCTTAGCCCCTTAATGAGCTTATCTCATATTGTGTTTAAGAAAAGGAAATGTTGAAACATAAAAAGGCAAAAAGTACTCACTTAGTCACCACCTTTAAAGATAAAAGGATCAAGAAAAGAAAGAAAAATAAGTCCAACATCGCCTAAAAAAAAAAAGGAATAGCAAAGGGAACAAATTGAGAAAGCTTATTTATCCTATAAAACTAAAGATCATAAAAAGAAGCAATGTACCAATTATCACATATAGCGTGTAAAGAAAGATATGCTTCTTAATTTTATCTGTTCTGAGGTTAATTTAACTTAGGTACCTGGACGTATGTAGTGGATAGATTTTGGTGCGACAACTCATATCAATGAATCTATGCATGGTTACTTCAATTGTTGAAAGCCTAGTGGTGGTGAAAGATACAACTCTATTGGCGATGGCAAGTCACTGGAAGTTGAGGCAATAGGAACATTTAGATTACCGTTAAAAACTGGATTTTATTTGGATTTGAATGAGACATTTGTTGTACCATCATTTAGATAGAATTTGGTTTCTATTTCTGCTCTGGACAAAATTGGATAAGTCATTTGAAAATAACAAGTTTAGTCTTTTCCATGATTCAAAATTGGTTGGTATTAGTTCTTTATCATATCACGATAATATATATTTGCTTAACACAATTACCTCTTTTAATGAATTCTTGCATGTTAATATATAAGGTC
The DNA here is from genome assembly GCA_032878935.1 of Erythrophleum fordii. NCBI lineage: Eukaryota > Viridiplantae > Streptophyta > Magnoliopsida > Fabales > Fabaceae > Erythrophleum > Erythrophleum fordii. The sequence continues at coordinate 19,301,552 of JAVQMF010000050.1, forward strand.
TAAAGCATAAATTAACTAATGAGAATTTAGCTTTTTTGTGGCACAATAGATTAGGTTGCATCTCCAAAAAAAAGAATCGAAAGACTTATGTTAGATAGTGTAAGTATTGTTTCATCTAGGCATCCCTTGAAAAATAAGAAATACATTAAATTAAAAACCTTGGATTTCAATTTTTTAGGTCATAGCTATTTTTGATTCAATTTTAGTTTAATTTTGAGTTGGTTCAACTTTGATTTAATTTATAGTCAATTAATTTAAAAAAGAAGAATAAGAAGAAGAAAAAACAAAAGAGCCACTTGAGTCAAGTTTAATTTTTTTAGGTCAATTTTAATTTTGAATCAATACAAACATTATATATATATATATATATATGAGAAAGAAAGAAAAGTAAAAAAAAAAATTCTTAATAAATTAACCTAATGAGTCAAATTCTTACTTAATTTTTAAGTCCAATCTAGTTTAAGAGAAAATATGATAAAAGCCCAAAACTCTTTAAAGACCATTAAAAAAAAAAGCAAAATAAGGATTAAAAATAACAATAGTAATGATTTTAAAAAAAAGAAAACAAAACAAAAAAACAAAACCTATTAGAAAATACAAAATTAAGTTGTGTATAAAAACCTCCTCAAGCCACATCTATTTGTCATCTTTGGCAAGGGAAAGAGTAAAGGACATTAGTTAGAGTAGAGATAGAATAATGTTGCAGAGAAAGTAGAGGTGAGGAAGGGGAACACATGGAAGGGAAGACAACAAAGCCGATCACATAGATTGTCCCCTCAAGGTTGGTACCTCCTAATCAAATCCCTACAAATCTGTTGGCATGCATTCTTAATAGCTACAAGAAAAGGAGAGACAATGGAGTAAAGGGAGATAAAGAGGAATATAAAAAGAAAGGCTAGAGAAAAAAGTGGGGGAGAAGAATGAAAATCATGAAGAGAGTGTAAAGGAGGAGGCAAAAACCTGAAAAAAAATTTGGAAAATTCAAATAGAGGCCTTTTGGTTTTAGAGATTTTATTGGGTAGAGATTCTTCAATTTTAGATTTTTCTTTTGGGTTTTTTTATGGAAAGCTTCTTTATAAGAGAGGACAAGAGGGAGTGAGAAGAGGAAGAGGGAAGTTTTTTTCATCTTCAGTGCTGGGAGAATTTTTAAAGAGTGGAGAAATGGATGTTAAGAGCATAAGAGATTGATTTACTAAAATAGATAAAGTTTCTCTCATATTAGTTTCAGATGTTATCGTCTCAATAAGTTTCTCTCTTATAAATAAGTTATCATGTTTCATACCATTATGAATTTGATAGAGACATAGATTGATTTATTTCAATCTTATGAGTCTTGTTGTGATGTGGGAAGCTTAAGTTAATCAAATAATTTAATCATATTCCTTTGGTTGAAGTTAATTATTCATTGATAAGAGCTTTAGATCCCCTCTTATGTCCAATAGATCTTTTGACTCTCCTTCCCGGTGTTCCTTACATACGCTCTACATTTCCTGGTCCAATCTTAGCTTACTTCTTTAAATTTGGTATCTACATTACAAAAAACCCCAATTTTAGTTAAATACAAGTAATCTATGTTAAAATCAGCCAGTTACACAACTTGCTTATGTTGTTTTCTAATAATTCACTTGATGGAAGGTTTTTGCACATGATTATGTAAGTTTACATAGCCATCTCATATAAGTCTTTGATTTGCTCAGAACCTTCCGTTTCACATGTTTATGCTTAGCAACGTGGCTAACTTGTGTTCTTTGTTGAAAATACCTAATTTTCTACTAATTCTCTCATGCTTTTTCACTTCCAACTATTCCTCATTAAAAGATACATAAAAAAACATAAATTGGACTTAATTACTTAATTTAATCTCTGAAAAAGTATGTAGACTTTGCATTCATCATTCCTTGACCAATCTTGGATAATTATACTACTATTTCTTCTTTTAAAAAAACCTTATGTTGTTAGTTCTCCACCTATGGCCTTTAAAAATCAAGTTCCTTCTATTCCTTTAGAGGAGTGAACAATTAACTCCATTATTATTCTTAGTTTAATGCTGACTATCTCTTTTTCTTAGCGACCCAACCATGTTATTAAGCTACTTGGACATCTTAAGACTGATATTGAACCCACTTTTTACTTATCTAAATTCAACTCTTGATATCACATCTTATGCTTTTTCTCATTTTATAACTTATGATCATTTTTCTACTTCTCCCATGACATATCTTTAACCTCAAAATTCCTTACTAGGTATGATGTTATGGCTAAGGAATTAAATGTTTTATATAAAAAAAAAAGCTTAAAGGTCTTTGTTCCCTTCCCCCTTAACAAGTGCCCTATCACATGTAAGTGGGTATTGATGATTAAATTCCACATATATGGTATTCTTGAGCACTATAAAGCTTACTTGGTGGCTCAAGGGTTTACACATGTTGAAGGACGTGATTATCATGAGACTTTTGCTCTGGTTGCTAAACTTGTTATAGTTAGTGGTTTATTAGCCAAAGCTCTTATTTAAGGATGGGAACTTCATAGTTAGATGATAATAACTCTTTTTGCATAGTGATTTACAAGAGGAGGTTTACATAATGCTTGCACTTGAATATTCTTTTACACATGGTTTGGTCTATCAATTTCATATATTTATATAGAATTTATCACTTGAATATGGTTTTGTTTATCCTTCTAAAGATATATCTTTGTTCACCTACTCTTGGGGTTTCATTTTTTTTTGGTTGCTTTTAGCTATGTTGATGTTTTAATCTTGGTTGGCAATGACTCTACAAGTTGTCAAGAGTTTAAAAGGCATCTTGATTATTACTTTAGCATTAAAGATTTGGGCCTATTGAAATTTTTTAGGGCATTAAAGTTACTCATTCTCTGTTTGGCATTTTTCTTTGTTAAAGGAATTATATTTGGGCATTTTATCTAAAAGTGGCATACTTGGTTCTCATCCTACTTATTTTCCAATGGAATAACACCATAAGCTTTCAAATGACTCAAGTGCCTTGATTGATGATCTTTGGTCTTATTTACCTTCTTTACTTCACAATCACAGAGCTTGACTTCAGTTGTGCAATGCATATTTTAAGTCAATACTTACATAGTCTATGTTAAAGACATTATGGTGTAATAATTTATCTCTTATATTCTCTTGGCATCTCTCATTCCTTCTCGATCCAATCTTTACTATGACAATCAAGTTGCATTACATCTCACTGTGCTTTTATTTTTGGATTAGTCAAAAGATATTATTAATTAGTAATTCCCTTATTCTTGCATAAAGTCCTATTGTGATTAGTGTGGCTTTTGTATATAATCCCACCATGTACTTTATTTTTCTCAAACAATAACATAATTATCAAATAGTCATTATAAAGTAAAGTAAGCTAAATAAGCAACAAATTTTACCCATACAAAAAAAAAATTTAATTCAGATAAATCAAAGTGAATAAACTAGGTAGATTCAATCTAAAATTAGAATAGAAATAGTTTTTTTTTTAAAGTTGTTGTTAGGGACTAAATTGAAAAATATCTATCTGTATAGGATTAAATTGAAAAGGCAATTCTATGATAAACCAAATTGAAAAAATAATTCTATGAGAGACTAAATTAAAGAATACTTTATTTATGAGCGATCAAAATAATGCTTTGGTCATTGAAAGTCATATACTTGTCATATTTTAATTGAAAAATATGATAATAAGGATATATAAAAATATACTTAAGTCTAGTCTATTTTTTAATGTGAGCTTTTAATTTTTTAGATAATGCAGTTGAAACCTAAGTGTTTAGTTAGCAATGAACCACAACTACTTGAAAAAAATATTTTTATTTTGATTTTAGATTGAATCAGCAAATTTTACCTTTCTATTAATCTATTATAAATTAAATTGATAGCATATTGACAAAGGGACATTATTTATTATCTAAAATATGTTACATATCATCATATCTATTAATTTTAATTATAGTAGACTAATAAAAGAATATTATTAATGACAGTTTTATTTGTTAGGGACCAAATTGAAAAATACCTTATCTGTAAGGAACTAAATTAAAAAATAATTTTATGAGAGACTAAATTGACAAATACCCTATTTATGAATGATCAAAATACAATTTAATTATTTTTTAATAATAACATGATAAATATATGATTTTATTTAAAAATTATATAATTGTTTGTTAAAAAAAGAGTATTATATTGTTAAAAAATTATATACTTTCATATTTTAATTAAAGAAATAAATAATAAATATATCAAAAATTATATATAATTTTTTTATTCCGTACCAAAATGGATGGCCCATCCCAAGATGGTATTCCTATGGACCCTGTGCTCATTTGCGTTTCTCATCAGAAATGATCTAAACAGAAAGCTTTAAAAAGCAAAACATCATATGGGCCATTACTCACAAGACTGAGGATTCGGCCCAGCCCAAATTGTAGACTCCTCTAGTTTGTTGACTGGGAAACAAGTGAAACAAGTGTGACCAAAAAAAAAAAACGGAAAAAAGAAAAGGAATGACCCTTGAAAAAACAACGGAATCGCCGAACGGTAACGGCCTCGCCTAAGCGCTTTGTTTTGGCTTTGCCTCGTTGCACTGCTCCGAGGCCGAGAGTTAGTGACCAGTTTCGAAAGGATGGCCCCACTATCTTTATGGCGCGCAGGGGCGAAGCTTGCTCTGGTTGCCTCCACCATTGGCGGTGGTGCAGCCGCAGCCACCATAGCCACCTCCGATGACCCTGAAACTGCCCTCAAGCTTTGCACCACCGTCCCCCATCGCCTCGTCCGCGACGCCATCACCGCCGCCAACATTGCTTTCGGTACGCTAGATCTCTCCGAAACTCTATAATTGGAGATATTCTCATTACCGTTTATCTTAGTTTGTGGAATTTAGTTTTCTATTTACTTGCTTGTCATCGATCCATTTGAGTATAATTTTTACCCTTAGTGAATGAATAATGGGAGTGAGTTGGCGGGATTGTTGAAGGATGATCAGGGGTCAAGAGGTAGGCTTCTCGAACCGGAGTAGCTTCTAATTTAGATTATATTATTAGTGAATTTGCCTCTGGTGAAACCAGTTCAATAGTTCAAGACTTTTATTTGTATAAGATTCTTGTTTGAAATTGGGGTTTAGTGACAATATGATATAGATTTGACACACTGGTAATTCAGTAACGACGTGATCATTTGTTTATACGTGCCATATTAATCAGAGAAAATCTCAAAGTTATTTGTAGATTTCGGTGTAAATGAAGTGGGTTTAAGCTGGTTTCTTCTTCTATTTTCATTAGATTATGAATATTCTCTGTGGGGACTGCCGGAAGCAAGTAATGAGCGGTCAATAGTCAAGCATCAAGTTCACCTCCGCTCTGCACGTAAACTTCAAGAACTGTGTTTTAAGAACGGAGGGATTTATATAAAGCTTGGCCAACATATTGGGCAGTTGGTATGTTGATTCCCTATCCAAGTATTCCTGAAGATAAGAAATGTACAGAAAACTGATTTTATCAATTACCATTTTACATCTTACGCATACAAGGCAAGTCTGATTTATTTGTTTATTGACACTTGACAGGAATACTTACTTCCTCAAGAATATGTTCAGACAATGAGGGAGTCTATGTTGAATAGATGTCCAGTTTCTTCATATGAGCAAGTATGCGAAGTCTTCAAGAAAGAGCTTGGAGAAACACCTGATACAGTATGCTTGTTTAATTTCCTCTTGACAAATGCTTCATTTTGACTATAGGGCTTTGGCATTTCTATCTACTTCTAATGCTTACATTTATAATTTGTCATGAAATATTGCTGTGGTGGTGGCTGAATTAAGCCTTCTAATGTGCAGATATTTTCTGAATTTGATCCAGCTCCGATAGCAAGTGCTTCCCTTGCACAAGTTCATGTAGCCCGCACACATGATGGCCAAAAAGTTGCTGTGAAGGTTTTGATAGTTAATTTTTTGCATTTATTAGTTATTTAGTTTGAATTAAATTTCTTGTGTGAATTAAACCTTAGTGTTTCTTATGAAAATTTCTTGTACATGTCCTTGTAATTTGTCAATATCCAGGTTCAGCATACTCACATGACTGATACTGCGGCTGCCGATCATGCCACTGTGGAATTTATTGTGAACACTCTGCATAGGATTTTCCCCAGTTTTGATTATAGGTACTATTGTAATGCTTTTGATTATGGGGAATTAACCAACATGATGACTGAGAAATTTGGAACCCATCTGGGTAAGCAACATGCTTATCATAACTGATGGATGTGTGTACATCTAAATTATTAAAGTAACTGAATGATCTAAGTTGTCTGCATAATAATTAGTAAAACTTATATATTTCCCTTTTACCTATGTTGCCTTGCATTAATGGTGAAGTTTTGTTTTACTTCTGTCTTCAGGTGGTTGGTTGATGAGATACGGGAAAGTTTACCCAAGGTGAATTGCTAACTTAAAAACAAACGTCTAGGCCTATAAATATTTCAACACATGCACATTTGGTGACTCTTGCATAATAGTTTATAACTTTTATATGTCTTAACTCTTAATTAATGATGTTGTTGTTCGTTAATTTTTAACATACATACATATATATATGTGTGTATGTGTAATATATGTGTGTATGTGTAAAATTGACTTCATAATGCATGTGTCCTTTAATATGATGATGCAGGACAGACACGAAACAGTAAAGGGAAAGAGAGGATTTGGGGAGAGAAAAATAAGGAGTGGGTGAACAACATTACTCTATTAAATTTTTGTTTGGTGTGGTAAAATTTAAGAGTTAGATAGGCTTCTCTAACTACAAGGAAGTGGGCATTGCAATGGTGGATGCCTGCCAACTCAGTACCACCAATTGGAATTGAACTGAATCCTTGGACATAGCTCCCTCACACTAATTGAGCCAACCTTTGATGGTAACAAAACTCTAATAATAATTTTCCTAATCAAAGTACAAAGTTATATTTAAATAGACAAAACCAACTCGCTAGATAATTATTTTCCTAAACTATGATAAACCTAAGTAATCCTAATTTATTAAAAAACCCTAATATCCTTGATCGTTCACTTGCTGTCCATATTTTGAATTTCTAATTCATAGGTAAATACCCATGTTATAATTATCCATAAGGGTAAAATACACTTTGCTACCCTGTTGTTTGGCCTGTTAGCACGCTGATACCATGTGGTTTAAAAGTTTGCATTCTAGTGTCTTATGGTTTATTTGTTAGCACATTGGTATCATGTGGTTTCATTCCTTTATCTTTTGGAAGATCCAAATCCCTTCCTTGGCTAATGGGAATTGCACATTCAACTCACAAATATAGTAACCCCTAAATTTTGCCCTAAATTCCTAATTTCCTTATAAAATCTATAATTTCCTATGTGTTGAAGACCGAAATTTCTCCTTTGACCAATTGAAATCCCAAATTTGACACACACAATACAATATCTTCCCTAAGATTTGCCGTTAAATGGAATCCCTAATTTTGCTTTAAATTCCGAATTTCCTTACAAAATTCTTAATTTTCTATGCAATAGAGACCAAAATTCCTCCATTGTTCAATTGAAATCCCAAATTTCACCCTTAAATGAAATTCCTAATTTGTCCAAACTCTCAATTTTCCTATATAATCTCTACTTTCGTAAGCAGTGAAGATTGAAATACTTTACTCGGCCAAGTGAAATCTCTAATTTCATGGGAAAATTATGAATTAAGGGAAAATTGTAATAGATTCCATTGAAAAGATAATAGGATAAAACCATAGGACATTAATGTGCTAATGGTTTAAACTATAGGGCCTACAATGCAAATTTTTAAACCACAGGGTACTAGAGTACAAACATACTAATTACCCTATCCATAATACCCTTATCATTCTCCATACAACAACAGCAACGATAGGTCTTTTTCCATTAGGTGGGATTAGTTACGTGAATCAAATGATGCCATAAAATTCTATTATGAATTATGTCTTTAAATAAACTATTTAAGTCTAAATATTTCTTATTAGTTTCGCCTATAGTTTTTTTTTTCCTCTTTATCTCTAATTATTGGATTACTCCTAAACTAATCTACTCTTTTTATTGGAATTTCTATAAGTCTTCTCCACATATGTTTAAACCATCTAAGATGCAATTCTACAATTTTTTTTACAATAGGTGCGATCCCAACTTTCTCTCTAATGTATTCATTTCTAATTCTATCTTGTTTGATATGTCTACTTATCTAACGCAATATTCTTATCTTTGCAATATCAAGTTTATTTTCTTGTTGACTTTTTATTATCCAAAACTTAGTCTTATATAACAATGCAGGTCTTATAGTTATGTAATAAAAATTACCTTTAAATTTTATTGGTATTCTTTTATCTGTAAGAATACCCAAAGCACTCTTCCATTTCATTCACCTGACTTGAATCTTATGAATTACATCTTCTTCTATTTCTTTATTATGTTGTATGATGGAGCCAAATACTTAAACCGTGTAATTTGTGGTATGATGTGTTCTTCGATTTTCACTTCCATGCTAGAACTGGTGCGCTTCTTACTAAACTTACATTCTATATATTCTTATCATTCTTCATAGTCCTATCTTATTCCTCACTACATAATGGACCAACAAAGCTGGTATGAAGTTTTTTTTTTTTTTCCTTTGGAACACATTTTAAATTTGCTCATATGATCATTCTAGAAACAAATCGACTTTTTTGTCATTTTTTTTAAAGGGAAATATTCTTTTTTCTTTGAAAAATTTAGATGGCCATGTCAGAGTATAATGAAATAACAAGACAATCTGTGCATATTGAAAAAATTGACTAAGCAGTGAATTAATGGTTTCATTGAAGTCTAAGTTTTAAATCTTTGTTGAGAAAATATATCTGTTATGCTTGCTCTCTTTTCTGTTCTTTTTCACATAAAGCGGGTAGTATAAAGGAATTGCTGCCTTGGTAGGATTTAAGAATCTTGCTTGAACCATAATTTAAAATTTTGCTTCATATACATAGGACTTTGGTATTTTATGGGTTCTCATTTATGCATTCGTCATTCTTGGGTTGCCTTTTCTTTTCTTTCTGTTCTTTGTTCTTTTCGCCAGTTGATTTCTTATCTGTTTACTTGATATTTTGGCTTTCAGGAATTGGACTTTTTGACTGAGGCAAAGAACAGTGTGAAGTGTTTGGAAAACTTCCAGAAGTTTTCTCCTCATATTGCAAACTATGTATATGCCCCAAAAGTGTATTGGAATCTGAGCACCTCGAAGTTGCTAACAATGGAATTCATGGATGGTGCTCAAATAAATGATGTGAAGACCATTAGGAGACTTGGGATCCCTCTGCATGAAGTTTCAACATTGGTAAGTTCTTGTATGTGGGCTTTGTTATAGATCTTTGAGTTAACTGTTTCAAGAATGAGGGCATTTGGACCTTCTAAAGTCCAGAATGACTTAAATTTGTTAGTCCTACTTACCCATTGTTGGCATGGATGGTTATATAATGAAATGATAGATTGGTGGTAGTCTTTTGCCGGTTGGTTCTAGCAAATTATTGATTTTGTGCTATGACATCTTTGATTACATATATTGTGGTTGTAAAAGAATGATTCAACAAAGTTGGTTAGTTATATGATAAGTTTTTTCTTTTTATTATTGTATAACACATGCAATTAGTAAACTATATATTCATTACCAATACAATTTAGTAAAATGTGATAATTATCTACGCAGCTCAGTCAAACTTTTGCCGAAATGATGTTCAAGCATGGGTTTGTGCATTGTGATCCTCACGCTGCTAACTTATTGGTTCGGCCATTACCTTCTGGCAGAAGGAACATCCTGGGTAAGGATTTGTCCCCTTGCCAAACTGGAACTCTTTCTACAATTGTGGTTGCAAGATTTGGAATCCAAGAATACTTTAAACATTACCCATGAGCAACTAGAAATCTTTTCAGTTTTTAATAGTTGACACTGAGTTAACTAGGAAATAATTTTGTCCCATCTTATATAGTTTAACAAAATGTTAATGTTTTAGTAATGTTTTCTCTGTATTATCAATATTGTTAGCTTGAGTATTGAGGGGTAAGATGATGTAAATTAAAAGTTAGGTAATAAAAAATAATTAGGATTAGATGTTAAGACCAAATTTAACAAGTTAGTAGCTAATAGAGTGTGTAGTTAGAGAAAGAGAAATTGCAATGAAGGGAAGTTGATCATTTTGAATGAAATACGCTTTAGTGTTTTGGAGTTTCCTCTCTTTCTTGAATTTGAGGGTGTGCAAGTGTGTGTGTCTGAATTTTGGGTTGTATCATAAGATTTTCAATTTGCCTTTAAATAATGCATATATCTGGATACATACCATAAAATATATTAAATTATTTTGGCAAATTACTCTAGTTCCTTCAGCTTTTTTATTTGTGTATATATATTTCAAATCTCAAATCAACCAGAGCTCACAATTTAAACCTCAATATGTTGGCAACCCAAAATTTAATTATTCTGACTGACATTCATTTTGTTGGTAATTGTGGATATTCATTTTATTGCTAATTGTGGGATTTGGTCTTTGACAAACATTCTTGTTAGACGACTTTTATTTTCTTGTTTGTTTATTTTGGTATTTGTCTTCCTGACAACAAACTTCTGCACTGGACAATGGGAAACCTTTGTGTAGACTAAAAACTAAGACAGGATCATTTTAAGCTAGATATTTACTGTTCTAAGAAATAGCATTTGATTTGTATGTTTTGCTCCTTGAAAAGTATTGGTTGCTTTCCTAGCACCCAAAAGAATGGATTCCAGTATATTTGTTCCCCTAAGATATCCATCACATTTCTCCTACCTAAATGGAATGGACATTGATTGCGAATCCTCAGGCCAGCTGAATGCAGCCTCTCAGGACAAGAAGTTAAGCACCTAATCTAAATGCCAGACCAGGAACAGCTTAAGTCCAGTGTTCTAGAACTAAGGAATGGCAATGCTGCTAATTTAACTTTGAGCCTTGAAATATTTATCCAATAGAATAATTTTGGGAAGTCAAAATTTGTTTTGGATTTCCTTGGAATTACGGATGGCAATAAACCCCACAAATGAATGTGATATTTGGGAGTCATTTAATGACGAATTGTAAAACACAGTCAAAACTTAACTGGAGTATGCTTTGTTGGTGAAAACTTGTGGAAATGGCAGTGCCAAAGCACCAGAACAGGGGAAACCTGAGGAATTGGTGGAAATGATATTCAGTAGACTGTGTTGATACTTGTACTTTCAGGAGAAATGTGGAAGATAAATTAATGCAGTCCTGCACTGTAATTCTTCTGGATGAATGCTATCTCCCTGCTGCCTCTTTAAGATTATGGTTGAAAGTTGAGATTTGGGTGTCCGTGTGTGTCATTTGCTTGGGGGATAATTTCTGATTTCCATTTTCTTATGCCAAAATTTCTCATTTATTTCTTATATCAACACTCATGTATAGGCAAGAGGAAACCACAGTTGATTCTTTTAGACCATGGACTTTATAAAGAGCTTGATTTCCATACAAGAACTAATTATGCTGCCCTATGGAAGGTACATTCATTATTTTTCGTACTTGCTCTTGTATATCTCATTTGAAGTAGTTGATTGCATCTCCTTCATCCTCTCCTGTGGTACAGGCATTGGTATTTGCTGATGCTAATGCAATAAAGGAGTATAGTGCAAAATTGGGTGCTGGAGAGGATTTATATGCACTGTTTGCCGGAATTCTAACCATGAGACCATGGAATAGAGTTGTTGATCGAGCTGTGGATCATTTAGTTATAAGGGGAAGTGATAGTGATCGATCAGAATTGCAGGTGAGATGTGGTTTAAGGGAAATTATTTCTCTATTGTTTTATTTTATTTTATTTTTTCCAGCCTTAGGTTAATGATGTATTGAAATTTAGGGTTAAAGCAAAGGTCTGTTTGGCAGAACTGAGACTGAAGAAACACATACTCTGGCTCTTGTACCTTCCTTTATTTCAAATATACAAAAAATATCGTTAACTACACGATAAACTCCTAGGGTATGTTTTTCGATTCAAGAGAATGGAGATGAAGGTAAGGGACGGGAAGAAAAATTGTCATGTAGTTATTTTCTTTGATTTAGATTTAAATCTAATATATAAAATATTTTTTCCTCTTAGAATATGTTTGGATTGAAGAAAAATGAATAAAAATGAAAAAAATGTTTATTTAAATTCAAAACAAAGAAGATCTCCAAATAAAAATTTCTCTACCCTTCCCTTCCATTCTGTTATCTTGAATCCAATCATGCCCCTAGAGACAAAGATATGTGAAAATTGCAAGGACTCTTAAATAATGATAAACTCTTAACATATAGCGCTTCCATTTTGTTTTGTAAGCCTTATTTTTGAATAGTTGGTAAGTTTCTCAGCATGTTGTTTTAAATTTTTGTCACTTGAAATCCATTTCTCTGCCTTCAACATTGTGACTGCATGTCAAAACTTTGTTCATGCTGGGTTTCTTACTGAAAAAAGTACTCAGTTCTTGATTGCTCTCTTGTATATCCTGTGTCCTGCAGCTGAACCCCTTTTTTAGAATTGCTCAAATATAATAAAGTTCAGTGGTTCATAGTTTGCAGAACTTGTAATAATTAGGTGTAAGTAGAGCATGGTTGAGTTTCCATTTTTGGTGTGGTGAATAAGTAGTATTTGAAAATAAACAGCCTTGTATGTGTGGCCTAGAATGAAATTAGACGTTGAAATGATTGTACTAATTTATTTTGCAGATGTATGCTTCTCAATATTTCCCTCAAATCTCAGAGCTTCTAAGGAGATTACCACGTGTAATTCTTTTAATGCTGAAGACAAATGACTGTTTACGTGCAGTCAACAATTCTCTGGTACAGATTATTCCAGCTCTTTGTCCACCCTCTACTTCATTACACATCACGTGACCGTAGGATATGTTTGGTTGTGTGAAATAAGGATGGTAGGAATGGGAATGAGTGAAGAATATTTTTTTTTACAACTTTGGGAAGAGAGTGAGTGAATGATCATTCCCTTGGAAATGTGGATTCCGTCAAATGAGGGAATGGTAACTTAAAATGGAATTTCCATTCGATATAATCAGACAGAATTCCAGTTATCTCTCTCCACCCCAACCACCACGGCCATCACTACTGCTACTGAGTATTTTTGTCATCATATTCAAGATATGTTTAGGCTACTATAAAATTTAAAAAATATTTTATTGTTTTCTAAACTTAAGGGTATTATTGTCATTGAAGTGATTTTTCCTTTTCATTCCTAGATTTATTCTAGTATACCCAACATTAGAATGGAATGAAATGAAATGAAGTCCACATTCCATATTGGCCATGCCAAGCATAACAATGGAATTGATGATTCCATTCCCGTTCTCTCAAATTCATTCCAGAAACTAAATGTGATCTCAATGTCATTAAGGCTTACAATTGCTTGAAGAGATCAGACAAAATGGAGTTATATGAAACAACTCCAATTTTCTTCTTTATGTTGTTGATGGACACTAGTGCTTCTTTGCAAAACATCCTTCAGAATGAGTTTGATTGAAGAATACTCTTCAAACGAAGTTTCTTTTGTCTAATTGTACAATAGTCAGCCCAGCTATCATAGGTAAAGCTAGCGTTCAGAATGTGATCGAGTTGAGCAGCTTGCTCAAGTAAGCTTCTATTGATTTTATGTGTTACCCTGCTGGTCCTCTAAAATCACATCAAAACTGGCCATTCTCTTCTCCGAGGGAATTCTTTTTTTTTTTTAATTTTTTTGTCGTCTGAAAACAAAAAGTAGATCATCATCTATTTACCATATAGTGGAGTAGCTGTTTCTGCTTACTATGATAGACATATTGATATTTTTGTTTTCCTGGTATCTTGCTCAGTTGCAGGGATCTTCTCTGGAGACATTTTATATCATTGGTAAGGTTTCTTCAGAGGCTCTGATTGAGGCGAAGATGTCGCAAAGCAAGTCCCTTTTAACTTGGTTGAGTGTTATATTGGATGACATTTTGCTGGAAGTGCGACTCTGGGGAATGCAGATAGCCTTGTGGCTTTTACAACTCAGAAAGGCGTTGTCTTGGTCAAACCAAGGATCATAAAGAAGACTCTCTCTGCCAAATTTGTTTCACTAATTAATACATTTTTTTGTAAAATGAGTTACTATATTCTTTGTCTCCGTGGTCAGAATTCCATTTTGCAAATTCTTTTGAGCACGGATTGACAAACCCGTTTTTCTTTTCTCCGTTTTTGTAATAGCTGAGATTAAAAAAAGAAGTACAATTTACTTTTTTGTTATACACTTAGAATAATCTTGTATCCTGATACTTGAAATTTGTTGTAAATCCCCAATTCCCCATCAATAAGGGGAATAATAAGGACAATGCTTCGGACATCAATTTCAACGGAAGCATCTGTAACTTACTTGATGACTCGTTTATAGCTTGTGAAGTTTCTGGAGGTGATGTAGTTATGTTCTACTCTACATTTTATCCACCCTTTCTCGTGGATTTGTTGCCAATCTGAGGTAAGCAAGCGTGGCTGTGTAAGACATTGGCTTGAGTAAGTCTTTTGGTTTATGTGTATGTCGTTGATCTAGTAAACCTTTTTCTTAAATTGGCTGTCCCTACTCATGATTGGTGAAGTTTATTTTATAATTAACTCTAAAAAGTTTCTTGTTAAGGTCTATTTTGACTTTTTTCAAGGATAAAATTGTGTTGTTTGTTTAATTTGATTATTTATGAAGGAAAAAAAAGGGTTGAAATCTAGTATATAACTAAATAATTATGAATCCGGCTTTTCTCCAATTCAGTCTCTCTTCAGTTTGTCTAGTGTTGAAGATTAGGCCTTTTTATTTTTTTTCTTCTTTAAAAAGGTAAAAAGAAAAAAGAAAAGCCAGTTGTACTAGCTGCACAACCGTACAGAGAGGATGGGAGAGAAGCCACAGGACAATTTTGGACAAGAAACAAGTAATCGATCTCAGCAGCGTTAACTTCGGCAAATTGGCCTATCTGAACAGTTTACGATGAAAGGCTTGAGACTAGTAGTTTTTAGACGCCAAAAAAAAAAAAATTCCCTTTGCTGGAAGTTCCTATTCTGTTTGTGTCAAGAAATTAGCTGGTAATTCTTCAGGCCCAGTTCTCCCATCTTTGTTAAGCGATCAAATTCAAAAGGACAGGAAGACGTCACTGTGATGTTGTTGTTATTTTATTGTGAGAGTATTTTAATGTTCATTTGTGTATCAATTATGACTAAATTTCTCTCCAGCAATCCTAACATTAGTGCCTCCACTTCAACCTACTATGTTGAGAAGAATAAATTTCTTAAATGTTAGTTTTCGGGTTTAATTAATTAAATTGACTAATTAAGTTTGGTCTTAAATTGGGTTATTCCATTATTAGCGTCTCAAATTCATCATATTCTAATTTTGTTACTATTCTTGAAAATGAGAAAAGGCTCAGAAGAGAAATAGGTAATCTTTTTTTTTTTTTTTCTTTTCATGAAAAGGACCAATATAAAGAAATTGAACGCTTCATTATTAGTTTTGTTTGGTGAACTCCCCGCCGAAAACCAGAGAGGAAATACGAAGGATCATAATGGTAGCCATAAAGGAGAACCTACTCTCATCAGCCTCAACCCTCCCATGTCGTTTTACAATTCATTTCTTACTCAACTAATCATTTATTGTTTGTATAGATAAGTGGATCTCATTTATTACCTCTTCATTCAATGATTGTATCTACTTTCTTGTGCTTGTCTCCATTACGTTTTTTATACCCACTGGCCAAAAACTGTACATACCCGCTAGATTTTTTAGTATTATACTTTTTTCGTTTCATCATTTCAATTTCATTCATGTTTTATTTATTTACCATATGTAGGTTCCATAGCAATTCATGATATACACCTTTGTACTTTCTTGTTTGATTTTTTTTAAATTAAAATTTCAATTAGTGATAAATCTTCGCAGTATAAACTTGGAATTCAAATTATTGAGAATGTATTACAAAAATAAAGTATAAGCTATCAATGTTTAATATTGAATGAATATGTTTAACAAATTGTTGTTACTTTAAGTATATATATATAAAAAATTTGTTGTTACTTTCTAAGTAACAATGAAACAATACAGTATAATAACCAGTTAAAAAAAAAAGTGTTCATTCTGAATTTCTGATATAAAATTTTAATGTTATATGCTTATTTCTGTTGTGTTACTTTTTGGGATCATCTAATTTTGATTGAATGAAATTTGTTAGGAATAAAAAGTGTTAAATCATAATAAAGTAAAAAGTAAATTATATTTTGTTTTAACCAAGATTAATTTGTTTTCTTGCAATTTGAAATGTGTTATTTAATATAAAATTTTTATAAAAAATAAGTAAATAATAACGAATCTTTTTATTATTAAATGTTTATTTTACATATATATATATATATATTAATCATTTTAATAATTTTTTGAACTTATTGCTGAGATTAAGTAAACAATTTTAATTTTAAAATATTATTAATATTAAAAATTTTAAAATTATTCAAAAGATTGATAAAATATACATTTAATTATGAAGTTATTTGTTATTTCAATGTAGGTGATTATCCCAGTTAAAACTGAGATAAAAAATATGGCATAATAATTAAATAGAAACATAATAAATTATTTAAAAAAATAAATGAAACACTATAAATAACATAAATAAATTGATTTCCGAATCAAATTAGGGGTACTATTGTTACCCTTACTACGCAAATAAACAGAGCGACTCCCCGCTTCTAGAGCACAATTGGTCAATTACAATTTATACACCAAACATTTTCCCACCAACGAAGGATCAAAAGTTTTGAGTTTGATTCTGTACGTCGTTTTCGTAATTTCGTTGTTCTCCAAGAGCGTCGGAGCTAAGGAAAAAGCTGTTGGTGGTGGTGGCTTTCAGGCTGCTTGTTTTTTCCCTTCCACTGAGCTACCCAGAGACATGGTCGGACCGGCGAGGCCTCAGTTCGTTCTTTTTGGATCCTCCATCGTCCAACTAAGCTTTAGCCATGGTGGTTGGGGTGCCATTCTTTCTGACATCTACTCTCGCAAGGTATTATTTTCTCCTTCTCTGTTTTGATTCGATCGTGGGTTTCGTTCGTATGTGAATTAGAGTAGTTCATTGGCCATCATAGAATCGTTTCAAAAATATAAATGTTCTTAACTTTAAAACAAATGATATACAAATGATATCAAGTAGCGTCGGCGAAGACATATATGGTCAGAACTTTAAACAAATGATATACAAATGATATCAAGTAGCGTCGGCGAAGACATATTTTAACTAACTGTCTTAATAATTATTTTTTTAATTATTAATATATTGTAATATTTTATATATATATATATATATATATATAAATTTTATTTTATTCGATTCTTTTTATATATTGTAATTTTTATTATCTATGTAAATTTTTTTTATTTTTTAATTATTTTTATCATTTATATTTATATGTATGCTTCTTGATATTTTTTTTGGTTAAATAATAAAAATACATATATTTACTTAGAACTAATTATGCTAGTATAATTTATATTTTATTTGATAATATTAAACTATTTTTTTATTATTAATAAAAATATAAGAGTTCTAAAAGTTAATTATTTTAAAATATATATTTATATAAGTTTATAAAAAGATGTTTTTATATTACAAGTATCAATTTATTTAAAAACAAAAAAAAAGTTAAAAACAAGCCCG
This sequence comes from Erythrophleum fordii, assembly GCA_032878935.1. Lineage (NCBI taxonomy): Eukaryota > Viridiplantae > Streptophyta > Magnoliopsida > Fabales > Fabaceae > Erythrophleum > Erythrophleum fordii. The sequence goes on from JAVQMF010000050.1 coordinate 19,319,303, forward strand.
ATGTCTTAATCGAACAGAGTATCGGGCCTATTAAATGTCCGGTCTGGCCCTAAACCCATGTACAACCCTAATGTGAATGGAGCATTTAGTTTGACTTATAATTAATTGATAATGCCCTTATGTTTGTCAATGTATTCCTGATTTGTCATCCTTGATTTCGTCAAAATTAATAAATAGTTTGTGCATTAGTGTTCTGCTTATACATTTGAAACGAGAATTGTTCAATTGTACAATAATTCCCAAATTAATGCGTTGTTTAGTATTTTCCAAGGTTCTGGATCTTGTTGGTTCCTTTTGTAAGACATCTTACAGGGTTACTATTTAGGCGCACACTCCTCCATGTTTGATAATAAAGATATAGAATATAAAAATTATGGGCGTTACAAATTGTTGTAACATATTATAATCCTCCTCTTCTGAAATTGGTTGAAGTCAGATTTAAATTCTCGTGGAAATGTGCAGTTCTACACTTCTACTATATCAATTCTAGCTGATGCTTACTAATTCTGTTCTTTCTTGCCTTTAATTCTCATCTTCTTAGTTGTGTGTATTCTTCAAAACGTAATTGAGTTTTAATTAATGAACTATGCATTAATTCTATTCAAGAAGCCAAGATCTAAGTGTGATATAATTCATGACTTCTTGAGCTGATGCATTGCATATGATCAGGTATTCCCACATTTATTCAGTTAATATACTGGATACAGAAGCACAAAGAAGTTATTCCATATAATATTTATTGTTGTCCTCTCATTTGGTCTTTAAAATATAACTGCGTCTCTTAGATCTCAATCCTGGTAAAAGATTTTGATCTCCTTATAAACGTCCTGAGTGAAATTAAAACATAGAAAGCCCATATATATGCTACACACATGATTCACATTTCATAAATGTATAATATATAATGTGTGCTTTCCTAGTTATAAAGTGGAGAACAGGATATATACACATGATTCACTTTTGTTAAGCTCCATTGCTTGACAAAAATAAAATCAAAATATAATTTACCATAGCTTGTAGCTATGATGATATTTAACTTTTTGATCAAAGGCAAAAGGTGCTTTAACTCTAAACAGTGAAGCGGATATTGTTTTTATTGCATGCATATGTCTGATCTTATTCATTTTAGGCAGACATACTGTTGCGGGGATACTATGGATGGAACTCTAGGCGTGCCCTCCAAGTCCTTAATAAAGTTTTCCCAGAGGTATTGTACCTCTCTGCACTAAAAAAAAATTCGTTTATACGGCATCTACTAAATGATCAAATTAAAATGATACTTCTGATGTAGCATGTGTTGTTCATAATTGCTGATATATGTAACATGTGGTTCAAAATAATTAACATATGGTTAAAACACATGGTTTCTTAAGTTGGTTTGCTGTGTCAATATGCCAAGGGATTGGAAAACACCTTTTAAATTGATATTATTTTCTCTTCTGCATTGCGATTTTCTAGGATGATAGCTTTTTCTGACTTTGTATTCTCATTTTCTTAACCAGTGTTGCAAACAAACAAAATTGTAGCCGATTGATGTAGTGAAACTAGGGGAAAGTAGAAAACGAAATATACTCCCTCTGGTTTCTAATATAAGTCACTTATTGGAGAATTGTTTTGGTCCAAAATATAAATCACTTTTTCAAATTGTCTTGATCATTGAATAACTTTTTTCTTAAATACCCCTAATTAAATAGAGAGTCATTAACACTAATGTAATTTATTAAGGACAAAGGTAGGCTCCTTAATTAGAGGCAAATATAGAAAAAATAGTGCTTTGATACAAATTCAATTAGTTAAATTACCTTTAACCAACTTTCTTAATATTTGCGAAATAGGTATTAGTGGCTTATATTGGAGACCGGACGGAGTAGTTCCTTTAAAACTTAACCAATAACAGAGACCTTGTTTCACGCCAACATGTATATCATTTTGTCTGACATTCAGACTGTATAGAAAATCTTGAAACACAAAAAATTAAGGAAATGAAGATCCTGAGGTAGATTCTGCATAATAATTTACTAATTACATTGCTGGAAATTATGCTATATCTAGGATTACTAATCTTTCCCCCTTATGTGTCCTATATTGATGGTTTTATGTTGAAATATGATTTACATACCAGTTATTGACCAAGACATCAAAGTTGTGGAAATGTTGTCTGGGTAAGTGAGTAATTCTGTGGGTACACATTGGACAAGAATGTAGGATGAGCAATTTCCAAATCTTTCCCTGCTTGCAGACGTGTGTTATATCTTCATCTTTTCCTCTTTGTTGAGGGGTGAAGAAAATGTCCACAAAAACACCTTTGTACTGTAGTCTTTAGCTGAGTTTGTGATGGTGAGAATCTGAATGCATGCCTATGTTTCTGGATTTACGGTTTGAAGAAAGTGTTTTATATTTTAAAATGTGCTTAAGAGCTTTATATAGGCAGTTGTTTGCATAGAAGTTGATGAAGATTCAAGCACCATAACATTGGATTATAAGGACAGGTTTATTCTGTTTAAAGTGCAATATAGGGCACATCCATTTTTCATATGATGTCTTAATTAGTCTTTGGTGTTTTTCCCTTTCAACACTATTTAGCCTGCATCATATGATCCTTTTTTTTCCCACTTCTCAGGATGCTGCTGTACAGCCTTCTCTTGTGATAGTTTATTTTGGAGGTAATGATTCAATGGGGCCTCACTCTTCTGGCCTAGGCCCTCATGTACCTCTTCCTGAATATATAGAAAACATGCAAAAGATTCTGATTCATCTTCAGGTACTTCTTCTGCTCCATCTCTATTGTTAATTACCAGTCTCCAGGTTCTTTCTCCATAAATATAAATAATCTTGCATTAGAGGGAGATATCTTCACAAATAGACACATCCATCCCTAAACACTAACTGTAAATAGGGCAGCTGAATCTTTGTTGTAAAATATTAAGTTTGGAGAAATAAGACTTATTGGAGGGTCTTCGTAGATGATATATGCAACACATTTAATCTTTGACCTGTTATCACACTGTCATTTATTTCTTCTTTGCTGGGTTCTCTGAAGATGGTTCCTTATTTTTAGGAGCTTGGTAGGGACTGGAGAAGGACTAATTTTCATTAATATAGCTTTTCATATGTCCATAGTGAAATATAATTTGCTTGAGATAATCATAGACAACTGAATTGTAGAACTAAGATATGAATTAATGTCAAGACAAATCAAATTCCAGCTTCCTGTGGGAAAAAGTGGAATTCCTCCTTTTTAAAGAATGGGTGGAACCATGGAGATGAATTTGTGGTTCTGAATTCTGATTTTATTTGAGAACCTTTATCAAACATGTCCCCAAAAAAAATGTTGGGGGAAAAAAACGAAATAAGAAAACAACCTAAAGGTTGTCTAGGGCTTCCTGTAAAATAAACTGACCAAGATTTGTTGCTGATTATGGTTGAATGGAAACAGTTTGCAAAAAGAAACTTGTAACTCTTCCCCACTAAATAATATATAATTGAATTACCTGCATATTTCATGTAAATGTTGTCTGTCCACTTATATAACTGGGTGGTCCTTGGCCTACAAAGATGAGAATTTATATTCATTTTTTTCTTATTTGGTGGGAAAAGTGGTATAGATAATTTTATGGATGACTCTTGGATTTCAGAACCTCTCTGAAGGGACTCGTGTCATTGTTCTAAGCTGTCCTCCTGTCAATGAGGATAAGATTCGTCAGAACACTAGGTAATCTATTAATATTTTTCTTTCCCTTTGATAACTCAATACGTTCTAAATCATATGAATTCATTTTCCTTTTTGAATCAGTGGAATTTTTAGTGAGCTGGTAAGAACAAATGAGTTATGCCAAAGCTATTCAGAAGCTTGTGTAAAGCTGTGCAAGGAAATGGACGTGAAAGTCGTAGATCTTTTTAATGCTCTACAGAATAGAGATGATTGGATGAATACTTGTTTTACGTAAGCTTCCTTGATCTATAGTCTTTACTCTTCCTTTTTCTCAAATAATCCATGAAGTTCCAAAATTGAATCATGTTGCAATCAAACTGTTCAATGTCCAAATCTTTTCAGGTATTTTGTGCCTGCTCTGCTTTCTTTTCAAGCTGGTTTAAAGCTGCAGTCTTTCATCTTAAACGCATAATGATCATTGAACAATCTTTATGAAATCATGCCTGAACTTCATTTTCATTAGCCCTCTAGTTGGAGTTTGCATTGCTAAAATACAAGTGAACTCTTACAGCTCTTACATTTAGTGTCTTCATTTGATCTGTTGTCATCGGTAAAAATTTATAGTTTTAGTGGAAAATGTTTTTTCAGAGATAAGATTTTTCTTTAACCTTGCAGTCTGCTATTTTTTGATAAAATATTTTATGATGTGGGAAATTCTCTTCATTGGACTTATTTGACTAGGAGTGGATGCAAAAATGCTATCTTTGGAAATCACTGATCGTTGTTTTGTTCCCAGCAATTAGAATTTCAATACTCTCCAGCTTTTGACTTCCAGTTCATTCTGATTAGTTACAAGCCTTTGTTAGCTAAGCCAATCATTTCTTGAAGAATTGATTGTGAAAGAAGCTTTAAAAAAGAAAGTCAAGCCAGGTGCCAAAAGTAAAAACTAACTTTGTCTAATGCTTTCTTCACCCCTGCAAATTGGAAAGAACAAAACTTAAATACAGTTTTTATATGTCATAAGATTTTCAAATAAGAAAAACCATATGTGTTTTATGTGTTTTACAGCTTAGTAGTACATGATTGTGTCTTTCAAATAAAAAATTTCTTTCATGTTTTATGTTTTCATCGAAAAATCTGATTGCAAACACCCGAGGACTTTACTTAAGAGAAAAAAATTTATATGCAGTTTTTTATATCTTTACTATCAAGTATTTCAATTAAAACATAATAAGTATATGATTTTCTAATAATATCATGATAAGGGTATGGTTTTTTAAGACAATTTTATGGTACTCTAATTAAATTGTACACTTGTCATGGTATTATTATAGAACTGTATACTTATTATGTTTTAATTAAAAAACCTGATAGCAAAGATATAAAAAAATACATCTAAGTATGATCCAAGTGTTACTTTCTTTGTTTTCTTTCTAGGAAATATATGACAAAGTTGATTATTGTTTGGTCTTCTAGAGGCATCGTATTCCATAATGGTGCTTCATGAGTCATGAGATTTCACTTTCTTCTCTGGGGCCATTCTGAGGACTGTTTTGAAATTATTTGAGGTACTAAAGAGGAAATTAAATCTTATGGGGCACTAATATGGAATACAGCTTCTGTGGAGGTATCTGAGTGGAATCAACTCTGTATTGATGCTTCATAAACAAGTTTTTAATCTTGAAATGAAACCTACTAAGTCTGAAGAGGAGTTTAATTTCTTTTACTGGAAATGACATTTGCAGTGATGGGATCCATTTAGCTGCCGAGGGAAGTAAAATTGTAGTGAAGGAGATATTAAGAGTGCTTAAGGAAGCTGAGTGGGGGCCATGCCTACACTGGAAGTCCATGCCCACAGAATTTGCAGAAGACTCACCCTATGATCTTGTTGCAGCAGATGGACAAACTACATTGAATCCCTCGGATTGGACCTTTTACAGGGAGATTCAGTGGGAGTAGGTTGTTATGTTATCTCATGGGCTGGACTCCATTACGGGGATATAGCATTTACCTTGTTTCCTAAAGTTGGAATTCTCTTTTGGTCTTTGTCATTCATCAACTTGGTATTTTTTATAATTTAATTGAAAATGAGCAGAATATAGTAGATTTACATCCAAAGTTATTGGCAATTTTCTTTGCTCTTCAATGTTTTTAACACCAAGAAAAAAAAAAAGTTTTCCAATCTTGGTTTTTTTTGGAGACAAAATCCAGTGGAGTCAGACTAGGCTTCACGGGGCTTCACTTGGGACAGACTGCTTTTTGAGGAATGGGCTTCGCTCAGCAATGGGTTATGCACTTACACTATAATAAAAGTGATAGGCCTGTATATGAAGCGACATTTTGAGAAATACTGAATTTATTGGACCCAAAAACTAAAAAAGAAAACACTGAATCCAAATTTTAATATTTAAACTCTTTTATCATTTGTTTAAATTGGAATATATTCAATTAATTTAAATATAATTTACGGGTACAGAATTCACATTTATGAAGAATTTCTTATTATATGAGTAATGAAATGCACTACTTATGTTAAAATCTTCACAATTGATACGAGTGTTTTTATTTAAATTTAAGTGACCTCATTTAATTTTTTAAATAAAAATAAATTTATTAGTTTTTGCTACATGACAGCACAAGATCTAAATTCAAACCAATTAAACTCTTCTTTTATAAACTGATAATTAAACCTCTGTTTCAGAAATATAACGAGTTCTATATATTGTCTGGGGAGGAAAATTCTCATCGCAGTAATTTACATCATTCTCCGGGTGTCCTTTCCCTCACAGAATATAATAGTAATCTGCCACCACAACTCGTATAAGATATTATTGCACGCTTACGTATTAAATATCATTTTAAAATTATATCTTAAGAAATATTTAATAATTTGCAATTATAATTTACAATTTCCTAAAACATTTGATACAGACATTGCCAAGAGCCCTTTGTTCATATATATATATATATATATATATTAATGCGGAATACACGGAGGAAAGCAACGCCGCTTTTTGTCGCGGTGGCAACCGTGGAAGTATGGTTCCTTGCACTTTTCACTTTGTCATCCAATCCAATTTCAGCAACGAGATATTTTCTCCCCCACTACATTTCCCACTCGCACCTTCTCCGCTTCTCCGCACTTTCACCCGTTGACCAAACCTAAAATATCTTTCTCTTCATATATTTAAGGTTTGATTATACATAATTTTTTTTAAATTTCAAATTATATATAAAAATTTTTAATATTTAAAATTTGATAATAAACTCTTTTACAATTTAAATTTTGTGTAAATATTTTTTATTATTTATTAATCTAATATTTTATTAATAAAATATAATATATCAAAAAAATTATTTGTACATAATTTCAAATTAAAAAAATCTACATATAATTTAAAATTTGTAAAAAAAATTATTGTCACTAACCTGTCATACTCTAATAATAAAATAACATATTAACTAATAATAAAAAGATTATCTATATAAATCTAAGAATTTAAAAACTTTATTTTCAAGTTTTAAATGTCACAAAATGTATTGTGATTCTATATAATTAACCTATATTTAAATTTATACTTTTGCCACTAAATTATATTTATGTAGTTTTAAAATTTATAATAACCATTGAACTATGTAGTTTATCTCTAATATATTGTTCTATATAAATAAGGTTATTGTCCTTACTTGTCAAATCATGAATTCAACTCTTAAAATGGTAAATACATATATATCACCAAATAAGAAATGTTAAGAAAACTGGACCGGACCGGCCGGTTCGACCGGGAACCGGTCCCTGGTCCGGTTGGTTGAGTTAGAAAATCGGTCAAGCAAAAAACCGGTCAAGAACCGGTCAAACCAGTCAAAAACCGGTCAAAACCGGTAAAAAACCGATCAAAAAACCGGACAAAAAACCGGTCAAACCGGTTTGAAGCAAATTTTCTTTTTCTTTTTTTTTTTTATTTTTTCTATATAACAGAATAATTCATTTTAAATAATTTTAACAAATTAAAAATAGAAAGTAATAAAAAAGATGAGGGGGTTGAAATATGATTTTTTTTTTAAAAGAGAATATAAGAGAAATAAAATGTGTATAATTAATTATTTTTTATATTTATTTTTTATCATATTCAATTTCCTAATAATATTGCTCTCAAATATCAAGATACTTAGCTAAAATTATTATTTATTATTTTATTTTTTAATAATAAGTAGAATCTTAATATAATTTAGAAATTTTAAAAATTTAATATTAAATATTCTTAATTTTTAATCATAAATAATTTTTATTTTAAACTAAACATTAGTTTTTGTAATATCTTAAGAAATGTTAAATTAGTAATTAAATATTTAAAATTTACTAATATTTATTTGTTATATTAAAATTTTAATACATAAAATTTTTTTAAATAATATATTTAATTATCACCGGTTCGACCACGGTTCGACCAATGAATCATGAACCAGTACCTCCACCGGTTCAATGACCGGTCCGGTTTTAATAACATTGAGAAATACATCTCTGATCTTATATAAAATATTTTTTAAAATTTAATTTAGTTTAAAATATAAGAAACAAATCACTAATATTTAATATATTAATTATAATATTTTAATTATATCTTTTATTAAATAAGTCTTTTAAATTATCTTTTAAATTATGAGTAGTTATTGTTATTAATTTTTTTAAAAAATATTATTATTAAATAAGGATATTTTAAAAATAATTTTTATTTAAAATAAAATTATAAAAATTAATTATTTTTAATTTTTATAAATTAATTATTTACTTTTTATATATAAAACATTAGAGATAGTATCTCAGTCAAACGAAAAAATAAGCTACCATCATTTTAAAATATCTGCCAAAGATCCTAATAATTACTTGAGAATTACAGTTCACGCTCTTGCTTGGTCGCGTAAGCTAATATCCTTCCATGAATCAACCCCAATATATTTTCCTTCTTCCCTAGTTTCACTTGCTGAAAAGTACTCTTTTTCATGATTATCTCAATGTCTTTGGTTCGAATGCGGATTCTCTGCCCTGCAGTACTCTTGTTTTGAGGAGCATTGAATTGTCCAAATTAAAATTTGGACGATTCAAATTTTATTTTTATTTATTTATTATTTTTTAATATTAAATATTATTTTTTTATAAGTTAATAATTAAAATATTTTTATTTATTTTATATTTTATTTTTAAAAAAATTAAAAAAATTAAAAAAATCAAAAATAAAATCTGGACCTCCTGCTGCAAAACAGGAGCACGCTTATGAATTTCCAAACCCAATCTGCAATGTCTCACCCGCCATTTTCATCGCCCTAAATCCTAATCTTCATCATCCCACATGCATATGAATGAGCAAGCTTGATTCTTCCTTCGCCGCCGCCGAATCTACCATGGAACATCCCTCCAACCACCGCCAAAACCTACCCGAGAAGACCCCCCACCGTCCCTCTCCCACCACCACCACCGTTAGCACTACCACCACCGGGGACTCCGACGGCGAAGTGGAGGAGGCTGAAGAAGGCGACCTCGAGGCGTGGGCGGAGTTTAACAAGAACTTCCGGCAGGTGCAGTCGGTGTTGGATCGTAACCGCCTTCTGATTCAGCAGGTGAACGAGAACCACCAGTCTAGGGTTCCCGACAATATGGTGAAGAACGTGTCCTTGATTCAGGAGCTCAATGGGAATATCTCCAAGGTCGTCTCTCTTTACTCTGACCTCAATTCCAACTTCTCCAGCATGTGCCAACAGCGCTCCAATAATCCTAGCGGAAGACGTCAGAACTGACAAATGAAGGGCCTCAAGGATTATGATCGAACTCGTTCCTGTAATTTCAAATTCAATCTCCCTATATAAGTGCTGGGTTGATGGATTCCACCATTGCTAGCAATTCTCTAGCTGTGTTTGTGTCCGTTGAAATAAACTATGTTAGCTTCGGATAGTTGGTTATGTCTTTGAGTGGCAATTTGTGTTTGTTATTGAACAATTTTGATGCTAATGTTGGGTTCTGTTTTTTTACCAATAAGGACAATGAAAGCGAACGATGCATCGTCCGCTTGAATTTCTTCGCATCCTGAGGTATTTATGATCTATTCCTCACCTTTCGGTATTGTAGACTAAGTTTTCTGTAATAAATTTGTGATTGACTGTGTAAGTCTGCTTAAAACCACTAAGTTAGTTATTGTAATATATGGACACCCTGCTTAAGCATTGTACATCATCATAGCATGCTAGATCTATGAAATAAGAGAAAAGTAAGCTGTGTTCTTTTCAACTTTGCTAGGGCCGGCTAAGGTTCTTTGTTTTTTAGCTCTGCAAGTTTACTATCATTCGTTTGTTGTTGCTGAAAAATAGAAGAAATAATTTGATTATGAATGCTAAAGTTTAATAACTATGCCCAGAATCAAATTATCATCTACAAGTTTCCTATTGAGTAACAATAGTAAGATCTCACATGACCAGTTCCCAATGTTGCTAGTCCTTAATGTCACCTCCTTCCCATGGGATGAGAGATCATGGATCAAAAGCTACCCCATATTATGTTTGACTCTCTCTATATACAGGTAGTTCTTTGTAATCCTTAATTAATGTGCTCTTCTAATAAAGAAAGTAGTTATCTATAACTAATTTTGAGTTCTTTTAGGTTGATTGAGTAGGCGATGAGTAAAGATTGGTTACATGAGCAGAATGGACTAGAACAATCTTAGTACTTTCTACTCAACATTGACTTCAGTGTTCTTTGACAGCAGCCGCATATCATACAGTTTGTTGAAGGGATGGTCTCGGAGTGTCATATATACAGTTTAATTTCCCTAAGCATTCACTTTTAAGGCTTGTTAGCTAAATTCTTGTGGTTATATGTTTCCATGTTGTGGTCCATAAAGTTTTTTTTTTTTAATGGACAAATCGTGGTTAATAAGGTTGAAGATGGAGGAAATCAAATCTTGTTCCAAGGCTTCAAGCCTCATGTCTGAGAGCTATTTATGTGTTGCTGGCTTATCAGTGTGACTTGTGCTGTTTCCTTGAACGTTCGGATAGATCTGAGAGGGTGCACGCCCTTTCTTCGAGACCTGATATTCAAAGTGACTATTAAAAAGAATCTAATGCTCTTGGGGGCACAATGCATGTTTTAAAACTGGGATTCAGTGCTCATTGGCATTTCTACATACTGGACTAGTAAAGGGATAAGGAAATAACATTTTGTTAAGCTCCCTCGGTACTCGAAAGTTCTAAGTGCAGTAGTAGATGCTGTAGCAGAACTTCCTTTCAATAAACTCATGTTGGTTAATTCTGAAGTGTAATTACTGTAATAGTTAAAAGTTGTAACAAGTCAAATTTTCTCGTATTTCCATGCGCCTACAACAAAAGGTTAAAAAAAAAAAATGCTCTCACTGAAACGTTGATCAAGTAAACCAGCAACTACCTTGATTAATCATCATAAAGGAACAGCCTTGGAAAGTTAGGTTTTCTTCTTGTTAACTGAACTTGTGGCTCCTGTTCTCAATGCAAAAGCCATTGAGTGAAATTATGAAGTCTGCCTAATTAGAATTTTCTGGGAGTGCGGATCCTTGACTGTGATACAGTGCTGTGTTTCCCATATAAGACGTATTTTTTTATTAAATTCTAATTTTTTAAAAGCTGTATAGTGCAGTAAAGGACCCAAAATTCAATTTCCTTTTGCTTGCATTTCGCCAAGACCTTGACTATGGAACGAGGGACCATATGGAAATGGTCCTGATCCATTCCGAGTGGACCAGTTATGCGCATTTTTGCTTCGGCTGATTATTCTCACCAGTCGCATGAATCATGCCAAGGTGATTGGTGGAATTATTAATCTTTCTTCTTCTATCAACCTAAGATACATTAATTCTTTCATTTATCTTGCACTTTAATGGATAACGTTCCTTTCCTTGATTTCTCTTTTAACTGGTGCACGTCTACTGCAATGCCTAATAACATTTCTTTCCTTCTGAAATAATAGTGAATTCAAGGGTAAAAGCGCAATAGTAGCATTACAATTCTATATCACATTATGAGCTCTTCATTCATCAACATAAGAGTGCAAATGAATCAAGTGATTTATGAATAATTTATATTTGATTAACGAATAAAAGTTTTAACGCATATAGTTCTACGTATTTATTAAATATACAAGCTTGATCAATATGTGTTGATATAATTAATTGAGTCAAATTTGAAAGTTTAATATTTGATTAGCTGAATTCATAAGTAACTCAGTTGTTATTAAAATACAATTTTCTATATATTTACATATACATTCCTAAGATAAATACTTTGTTATTTATCTTAATTTAATTTGTATATGTACATAAAAACATATATTAATTTATAGTATTTTGACTAGTTTATAAACAAACTAAGTCTTTACTTGATTAAACCTCATGTTTGAATGCGGAATAGGTCTAATTTAGGTTAACAAACTAACACATATCAAAACTCAGCCCAGCTATACATACCCCCCCACAAACACAGAAAACTTCTAGAATTTGGAGACAAATTGGACTAGTTGTTTATAGTAGCTGAATCAATCTCAAGAATGTGTGTGTGTGTATATATATATATATATATATATATCATGAAGTTAATTCCCCACTGTCTAATATAACAACCCTGCCTCTGGGCTCGCCAGTTCCACTTCCTTCTGCTTCAATCTTGTAAACAACGTCCATCCCTGAAAGCACCTTGCCAAATACAACATGTCGTCCATCCAACCTTCCAAGAAATCCAATGGGGGCATATGAGCTTCGAAAAGAGCCTCAATAGTAATGATAGAAAGTACAACCAATTCTTCTTACATCTTAGGCCTTTTCTTCCATGTTAGACATTATTTCTAAATATTCCAGTATAACAAAGTTGTAGTTCTATTTACTTAAGTTCCATAAACATTCAGAACAAGTACTGCAAAGTTATATTAAATTACCAGCTGGTTTTAACTGTTGTTATGAAAAATTGGGACCCATTGGTGTCAGTTCCAGCATTTGCCATCGATAAGTACCCTGATAATCATACAGGAAGGCTGATCTAGTTAGATATGATAATTATATGAACATTATCGCCTCTCAGATCATGCCAATTATTATTAAACAATATAAATATTTAGACATGTTTTTCAATAAAATTCTTCACTGACGTATTTATATATCTATTCATAATTCAATCCACCTATGTGTACTAGATCAAATCAATCTAAAAATCTCTCTCAGAGCCACATGACCTTACCTGGTCCATTATGCTTCACTTTGAAGTTTTCATCAGCAAACTTGGCACCATAGATTGATTCTCCCCCCCGTCCATCACCACGGGTGAAATCACCCCCCTGGACCATAAAACTGGGTATTATCCTATGGAATGTGCTGCCTTTGTAATGAAGAGGCTTCCCGCTTTTTCCCACCCCTTTCTCTCCTGAAATGTAAGGTGCCTGTTTAACTTAAGATTGAAAGGAAACAGCAGAATTGGTGCTGAAATTGGATTTTAATATCTAAGCTTAATACTTAGAGATATCAACGTTGTTCCACATTATCACTAGGTCAAGTACACGAGTTAGGAGCTTCATATGACACTAGACATGGAAGGGAGCAAAAGTTGCTGAGCTACCAGTACAAAGTGCTCGAAAGTTTTCTGCATGAAAGGGATGTGAGATTAGTAACAAATCCTTCAAATGAAATTAATCTGTCTCCACAAGCTGCAGAAACAGAGTGATTTACTGTACAGTTGCATCATATTCATACCTACAGTTTTTGGAACCACTGCCCCAAAAAGTCCCATGACTATGCGACCTGAAGCAAGGAACAACATTTTGTAATATTTTGAGTGAACCGCTTGGTCTCATGATAAGCATAATATCATAATATGCATTATTTTCTTTACTCGCTATGAACCAGGCGTTGAACAACAAATAGAGAACAAATGGGGATTAAAATCTTGACATGCCTTCATAAATAGTGGATGTGATGAAAAATATGCAGTTTAGAATGCCGTTCACATAATTGTTTCCATATGTAATATCTATAATAAGCACGTACTTTCTGGTATCTGCATGATCTTCAAAAAAATAAAATTTGAAAGCATGTGAAAGAAAAATCATTCATGTAGGGATAGGACCAGGATTTCCATTGGGAGAAGTAAATCGAGCAATGCTATCAATACAGAATTTGCAACATGCATGCACCCAATCTCAGAATGACAGAAAACCCATCCATTACAACATGCAAGACTTATCATTTGTTTCAATCCATTTCAGAATCAGATGACCCTTATTTTCTAACATAATTTGAGAACACTCGTGGAACACTGACAAGCACCGATACATGTATGTGTATCAGGATTGACACACAGAACAATTTCTAAAATTTTAGGATAGGAGTGTAGGGGCGTACACAGACACACACATACATTCAACAAATTAACACATTAAAAACAAACAACAAAAATGAAAATTGAGTCTTAAACAAATAATTTAAATATAAAATAAAATATCCATAATAAGTTACAAATAAAATCATAAAATAAATTAAAACTAGAGTTTTTAATTCAAATTAAATATCAATCTTCATTTCTATTCACGTTACTAAGATTTCTTACAAGCTCTTAACCTGTTTCAATGCGTTTTGAAACGTATTAGACCCCAAACGAAAAAGAAAAAAAAGGATACTGAAATACAATATGTGTATCAATATCGGATACTGGTACGCCCCTTTTTTGGCCCATGGCTGTTTCCTATCAAATGTGCATATTATTTTTTGTAGCAAGAAATGAATAAGAACATATTGCGTTCGCAAAATTCCTGGAAGGGTGCTGGATGACACAAGCCATCTTCGAGACTAATTTGAATTCACAACAGCCATGTATTAAGTTCAATACTACATAAACTTCCTTCTAACACTTTACATGTCATTCAATTCCTAAAATTCCCACAATAATTTCCAAAAGCAACGAGCAAAAAAATGGTAATAATATGGAATGACAAGCTCAAATTTTGGATCGGATTAATGAAAATTTCAAGGATCTAACGAATTCCAACATACCCGCAAGTTTCCCATCGATCTGTATATCAAAAAACACTTTGTGGGTGACTCCCCCCAAATCCTCTTCCGCTGCGTTTTCCTGCAGAACATTTGATCGGCGTGGGAGAAAGGGGGGAAAGGAGAGAACTTGGTTTATTCTGAAATGAAAGAGTGAAATTGGGGCAAGTAGAGAACAGATCAATCACGGATTCTCACCTGATGGTGCGCAGTTTTGATGATCTTGTTGTGAGACGAATGGTCTCTTCCGTTCTCTATCAACTTAAGTTGAAAGAATGCTATTGTTGCGCACAGAATGAAGACCCAGAAAAGACACGCCGAAACCAGGGTTCTATTGGCTTTAATGGCCATTTTCTAAGCCTTGGCCTCTGAGTCTGAGGTCGTTCTCGGCAAAGAAGATTATCTTATATAAAAGAAGTCCTAGAAATGGGTGACATCACCTTTCACTCAGTAGTTACTTGCATTTTGGAAGACGTTTCAGATCAGACTTTCCAACATTCCTTAACAAAAACTAACAAAAACAAAAGACGAAAAAAGAAAAAGCAAAAACAAAAACAAAAAAGGAAGGGACATTTCAGCATTTACTGCTCAAGTCTCTGACACGTAAAAACTAGGAAATTTTGATTTAAACACCATTACTTAGTAATATTGATATTAAGCAACTTTAAAAATTCAAATTCTTCAAAAAAATTAAAGGAATAAATTACCATTAATAATTCTCAAAGTTACTATTTATATTTTCTAAAATTATAATTTGATCTTCTTGATATTATAAGGATATTTTGAATCTGTTATTATTAGATAAAAATATCTTTGTCTTGTTATAATTTTAAAAAATATGAGTGATAAGTTTAAGAAGTACCAATGATGATTTATTCTTTGTATTCTTTGGAATAAACAATTTTTAATGTCATTTTATATAAATTATAACCTTTAGGTAAAATTTTTCCTTAAAACTAATTCTATTTAGTTACTAAAATGTGCTGGAAGTATATTACATATTTTTTAAAAATTATTTTACAAAACATAAACAAATAATAGAGTTGAAATTCTAAATTAATTTATCTATTGTGTAGTTCAAGTTAAAGTTTTCATCTTGGAAATATATATATCCACTGCGCTTGATATCCACGTTCATCTAGTATCCATTTGTGCTTGTGAAAACTATACCTCAAGCAAAAGGGTTTGGTCATGAAGTTGAATAATCCCGGCGTCCCTTGTTGATTTCACCCTTGCCCGCATTCACTATTTCTTATATTTTTTGTTGCTTATACACTAAGAGCTTGAATTATCATTTTTTTTTTTGGGATGGGTTATGCATTTGGTAGTATAAATGTATTCTTTTGCAAGTATATTTGCTCAGATCTTTACTATCTAATATTTTGATATTTATCACCTCTTACTTAAACCATTCCATATTATAATTGCAAAGGAATGGGAAGGGATAAAGTGTACAATAGACTTGGGTTTGGTTTCAAACCAAAATGGAAAAAACAAATAATGACTTCCTCTTAGGAGTATTTTGGTCATGTAACATACTTTTTATTTTTACATTATTTTTATTCAATCAAATAGATAAATAGAAGTTATTCTCTTTTTTTCTTATTTATTGTCAAACCCAACACAATTGTTTCCATTCCATTCTATTCAACATTTTCTTTTCATTTCCATACAAAAAGAATTTTTTGTATCATACAATTTCTAAATGTTAGCCTATCATCATGGCAAATTTCACACATCATAGAAAATAGTAAAAAAATTTATTTTTAATAAATAAATACAACAATAAAAGTGAACTTATGATAATATTAGTTGCATAAAATTACAAAATTTATTATCATGGTTACATTGCATTTATAATAATAAAATATATAAGTAGTAAAAGAATATCTCATAATAATAATAATAATTTATGCATAATCATGGCAACAAAATAAATCCTCATATCTATCATTTCTTTTGATCATATCTACCAGTTTAACACATCTTCATAAACTAAAATCAAATTGTTGAAGACTTTCCCTTAACTAAGCTATATCCTAGAATGGGTCTATAATCAAAGAGTCAAGATCAAAAGGATACCTCCTTATTAGGAATTCTCTTTGGCAATTTTCCAAAATCACCTCTTTCTTTGAGGATTCTTTCTTCTTTCACACTTTTTCTTTGTTTTCTTTATTTTTATCATATACGTAGTCGAAATAAATTATCTTTCCATGGTTTCAGTAGGGATTATCATGATGCAATTTCAATATAACAAATTTGAAATATCCAAATCCTGACTTGATACAATAATTCAATAATAAAAGGCATATTCTATTAAACAAAAATATCATGTTAATTAATAATTCTAACTTAATTACTTGAATAGTCATAAAAATGACTATAGTTGTACTACAATTATGAATTAAAATATATCTAATAGTAAAATGCTAAGGAAGAAGAATTCTTATGAATGATATAATTAAATTAATCGATAGAACATAAATACGATTTTTTTTTGTGCATGTACTTTGGATTAATTCATATATAAAAATTACTGTAATTGCATCATATAACCATGACTAAGATATTAAAAAAAATTCAAATAATTAAAATACCAATTTAAAAAGGTTGTTGTTTCTAATTTAATTTATTTTTTTCCAAAAAATAACTTCTCTAAGTTTTTTTTCTCTTTTTTCTCCAAGTTTATCACTTTGTTCGGATTTCTCTTGTGCAGAAGTAGGCGGAGTGAATTTGTTTTATATATATATATATATATATATATATATATAGAGAGAGAGAGAGAGAGAGAGAGAGAGTAAGAATTGAGCATCGAAAATGATGCCAAGTGTATATCCTTCCTTGCTAAGTTATCATGCAATGATGGTTTGTATTCAAGGCTTTATCTACGTAGAATGTATTACACCATTCATAATTCAATCCATTGGAGAAGTAACTGGTGGCGTTTTGGGGATGAAATGGTCAAAGTCATAATTTCCCTTGCGTTAATGTAATGGGCTTAGCAACGTGGAGTGTGACGTAAGAACGTATGCATATTTCTTCTTTTCCATGAAAACCTCTCTTTATTGGACACACAGGAGTTCTTGATTTAAGGCATGTGATTTCTTATTCTAATCCCTTTAATTTAATTATTTTAATCAAATTCTAATTATATGGTTAATTTGTAACTGTTTTTGGTAGACTTAGTTACAATGAAATTTTAATTTCTTTAGCCTCATTTTAATTAGATAATTAGACTAAATTAATTTTATAAGTAAATTCTTGTAACATATATTTTATTAGTAAATTTAACTTATACAATATATTTTTAAAGTAAAATATTTTTCCAAGTAAAATTTCACTCAAACCTATATTTTGCTAGCAAAGTATTTAATAAATTCTAAATTCACTAAATATGATTACATAATTATTTAATACATTCTATTTAATAAATATATCTATTTAAATTTAAAATAAGTATAATAATAATTATTATATAAAGCACAAAAATATCATAAAATCTAATAAATATATTTACTAAAATTTTAACTTATTATCACATATCATACAATTCACATACTTCATTTTAATAATGATAATTAATTATATAAAACACATAACTTAATATATAAGGTATCATGATACATATTGCACAAATTATCCTAAAATTTATTTCACATGATTATAATTAACATGTTATTCATATATCTAATTAGATGAGTATGTTACATTTACCATTAGTATATATAAATTAGAGTGATAATTTATGTCCCATCTGATTTAAGGAAATAATTTTTATAAAAATAAAAATAAAAATAGAATGAAATCATATGATATTAACTATGTTTGGAGTAATATAAAAAAAGAATAGAAATATCATTCTATTTATATATTTGATTTGATAAAAATAATACAAAAATAAACAAAAGTTAAATAAATAACTATAATATTATTAGTGTAAAAAGAATTTTCTGCAATTTTTAATTATGATCTGTGGTAAAAAAAAATTACAATTTTTTTTTTTTTTTTGCAAAATTTTAATTAATGGTGCTGACTTTAAATTATTCCGAAAACGGTTCCTTTCAGCGAAGTAGCATTTTCTGCAATGAAGGAAAGAGCTTATTTAATTATTTTACTGAATGCATTTAGAATTAACCTGTGAATGTATCACAAAAGATAATATGTTGGGTAGATTAAGCTTTCTTTAAATAGGAGGGCATCTGTTCCATAAAACAGTTTATTTAACCTGTTGAAAGCAACACGATGAGGTCTTATATCTCACAGCGTCTTTTTTGGAATTGCGAATCATTAATGACGGCATGATGATATGTATTAATTCCCAGGAAGAAAATGCCTATTCCATCGTTTAAGTTTAACACAGGGAATTCCCATCTTTATATACGTCAGAATCTATATTTAAATTTTTGGAACATGTTTGATTTAAGATTATATAAATGTAAACCTTTTATATAATTTTATTATATTTTTATAATTATTACTCAACAACATATATTTTTATTTTTTTAAAATAAAAATATAAGTATTATTTTTCATCCTATCTATTTAGTCTTGACATTCCTTTTTTTTTTTTACATACCTAATATTTTTTCATTCAAACATATTTTGCTCATTCTTTCTCTCATTTCCATTCTCTTAAACCAAGTGGGGCATTAGAGAAATAAAGAAATATCTATAGATCCCTTTAGTTTAAAGGATAAATTAAAAAAATAAATTCATGAGAAAGAAAGAGATTAAAGAAAGAGTGTCTGAGATCTACCTAATAAATTTCACCTCCTTTTTCTTTCTCTTTTTTTTTTTTTTTAATTTTACAAAAAAAGTGTTCAAACAAATTTAGAAGATTCAGTCTTTCCATCTACTCACTCTCTTCCTCTCTCTTTCCTTTTTCATAAATTTATCCCTTACAATTTACACTTCATTTCAAGGGATCCATTTTATTAAGGTTTGACTTTACTTCATTTACAGGCACTCCCCCAAAGCACCAACATTAGATCAAGGAAACTGCATCAAGCTCAAGAAAAAAATGACTGTTAGTGTTGGACTTTTGATAGATTAAAGATTATACAAATGATTTGGGAATTACACATTGTATTCTTTTTTTAGGTATTATATTGAAAAGAGGTTGGTGGAAAATGAGGCCATGGAATAAAAGAGGAAGTTTGTTTAGACATTCTTATCTTCAATATTATGAAAAAGACTACAATTGCGTCTGTTGAAAGTGATCTTGGACCGAATCGACCTCTGATATATATTATTTTATTAAAGAAAAACTTAATTAAATTTAAAACAAAAAATTATATAAAAATAAACTCAATTTAAGACTACTTGTTAATTGTTAGCTGATTATTTGTGTCTGCACGTTATTGTCACCGTGTAATTGTTGGTCAATGCTCTTTGTATATATACATATTTTTTACATCTCTCATAAATAATTTTATAATTTATTATTATTATTTACATTAATTATTTGTGTCGTAGTTTGTATCGAATCGTTGATTTAAAAAAGATAGATCTGAAAATGTGTATCTAATAGTGCGAAAGTACCATCTCTTATTTATTTATTTACACGTTAATCATGGTTTAGTTTTCTAGGAAGACTTTCCATTGTATTTTATTTTATCTGGGTCCTTGGGAAGCGCTGATCTTGTCCGGTAATAACTCTTGTTTCAATATTTTAGTTTCTAAAATGGAAAAATTACCTCAGCTTCTCTTTTTTCTTTATTTAAAAAAAAAAAACAGCGGTGGTATTTAGTACAAATGATTATTTCTTATATTACTAATTAAAAAATAAACTTTTGAATTTAAATCATTAAGATTTCCTAAACAAAAAAGTAAATATATAGCTGAAGAAATTTATTAAAGATGAAGTAATATCGGAGCATAAGAGCAACCACTATAAGCTTAATCATTCATTATCTCAAGTATTAAAAGAAAGACAACTTAAAAGATGGTTCAACCCATTAAAATGAGAAAAGAGAGACAACCACCCTCACAAAAATGCATTTAATTTTTTTAAAATAGCTAAAAAGCATGATCCAATCAACATTTAAAGAGGGAAATAAATTGATCGGGGAATACCTCACCTCAAGATATTACTAAGAAACAATCCAACTTTGCAAAAAGAATTATTCATAGAATCGTATTGGTTGCCAACTTTGCAGCACTACATGTTCAGAAAAGCTCCTTTTTCTCTAACCTGCTTTGGATAAAGAAGCATGAATGTATAGATAATTGGCCAATGAATTATACAAGGTTTGGTGAAAATACACAAATTGCAAGGCTAAGATTAAAATAATAGCATCATATGAAGCATGCATGTTTACATAAATAAAAATAGGGAATATATGAAACTCGACTTTCTTTCCTTTCTTTTTTTCCCAGAATACATATACATATATATTGCCCCTCCCCCATAGTATTTTATTCAAACAATGTGGGCGAGAAAATAAGTCGTGGTAGAATCAGATGCCGCCTAAGTATCACGACCAACCGGCTTTTTTAATTAAAAAAATCACAAACAAACATAAAGACTTTTTCTTTGGGAGCACGTAACATTGACTAGGTTTTTTTGAATCGCAGTTGAACCCAAAAAAAGAAAAACAAACAAAGACTGTTGTAAAGGTAATTATACAGTGTAAACATTTGATTTTTCAATTAATTATTTTAGTTGACTGATACTATGTTAACTATTGAAGTTTAAAGACAGAAAAGCAAAGATTTTAGCAGGTTGCAAAGGAATTTCGTCTCACTTTCAAGAATGTCACTCCCTCCCAAAGATTCTGCTTCAAAGGTTCTGTCTTTTTATCTCATTATGAGATTCGTTCATGATAATGAGTGCATATTTTGTTGTGACTCTCTTGTTTTGTGAATCCCTTTGAGAAACAGAGTGAGAATCAGGAGGAGGAGGAGGAGGAGGAAGAGGGGATTGTTGATAACATGAAGACCTATAACAAGTACAAGTGGCTCCTGTTCTTCACCAGAAAGTACAAGAGCAACGATCTGGTTCCACCTCTGGACCTCAAGGAGGCCTTCTCCAAGTTCGCCGGCGGTGGGGTCCGCATGTCCGTCGACCAGTTCCGGCAGTTCCTGGCGGAGCACCAAGGCCACGTGGACTGCACCGTATCGGAATCGGAGCAAATCGTGGAGAAGGTTCTGAAAGTGCGAAGGGGGAATCATGAAACTAGTCCTGACGCTGATCAGCATACAGAGCAACATGGACTCACCCTCGAAGACGTCTTCTATTTTCTGCTTATCGATGATTTCAGCAGTCCTTTGAAATCTGAGGTAATCTCTCTTTCCCTATCTGTTTGGTTGCCTAGAAAATCCGAGGAAGAAAATATATGTTTCCGAGAAAATGTCATTTGGTAATTTTCTCCGCAGATGTGCTGACCAAGAAGTAATGTAATTTCAGGTTCATCAAGATATGGGTGCTCCGTTGTCACACTATTTCATATATACAGGGCACAATTCGTATATTACTGGGAATCAATTAAGCAGTGATTGTAGTGATGAGCCGATCATAGAGGCTCTGCAACGAGGCGTGAGGGCTATTGAACTAGATTTATGGCCTACTTCCAATAAAGATGATATTAAAGTAGTTCATGGATGGTACGACGCTACGAGCTGATTATCAAGTCCATCACTGAGTTCATTGGCCAATGGAAAAAAAATTTTCCTTGAAATATTTTGAGGTAAAAGTTATTTATTTTGGCTATGTTTTTGACCTTTATAATCAATGCAGGACTCTTACCAATCCTGTCTCACCCAATAAATGTCTGGAGGCCATAAAGAAACATGCTTTTGTTAAATCTCAATACCCCGTGATTATAACTATAGAAGACCACCTAACAAGAGATCTTCAAGCTAAATTTGCAGAGGTAGTCCAAAGGGATCTATTTAAGTTACAAATATCTATTTTGTTTTCCTTTTGCTTTTCATGATTTTATTTCATTTTGCTTGCAGATGGTAACTCAGATACTTGGAGAATTGCTATATTATCCTCAGACAGAACGTTTGACAGAATTCCCATCACCAGAATCATTGAAAAATAAAATAATTATATCCACCAAACCTCCAAAAGAATATATTCATAAAAGTATTAAGGATAGAGGTAACAACCATGTGCAAGATGGAAGTGAATCGTCTGAAGAAGAAACATCATGGGAACAGGAGTCACCAGACTCTATGACTGAACTAGAGACGGAGGACAAGGTGAGTCAGAGACGGGCACTCATAGATTTGCAATATTATTTATAAGATATTGTAGTATTTTATATTTTTATTTGCAAATTCTCTAATCAGAACATGATAGGCATACAGTTCTCTAATAATAATATAATAAATATATATTTAATTGAAACCATATAAATGTTTGTAAAAATTATATACCTATTATTAAAGAACTATTTATTTGATATGTTTTGATAAAGATGCAAAGAACTATATAGAAGTTTTCTCCTTATTTATAAGCTCTCTGTGTTTATGTTGCCTCTTTGGATGGATGGCAGAATGGAAGTGATAAGGAAGAGGGAGATATTAATGCATGTGATCAAAGGTCAGATCAGCAGTATTCACCCGATTACAAAAGCTTAATCGCAATCCATGCAAGGAAACTCAAGGGTAGCCTAAAGGATAAATTGAAGATTGATGATGAAGTTAGACGCCTAAGTTGGAGTGAGCAGACACTTGAAAGGGCTTCTGAATCTCATGGAACTGACATTGTTAGGTATTTGCTATGCTAAAGGGGTAATAGTGGCAGCATATATGGCCTACACTTCCGTCGCTGACAATGCAGAACTCATTTTTTTTCCTTCTTTATCTGATAGAAACTGTGATTCTTCCAGGTTCACACAGAAAAATATCCTCAGGGTATACCCAAGAGGAACGCGTGTCCAATCCTCAAATTTCAAGCCACATATTGGGTGGATGTATGGGGCTCAAATGGTTGCATTCAATATGCAGGTTAGTAAGTTATGACCAAGGCGGTGTATATATCTTGTAGCTGTTTTCTATTGTGGAGAAATCTCATATGCATGGTGAAGTGCTGCTTGTTTGAGTATGATTTATGATGCTTTCATCTATAATTGTTGAGGTATCATTTTAACCTTTAAGCTTAAGCTATAAGGGAAAGGTCCATAATTGGGGTTTATCTCTGGCAGAAAGTTAATATTCAAATGAAACATTTTTTGAATCCTTGGATCAGGAAGAGCATTGGTGGTATTTTAAGCTGTAAAATATAGTACCTATAGGCTATTTCAAAGGTCAAATGCGTTCAATCCATTCACAAATTACCGTATCTTCGTCCAGAATACTAACGTGTCAGCATCTGTCTTCCTAAACAGGGGCATGGCAAGAAGCTCTGGTTGATGCAGGGAATGTTCAGGGCAAATGGAGGGTGTGGTTATGTGAAAAAACCTCAAACAGTAATGCAGAAACTTCCAAATGACGAAGAGTTTGACCCTAAAAGAGCATTACCAGTGAAGACGACATTAAAGGTAAGCACATTTCTCTATACTAGTTAAGGTAAATTCATATGTCTGGTGGGTCACATCTGATTGTTGTCGTCTGCAATAATAGGTAAAAGTATACATGGGACATGGCTGGAGCTTAGATTTTAGTCCAACACACTTTGATAAGTTCTCTCCACCAGACTTCTACACAAAGGTCAGTAAAATAATTCTCCAATACTTATATCCTAGATTTTGAACAATATCTCCATATGAGTGATATTACCATTGAACTTTGATGTTGTGCATAGTCTCTGTGTTTCATTTTTTATCATGAATATTGTTACCTATAACTAATTGCTTTGGTTGAATCTTTTTCTTCATCTGACAGGTCTCTATTGTTGGAGTGCCAGTTGATTGTGCCAAGAAGAAAACAAGGGTAATAATGGACAATTGGTTTCCTGTTTGGGATGAAGAATTTGAATTCCCTTTAACTGTTCCCGAGCTTGCATTGCTTCGGATAATAGTGAAGGAGAAAGACCAGGGAAAAGATGACTTTGGTGGGCAGACTTGTTTGCCAGTCTCAGAGCTAAGACTTGGATTTCGGTCAGTCCCTTTGTATAACGAAAAGGGAGAGAAATATAAATCTGTAAAGCTTTTAATGCGGTTTCAGTTTGAATGAATTTATAAATGATATATTTAGTTTATGATGATTTAACTGTGATTAGAATTGGCTTCATCTTTAGCAGCTTGAAAACATGTTTTGGAGGCTATATTCACCTCCCAACATTGCATAGTCTTGTAACAGAGTGGTCAACCATATTGTCCGTATATAGTTAATCAATGGACAATTTCTTTTGCATACTGTTGCTTTGCATACAGCTTTTCCTTTACCTTTCGACTGATTCTCTCTGAAGGGTTCTTAACAGGAGTAATTTTATATAAGGAATTCCTTAGAAAGGTCATATGCCAACATTTGCCATTACCGCTGAAGTAGTGAGAAATTACCTGATGATTCTGATTGATGTGAAAAATTCCGACTCATTGTTGCTTTGCGCAGCATCTGCCATTAACAAAAGATTCTGATAATCATACTGGAAAAAGTGAAATATTCGACATATACGACTATAAATGCACTCACCCAAAGTCCAGTACAAGAGAGTTGTCCTGTCCTAATTTCCATGGATAAAGTATTTAAACTCATCTGCTCTAACACAGTTTGTTTCAGTTTGAAAATATCATCAGCAAACCTCACACAATAGACTGATTCTCTTCTCATCCATCTTTTTGGGTGTTCCACCTGGACCATAAAACTGGGTATAATCTGATTCCCAGCGAATATGCTTCCTTTGGCTTCTTGCGTAGGGGATATTTCAACGGTAATCAACATGAATCAGCCGCTGTGATACTGAAAAGCAGTTCAAATAAACCTTCTTCATTTGAACATTCTGTCATACACAAGCCATGCACAAGAGTTGAAAGAATATTTCTTTCTCCAAGGATCAACGTTGCAGCACTTACCAACGTCCATTTGATGCATCATTATTAATAGATAATTATTCAAATTTTTATTATTAAGTTCTTAATAAAAATATAACATGTATAAAATTTTTTTTGAAAAGTTTAATCACGTAAAGGACTTGATAGTGAAGACATCTCCTTATGTCTAATATATATAGACGCACACCTCCTTCATAGGTGCCATATGCGTTCCACGAATTGCAATCTAGACGGAAAAAATTGTCCTGCGTGACCTTTCTTATTCTTGATCTAACTTTTCAAGTGGTTATCGTTGCGACCACTTAAATCTAGGACTTGTATTCAAATCTCCATCCACATTTTGTTATTCAAACTATATTAAAAAATTTGTTAGTTTGAATCTATTTTTTCAGTATTAGTGTTTGACAAAAGCATATAATAAGTATTTTTATCCGTATTATTATACTTGGGCAATTATTCCCAAAAAAAGTATTTTTTTGGTTAAATTACTAAAAATAACAAATATAAATTTGATTTTGCCATTAATATTATTTGAATGAATGAATAAATTATTTTAAATATTCATTTAGTAAATTTTAATTAAATTTATAATTTTTACTTATTAAAAAATAAAATAAAATTGCAATAAAACATTTTTATCAAATAATCATAAGAAGCCTAACAACAATTAGGAAAAATCTCAAAGTATTAAAAAAAAATTCCATTTAGCTGTAAGGCAATTCCTAGAATTTATCACTCTGCTGAAAATGCTATTGTATACTGAGGCATTTTGACTCAAATACAACGGGAAAATTATAAATTTACCTCATGCATTGTTATTATTCTTATTTCCCCATATGTAATACATTTTTTTTATATATAAATTAATGAATCATGATTTTTAAGAAACCGTGACCACAAAAAGAACAAAATGGGTCACGGTTGAGCATGAAATACACAAAATTTGTAACTTCTCTCGATTCACATTGAAGCGATGCTTGTGCTAGGCATTGTCATAGTAATATCCTCAGAAAAAATTCTAAGGACTAATAACCACAAAAGAATATTAAAAGTTTTTAAGGTTTATATATCAAATAATGAAATGATTATAAGGAGCTGCAAGATTGAATTAGCCACTTAATCAGAATTACTCAAATTGTATCATTAATAACTTGTTTTTATTTATTAAATTGATTTTGTGAAATTTAATAAATTACTATTTGTAAAGAATTTTAGTTGCATTAATGTAATAATTTTATCAGTGGAAGAACAAAATTAATATAAAAATCAATTATAAAGTTTCAAAAGGTATTAAAAATGAAAGTCATTTTATAAAGGTAAGGCTAAGTATTTTTAAAAAATGAAAAGTGAAATAATTCAAATTTAATAAAAATATTTAAAAATAATATAATATAAAAAATAAAGGATCATTAGTTAAGAAAAAATAAATAATAATTCTTTTAAACATGATAAAATGAACTAAGGAAAATGAAATTTTCTATAAAAAATGAATTTTAATTTTCATAAGAGTGTTAAAAAATTGGATGAGTAATTAAGTATACTTGTTAAATATTATTGACCTAAATGTTAAAGAAATAAAAATTTTAACTTTAGAGAAAAAGTTAGAATAAATTAAAATTATTATTTCCCTAACTAAAATATGAAATTTTTTTATTGTTAATTAAAATTTGTTTATTTGAAAAAGTGGGATTACGGTCAAAAAATTTTTTTATTTTAATATATAAATAGGTCATGGTTGGAGGGCCAACTGTGATCCTAGATTAAGCAAATTTTTTATTTAATCGTGGAATTAGTTTTTGGAAAAAATTTTTTAGATATAGTAATTTACGTAATGAAAATATTAATTGTAATAAATATAAAATTATTGACCATGAAACCCATAAAATTAATTAAGAAATTTACTTTTAATTTATAATTGTCTATTTTGTATATATTAAATATAATTTTAGAAATTTAAAAGTTTAATAATCCTAAAATTTTTTAGTTGTATTAAATTAATTATTTTATAAATAAATACATTAAGGAATTAATATAAATATCAATTATAATAATTTAAAAATACTAAAAAAATGAAAGGAATTTAAAAAAAATTATGGCTAATTAGTATTAAAAAATTAAATGTGAAATAATTTAAACTTGATAAAAAATGAAAAAAAATTATTTTAGAGAAATGAAAGTTATGTAATAAAAATAATTTACCATGAAACTTGATAAAAAAAATTAGGAGTAGTAAGTTATGTAATGAAAATAATTATAATAGATAAAAAATTATTTACCATGAAAGATATAAAATTAATTTGTGAAAATAAGGGTTAATTGTTTAATTCAACTTCGTTTAAACTAGATAAATAAGTAATAATGTAAAAAAAATTGATGAGAAATTAATCACAATTGTAAAGTATTGGTGAACTCAATATTGAAATAAGTTAAATTTTGTAATCGATAAAAAGAAATAGTTATAATATATTACAAAGATCTAAAAAAATAGATACAGAAGTACCAAAAAAAAACATAATCTTTAAAAGAAATGGCTTCTTGTGCCACATCGAGTCCGTATTCTTAATTTTTAGCCTTGTCGTCAAACAGGATAGTATTTTTCTTTTGCCTCTTGTACCTCACCTTCCTTCTCGACTTCTTCCTCATTCTCACCTTCGTCTTCGTCTTCTTCGTTAGGGTATCAGATTGACATTCAATGGGGGAGATTGAATTGGAAGAATTGGTTGATGTGGTGTACTATATCTTGCTTGCTATAATCCAATTTATGTAGAAGATCTAGAATCAAATCCAAAAGCAAACATTATTTGGTTTGAAAATAGAGATGTAAAAGGAACAAAGTCGCATGTCATATAAAATGAATAGTTAACACCCCTAAAATCAATAAAATGTACGGGTGGAGTGAAAGAAGATGGACCTGCGATATCATGATGTGTCTGGGTTTGTGTCATTGTGAAAGAAGATGGACCCGTGGTGTTGTAGTGTATCTATGTCTATGTTGTTGGAAAAAAAGATGGTCCAGTGGCATCAAGGTGGGCATGCCTCTTTGCTGATGTATGAAAAGAAGGACTAGGCATCATAAATGCAGTGCCAACATTAGAGGTAGAATCATGATAAGACCGATTATCTACTATGGGTACCCTAATAGATATAAATTCGCGAGCTCTCTTTGTTGTGCGACTTAGAGGAAGCTATGGCCTAGGTAACTAAAGTGCAGGAGGAGCAACTTGAAAAATCATCATGTCTCGATGCTCGCCAAATGCATCAAGAATGCTAATACAATCTGTGACTATAACAAGACCTAATAGTGAAGAGTCATCTATAGCAAGAACTCATAAGCGATCAACTACATCAACTTGTAAAAAAAAATTAAGAGTTATATATGTAATAAATATGTAAAAAATGAAATAGAATAGCTGTGTTAGGATTTTAAAATTTACCACAAAATTTTAGATACCATTAATAGGGTGGATCCACCGATAAGTAATCTTTCAGTACCATTTTATATATTCTAAAGAGTAATTTAAGGGCTCTAATAATATCGATGTAAGTGACAATATATCTTGCCAGCCCCACCAAGCAACCATGAAATTCTCATGCTCTTTTTACCTATCCAAATGCTCTTTTTGCCACGAAATAAATGTTGCACCCTCTACGATTTCGCATATTTACCTATTTGAATATATGTATATAACCTATTTCCTGTTATTCATTTTGCCAGTTCAATCAACGCTACCACTAACATTTGAAATAGAGTAAAAAAGACATAAATTATTATTTCATTATTCTTTTGTATTATACTCATTTTTTCAAATTTTTTTTTATTTTTTACTTACATCTTTCTCAATATTTCACTATTATTTTTCTATAATAAATTATATCATATAGAATTATAAATTTTAATTTTTTTATCTACATTATATATTTTTGATTTTCTTTTCCCATTTTATACTCTTTTGACAATCTTTGTTTCCATTTTTTACATTTTTTTTTTCATATCATATTTCTTATGACATTTTTTTCATATTATATTTTTATAATATTTTCTTAGTTATATCTTTTCAGATATTATCCCTTTCATATTTTTTCCCCATTATATTCTTTAACAATATTTTTTTACACCACTTTTATTTCTATCTAATATTCTTTAACACTTTTTTTTTCATTTTTTTTTCCATATTTGTTCCCCAAACTATAATATTCTTTTACAATATTTCTTTATATCTCTATTATTTAAAACATTTATAACTTTTTTATCTTATATTTTCATCATAATTTTCAATTTAATTTTTTCTATCATTATAGTATTCAATATTGACAAATTTTTCCCTCCTAAATAGTTAATTTTTCTTATCACAATTTTTTTCTTAAATTTATTATTTTTTTGCAACCTCTTTCATATAATTTTTAAATTTCTTTCACCTTCTTACATAAAATAACTATAAATTATCATTTTTTAAATTATTTTATTCAGATCTCATAGTTATATTTTATTTTTACATTCAACTACAACTAAGTTTTTTTATGCAAAAATAAAAAATCATTCCTAGATATACATTAACCAAGTAAAAATATATATCACAAATAATTAAATTTAAACTATAGCATAATCATACTTTTAATAAAATAATATTAGTTTTGGTTAACATTTTCGTACCAAATCAATATTTCACGGATTATTTCCTCTTTTTGTCTTCTTTCTCCTATAATCATTGGAAACTTTGAAGGATATTCTTCATTGTAGTAAAAAGTTGCTACTAAAAAAATTGGAAGAATGAAGGAAGAATGAACAAAAATAGAAAGACAAAGAAGATGAAATAGAAAGGTGAAGAAAATGAAAGAAAGGAGAAGTTGCCGGTGAAAGAAAACTCAAGGATGAGTGTGGGAGGAGGAGAAGAAGTGTGGAAGGTTTAAAAGAAAAAGCAGGCAATGCTAAAAAATTGGATAATTTTTCTACCTAATAGTATTTTTTTATGTGATAGTGTAATTTGATTTTTTTAATCATATGCTGCCACATAACTTATTTTATCTGTGTGTCAAGATCAAAGCAATTTAATCCTGACATGCAGATAAAGGGACATGGTTACTAGACAACTGTATCCCTTTATTCAATTTCTTGCATGTCAAGTTAACCTTGATATGCAGGTTGTGTCTTTTGTTTTTTAAGTTTTTTTTTAATGAATACTGTTGCCTAACAATGTATCCATTATTTTTTTTTAGTTGTCCTTTACAAAATAAAAAAAAATTATTGTATCTTAGGAATTAACAATTATGGATATGCATAGGGCGAATTTAAAATTTGCCCCATTGTACCTGCTTCCAAAATCCCGACGATGATAGTTCGTCTCCTCCTTTCTCTTAACTCATTAATGAAAGAACTAGTAACTGTACCCAATCATTGTTAGCAATACAAAATACTGTTATTCAGCTAAGCTTCCTCTTTTATGTTCAAGTATAACCTAAACACCATCAAACATTTGATTTTTATAAAACGGAACAATAACTTATACATGAGTTCAACAATTTATTTTAAAATTGATCACGAGTCAACTCCATTATAACAAAAATAGAAGACAGCTCTTGCATTTGTTGAGGAATGCCAAAAGGCCCATCTTCCAATTTTTATTTAGTTAAATATATAAAATAAAATCAGAAAAAATATATAAAACAATTTAGTCAAAATGAATAGATATAATATATAAAAATAAATATATCAAAATAAGTATATGAGTTTAAGAAAAGAAATAAAAATGAAAAAAGAAATAAATAATTATATATATATATATATATGAAGGGGAAATATAATAATTAACAATTTTGAGTAAGGATTTAAATAATAATAATTTTTCGCTGCTTTAAAAGCAAAAAAGTTATTTAAGTTTTGGCCAAACATATACAAATTTGAACTAAGCAATGTTTTAAAAAAAATAAACAGCTCTTTTTTTCCTTTTTTTTTTTTCAAAGAAACAATCCCAACCATGCTATTGGATTCTATTATATATTCCAAATATTAAATCTTAATTTTGATTTACCGATAATTGCCAAAAGTGCATGTACCTTAGAAATTTGTAGTTACTTTCATTCAAAATTTGGTGAAAGTTATATGATATTTTTTGGACTATGTTAAGGTAATAAAATTAAAAGTGATTACTATTCTTTTTCTTTGGCAAACCAAAAAAAAAGAAAAAGAAAAAGAAAAAAAATAGCCTCTTAAAAAGCACCTGAAAGTTACATACACACCATGCTTCTCAGAATCGGACCGAACCGGCCGGTTCGACCGGGAACCGGTCCCTAGTCCGGTTCGGTTGAGTTGAAAAATCGGGCAAGCAAAAAACTGGTAAAAAATTGGTCAAGAACCAGTGAAAACCGATAAAAAAATCAGACTAAAAAATCGGTCAAACCGGTCTGAAGCCATTTTTCTATTTTTTTAAATTTTTTTTATATAACAGAATAATTCATTTTAAATGATTTTGGAAAGTTAAAAATAGAAGGTAATAAAAAAGATGAGGGAGTTGAAATATGATTTTTTTTTTAAAAAAAGAGAATATAAGAGAAATAAAATGTGTATAATTAATTATTTTTTATACTTACTTTTTATCATGTTCAATTTTCTAATAATATTTCTCTCAAATATCAAGATACTTAGCTAAAATTATTATTTATTATTTTATTTTTTAATAATAAGTAGAATCTTAATATAATTTAGAAATTTTAAAAATTTAATATTAAATATTCTTAATTTTTAATCATAGATAATTTTTATTTTAAACTAAACATTAATTTTTGTAATATCTTAAGAAATGTTAAATTAGTAATCAAATATTTAAAATTTACTAATATTTATTTGCTATATTAAAATTTTAATACATAAAATTTTTTTAAATAATATATTTAATTATCACCGATTCGATTACGATTCGATCAATGAACCGTGAACTAGTACCTCCACCGGTTCAATGATCGGTCCAATTTTAAAAATATTGATACGCGCGGGTGCGCGCACACACACACACTTATATATATATATATATATATATATATATATATATATATATAAGAATTATTTTTCTTAACAAGAAAAGTTAATCCAAGTAGATAGCGATGCTGAATCACAAAGCTATATATTTTAGTTATATTCCTAACTCTATACGCTGTCAAAACTTTTCAAGAAGTTCCAAATATTATAATAGAGTTTGCTTTAACTATATGGATGTTAGAGAAAGGGACTCATTCAATGTTTGTGAATTAAAGCAAGACATTAAAACTTCCAGAGTGGAAATAATCCACATAAAGTAAATGAAAAATAAGAGCTGTCAAAGAATACATAAGATAGAAGTTGTTAGACGCTAATTGACAAATAAATGGCGAACGTGCGAGAGCGAAGAGGAGAGAGAGAGGGGGGGGGCTTTATTCTGAAGAGGTCAATTGTTACCAAGTACCAAGGAAGCCAAGGTGAAGATGTACTGGACTTGGCGATGGCATTACCCAAAAACTGGCTGGTTGTTTCTGGACTTAATGAAGGCTGCATGCAAAAAATTGGTTAGTTGTTTTTGGGCTAAAAATTTTAACATCCGCTGCTAAAAGTTCCATTGAAATCACTTTGTGACGATTATTTTTAATTGTAGGAGCAATTATTACAATAAATTTTTTACAACGGTTGACACAAATGTTTTATGTTATGACATGGATAAGTTTTTTACAACAGTTGACATAACTACTACAAGTCATGATATAGATTTAAAAAATGAATCCCTACTAGCAACTATTATAACTATTGCTATTATTTTAATTTGTATTTTTTTCTAATTTTTTTTTTTATTTTTTGGATATTTGCACCTAAATATAAACACAGCTAAACATAATGAATACATGATAACCACAATAATTATAAATTTTAAACTATATTAAATATAATATTAAAAATTAAATCTATTACATGTAATAATCTTGTCACATAAACAAAAGTCTTATAAGTTAACAGATAAATCCCACTTTTATAATATTATTTAACAAAAGATTTTACTAGTTATCACTCTACTAATAGTCTTCTTTTGGATTCGAAGATGATGAAAAATATTCTATTATACTTGCTTAATATCCACTTCTTTAATCAGATACTTAAATTAAAAATATAAAATATCATGAGAAATATATAAAAATTAAATTATAATAAATAAATATTGTTCAATGAATACATCATTGTTAAATGAAAAATTAAATTGTTATTAAATTTTATATTTAAATATAGTACATATTGATAAAAGTCTTACAAATCTCAGAGAAAAAAGTTCAACCTAACACAAAAATTACCTTAAAATTTAGAAGAATAGTGACAATAATGCTTCATGCTCAAGATTAAAGAGGTAATGTACCTCTAAGATCATTAATGATATTGCTCGGATATATATTTAACTGGTGGCAAAATTGCGAGAACACATGTTTGATATTGATAGGAAAAAGTTGCAGGCATCATAAGGATAAAGGATAAAGATCCATAGATTAACTTTCAAAGAGAAAAAAATTGCAATAAAAACAAACTACGCCATACTAAATAAACTTGCAAATTCCATATGTCCCTTGCTACTTCATTATAATAAGCAAAGTTTTATTATTTATGGTTACAAGTTCCCAGAAAGATATGGTACACCAATGAGTACTACAAATAGAAGATTAAGATAGAAAGTGTTTTTCCAATTCCAGAAGCATAATTTAACTTTCGCCCCCTCCAAGTAGCTCAATAGCTCCAAGTGAAAGAAATTCACCTTTCACCTTTAAAGCTCTCAAAAGATCTCCTAATAACATTTATTTACATTTTTTCCTTGCAGAAGAAATATAAGACACAAGCAAACGTGTCTTTAATGTTTGATTTCAAGGTCATAATGATCAATTGAATATGTTTAAAACTTTGTCATTAATTTTCTTTTAATGAACTTATTATAAAATTTAAACTTTTATTTCCAAACCTTTTAAGGGACCTAGAATTTGAGTTACCATAATATATAAATGGTAAATGAAAATCATAATATATAAAATTTGAATTCAAAATTATGAAGATGACTTTGAACCAAAGTTAATTAGTAAACATGTAATCTATTATAATTTCCTAAATGCATTAACATTTCCAAATATGTTGGTGCAAGAGAAAATGAAAAATATCATTCTTATGTAAAGAGATATATCTTTCAAAATATCTAATTTTGATTAATTTAATGCACAATCTAATGATATATCATGTGTAATTAAAAATTTTAAACAAAGTAATGCTACAAGACACAAAATATCACACTTAATATTCACTCCCCTAATCAAAAACCTAAATTAAAAATATAAAATGTAATTACTTAATTCTTATAAGACAAAAATTGAGTTCTCAAAATACTATTCGAATTCATCTAGTATACCAGGTTTTAAATTCAAGTATAAAATTATCTAAATTTCTCCTAATTGAATTGAATATCAAAATAAATCTAGTTAATTGATGTAAACATACTTGAGATGGCTGAAGTTATACAAACCAAAATCTTAATTCAAAAACTTAAGTCTATAAAAAATAGGAGTCATTTCTATTTTTTCAATCAAGTACAAATACAACTCAATACTTAAATTAATTGATGAGCTGAAATTGAATTAATTATTCTGAAACTTATGCCAAATATTTATAAAACACAATTTTTTTTAATTACCTACTACCAACTCATTGAAATCATGATTTCCAATACTATATTGCAGACCTTTTCTTATTCTTACCAAACATTATTAAGTTCACTTGTTGTGCATACTATATATTAATATACTAATAATTATCTAGGTCCACATCAATTAAAGGAAAAAATCATATTTATAGTGATTATTTTATTATAAAATATTCAAATTTAAACTTATTATATATATAAGGGTGCATTTTTTGGACACTTTCACAATTGTCATCCTATACTCTATTTTCCTATAGTCATAACTAATATGTACAAGATTACTAAATTTTTATATATTTTTTTATAAATAAATTATTGTTTATTTAAAAAGATAACCTTGTATACTCACAATAGTCATTTTAATGATTTAATCTCTAAAGACCAATGTTAGGAAAGAACTTGCAAATTTGCATTGCAGAGAGAGAGAGAGAGAGAGAGAGAGAGAGAGAGAGAGAGAGAGAGAGAGAGAGAGAAGCCTAAGTGACGCATAAAAGTCAAAGTCCACTATACATCACTTGAAGCTTTTTATTACCTTCTACTTTTTCTATTGCATGATGTTATAATTATAGAACATGATAAAGCCAAAAAGGAATTATGAGACAATTTCTTGTAAAATGAATGAGTTTTTTTGCATATTAAATCTATCCTAGAACTAAAATTATAGGCAGCCTTAATATACTCAAAACTCCCTATTACTAGCAAATATGTTACAAGGAGAAGAATTATACAAACATACTTTGTGCATTTCAGTAAGCTATTTTAAAATTTAACTTAAAAGAAGTTTTAGTCATACTATGGTAGCAACTACCCAATGCAATTTCCCCAGTACATGTAAGGCAAAGTAAAGCCTTCTATTGAATACTATTTTCACAATATTGTAACTAAAAACTCTTATTTTTGTAAAGAGAACTTACAATCAAATTTTTGGGTCTCTCTAATTCTAAAGAAGAATTTCACACACACACACACACACACACACACAAACCAAGACTCAAATATTAAAAATAATTTATTTCAACAACCAAAAAAGCTTACATATCTAAAAATATAAGAATAAAAAATTACATAAATCTAGGATTTCAACTCTAAATCAACTAATAACTAATTCAAATATTTAAAAAAATGAAAAAATCTTGAAGAAAATACCTCCAAATAGTTGAAAATGGAAGAAAATAGAGACGTTGAAATAGACCTATAGATAGTGGATGACTATAGGGAAACTTTGACGATTGACAAATGATTGGACTTCAGTGGATGTCGATAGATTGGAGGGGCTAGTAAGTCTAGTTTGCTGTTAGGAGGAAGGAGTTTCAAAATTTTTAGATATGAAATTTTAGATCTATTAGGATAGAAGGTTCATTGAGAACTTTAGCAATAGTTGTAAACGCTACTAAAAGAATCGTTGCAAAGTAGAAACAATTGCTACTATTTTGTGGTAGTTGCCAACAATTGTAGTGATATTGTAATGATTGTATGACAACTGTTGCAAAATAGTAATAGGGATGCAACTGTTGCTATATAGCAATAGACGATCAACTGTTGTAAAAGTTATTTTTAGTAGCGCTTTTGACAACCGCTGCTATACAATGGTTGCAAAAATCTAATTTTTTTAAGAGTGTGGATGATCAGAGGGAGGAAGGGTTAAGAATATTGGTAAGCAACAATAATGGCTTAAGGTTTAATCCCATTGTGAAATTAGTATAGGGGATAACACTAACTAACACACATATCTCATATTGTGATTTGCCTATAGGGGTTAATAATAAGATTAAGAATATAAATTACAATAGTGATTAGGAGTAGTTTTCATGAAACAAGGATGTACTCTTTGATGAGGAGGTAAAAGCCTCAAATGAGAAGGATGTTTTATGTTTGGGTTGCAAAGGAGGAACATATGAATTTATGCAAACCTTAGAAAAGAACCCTCATTATTAAGCTTTTGGGGAAAGTGTTGGTTTCAAGATCATGAATAATTGTTTGCAAAAACTCCAGACCTATTAAAGGTTTTCAAACGAATGAACATAGGCAATGAGTATTTAATCTAGTGTGTGTGTGTGTGTGTGTGTGTAATTATAGGAAGCTAAATTGTACATAAGCCATGAACAATATGGCTTGCTTCTTTATGCTGCATGCATATCTTTTTTTAAAATTTTACTTTTTGGTCTTTTTTAATTTAAATTTGATTTTGGTGGTATGATCTCCCATGCAACTAACATCGAGGGGGCACCCTAGTTATATACATAGCTCTTCTTTTTTTTTTCTACTAACCAAGATTATGACTTTGCCTTACATGAATGGTCATGGATGATTGTGGGTCACTACTTGATTCTTTAGAGATAGAAACTAGAGTTTAATCCCTCTGATGTATAGACTAAGATCCCTGAACTCCCAATTGAGTATTATGAGAAGCACATCATATGGAGAATTAGGGAGACATTAGGGAAAATTCTAAAAGTTTATTCCAATTTAAGGAAGTAAATGGACTAAGTGACATCTTTGCCATTAAAAAGCGAAATTTTTTTTGTGATTTATATTGTAGTGGACTTGTAAAAGAAGTTAATTTCAAAGGTGCAAGTGATAGAAGGGATTTATTAGGTGGAATATAAAGGTCTTGGTTTTAATTTGTTTTTAATGTAGACACTATGGGCACTATAAAGAGATTTGCTTTGTAAAGGTGAAAAATGCTAGTAACTTGGTGGTGCATTTGGTGTTGACAAGAGTGATGGTTAGTGGCCAAAAAGAGATTGCTTTAAGACCAATGAATAATGAAGATAGTTTAGTTTAAAGAAAATGAATATAAGTCTAAAAAAATAAAACTATTAAAAAAAGGCCTTCTTTTAAGGCTTATTTTGTAAAATAAGATAGGCTTGAATCTTTTTAAGCATGTCCTAGGATAGTAATATTATTATTATTATTGTTATTGTTTTTTATACAATGGCAAAAGAAAGGAAAGAATTAAATAGGATGACCAAAAAAAAAAACTAGGATCATTGAAGGGAAGATCCCTTTTAAGTCTCTTTAACCAAGTTGTTTTTCATTTGTCACCATGCAACCAAAGGTGCAAGAATTAAAAGGTGGAAGTAAGCTTATTGATATCTTTATTGATCAATTGAGCCTTGTCTCAATTAACAGAAGTTCAAAGGAAAAGTTAATATAAATTGTGATCTATAAAAAAAACTTGAAAATGATCGTTAGTGGGGTGGAGGATGAGATTTATCATGGTGATCTAAAAGTGAGCTTTCCCAATGGTCTTACGCATAGTGATCCATTCGGAGTGGTTAAAGTTGTCTCCCAAACTCTAGTTTCTAATAGTTAGCCCATGGAAGAAGACCCAATCCATGACATTGGCCTAGTGAAACTTTATTATACTTAGGAACCTCTATGAAATAATTGTCCATCCTAACCCA
The DNA here is from genome assembly GCA_032878935.1 of Erythrophleum fordii. Classification (NCBI taxonomy): domain Eukaryota; kingdom Viridiplantae; phylum Streptophyta; class Magnoliopsida; order Fabales; family Fabaceae; genus Erythrophleum; species Erythrophleum fordii. The sequence continues at coordinate 19,358,039 of JAVQMF010000050.1, forward strand.
AGAAGGTTAAAATAGAGGTAGGTGTGGGTAGAGGGTCGATCCTTATGAGTATTAACATTCTCAATCTCCTTTTTTCGCTAAGCAAGTTGACTTGGATAATCAAATTGATTTGACAGATTAAATTAATGTTATTTCCAAGTTTTCAAATGAGTTAGATACACATGATGATAAACCTAGTGAAGTAGCCCATTTACCTATCTTTTGTGAAGATTGGAAAACTATGAGTAGAGTCAACGAACAATATCTTGATTTGAGATCCTTTCGGTCTTAATGGTTAAAGGAGACCCAAACCAAAAGGCCCCTGCAAAGTGACCTCGTAGATATGATTTATTGATTTTTTGGCAAAAAAAGCAAAAAGGGCAATTCTAATTAGTTTGGAGGTGGTAATTTGGAGGTTATCCATAGTGGAAATAGCTCTTTGAAGCACTTTCCAGATGAAAAGGATCATTCTCGTTAGAAGTTTAAGACTCTAGGTTTTCTTCTAATAAGCAAAATGAAGCACAAGAATGTATGATTCTTCCATTCTAAGGCACTTAATAATATATCCTCTTTGATAGAATAACTCCCATTAGAATCGCCAATTCATATGAGATGATCTTTTTTGTCTAAAATAGAAAAGGTTTGGCCAAAAACTAAGTCCATGGCAAGGGGAGGATATAATTAGTCTAAAAGAACCCAATCCTATATTATTATTTTAATTATGTGTAATATTATTAGTGTTATTACATTTATATATAATTATAAAATAATATATATTGTTTTTGTGTTATGAGTTATAACTTCATGGTTAGACAAGTGTGATATATTTTTAATTTTAATTGTATCAATATGCATATTAGTGTTTTTATATTTGTAAACACGGTCTATTTATATAGAGAATGATCTTCTCTTGCAATAAAAAGGAGAAATTAAGAAAAAGAACAAAGAAACTCCTAAAATTAATGGAGCGCTTCATGAAAGAAATGTGAAGTTACTCATTGCATATAGATCCCATATTTTTTAGTATTATAATTAATGATGGAATAGATATACACTATTACAGTCTTCTATTTTGCCACTCTCTTTTTTTTCCCCCCTTTTAAACTTCAAGTCAAGCTTGGTTTTTATTATTTATTAATTGGGTTTGGCTGAAGCCAACAAAATTAAAATCAAACTAAGTTCAGGTTCAAGCCCAATTTTAAGGATTATGTGCACGTAAAAATTCAACTAATGAAAGTCTACTCAAAGTAACTTTCAATTTTTGATAAAAGGATATGTCGTGATTCTAAAGATTATGGAATGTCTTTTCCTTGTAAGTTTCAATTTTAAACTCCTCAATGTTTCTCGTTTATAATAACAATGATAATAAAGAGTTGTCAAAGAATTATATTCATTTGTAAAAGAGATCTAAAATTAGATTTTGAGATATTTATTCATTTGCTCATAAGATAACTCAATATTAAGTCCCCATTATACAAATTGTCTTCCAACTGCCGTTTAAAAAATGATCTCACAAATCACTCGTAGAGAAAAGAAAGTGGCAGATAATGGCCCAACAAGAAAATGTTAACATATCATATTAAAGTTGAGTCATAGGTTTCGTTGAAATGATATGATTTTTTCCAAAGCTGTTGTGTTATAAGTACTATGAAAAATTTATTGTTTAGGAAGAGTAAACTAATATTTGATAAAAATCTTATAAAAAATACTTTTAAAAGCAAAATTAATTGACAGAAAATTTGGATAATAATTTTCGAAAGTTGCTATAATAACATAGGATGACAATAATGCGTATATGCTTCTTCTTTTTTTTCCCCTTTTTCAATGCTAAAAAACTTTATATCAAGTTATTAAATCAACATATACTAGTCAAAGATGAAATTGAAATATTTAAATAATGTATGAGTGAAAGTTAACGATTCATCATGCGAGTAGCTATAGAATTACGAAAAGAAATTAAATTAGAAGAACATATTTTCATGATAAAAATAAAAGAAATATGTGAAATTTATGTGTTTGGTATTTGTGAAAAGATGACAACGTCTTTGTGAGAAATAATGAAAATATGACCAAAAAAGTTAAAAATAAGATATATATATATATATATACACACACACACACAACAAATATGAACCTAGATTTACAATAAGAATATATCTAAAATTTAGTTAAAATAAAAAGGCCTTTTAAGATAATTTTAATCTTTAACAGTCACAATTGCTTTTAAAAACATTTCAAAGATGCTTCTCAAATGCTATTGTGACTTTTGAAAAACATGGAAAGAAACATCATTATAAAAATTCAACAAATCAAACATAAGTTTCTGACTTTTACTATACAAAAATCATAAGAGCCAGAGAAATAGAGATAGGCCCTTGGTTAGCGAAAGAAAGATTTTTTCCGCCCAAAGAAAACAATACAAAACCAAGCCATGCCTTTGGTTGTTTTAAACTTTTTATAGCTTACTATAGTATTTGTAATAATGATATTTTTGTTTATAAATACTTAGTTTTATTACTAAAAATTGCATATCATTTATTTTATTTTTAAAATACATATTGCACTTTAGAAAAATGTTTTTCTCTCAATTTGATATTTTGTCAAGTCAATGTTCTACTTCAAATTTGAAAGTTCAAAGGCCTCCGATTTATAAGCATTTTTCTTTGGAGTTTTGCTAATTTTATGTCACCGAATTTGCTATTTCACTATATCATCTTATATATCATATTTTGTCATAAAAACATTATTTATATTATTTTATTTTTTAAAATCAATAACTTAGTAAAAAAAATTTAAAAAAAATTATGTAAAAAACACCATTTTTGCTTTCGGTGTTCCAATTGAATCTTTCAAGTTTTCCCAGAAACTTTTTCTTTCTTTTCCCCTCCCTTTGTTCGTCTTTTCTTCATTTTGTTTGTGAAATCAATCCATTGAGGTGAAGGAGAAGGAGGAGGTTATAGGATATGGGCACCTACAACTACAAAATATTCAAGTGCTTCAACCGCAAGTTTACTATCACCGAGCCGGGCCCACCTGATGACGTCAAGTACGCCTTTTACAAGTTTTCCTCCGGCGCCGATCACATGTCCGCCGATCAGCTCCGGCGGTTCTTGGTGGAGCACCAAGGCGAATCGGACTGCACCTCTTCGGATTCCACCCAGATAGTTCAGAAGATTTTACAATTGCGGAAGCAGAATCAGGAGATCGAAGCTATGGAGACCACAAACTTTAATGAGAATATCAGTCTCGATGAATTCTTCCATTTTCTACTCCTCGATGATTTCAATGCCCCCTTGAAATCCCAAGTAAGCTCCTTCTCCATCTCTTTTGTTTCCCGAGAAATTGTGGCGAGGAGAAAAATGTGTTCGTTTAGAATGTCAATATTTTATTGTTTGTGGCCCTTTCTTTGGTATTTTTTGTTCTCCCTGGTTTGGATGAATTCTTCCCAATTATGCCGATTCGGTTGTCTGGCTCTTTGTTTTTCTATAAAAGCCCTCTTGAACTTTGAAGAAGCGTCACAACTTAGAAAAGGAAGACGACAGCAAGTGGGGACTCGTCCCAGCAAAGGGCCCCTAAACTTTGAAAATGCCCCACTAGGTAGAGAATAAAGCCAAACAGTGTGAGAAATTGACATTGCGCGTGTGAAATATATGTTATGTAGCAACTATAGTCTACTCGTCAAATTACCAAATATAAAATTACTTCTTTCAAAAGTTATTTTCACGAGAAACGTTAGTAAGGAATTTTTTTTTTGTTACTAAGATGGAATTTTAAGTATTTCATTTTTTTTGTTATTTTTTAAGAATCAGTTGTATATAGGTTGTGTCTGAAAAATATATGTATACTTATTATCTTGGCACATATGTGCACATAATGGACATAAGTTGGCAGTATGTCGTGATAACATGGGTTTAACATACTTGAAAATAAGTGTATGAGCTTTATAAGGTAGAAATTTCACAGTATAAGCACATCGATGCACTAAACCTTAGGGACTCTATTAAAATTTGTTGTGTAAATGAGTTTGCATATCGAATGCTTTTCTTCTGGCATGATTTTCTATTTAATCATTCTAAAGAATTCCCAGAAAGAAAGTGTATTGACTTGGATAAAATTCTTGGAATTATAGTGTCAATTTTGTGACTATGACAATCATTTGTGAACAATCGAGAGCTAGATCAAGTCTAACGTTAATTGCTCGCTATAATTTTATCTTTGTTGAAGCCTTTTATAGTGTCAAAGAGCCAACAGGGAGAAAGATTAAAGAACGGATTTAGAATTTGTTAAACAGATGATATCAAGCTTATGACCAGTGGTATCTTGTGTTTGCACTTTCTTATGATGGTGAATAATGTATAGAGTGCATATTTACTAAATGACTGTAAAAGAAGTCTCTACTAGATAATACAAATGTTGTCTTATTCCAGGTCCATCATGATATGAAGGCTCCGCTGTCACATTATTTCATATATACAGGACACAATTCTTATCTGACTGGGAATCAACTGAGCAGTGATTGTAGTGATGTGCCAATTATAAAGGCTTTGCTAGACGGTGTGCGAGTAATTGAACTAGATTTATGGCCAAATTCAACTAAAGATGATGTTATTGTAGTTCATGGAAGGTACTTGTTGATCCTCAGTTCAATCTTCCGAAGATAACTCCATCAAAATCACTTCTTTTTCTTTGAATTCTTGCAGGACTCTCACCACTCCTGTTTCACTCATTCAATGTTTGAAGTCCATAAAAGAGTATGCATTTGTGAAGTCTCATTACCCAGTCATTATAACTTTAGAAGACCACCTCCCAACAGATCTTCAAGCTAAAGTTGCAGAGGTAGGCTTCAATTTTTATTGCCCACATGAAAGTCCCTATGTTCCCTTAACTTGTTTCTTGTGTCATTTTATTCTGTCCGTTCTTAGATGGCAACACACATATTTGGAGAAACGCTTTACTATCCTGAGACAGATTGTATGGTAGAATTCCCCTCACCAGAATCATTGAAAGGTCGAATTCTTATATCAACCAAACCACCAAAAGAATATCTTGAATCCGAATGTTCATCACTGACTGGCCAAATGGACGAACCAGGAGCTGATGGCAAGGTGTGTAGAGAGATGTGTGTGTGTGTGTGTGTGTGTGATTGGATAAATTACTCTCCCCTCCCCTTGAAAATATTTTACTAACATGGTCCTCTCCTCTATTATAAAAAATTACATAGTCCTCCTTTAAAACCAAAAGATACCCAACAACTAATGCTTCGTATGATTGGAGGATGTAATGGTAAAAAGAACGTAAAATGTGGATAGGTAGGAATAGGTAAGATAAGAAATGACTGCTTTACCCTTACTTTTAAAAAGATGATTTGATGATTAAAATAATGAGTATAAGGATATAATAGACATTACACAAGCTATGTAAAGGAATACCTTTACTTTACACCCAACCAAACGGAACCTAAGTTTATTTGTGTGTGAATATAGTTGTAGATTTAATTTTAATTGATCCAACAGATATCCCTAAACCATCCATTAAAAAATTGTCCATTTTAACCCTATCCATTAAATCCATAATTTAATTGATTGAATTGAGTGTATAATTTAATGGATGGATTATTGATCATGGATCCAATTTGCCACGTCTAATTTACCTTATGAAATTTAATTCATGTTTATGTCAATTTAATGGCAGAATGAAAGTGATGAAGATGTGGAAGATTTGAATGCAAGTGAAGAAAAATCACTCCAGCAATGTGCACCTGAATACGGGTGTTTAATAACAATCCATGCTGGCAAACCAAAGGGTCATGCAAAGGATTATTTAAGCATTGTTGGTGATGTTAGACGCCTAAGCATGAGTGAACAGATGCTTCGAAAGACTTCTGCATCTCATGGAACCGAAATTATCAGGCAATTGCCAAACCTAATTTGTAGTAACTGCAACATATAATGTTTTTTTTTAATCACTTTTGTAGTTGACAATCCCCCAACTTACATGAATCAAAGTTTTATACTTCTAGGTTCACACAGAAGAATATTCTCAGAGTGTATCCAAAAGGAACACGTGTCTACTCCTCAAATTACAAACCCCATATTGGGTGGAATTATGGAGCTCAGATGGTTGCATTCAACATGCAGGTTAGGGATTAGTCTTTATCTTATTTTGGTCTAAATGCACTCTACGGTATTTTTGTTTGTATTTAACTATTTATTATGTGGACTAACAATTGAGAAACTTTTGAAGTGTGGGTTACTCCTCTGAGCTATATTCTATTGCAAAGAAGTTTTGCTTGAGGTGAAATACTTTTTCTGTTCTACGCATGCATGTGCATACCTTTTCCTTTTTTTTTTTCTTTTTTTTTTTTTTTGGCAAATGATTTTAGTGCTAGCAGAAAATAAGTTTCTTTAATCGAATTTTCTGTACCAAGTGAGAAATATCTTACTGTAGTTTTTTGTTCTTATTCATATGAAGGTGTAAGATCCTGATTTTCGAGTTATTTTCTTAACACAATTGCATTAAATTCATTTACAAATCACCCAATCTTCAATAGAAATACAAATCTTCTGTGTTTTCCTTTGGCAGGGGTATGGTAGACCACTGTGGTTCATGCAAGGGATGTTTAGAGGAAATGGAAGGTGTGGTTATGTGAAAAAGCCCGAATGTTTATTGAGGAGAGGTTCCCATGGTGAGGTTTTTGATCCTAATAGAACATTGCCAGTGAAGAAGACATTAAAGGTGAGAGACATCATTTAAAAGGGAAATTGATTTGTTTGATGACTGCTTCTGAATCTCTGTTCTGCCCACTTATAGGTTAAAGTATATTTAGGGACTGGGTGGAGCTCAGATTTCAGCCAAACACACTTTGATTCATTCTCCCCACCAGACTTTTACACAAAGGTGAGTTGGATACCTCAATCATATCTAGAAGACAAAAGACTTGTCAAGGGGTGAAAAGAAATGAAGAGAAACAAAAGACATTATAGTTATCCTTAGAATCTGTTCAATTCATGACAGGTTTGTGTTGTTGGAGTAGATAGTGATAAAGGCAAGAAGAAAACAAGGGTAATTGATGATGATTGGTTTCCCGTTTGGGATGAAGAGTTTGATTTCCCTCTGACAGTTCCAGAGTTGGCTTTGCTGAGGATAGAAGTTCGAGAGTATGACAGGCATGAAACGGATGACTTTGGTGGGCAAACATGTTTGCCAGTTTCAGAGCTAAGATCTGGTTTCCGGTCAGTTCCTCTATATGACAAAAAGGGCAACCAACTCAAATCTGTGAAGCTTTTAATGCATTTTCAGTTAAATTGGAACTAGAAGGTGACTCAGTCTTCTAGCCTTTAAGCCCTTCTTATACATAATGGGGATATCTTATTTGTTTTCCTTATCACCATGGGCAGCACGAGAATTTTATCTATAGCTACCAACAAACAGTGTTATAGGCTTTTGAGTTTAGTGGCTATCTTCACCTCTAACATCAATAGAAAACTGTTTCAAGAACTCCAAATGTTGTATCTGAGGCTTTTAGATATTAGTGCATACTGTATACTGGTATAAGCACTGATACCAGCAAACCATGTCGGCATCAATTGGAGAGATTGGAACGAACGAATAAGATTTCGAAAGTGAGTCCTACCAAAAAAATGTATTTCATATGTTTAGAATTTTTTGATAATTGATTTGTTATATTTATCTTTGTCATTGACAAATAAATGAACTCCCTCCCTGACAAATAGATGAACTTTTAATTTGGCCCTTCATTGATTAATTTTTCAATTAGTCCTCTACTTATTAAAATGCTTGTGATATGCCCTTACATTTTTTTATGATTGGCTGGATTTACTAATTATTCTTAGAGGAAAATCCTATTTGGTTCCTGAGAGATAGGTGGACTCCTAATTTGGTTCTAAAAAAAGGAAGAATCCTTTATTTCAATTTAGTCCCTCCACATCTAAATGCTTGCAACAGTTTTTCTATTCAAAATTCAGCGTCAATTCTAACTACTTGCTCACCTAGACACCAAATTTGAAGTATGAGTTAATAGTGGGTGCCAGATTGAGATAGAAGTGCAACATAACATTACAAGTATTTTAACAATTGAGCGATTAAATTTTTCATGAATGTGATGCGACGTCCTTTTAGTCAAAACATTGATAAGTAAATGGTTGATGGTTGTCTGTCAAGAGTTAATAAAGCCAAACTAGGTGGAAAGAGGACAAAGATTGGTGGTAGAAGCTTAAAACTCGCATGACCCACCTCAGTAATGGTGTCACCATCTAGTCGTCACTCTACTCTTCCCCTTTCTCATCTTTGGAAAGAGACTGCTGCTTTAAAAGGGGGGTCCATCACTCAAGTCACAGAGGCAATCTCCACGTTTTTTTCTTTCTTTTTGGGCGAACCACCCTATACGTTTAAACTCTCTTAGGAATAAATATTATAAGCAAATTATCTTAATCTATTGTATTGTACGAACGTGTTTATCCATGTGCATTGAGAAGTTAATCTTTTATACGGAATGTTTTTTCAACCTTTAAATTTTAAAATGTAACGATATCTTGTTTAATCGATATTACCATTAAACATCAAATATATTAACTGGTTTTGTCACATTGTCAACAGGCATCTTCAACTAAATAGGATATCTTTGGTGTTTTTTTTTTTTTATATTATCTTAGGTGTTTTATATATATATATATATATATAATTTAGATTTAGATGTAATTTCTATCTTTATTATTATTTTTTTAATAATATTATGATAAGTATATAGATTTTTATATATCTAGGAGCTGCTCCCTACAAGATGCAGGGTATTAAAAAAAATTCCTGTGGGCCCTATATAAAAAAAAAAAAAAGAAAAAAAAGTTAAAACACAGGCCCCACCAAAGCAGAAAAAAAAAAGATATAAACAGTGATAAACAGTGTTTATTAAACACTGCTATCCCACGAGATTATATATATATATATATATATAAATTATTCATAAAAATTATATATTTATCATATTTTAATTAAAAAATCTGATAGTACAGATATAAAAAATTTTATATAAATTTTTTCTTTCTACAAATTCTACGCTGGAAGTCCCTGTTTACATATGATTTCCCCCCAACAATTTTTTATTTTAAAATTTCCTAGCAAAAATATGGTGCATTTTACCAACTTCTTTTAACCTAAAAAGGTTAAAAGGCAATGATGGTTAACTTTGCATACATGTATTAAAAAAAAATGACCTTATGATTAAAAAAATTTTGAATAATAAAGTAATACGAAAATTTTTGAGTAAGTAAATTGATAGTGGGTTATTATTAGAAAATTAAAATATGATTGTAATTATTTAAATTTTGAGTAGTTATTCACTATTTTTCTATTATACTTCACATCAATTTTTTTTCCTCTTCTCAAGAGTTTATGTATTAATTCATTTTGTAGTGAAATAATCTCTCATCATTTTATCTTTTTACTGATATAATATTAGAAGTATTACATCAAAATATACATTATAACAAAACTCATTTATTCATTTAAATTTTGATTATATAAAAAATATAAAAATGGCATTTTATATTCTGATAATAATAAGTAGCTGTCGAAAAATTTTCAAAAAAAAAATTATTGAATTAAAAAAATTTTGTTAAATAAATATGACTACTATACCATTTGACAGTTCAATAAATTTTGAGTAGTAAAGTAACTAAAAATTTTTTTTGAGTGAACCAATTGATATTGAGTTATTTGTAGAGGATTAAACTAACTTTTTTTACATTTAAATTTTGAATTATAATGTATCTATTTATCTGTTATATCAGTTCTGATAAATTCCTTTTTCAGCAGTTCCTGTAATACGTCCAAATGCTTCCCATTCTTACTTTCCTTTGTAATAATTATAATGTACTGGGTTAAAACAAAATAAGTTTAAAGTAATATAACAAATATTTAAATGAGCCAAATGATATTAGGTCATCTTTAAAGGAATAAATACTCTCTTTTTTCCTTACTTATACAAAATAACAAGTTTTAAAGATGTATTACAACTAAATACATATTCTCCTTTTTAGTTTTCAGAATTTGTATTAAATGATTTATTTCCCATCAAAATTTTTCCTCTTCTTGAGACTTATGTGTCAATTATTTTTTATAGTAAAATACTCTTTCCTCCCCTTATATAATATTGTGAGTGATAAACCAAAAAATATATTATACCCTAAAATACTCTATCTATTTATAGATTAGTTTATCTATATATTGTATATTTATTATTTATTTATCTATTAGCTACTATCTATAATCTAATATATATATATTTTTAAGAAAATTGGCCTCCTCAAATACTCTTTTTTTTGGGGGGATTAATTGAGTTATTCCAATAACAAATTTTTAAAGATGATGTTTAATATATATATATATATATGGTCTACACAAATAGTCCTTTCTATTTGAGTTATTGGCAATATTTTGTCAACTTATAAAGATAAAATATTATCTTTAAATTGATTCTCTTTTATTTTCACTATATAGTATTCAGCAAGTTTTTGAAAATGATCTATTCTTGACAATAATTTATAATCAAATTTGACTATTATTTACAATCATAGGTCAATTTCATATCTTGCCAAAACAAATATTTATATTACATTATTTACTTCTCACAGTATTTATATTTATAATTTTATCATTCACAAATAAATAATTAGCACTTTAAATGTACGCAAAATTTTTAGAAATTAAAACAAAAATAGAGAATACAAAAATGATTCCATAAATAAAAAATAATTCTCATATTTTAATTTTAAAAAATAAAAAGATAAATAATTACACAATAATTAAAAATATAATAAATATTATACAAAATTATAAAATAAAAAAAAAAATCCTTTCCCCACGGCCATACCAATCGGACTGTGAGAGATCTTCGACTTGGTTGAATCATCATCAGAAAGTAAACTAATCCTGACGTGGAAATCACCAAACCCATTAAAGTGCTCATCAATTGGCTGGTATACAAAACATGCCACGCATGCAATAAACAAACCACGTTGAGTAATTTTCATATAATATAATATACCTTATACAATAATAATATTATATTGAGTAATAAAATGTAGCTCTATATAATATTTCATTTATATAATAATAAAATAAGAGTAATTAAATATAAGATTTAATTATGTAATTTAATATTATTTTATTAGTAATTGAATCCTATTTTATTTGATTTGAATCTTTTTATTAAAAAAATATAAATAATGTCACATTTTAAGAGTATCTAAGAATTTCTTTCATTCTATTTTCATATTATGAATAATTTATATTTTTAAGAAAATTATTTATAAGTATTTAAATAAATTATTTTCTCTTCTTTTAAAAGATATTTGAATAACATAATTTTTCCATTTGTTTTAATAACTTATACTATTTTTTAAACAGTAAAAAATATGTTACATTGACCTTTCATGGAATAAAATATAAACTAAAATTACATTTATTATAATTAAAATACCGTTATATATTATTTATATAATATATTAAATATTAAATATGTATTTAACTAACACAAAAATAATCAAATTTTAAATTAAATTAAAGGTTTCAAACATAAAATAAATACCATTGGAATATTAAAAAATAATTTTTAGTAAGTTATATTTTTAATAAATAAATAAATAAAATATTATTCTTAAAGTTATTTTAATCAAATTTTATTTTCAAACAGGTTTGTGTTTCATAATAAAAAGATAACTACGTAGTTTAAGTATTTCTTAAGGAGAAAGCAGTTTATCCTAATTATTTAATCATCTAATTTTTTAATAGATTAAATTATTTTTTATAAATTAATACTATTAATTTTTTTAAAAAAATCAATATATATATATATATATATAAACTAAAGGAAGCCACGTTGTTCCTAGCCTGTGAATAATGCGGCTCTCTCATTAAGCTACATGCAAATTAAATTTTGTCTTCTATTTTTTCTCTTTTTTTTTTTAATTTTAAACTGGTGAATAGAAGTCTCCATGCCTATGGAGTTCACAGCTAATTAAAAAATAATAATCTAAACTAACAACGAATAAATAAATAAATAATATTTATTATAAATTTTTAAAATAATATTTAAATCTCAAAATGATTGAGAAATAATGAGATGAGACTCTTTGTAACGGAGTGAATTTCTATTTTGGATATTTGATTTGACTCTCTCTCCTCTAAACGAGTGAATAAAAAATGGTTGGTCATGGTTATGGTTATGGTCATCCACACTTGCAAAGTAAATGAGAGAGCCTACCAATGACTGCGACACTGTGGCGTGTGGGACCCAGTTGGAATATCTCACTAGGCGCCAAGTGCCAAACAGCTCAGTGGTTACACCCACCAGGTGGGACCCAGCCTGACCGCCTTCTTCGGAGAGTGTCCGGGCTTAGTACACCCTCTGTTCTTCCTTCGGAAAAGGCGTATCCTCTTACATTATTTATTATTCCGATCAAAACCCAATATTCAATACTCAACAGACAAAACTACCATCCCTCTCCTCTCTCTTCGGAATTGCGCGGGACGCATGTCGAACTCGAAACAGACTTACAGCGTGTGCTTCTGCTGCCACCGGCGCTTCAAGCTGGCCGAGTCGGAGCCGCCACCGGAGATTAAGAAGCTTTTCGACCACTACTCCGAGAATGGCTTTATGACGGCTGCTCACCTTCGGAGTTTCTTGATTGAGGTGCAGAAACAAGGGAAAGCCACCGAGGAGGAAGCCCAGGCCATCATCGACGGCCTCAAGCATTTGAATATTTTCCATCGGAGGGGTCTCACTCTTGACGGTTTCTTCAAGTACCTCTTCAGTGACCAAAACCCACCTCCCTCACCTTCTCTTGAGGTGACTTTTTGCCTTTTTATCCTTTCTTCTACTTGCATTTTGTCCTCTCTAGTTTAACATCTGTTCCGGCAAGGGAATCAGTGAGCTCTGATCCGGCATCATTTACGTTCCATGTGGTTGTTGTTTCTTTTTGGAGTGGATTTTCCATCGTTGATTATCCTCTGTTTTCCCGTTCCAACCATTTTTGTGTTCACAGATGGTTTTCATTTTGTGCTCTGGTTTGTTCTTTCGCTTTTACAATGTTGATAATCATATTAATGCCCGGATTCATAATAGTTCTCGTTTAGTATTATCCATATAGCAAAAAAATTGAAAGGTTTTTCGCAACTTAATTCTGCTTCCTTTTGGTGACATGTCTATGATTACAATCATTTAAGTGCATTTTGGTTGAACCCATTGGTAATAACGAGGGGTAATTGAAGTTGCGTTATAATTTTTTAAGAAATGATGATAAAATAGGATAATTAAATGTTTCAAGCATGGGTTAATGCATTAAACTTCAATCTGAAAACAAATGTCTCTTTTTGTGAGGATTGACGTGGCGTTGCCGGAAATAAGAAACATTTGCTTCAGATTAATTCCATAGCAATATAAAGTCAAATGGACCACTTCGAATATAACCATATGTAGGGATAAACATTTCTTTTAATAATGTATTCAATTGCAGTTACAACAATTTGTCAATTTACGAACTACTTTTGCATCACATGATTTCCTTAAAATTAAAGCATCTAAGCAACGGGTTTGGCAATTAAAATTTTGGGCTTTATCTAAACCTTCCACAAGTCATTATCACTTCCATATGTTTTCCACTCTCTTCTTCTGACTATTGTGTTTCGTCTAATTCTTTCTTGTATTTCAGGTGCACCATGATATGACTGCACCCCTGTCTCATTATTTCATATACACTGGTCACAATTCCTATCTGACTGGCAATCAGCTTAGTAGTGACTGCAGTGATGTCCCCATTATACATGCCCTGCGGAGAGGTGTGAGAGTGATAGAACTGGACTTATGGCCTAATACCGCAAAGGATAATGTGGATGTTCTTCATGGAAGGTTAGACTTGCTGGACTGGTATTGATTTTAAGTATAAATTCAAGCTATCTCCCCAATTTTTTCCTTTTATTTCTTTCTTCTATTGGCAGAACTCATAAAAACCAAGGGTACAAACGTTATTATCATTTGTAATTATCTTTTTCTGCTTTGGTTTTCTGTCATGGGGTGTAAACATAAATTACTTTTAGAAAAATAATAAAACCTTGCAAGGTACTACGGTATCCCCACAGATTGGATGAAGCCTTACCTTCCGTTTACTTTAAAACTGATGTTGCCCAAATCAGTTTGTAAAGGGGGTGACAAAAATTTATTACATTTTTTTTTACTTTAGACGTTTTACATATCTATATTTTTGATATAGGACGCTGACTACTCCTGTAGAGCTCATCAATTGTTTGAGATCCATTAAGGAGCATGCCTTTGTTGCGTCTGAATATCCAGTTGTAATAACTCTAGAAGACCATCTTACTCCAGATCTTCAGGCTAAAGTGGCTGAGGTTAGACATTTTGTGTTTGCTTGGATTTAAAATGCTAATATTCTTTTAGTTGACTATCGGCGTGCTCCAATTTTTTAGATGGTCACCCAAACATTTGGAGACATACTATTTTCACCTGGCTCGGAATGCTTGAAGGAATTTCCTTCTCCTGAATCACTTAAAAGGAGGATTATTATATCAACCAAACCGCCTAAGGAGTACCTTGAGGTTAAAGAAGTAAAGGAAACGGGGGACGAGAGTCATGAGACACAGAAGGCAAAGGCCTCAGGTGATGAGGAACCTTGGGGGAAGGAAGTCCCTGGCATGAAAGGTGGTACTTTAGCTGACTACAAGGTCTGAGACTCTGAGGCAGTGCTGCATATAAAATATAGATTGCCATTTAACTTAACTTTGTAAGGGAGTTGCGATGACTGACTTTCTGCTTTACCATTTTTGGCAGAACCATGAGGATGAAGAAGAGGTTACTGAAGAGGAAGATCTTGACGAGGCAGATAAGTCACATCATAATGGAGCTCCTGAATATAGGCGTTTAATTGCCATTCATGCTGGCAAACCCAAGGGTGGATTAGACGAATGTCTGAAAGTGGATCCCGATAAAGTGAGACGTCTAAGCTTAAGCGAGCAACAGCTTGAGAAGGTTGCTGTAACTCATGGAAAAGAAATTGTCAGGTATTGATAAATGTTTCCAATGAGTTCTTCTTAAAAAGCACATAATTTTTTGAGCAGTAAGACTTGAACTGGCATCCTGCTTCTTCTAATATTTAGCTCTTTTCTTTGTGATGATGCAAAAGTAGTCAAATTTGACTTTTAAATGGGTTTTGTCACTTTTTTTTTCTATATAGTATGTACTCCGTGACCGAAATTTATAGACTCTCTAATGGCACTCTGCATTATTGTCTGACTTCATATTGCGTACAAACAGTAATGAATGGTTAGGCTATATATCCTAGTCTGACACAGTAAGTCAGTGGTCATATTAGAAACCTCTTGAATGCACAATAATTCAGGTGGCATATCCAGTGGTTATCTCAATCTTGGAAACCTTTTGTATTCTATGTTAAAAGCTAGCAAATCAGTGTTTCCTATGCTTCTGAATGTAGCATGTGTAGTGTGGTTTAAATACATGTTAAATGCCTATATAATTATGTATTTGGAAATAAATACAAAAAGTATCAATTTCCTGATTATTGGCATACTGCAGGTTTACTCAGCGAAATATCCTGAGGGTGTATCCAAAAGGTACTCGCATTGACTCATCAAATTATAACCCACTAATTGGGTGGATGCATGGAGCTCAAATGGTTGCATTTAACATGCAGGTTTTCAGCTCTTCCTTTCTCGCTATTTTTTTTCTTTTCCTGATTTTTTTTTCCCCGTTTAAGGATGCCTTGGGTATTATTAATTATACCATCATTTACATTTTTATGCTTTCATTTCCTTGTTTCTTTTTCTTCTTAATCATTGATTGGGTGGTGAAGGCATTGATAACGTTAGAAACACCAACAGGAGATGCTAAACGTGTGAGGTCCAGCACCACTACACTTGAGTTTTGAGACAGTCCTTCTGTTAGTAAACTATGAGGTTATACCTCAATGTTAGGAGTTAGTGTGTGCTATGGTCTGCGTTATTCCCATAGCTGAGGAAGTAAGTTTGCATTCACACTTCTTGCAGCTCTACGCTATACAAAATTGCTATAACATCCATTCAAGATGCTCCACTGATCCCATGCCTTATCCATATGAATTATATTATCGATTATGAGATGTTTGAGATCATGAAAGATAATCACATATTAGTTTTTCATGTGGGCGCTTTCATGATAGGGGTATGGGAGATCACTTTGGATAATGCAAGGAATGTTCAAAGCCAATGGTGGATGTGGTTATGTTAAAAAACCAGATTTTCTACTCAAGACTTTCCAAAATAATGAGGTCTTCGACCCTAAAACTAAGTTACCTGTTAAGACGACTTTGAAGGTGAGAGCTTCATTGCCTGGAGATATTATAGAGTTGAGGTAAGTGTCTCTAGTTCTGATCCTAACTAAGATCTGTTACTTCTCTGACTATTATTCAGGTGACTGTATACATGGGGGAAGGATGGTGTTATGATTTCCAGCAAACCCACTTTGATCAATTCTCTCCTCCAGACTTCTACACAAGAGTGAGTTGATATGATCTGTTACATCATCATATTTCACATGGCTGAATCCCATATTCTAGATTTAGCTGTTAACTACCATTTTCATTTGGCACTTGTTGATTCCTCTGCGTTTTGCTCTTCATGTGGCGATGGTCATCATAGCAATAGATGTTGCATATGATCAAATACCTACTTTGGAGTTCTTCTATATTCCCTTTGTACTAAAACTCTATTTTTGTCCTTCACAAATGAACCAATTCTCAAGTTGGTCTCTATAGATTTTTATTTTCATTGTGGTCCATATTTTAGAGTTCGTCCAATATAACCCCTCTGTTAGTGACTTGCTAACAGATCTAGTGACATGGCACGTTTTCTGTGAAGGATCTAGTGATGTGGCATGTACCATGGCAGTAGATCCATTAGCAAGGCTAGTGGCCACCAGCAGAAGGACTAGATATGGATGAATTTTGAAAAGTGAGAGATCAAAACAAGAATGAAAGTCGATTAGCAACTGACTTGAGAATTAGCTCATCTGTAGAGGACTAAAATAGAGTTCTTGTCCTTGTCCTTTCCTTTATCTTCACCGGGCTCTTGAGTTTAATTTTATGGAACCTTTATGCAGGTGGGGATAGCTGGAGTACCCGCTGATAGTGTGATGAAAAAGACAAAAGCAATAGAGGACAACTGGTTGCCTACTTGGAACGAGATATTCGAGTTCCCTCTTACTGTTCCAGAACTGGCTGTGCTTCGTATAGAAGTTCATGAGTATGATATGTCAGAAAAAGATGACTTTGGTGGCCAAACATGCCTGCCTGTTTCAGAGCTAAGAAATGGAATTCGAGCAGTTGCATTACATAGCCAAAAGGGGGAGAAGTACCAATCTGTAAAGCTCCTTATGCGCTTTGAGTTTCATTGATTTTGTGCAGCCTTCTACCCTCTATATTATGTACAGTACAGCCATGGGAAGATAAGAGCTTGTATGTAGCTGTATAAATATCATGAACTGTGCTAATTGGAGTAAATAATTTATAAAAGATATATGTCCTATAACGTCAGTTCTTAGATTTATTCTTCTATTTAAGTTAATCCCTCAAAAGTTCATAACTTGTTTCGCGTTCATCCCTTCTTAAGTCCAAATTATAGATTTATTCTATTTTGAAATGGCTAACTCAATATATAAATGAATTACAAATTTTGAAGGACTAATTTTTTAAGAAGAAGAAAATCAAGAATTAAAGCATAAAGAGATATATTGTCAAGAATCAAATTATATATATATATATATATATATATTTGAGGAGCCGTGTGGGAGTTGACATTGTGTTGTAAGGCTTGTAAATATATTTTATTAATCATGTGTTAGGAAACTCGATAGTCCTTGTTCATTTTGCACACTGAAAAAATTAAAAAGAGTACGCCTCTGATAAAAGAAAAATTCTAAACAAATTGATCTTTAAAAATATTTATTTTAATGATGTAAGACATGGTCTTCTAACTTTTAGATATCCACCTAATTTTTTTAATTCATTATCTAAATTCTTGCTATATTAAACCATGTTTTGTACTTACAGCATGGTTGCTTTGCCGCTTAGTATTTTTGTTGCACATCACTTAACTAATACATCTTTTCTTGTTTAGGAAAAGATTTGTTAGAAAGTGAAAGAGATATGTGAGATTTAACTATGTGAGTCCTATGTTTCATTTTTTTTTCTTTTCTATAAAATCTTCTCTAAAGTAGAAGAAGATTCTGATCACATTACTTATTAGTAGTCTAGTGATAAAAATCTTGGAGACTGTAAAAGCCAAAAGAAAAAAAAAAATATTAAGGGGGGGTTAATTATTTATTTTATATTGTTTTGTTTCTCTTTTCCTTTCTAACTCCAGCTTTCTCCCTTCCGTCGGACAGCCACACCCCTGCCTTCTTCCTGTAGCATTTCCTTCCTCTCCATCGCGTAATCTTCTTCCCTGCCAGATCGCGAGTTCTTCGCCGGTGAGCTGCTGCATCTTTCTCTTCACCAGCGACGTGATTCCGACGCTACGCAGAGCTTCTCGACCTCTCTCCCTCGTCCAGCCAGCGAGTTGCTCCCCCAGCTCCCTTCTTCCGTCGATTAGTCGCCAAATCCCCTCCCTAGCATCGTCGAGAGTTTCTGCGCAACCTTCCCCTCCTATTTCGTTCCTAGTGTCTCGGTTTTCTTCTCCATCTCGCTGAATCAGCTTTC
Source organism: Erythrophleum fordii (assembly GCA_032878935.1). Classification (NCBI taxonomy): domain Eukaryota; kingdom Viridiplantae; phylum Streptophyta; class Magnoliopsida; order Fabales; family Fabaceae; genus Erythrophleum; species Erythrophleum fordii. Next base: position 19,376,797 of record JAVQMF010000050.1, read on the forward strand.
ATTTTCTGTCAGCTCACCTGTTCCTTCCCCATTGGAGCTGCCATCTCTCTCCCTCTCATCACAGCGCTTTCCTGATGGGGTGCAGAATCCATTAAGCTTCCTTGCTGAACGATTCGATTGTGCTGGTCTGTGAAAACGCGAGAAGCACTGCGGGATTGAGGTAAGCAAATGGTTCTAACCCATTTACGTTTTCATCCATTCTCTACTAAATTTGTTAAGCTTCATTATTCTTTTCCATTTTTGGTTAGCCTATCCCAGCTCAATAGGTTGTTAATAGGGTTGCTATACTCAGATTAGATACTTGGCCGAAATGAAGGAATAGAAAGAGGGGGAATCTTCAATTAGGATTCCTAGTTATGCAATATTATGTAAATCTTCAATTCCTACTTCCTGAGAGTGATCTAAGAACCCAAATGAGAAATTAGAATTTAAAATAATGGAGTAGGATTTATATGGAAGGATCTAAGTTATAGGTGGTTGCTAGAGTATGAGTATGATTCATATAAAAAAAAAAAAAAAAGAGAAGAAGGAAGTTATTTGATAGCCAATACGGAGTTAACTGAATGTAAGAGTAATCATTGTGAACCTATGTGATGATTTGGTGGGTCTGTGTTGCCAGGAAGCTCCATGAGCATTGGCAGTGAAGGGAACCAACCTTTCAAGGAGAAACAAGTAGCGTGCTAACATTGGGCAGTGTCTGTGAGTAAATAATAGATTTCAAAGCTCTTGCTGTCACCATAAATCTAGCTACTGTTACTTACTACTTGAAATTACCCTGAATGAGACAAAACATGGCTGAGAATGTATGTATACTTATATATATCTATATATATATATATATATAAGTGTATGCATGGATTTGTTTTCTTGGCTATTCATTTATTTATTTTTGTTTTACCCTTATGTGTATTAGCATGTTTATCTTCTTTTCACTGTTTTCAGTAGTAGTCCTAATGAGTTGTTAATATATAAACATACATATATATATATATATATAATAAAGTAATTGGTTAATAACGTATATGTATATATATATATACAGGTATTTGAACCTAGAATTTTAGGTCCGTGTGTGTGTGTGTGTGTGTGCGCCTCGCCTATGAGTGTACGTTGGTGTCCTTCATTTGACTAGGTCATAGGTTGTGAAAGAACCTGGGTGGAGAAGGAGCTGCCCGTTAGGCGGAGCCACCCGAGTGAAGCGGGTAAGGGCTGCCAACGAGGTGTAGCCGCCCCCGGAATGGATGAATCATAACCTATGAATAAGAAAGGTAGATAAGTAGGGGTTGCCTGTTAGGCGTAGCCACCCGAGTGAAACGGGGAAAGGAGCTGTCAACACGATGTAGCCTCTACTTAATCCGACCTAGGGGTAAACCTTCATCGGGAGACCACACCAAGGAACTCAGGTCTAAATGGGTCCTCTTTCATATGATGGGTTGTAGGATTTGTTATATGGTGAAGCGTGATGGTTTGATTACCTACACTTTAATTTATTGATTATAAATCTTGAATTAAATTTTGAAATCTATTATCTGCTCACTGAGTTTATCTCACCCTTTCAAATTCTAAATTTTTCAGATAGCACCTCTGGACCTGATCCGCCTCCCTCATCTTAGGGCTGAGGCGTGTGGCGGTGAGCCTCTCTTTTGGAACTAGAGGCTCGACTAGCTTTTCTTTTGGTTTGGTATCAGTTGTAATGAATTGGAATTTATTTTGTAAAAGTATTTTGTGAGTAGGACAAATGGATGTAGGTTGGTTTTCCCCCTTCCCTATTTTTGGGTTTATTGATGTTTGTTGACTGGATTGAAGAGAGCAGAGCTCTCTGTTATTGTTTTATTGATCTCTGGCTGTTTGTAGAAATTTTGGGATGTCCTATTTACAGGGGATACTCTGCCGAAATTTCTATAAAAAGCCAGTATCCAAAAAGAAGTGCACTTTATATCCAGAAAGGTTGGGGAACCTCTAATGTACCTATATTCAGTGTAGGGCCACCTAAAGATTAATTATTGTATAGGAAAGTAGATAAATCTATAGCTAAGGATTCCGTATAGGTTTCCAAGTCGGCCCCCTTCTCTTGGGGGAAATGGGGCGTGACAAAGTTGGTATCAGAGCATAAGTTCCTGTGCCCTGTGAAATAAGTGCTCTCTAATGACGCCTTAGTTATCTTTGTGAACCCGGGCATAATTATAACTAAGATATCATTAGAGGCCTTATAAGGTATTAAGGGTTCCTTCTTTAGGTGTAAGACTTAAAGAGGCATGGGTGTTTATGAATTTGTATGTTATGAATGATTGGTTTCCTTTGTTTTGTTCTAAACCTGTGCCTTGGTTTTTATAGAACAATGATACTGGCTGGATCTAGCGCAACTGTAGGGGCAGTTACAGAAGAGAATGCAGATGAGCCTTCTGTTGAGGCTCCTGCCCCACTGATGGCCCCAGCCCCTAGGGGTCGTGGTAGAGGAGCCGGTAGAAGTCGAGGTAGACGTGGAGGGCGTAGTGGGCAAGGCAGGGCCGCCCCGCCCCCGGTAGAGAATGTAACAGGAGAAGGAATTATGCCTCCTCAAGCGCAATTGGGATCATTGAATGCCTTGGTGGCTAGGTTACAAGGGACTGTGGAGGCACTAGCAAATGTAGTGCAAGCACAGGGGGCTAGAATTGAGCAACTAGTAAGTGTTGTAACTCCACAATCTCAAGCACAATCTCAACCTGTTCCAGTGACGCAGCCAGTACAGAATGAACGGAGGAATGCTGATGATTTGATATCAAGATTCTTGAAATTGAAACCGCCAACATTTTCTGGGTCTGATAGCCGAGAAGATCCCCAGCTCTTCATGGATGGTGTTGAGAAGGCGTGCCGAGCTCTTAAATGCTCGGGTGAAGAAAGGATAGAACTAGCCACTTATCAAATGCAGGATGTGGCTTATACTTGGTATGAGACCGTGTTCCAAGGAAGACCTGCAGGATTACCTTCGATGACTTGGGAGGAATTTAAGGAAGCTTTTATGGCTAGATTTTTACCTAAGAGTACCAGAGATGCAAGACGCAGAGAGTTTGAGGTGCTGAGGTAGGTTCCTGGCATGAGTGTATCTGAATATGACATCCGTTATACACAGCTCTCACGATATGCACCTCATTTAGTCTCTACAGAGAGAGATCGGATCGAGAGATTTGTGGACGGATTGTTACGCCCGTTGTTTAATGCAGTGGCAGCTCAGGTTGAACACTTTTCTTCCTATGCGGCAGCAGTTGATTGTGCAAGGAAGATTGAGTTGCGAGGAATGGAAGATAATGCCCTCTTTTCAAAGAAGAGGAAGAGGTTTGAGGGTAAGCACCAGGGTGTGGGGTACTTGACGGGTGGGTCAAGACTCCAAGACCACAGCCAGACATTATCTCTAGTCTCAAGGAAACCAGCACAGTCTTCGGGTATTGCAGTTAGTCACCGGACAGATCAGAGTGCTGTTAGACGTCAAACCCAGTATGGTCCAGTCCAAATGGAGCGTAATAGCAACCGTTGCCTTACTTGTGGGAAACTCCACTCTGGGCAATGTTATAAGGCGACAGGTGCATGTTTCCTCTGTGGGCAAGTGGGACATCTAAAGAAGAATGGCCCGCTCCAGCAGCGTGGATCTAGTCATGGATCGGTCTCATCATCTCATCAGACGGCCCCTATAGCAGTTACACCGATTCAATCGATTCCCACCCAACCGACCAGGAGTGGTGTTGGGAGAGGTGCAGGAAGCAGGGGATCAGCCTCTGCAGGGAGAGGACAGGCTCGGGTATTTGCCTTGACGAGACAGGATGCGCAGGCCTCCAATGCAGTAGTGACAGGTACTCTCCGAGTTTGTTCTTGTGATGCTCGTGTATTATTTGATCCTGGTTCCACTCATTCGTATGTATCTCCTCACTTTGCTAGGCGAGTTGGTAGGGATTTAATTAAATTAGATGATCCCTTTATGGTTGTGACTCCGATTGGTGAATCATTGTCGGTGGATTATGTATACCGGTTCTGTGAGGTTCTTACTGAGGGTAGGGAAACCTTAGCAGACTTGGCGATATTAGATATGGCTGATTTTGATGTGATTCTGGGTATGGACTGGTTAGCTTCTTGTCATGCTACGTTAGATTGTTATTCGAAGGTAGTAAGATTTCATATCCCTGGTGAATCGCCCTTTTTGATACAGGGTGATCGTAATGAAGTGCCGATTAATTTTATCTCTTTGCTGAAAGCACAGAGGTTACTAAGAAGAGGGTGCCAAGGATATTTGGCGGTCATTAAGAATGTTGATGCACAGATGGTAGACCTGCAACAAGTTCCTGTAGTGAAGGAGTTTGCGGATGTGTTCCCAGAAGAGTTACCGGGATTGCCTCCGGATAGAAAGATTGAGTTTTATATTGAGATAGTTGCGGGCACGCAACCAATTTCTATGCCCCCTTATCGTATGGCACCGTTAGAGTTGAAGGAGTTGAAGATACAGCTGCAAGACTTGTTGGATAAGGGTTTTATCCGCCCGAGTGTTTCTCCTTGGGGTGCTCCAGTACTTTTTGTGAAGAAAAAGGATGGGTCTTTTCGATTGTGTATTGACTACAGGCAACTTAATAAAGTAACAATACGCAATAAGTATCCATTACCCCGTATTGACGATCTTTTTGATCAGTTAAAAGGTGCGCAGTGTTTTTCCAAGATAGATTTACGTTCTGGGTACCACCAATTGAAGATAAGGAGGGAAGATATCCCCAAGACGGCTTTTAGGACCCGTTATGGTCATTATGAGTTCTTAGTAATGTCCTTCGGGTTAACTAATGCGCCGGCGGCATTTATGGATTTAATGAATCGGATATTTAGACCATTTTTGGATAGATTTGTCATAATATTCATTGATGACATTCTGGTTTATTCAAAAAGCCAGGTGGAGCATGAACAGCATTTACACTTAGTGTTGCAGCGATTGAGAGAAGAACAATTATATGCAAAATTCTCTAAGTGCGAATTCTGGCTAGATCAAGTGGCATTTTTGGGCCATGTTGTTTCAAGGGATGGTATCCAGGTCGATCCAAGTAAGGTAGAGGCCGTTTAAAAGTGGCCTAAACCTATTACAGTCACGGAGATTCGTAGCTTTTTGGGCTTGGTGGGGTACTATCGCCGCTTCGTAAAGGATTTCTCAAAAATAGCTGCCCCTTTGACCAGATTGACGCAAAAGCAAGTTAAATTTCAGTGGTCTGACGATTGTGAAGAAAGTTTTCAGAAACTGAAGGAGCGTTTGACTTCAGCCCCTGTCCTAACATTACCATCCGGGATAGGAGGCTACGCAGTGTATTGTGATGCCTTAAGAATAGGATTGGGATGTGTTCTTATGCAGCATGGACGTGTGATAGCCTATGCCTCTAGGCAACTCAAAAGACACGAACAGAATTACCCTACTCATGATCTAGAAATGGCTGCCGTGGTATTTGCCCTTAAACTTTGGCGGCATTACCTTTATGGCGAGACCTGCGAGATTTATACCGATCATAAAAGTCTTAAATATATCTTTCAGCAAAAAGATCTCAATCTTAGACAACGCAGGTGGATGGAGTTACTTAAGGACTATGATTGTAGTATTCTTTATCATCCTGGGAAGGCCAATGTAATAGCAGATGCCTTAAGTAGAAAGTCAATGGGCAGTTTGACTCATATTGCGGAAGATAGAAGGCCATTAGTGGAAGAAGTTCATAACTTGGAGAAAGGGGGAACGAAGTTTGAAATTTCTCAATCTGGAGCATTCTTAGCTCACATGCAGGCTTATTCAACCCTCATAGAAAGGGTAAAGGCGGCTCAGAAGCTCGACCCCAAGTTGAGCGAGAGGGTTGAAGGAGTAAGGAGTGGGAAAGATAGTGGATTCATTCTTGATTCAAAAGGGGTACTTAGAGTTGGAGACCGGTTGTGTGTGCCTAGTGTGGGGGATATAAAGAGAGAGATTTTAGAAGAGGCTCATCATTCACCATATACCATTCATCCGGGATCAACAAAAATGTACCAGGACTTGAAGCAATCCTATTGGTGGGATGGTATGAAGGGTGATGTAGCCGACTTAGTTTCTCGTTGCCTAGTGTGCCAACAGGTGAAGGCTGAACATCAAAGACCAGCAGGGTTACATCAGCGACTGGAAATACCTGAGTGGAAGTGGGAGAGAATTACGATGGATTTCGTAACCGGTTTACCCCGTACCCTAAGAGGGTATGATTCTGTTTGGGTAATTGTGGATAGATTAACTAAAGCAGTGCATTTCCTTCCTGTTAAAACTACTTATGGTGTGGCTAAGTATGCGCAACTCTACCTAAGCGAAATAGTGAGATTGCATGGAGTACCTGTATCCATAATTTCCGATAGAGGTCCTCAGTTTACCTCTCGTTTTTGGAAGGCTTTCCAAGAGGCTTTGGGTACGAGAGTAGACCTCAGTACTGCCTTTCACCCTCAAACTGATGGGCAGTCTGAGAGAACGATACAGATTCTGGAGGATATGTTGAGAGCATGTATCTTGGACTTTGGTGGTAGTTGGGAAAATCATCTGCCTTTGGCAGAATTTGCATATAATAACAGTTATCAAGCTAGTATTCAAATGGCACCATTCGAAGCACTATATGGGAGGCGATGTAGGTCTCCAATAGGATGGTTTGAAGTTGGTGAAGCCAAACTGTTAGGCCCTGATCTGGTACAAGATGCACTAGACAAAGTGCGGTTGATAAAAGAGAGATTGTTGACGGCCCAGAGTCGGCAAAAGTCCTATGTGGACCACAGACGGCGAGACTTGGAATTCACCGTGGGTGATTTGGTGTTCTTGAAGGTATCTCCAATGAAAGGAGTAATGAGGTTTGGTAAGAAAGGAAAGTTGAGTCCGAGATATGTGGGACCCTATGAAATACTAGATAGGGTTGGCAATGTGGCGTACCGGTTAGATTTACCCCAGGAGTTAGCAGGAGTTCATCCCGTGTTTCATGTGTCTATGTTGAGGAAGTATTTGTCGGACCTTTCACACGTAATCAAATCTCAGGATATTCTGCTGGATGAAGGGTTGGCATATAAGGAAGAACCTGTCTCAATTGTGGATAGGCAGGTAAGGAAGCTTCGTTCGAGAGAAGTAACAATGGTTAAAGTGTTATGGTGTAACCACTCACAGGAGGAAGCTACTTGGGAGCTAGAGAGCGAGATGCGAATCAAATACCCCCACTTGTTTAGGTCATGAGGTTAGGACTCCATCTTTCTTTATGAAATTCGGGGACCGAATTTCCTTAAGGGGGAAGACTGTAAAAGCCGAAAGAAAAAAAAAAATATTAGGGGGGGGGATTAATTATTTATTTTATATTGTTTTTGTTTCTTCTTTCCTCTCTAACTCCAGCTTTCTCCTTTCCGTCGGACAGCCACACCCCTGCCTTCTTCCTGTAGCATTTCTTTCCTCTCCATCGCGTAATCTTCTTCCCTGCCAGATCGCGAGTTCTTCGCCGGTGAGCTGCTGCATCTTTCTCCTCACCAACGACGTGATTCCGACGCTACGCAGAGCTTCTCGATCTCTCTCCCTCGTCCAGCTAGCGAGTTGCTCCCCCAGCTCCCTTCTTCCGTCGATTAGTCGCCAAATCCCCTCCCTAGCATCGTCGAGAGTTTCTGCTCAACCTTCTCCTCCTATTTCGTTCCTAGTGTCTCGGTTTTCTTCTCCATCCCGCTGAATCAGCTTCCATTTCCGTCAGCTCACCTGTTCCTTCCCCATTGGAGCTGCCATCTCTCTCTCCCTCTCATCACAGCGCTTTCCTGACGGGGTGCAGAATCCATTAAGCTTCCTCGCTGAACGATTCGATTGTGCTGGTCTGTGAAAACGCAAGAAAGCACTGCGGGATTGAGGTAAGCAAATGTTTCTAACCCATTTACGTTTTCATCCATTCTCTGCTAAATCTGTTAAGCTTCATTATTCTTTTCCATTTTTGGTTAGCCTATCCCAGCTCAATAGGTTGTTAATAGGGTTGCTATACTCAGATTAGATACTTGGCCGAAATGAAGGAATAGAAAGAGGGGTAAATCTTCAATTAGGATTCCTAGTTATGCAATATTATGTAAATCTTCAATTCCTACTTTCTGAGAGTGATCTAAGAACCCAAATGAGGAATTAGAATTTAAAATAATGGGGTAGGATTTATATGGAAGGATCTAAGTTATAGGTGGTTGCTAGAGTATGAGTAGGATTCAATATATAAAAAAAAAAAGGAAAGAGAAGAAGGAAGTTATTTGATAGTCAATACGGAGTTAACTGAATGTAAGAGTAATCATTGTGAACCTATGTGATGATTTGGTGGGTCTGTGTTGCCAGGAAGCTCCATGAGCATTGGCAGTGAAGGGAACCAACCTTTCAAGGAGAACCAAGTAGCGTGCTAACATTGAGCAGTGTCTGTGAGTAAATAATAGATTTCAAAGCTCTTGCTGTCACCATAAATCTAGCTACTGTTACTTACTACTTGAAATTACCCTGAATGAGACAAAACATGGCTGAGAATGTATGTATACTTATATATATCTATATATATATATATAAGTGTATGCATGGATTTGTTTTCTTGGCTATTCATTTATTTATTTTTGTTTTACCCTTATGTGTATTAGCATGTTTATCTTCTTTTCACTGTTTTCAGTAGTAGTCCTAATGAGTTGTTAATATATAAACATACATATATATATATATATATATATAATAAAGTAATTGGTTAATAACGTATATGTATATATATATACAGGTATTTGAACCTAGAATTTTAGGTCCGTGTGTGTGTGTGTGTGTGTGTGCGCCTCGCCTATGAGTGTACGTTGGTGTCCTTCATTTGACTAGGTCATAGGTTGTGAAAGAACCTGGGTGGAGAAGGAGCTGCCCGTTAGGCGGAGCCACCCGAGTGAAGCGGGTAAGGGCTGCCAACGAGGTGTAGCCGCCCCCGGAATGGATGAATCATAACCTATGAATAAGAAAGGTAGATAAGTAGGGGTTGCCTGTTAGGCGTAGCCACCCGAGTGAAACGGGGAAAGGAGCTGTCAACACGATGTAGCCTCTACTTAATCCGACCTAGGGGTAAACCTTCATCGGGAGACCACACCAAGGAACTCAGGTCTAAATAGGTCCTCTTTCATATGACGGGTTGTATGATTTGTTATATGGTGAAGCGTGATGGTTTGATTACCTACACTTTAATTTATTGATTATAAATCTTGAATTAAATTTTGAAATCTATTATCTGCTCACTGAGTTTATCTCACCCTTTCAAATTCTAAATTTTTCAGATAGCACCTCTGGACCTGATCCGCCTCCCTCATCTTAGGGCTGAGGCGTGTGGCGGTGAGCCTCTCTTTTGGAACTAGAGGCTCGACTAGCTTTTCTTTTGGTTTGGTATCAGTTGTAATGAATTGGAATTTATTTTGTAAAAGTATTTTGTGAGTAGGACAAATGGATGTAGGTTGGTTTTCCCCCTTCCCTATTTTTGGGTTTATTGATGTTTGTTGACTGGATTGAAGAGAGCAGAGCTCTCTGTTATTGTTTTATTGATCTCTGGCTGTTTGTAGAAATTTTGGGATGTCCTATTTACAGGGGATACTCTGCCGAAATTTCTATAAAAAGCCAGTATCCAAAAAGAAGTACACTTTATATCCAGAAAGGTTGGGGAACCTCTAATGTACCTATATTCAGTGTAGGGCCACCTAAAGATTAATTATTGTATAGGAAAGTAAATAAATCTATAGCTAAGAATTCCGTATAGGTTTCCAAGTCGGCCCCCTTCTCTTGGGGGAAATGGGGCGTGACAAAGACTATAATCACAAATTTATATTAAAATTAATTTAATGCCAAATTTACGAATGATTCAAAAGATAATATTTTTAAGTACTTAATAAAGCATCTTATTGCATTCGAAATTTGCTATGCTTTTGCTTCATATAATGGAAAGTAATTGTTTTATTATAAAATCAATGTTGCCTCAAAAATATTATAAAATCTTGTAGATATTACAGTGTTATTTCATTAGCAAATTAATTTAAGCATGGGTATTTCGTATGAACTATTTTATAATCACATAACTAGCTTTCACAATGCAGTGTTCACATTTTAATTGTAATTATTTTGTTATCAAATATAGTAATTGATTGGGTAGGTCTGAAAAAATAAATTAACAAAAATGTACATTTGATGTTAAATTGGAATATAGTCCTCATAAGGCATACCTAATGTGACAATTCTAAATTATTTTCTAAAAATATTCCTACAAAACAAGAAGAGACAGATAGGATTGAACTCTTAATTATTTAATCAACATTCTAACATCATATTGATGAATCATTTCAACCAGAAATGAAATAAAAAGCATTGGATATATATATATATATATATATAATATCTAGCTTTTTCTTTCTCTGGTTGAGTATATAGTAATTATACTACCCAATAAAAGAAAAGAAAACCTTGCTACTCATGCAACATGAATTGTGGAGGCTTTCTGGTCGTATAACAAAGCCAGGGTTTACTCATGAGATTCATATCTGGAAAGGTAAGCATGATGTTACAACCATTCATAGCAAACATAAATAGACCAAACGACTCACTAACTAGGAGTGATTTCTAAGTATAAAAATATGCATTATGTTAATTATAAATATCTAAATATGTGAAAGTAACATATTTATAAAAGTAACCTTAATCAGGTAATACTTTCACGCCCTCAAAATCTCTATAATCTCTCTGTCTTATACAACTGTGCAACCAAAGGACCATTCACCAATGCTCATCTACCATCATCGTCAACCCATCTTTACGCCTCCAACATATGCAATTTCACATTTTCAGGCCCATGGCCCATGGCCTTTAACTTCAGCACATGTAAATTTGCTGCTTTCATTTAAAGTATGAGCCTTAATATCCCAAAAAAAAATTATTTAAGTTTGAGCTTTGAGGCAATACTTCAGTTAATTCCATACTCGGTTTCGCACAGTATTATGAAATCCAAACCAAATCAACCATTCAGTCTTTATCTGGGTTTAATGTTCAATCTGATTTTTAAATAAATGGTTTTGCACAGAGAAAATTCAGACCTCAATTTTTTCACGAACATTTGAAATTTGAATGGGAATGAGTCCTCAAAATGTTTATTAAAACAAGCCGGGGGCGTTGGCCATTGCTATTTCCACCATGCAATAAAGGAGCAGAATGCTTATAACCAATCCTCTGCTAAAGTTGAATTTTCTTGGTCAAACTTGCGCCCAACATTGAAGTTGGAACGATCTTTCAAATGGGAAAAAGAAGACCAGTCTACTTTTTGCTGGGGACCATAGGATACAAAGATGATAGTGAAGGAAAAGCATTAATTATAATACATGTGGGCTCTATAAACCATATAGCTCAACTACTCAGATAAAGAGCAACCCAGAATGCCCACCCGTATGACGTTTTCTATGCTTTAATAGACAGTCTTTATTCACATTCTTCTTATCTCACCTGTTCTTTTCCTATGCCCTTCAAATGGACGGTGGATGCTTCCTTGTCTGATTCATACCAAAATAGTGAGAGTTGGATATGATATTCTTATTGCTCAGTCCTCCCAGTACATACCAGATATAGTTGTTGACCAAAAAATGCTTATATACTCTAGTTTTGGAAAAAAAAAAAACTAGGCTGACCCGGTCCTAATAAAAATAAATAGAAGAAATCAATAATGAATAGCTATGCAAACATGTTAGCCATGGATTTCACTATGTCTTACAAGAAGGGGGGTAAGAATTCTTACATAGAATAAATCAATCATGAACAAATAGCATGTGAACCGCCAACCTATGCTGTAATCTAAATTTCGATGGACAAAAGGAGAATTTTTCACAGAATATGCACAAGTAGTTGTCATAACTGGTATGTTTATCAGTAATGCCGTGTGCATTGTGCAATGCATACAGTACAAGAACAAGAACGGAAGAATGGAGGTAGAAAAGTAAATTGAGAAAGAGAAAAAATAGATGATCAATTTTCTGGTTAGCTGTTAGTGATCACAATATTCTCCACTACACAGCTTAAATGTTAGATGATATCCCTAATCTTTACACCCCAAAGAGCATACCCATATAATTTTATCAGAAAGAATCAACAAAACTCAAACAAAATCTTCAATGCCTATTCTAATTTCCCGGGGTAATAATAATTTTGTTTATCATTCTGAAACAATAGAGATTGTACCACTGGAGATGTTGCCATGACTGCTATCACAAAGAGCCAAAGCCCTGTCCAGATTGGCCACAATGTCGGTCATTGTTGGTCTATCCTTCCCTTCCAAATTCACGCAAAGCATAGCGGTATATGCCACCAACTCCACTGCCTCTGCTTCGTTCAACTCTGGTGGTCCAATCCTCGGGTCCAGAATCTTCACCAATTCTCCAGCCATTATAGCAGGCACTGCAAAGTCCACCACACTCACAGGGGTACCACCATTTTCACCATCTTTGAATATTGCTCTCTTTCCGGTTAAGAGTTCTAGCAGTACTATTCCAAGCCCATAGACATCACTCTTTGTTGTCAAGACATTCAGACCATAGTACTCAGGATCAATGTATCCAACCGTACCTGCTGCCTTTGTTGGCCGGTAATCATGGTCAGAGTCTGGACCCATCAATGACAATCCAAAATCAGACACTCTTGCTGTCCAATTCGCGTCGAGAAGAATGTTGGAAGACTTTATATCTCTGTGAATTATGGGTGGGACTGCGTAGTTATGGAGATATTCGATCCCTCGAGAAGCATCTAGCGCAATCTTGATCCTCATTTTCCACGAATTCAAGAAACTACTACCCCTCTCCACATTGTTCCTGTCATGCAAATGATCATACAATGCTCCATTCTTCATGTATTCATACACCAAGAGCCTCTCATCTTTTTCTTCACAGAAACCAACTAGCTTGACCAAGTGTTTGTGGTGTAAACGGGACAAGAATGCAAGTTCGGACTCAAATGCACTCTCTTTCTCTTGAAACTTCTTCATCTTTGAACCGGTTTCACCCCTCTTGATTGCCACGTCACGACCATCAGCGAGTTTGCCTCTGTACACAACACCGAAGCTACCAGCACCAATCTTGTTTTCAAGGGAAAAATTATCAGTGGCTGCCACGAGCTCCGCTAGAGTGAATTCCTCTGCCCTGTCAGGGTGCTTAGCAGATGAAGTTCCGCTCCTCTGGCGCCTCATTATCCTTGAGCCCTGACGTCTAATGGTGGATGATCTCGAAGGCGGGCTATTGTTCGAATTTACAGCACCACCATTATTGGAACTACCTGCTCTAGTGATTGTGGGTTGCACAGAATTGTGAACTTTCTTATTACCAAAACAAACTCCAGTCCACAAGCAATAAATTATAGTGCATATACCGGCAAATGCTCCGACAGATCCAACAATGGCGAATGCCAATAAACCTCTTGTCAAAGCCTTTGATCGAGACGACGGAGGAGACAGCGATGGTGGCGGAGGAGAAAACGATGGTGGCGGAGCCGGGGTGGAAATGTTAGGCAAACAAGGCTTGCAAATATTACCAGAACCGAAGCATAGAGCTTGAGATTCAGGATATATACCACACTCACTGCAAGAAGATTGAACACAAGGCCCTGGGAGAATACGAGGTAAAGGAAGTTCTAACCCCGGATTAGAATTAGAACTAGAAGCCCAACCAGGTCCCCAACACATTACTGAAAGATTGCGCGTCATTAATCCACAAGTAAAATTCGACCCAGAAACAATTAACTCAAAAGAAATTCCTTCTGTAAGATTCACCGAGAATTGCCCTCTGCCTCCCCAGCAAACAACCGATCCATTCAATCTTCTAATCGCGCAGCTATGTTCAGCTCCGAGAGCCAACCCAGAATATTCCAGAGGTCCTCCTTGGGGAACATCAAGCTCCCCAAAACTGTTACTACCTCTACATACCAAAAACCCAGTTACATTTAACCCACAAACATGCGAAACGCCGGCTACAAGGCTCAACATGCGCATGTTTCCGAAGTCGTCCTGTATTCGCTTAGAAATGGAGCTCATTCCCCAACACTGAACCAGAGAAGTATTCTTCAAAATCCCGCAAGAAAAGCCAGACCCAGATGATATCGTCGCAAATTGATCCGACCCAGATGGCAAATTAAATGTGCCATTGGTTCTCCAGTGCACGACGGTGCCGGAACCCACGACGGTCGCAAAAACTTGGACATCCCCAACCGCCAGATTCTCCAATAGAACAGTATCATTGAAGTAAAGCCTCTTCCCTTCGAAGGAATCGTTGGAAGGGACAGTGTCCCAACAGAGCAAACTGTAGTTACCGGACCTGAGACCGCAGAAATAGCTCCTCCCGCCGGAAATCGACGAAAACGAAATGTTGGGAGTAACGGGCACGATCTGCCCGCTACGATAGCATTCAATGCGCTGCGTCGGTTCCCCTGCCACGATGCCACAGACGGTGCTGTAGTCGTCGATGATGGCGAGGGTGGCGCCGGAGCCCAGAGCATGTATTAAGGGGATTACAGAGAAGATGATGACGACGGCGATGAGGCAGAGCTTGACGGAGACGACGGTGAAGGGGGAGAGTGAATTCGTCATCTAAAAGGATGGATTTTGACGTTCGGTTGCCGTCGTTTCTGCTTCATTGGCAGAGATAGAAAATGCGAAGAGGGAGAGAGAGTGAGAATGAGATTGAGATTGAGATAGAGAGAGAGGAGAAAAGGGAATTTGAAGGGTCGTGGATATAGGGAGAGAAAGGCATGGTGGAATTTTTCAGGGGGTTAGTTGTAGTCTGCGGAGACATGGCCTTCTTCTGGGTTCAAGCTGCTAGGGTATTAGGCCCTGTTTGCTTCCTCCCTTGGCAACTCTTGTTCATGTCATTATGTTTAATTCGAAAAGTAAAGTTTCATTAATATATATATATATATATAATTTTTTAAAATATAAATGAAAAAAATATTTTATATAGTTTAAAAACAATGACATAAATTGTTAATGTTATATTATTTTTAACTTTAAAAATACACAAATATAAGAAATTTAAAAAGAGATACATTTTAGAAAAGATCCCATTTAGTATATAGGGAGTTAAACATGAAAATATAAACAAAAAATAAATCGATATTTTTAAGAATATAAATATTTTTTGTCTTTATTGCAAAAAAATTATAAAATAAGATAAATACTATTAAATAATAATTATTTAAATACAATAAATATTATACAAAAATTTTTTTCCTTCTCTTTCCAACTACCAAAAAAGTTCTTGATACTCATATAGTGGTGAATATAAAAATTTAGATAAATTATTTTTTTTAACTTGCATTAATTTTTGAAAAAACTTATATATAATTCTTATATTTTTGTTATTAAATTTTTTAATTAAAACATAATAAATATAAAAACCACTATATAATTCTTACTAAGAAGTGTATAACTTTTTAATTAAACTGTATATTTATTATATTTTAATTAAAAGATATAATAATAAAAATATATTAAAAAGATTACATCTAACCCTAAAAGTTAATAAGATACACATCCCTACAAATTTACTTAATCATCGCCCATTTTGAATGAAAAAAAAAACAACTTATCGTAATCTTAACAAACAACTGATAAAAAAAGAACACTAAGAATCTATATTCACGTCAACAAAAATACAAATTAGCACCAACTTGATCAAATGTCACTCATTTTAAACGTACGTATTTCCAAAAGTGAGAATTTATATAAGAGTTTGTTATAAACCTTTTTCTCAAGGACTTAAAAAAATTATTACACTTGCCTGTTTTGAATTAGAAATCAATTTACCATTACCTTACACTAATAAAGAAGCACATAAGTGAGGTTAATCAAATGAATTAAGCTTATATACAATTCTTTATATTTTTGTTGTTAGATTCTTTAAATGATAAAAATCATAAGCGTATAATTTATCAATAATAATATTGCAAAATATATAATCATATACTTGTCATTTTTTTTACGTAGAAAACCTAATAGTAAATATATAAAAAAAATTACATAGAAATTTTTTTTCTAATTAAATATCATCCGTTTTAAATAAGAAAATAGTTTACCATTACCTTACATTAATAAAAATACAAAATTTTTACAAAATTATTTAAATGTGACTCATTCTGAATTAAAAAAAAATATCTTTATTTTATATTAACAAAAATATACACTTATAGAAAGTTTATTTGAATGTCAGCGTAGAAATAATATTAATTTTTTTTCAAGTAATTACAAACTAATAAATCAAGATTGCTCTTCATAAAAATTTTCAATATTTTGTCAATGAAAAAACTGTCAGTATTATTATCCTATAAAATAATTTTTTTTATAAAAAAAATAAGATTTGGATAGACTCGTCTGATCAAGGCAATTTTGTATTATTAATTGAATCAAATCTTAACTAATTTTATTTTATTTTAAGTAAATTATACAAATTATTTTAAATTTTATTAAAATTACATAAATCTCACATCTATTTTTAAAATATACAAAAATCTCTCTTAAAATAAAATGTTACTTTATATTTTGATTTAATTTTAAATTTTTTAATCAAATTATCCTCTATTTAAATATTTTTTTTAGTTAAAGAAAATATATATTTAAGTGTAATATAAAGTATTGTGGTAAAAAAATGTGAATTAGATAAAAGTGTATAGTAACATTTTATTTTAAAAAATTTTATATATTTTGAAAATAAAAGAAAACTTTTTGTAATTTTAATAAAATTTTAAAAGGGTTTATATAATATTCTTTTTTAACCATAAATTAATACATCCACCCATTATGAAAGCTATGGACAATGTATGGAAACTTTGAAAAAAAAAGAAAAAAGGAAAATCATATGACAAATTCGTCCCTCGTAGGCTCTTGTTGAAAAATTGAACCAAACAAGGTGTTAAGGCAAACAAGGGATGAAGCAAAGCGGGCTTTCGAGGAAGGGGAAGGTAACCTACGAAGGACGATCCCAAATGAAGCTGTGGGTACCGCCGACAACCACGTGTAACATTAATATTGGGGCTCACGCGCCTGCCCCAAGCACGTGCATTCAATTTCCAGCGAAAGCTCACGTAAGCAAAGAATTTGAACAAAGCGCGCTAAGGTGCCTTTGTTTGACCATCAAACGTGAAGGCTGCCAATTATAATTATTTTTTTTTTTCTTGTTCAAAGTAAAATCCGAACCTGAGATTTGATTTTCAGTTTAGTAACTGAAATTTATTAATGAGTTTTCTTCTATTGTTTGAATTGTTACAATATTTAGCGTATGTTTGATTGCATGTTAAAAGAAAATTGAAATATAATTTAAGTAGAAATGATAAGTTATTATTTTTATGTAAAATAAATTTTAAATATAATTTTTTTAATTTCTCAACACGTAACCAAACACGCTATCAGTCCCCTCTGTTAAAAGAAGCTGCTGATGTTTTTGTCACTTTGAAATTCAAATGGGAGACCCAGAAGATAGCGATATACTCAAACTACATTACACGGATTTTTGGATGTTTGGTTTAAGAATTTTTCAAAAAGAAAGTAACAGAAAATGAAAGTTGGGTACTTTTTTTTTTTTCCCTTTTATACAGGAACTTTAAAAAGCGGATAATTTGCTTAAATGATATATATATTTTTTTAATGATATAAGAATTAGAGGATCGTGATGTATGGAGTTTGATTCTCTACCCCTCTCTCTTCTTGCCTCCCTAGGACAAATTAAAAAACATGTAAATTATTTTAGTAAAAGGTTTAAATAAAATTTTCATATTCACTATTTTTTTTTTTAACAAACTTTAGGCTTCTCATGTTAATCCTTCAAAATTTGTTTCCGTTTTATAATGTTCATCACATTAAGTCCATTAATTGATGATTAATGAGATATGTGATGTGGTTTAATTAAATGAGTAATATAACGCACTTGCGTAGGCATTAAATGTTATGTTTGATAAACGTTATAGATTTGAACACATGATGTTGAAAAGTTTGTTCACGCAAATATTTTGATGGCCAACGGACAGTTCTTACCCTTGTCACTCATCCCAATAAGCAACATGGCATGTCCCGTTAATTGCATGTTAATCATTTTTTACTAAAATAAGATGCTTATTATTTGGCAAATCAAATTAAAACAAGATGCACCGTAAGAGGACTAAAAAGCAAATTTACAATTAAAAAAAATCACATATAATCTCTTAAACTTTAGTTTAATTGCAATTTTAACTAATGTGGAATGTATTGTAAACAATTCTATGAAGCAGACTAATGGTTAAAAGCCCAAACTAGCTTGCTAAGTTTTATTTCAAATAAAATTTTAGTAAGTTATCTAATTTAACATTATTTTTGTGGTTTATTATCATTGGTATTTAGGTTTAATTAGGAGACTCTGGTTATTTAAATTAGGAGAGTTATTTTATTATGAGTTATGTCTTGTTTAATTAGGAAACATATTAGGATTAAGTTTCTCTTTTTATAAATAGATACTAGTTGTTTTGCTTTTCAAAAATCCAATAGAATGATATTTTAGAGTTTTCTTCTCTATTTGAGATTAAGTTTCTACATTAAAAATTTGTTTATTATTTAGGCTTAACCCACTAGATTATGTGATATCAAAGCTTGGCTTTTTGCCCATTATGATGGTTGGACATTTAATGGTAGCAAGTGACAATCTTTATGACAATGATCAAGGGATTGAGGCTTTTAGGACAAATGGTGCTTGATTATGGAGTGCCATTACAAAATTTAGAATAACAAATGAATTTAAGATTTCAATGCCCGAAGGGGCATTTTAAGGAGATCACAAATCATTTGAATGCCTTAAGATTGGATGCCAATAGAAACAAGGAAAATGTTTGGGCATGTGATGTAAAAGATTAACCTCACAAACAACCAAGTGAAAAGATTTGCTATTGTAAACAGACATAAGCAAGCTACCTACAAGTAGGATTCAGAAGAAGAAGTTGCAGATCAAGTGAAATATGGTGATAATGTGAGACAAAGATATGATAATAAGGACATTGGGAATCTCAAGTTTAAGGTTAAGAATCAGTGCATGACTACTAAATTTTTTGATATTGGTAAAATGAAACAACTTGCAAAAGACAAAAAGTTAACATGTTACAAGATGTTTGGAAGGATTAAAAGCATAACTAATTTTGCAATATAGGAGCAAACTAGAATACCATTGCAAAAATTAAAGTGAAAACAATTACAAATCACCTAATGACAGAAATAAGCATATTCAAGATAATCTTGTATATAGTGAGAGGAATAGGGAGGAGAAAGCATCTAGAAAAGCAAAAGGTGGGTAAGGTGATGAAACCTGCTAATCCATATGTAAAACTTGAGGAAGTGATTCAAGTGCAATCAACCTAGCCATAGGTCAAGTGACTTTTCCTTTAAAAGGGCCATCAATGCAATGCATGGGGATGAAAACCATGAAAAAGGTATGTTTGGGGCTTAGATGGAGAGGAGGACAAATATGATTATTGTCATGACCCAAATCAAGAAGGGGTGACCGGCACGGAAAGTAAGAAGTACTCGAATCTGTGAACCTACCTAGATATATCTCAATTAAGGAGACCTCTTTTCAATGTGACATAAACTTACTTCATTATCTAACCTATCATACTGCATACTTTTCATAACATAGATATTCATAGTTGTTACAAAAATTTCGACAAAGTTTCCCCTGAAATTTGAACATCCCCAAATTTACAACAGCTATGGATTCAACAAAAACAATAAGGGGGAGCTCCATGCTTCCCACCATCAATCAATATAGTAAAGAACCTAAGATTCATCAAAGGAGGGGAAATCCTATTCATGTTGAACAAAAATAAATCTAATATATTACAATCAACAAAAAACAATTCATTATAACAAAATTCCACGCCCTCAGAGTCCGAAGACGGGCTCACCAATCCGATGCTCCCACCTACTGGGATGAAGGGGGGCGGATCCAGTCTAACAGCACTATCTGAAAGGTTAAATTTAAAAGAGTGAGTTAAACCCAGTGAGTAGATAAATGATTACAATAATTAAAAAAAACAACTAAGTTAACTAGGAAATGCCAAATACTGCGGCTCGTACAGGGGACCTTCTTCATAGTTAAATCTCAACATAAAAGTCATTTAAATTTCTCTCTCTCTCTTTTTCTTTCCTTTTTCTTTCTCTCTTTTTTTTTCTATTATTGGTGGCAGCTACACCTCGTTGGCAGCTCCTTACCCCTCACGGGTGGCTACGCCTAACTGGCAGCTCCTTTCTACCCCATTACGTGTTATAATTAATCCTCTGGGGCGACTTCACCTCGTTGGCAGCTCCTTACCCTTTTTCATGGGTGGCTACACCTAACGGGTAGCTCCTTCTCTGCCCAGATCTTATAATACGCACTAGATAGTGTATCGAGCCAGTAATCCACTTCCAGTACTAAAACGACATAAGCAATACTCATTTGTCATCACAATTGGAACCAGAATTTATTAATGCATGGAAAACATAAGACCTATAGAAAAGTAAAGGAGCACCCAGCCAATAAACCAATAGAATATTACAACAATAAGGAATGAAACCTAATTGGGTAATTAAACATCTACCAAGATGGCTAGATGCGTAAATAACTAAATGCTTAAGATTTAATCCCGATAAGCTAGGATGATGCCGAAAGAAAACAATCTATATATATAAAATAAATAAATAAAAGAGCCACACTTAAATATATATATATATATATGCACATAACTAGTGTTCAGGAATAGAACTACACAATATATATATTTGGGTATATATGTATATATCTTAAAAGGATATGGAATTCAAGTTTAATAAGCATGCTTAATCATCCCCATGACGTATCCTACTTCCAAATTCATCAATAAAAAATAATTCAATTCTCACATGAGGTCTTTCTCCTTATAACCGGAATGTATGACAAAATCAAGTAAGAACATAACACTCATATTACAAATTCCCAAATTCCACCTCCCTTTCACCTCATCGAGGCTTGATGAATTTTGAACCCTCAATTACATATGTGTACATATATGTATAACAATGGAACAGATACACAATTTTATTGTAATCATTGTCTACTCACAGTGATATCAAGAATTGACGGTACTTGCTTCTCCTCAAAAGCTCAACTCCCTTGCAGTAAATGTTCCTAGAGTTTCCTACTAGCACCAAACTTACTAAATTATTACGTAGATCCAAAACAACAATTCCTAACATCTATCTACTTCAATGATAGTTTTCTAATCATTTTCTTCCATTATATAATTCACCCATTACTCACAAAATTACCTCTTAGCTTAACCCCTCTCATAACATTTCAAATTCATAATCTGAGTTTCAGAATCATTCCTAAGGATTAGGAATTGAAAGTTGGTGCGTGATTATCATAGTTAGAAAGCCTCATTCTAAGATCCCTAATCTCTCCCCCTTCCACGTTCGGTCAGCCAAGCAGGGGCAAGACTTCAACACTTCTGTGTTACCTTTTTTTGTTGGAACAAGCCGAAAATGGAAGGGAAGAGCAAAAATTGATGGATTTGGTATTCAAACTGCAGGAAGAACTAAAATGGAATGCTCACCATAGTTGCTGCACTCTCCTTGCTTGCTTTCGAACGGAGAAATCGAACCAGTGACGAGAGAGAGCTTGAGAAGATCTATATAACGCCGGGGAAAGCTTCGCAGGCGAGGGAAAAAGGGCAACAGCTCTACCGGAGAAGACGCACGCGAGCTGACAGGAGAAGAGAATGACGCGATGAAGATGAGGGAGCAGCAACAGGAAAAAGGCAGAAGAAAATATCCAACAGGAGAAGAAGATAAAATAAGAAAAAGAAAAGAAAAAAATAAAGAAAAACTAAAAAGGAAGGAAAATGAATAAAATAATAAATAACCCCCTATTTTTTTTTCTTTCCGTTACAATTATGATAATGGTGATGGTTAGGGTTATGTAGTGTAGAGGATAATGTTGTTACTAAAGTAGGAGGATAGCACACAATGCCATCAATTATTCAAGACTAGATATGTTGTTACTAATCGATTTTTCAATGTTATCATCAATGGTGGAAGTTATGAGCATATTATTAGTAGAGATACTTTGGAGAAATTGAAGTTGAACCTAAAGAGGCATCTAAATCCCTACACTATCATATGGATCAAGGTGACAAAAAATATACTAGTAGTTGAAAGGTGTAAGGTGCCATTTTCTGTCAAGAAATATATAGATGAATTGTATTTTGACGTCATAAACATGGATGCCTACCATCTATTATTTGGTAGGTCATGACAATATGATGTAGCTCAATATGATAAGACAGAGAATACTTACAAGCTAAAGAAGGATGACAACAAGTATACTTTGTGCTGCCATTAAAGGGAAGCTATAATACAAAAGCTTTTAAAGTGAAGAGGCAAACTTTTCTTATAGTCATAGTCGCAGAGTCAAGATATAATTGAAAGCCACATTGTCTTGCTTGTTAAATAGCTATTACAACAAACTAATGCTAATTATAAGTAAGTTACAGTTTAAAATAGCAAGAAGACCCTTGAGGTTGGTGATCAAATGATGGTATTTTTAAGAATGAAGGGGTTTCTAGTATGAACTTATTATCTGTTTGGTTGAAAGATGTAATGGTGAAAAAAATATAAAATATGAGTAGATAGGAGTAAGTGAGATAAAAAATGACTATTTTATCCTTACTTTTAAAAAAGTGATTTGATAGATAGAATAATAAGTATAAGAATATAATAAATATTATACAAGTTATATAAAAAGATTATGTTCATGTTATTATGAACTAAACAAAACCTTACAGTAAGTTATAGCCTAAATATAAGTCATATCAAATTGTGAAAAAAATAAATGACAATGCGTACGTGGTAGATTTTCTAAAAATAATGGATATATTTAAGACATTTAATGTGGTGAACATCTATCCATTTTATCCCTTAGATGAACCACTTTATCCATATGTGCAAATTAATTTGTGGTTGAGTTTTTTTTAAGTGAAGAGGATTGATATTAAACATCTAATAAAAATTTTCATAGAGCAAGCTAATTGGCAAAAGCCCAAATGAGTATACTAAATTTGGTTCAAATATGATTTTAATAATTTATCTAATTCAATATTATTCTATAGTTTTATTTCATTAGTGTTTTGGTTTAATTAGGAGATTTTGGTTATTTAATTAAGATTTTTATTTTATTTTACTAGGATACCTATTCCTTGTTTAATTAGGAGATATAATAGGATTAAGTTTCTCTTCTTGTAAGTAGGTAGTAATTGTTGGGTTTTGCAGGCAACCCAATAGAATGATTTTTAAATTTTTCTTATTCATTTGAGATTAAGTTTTTAAATTAAAAACTTGTTTATTTTTTATGTTTAACTTGCTGCCTCGATAACACACAAATTTTAAAAAGTAACACTAATTTTTTGGAAAAAATTATTGCAAAAGGTGTGTGTTTTAAAACTAATATCTAAAAATTATGTAATTGGTATATAATACTTTAAAACAAAAAACTTTAAAAATATAATAAAAATATAAAATATCACATGATAATTACATAATTTTTAAATATTAATTTTAACGGATAACGTAGCGTCTTTTTTTCCCTTTTTAAATGATAGATTAAAAGATTAACTTTTGTTTCACGTTAGGACAATTTGAATCTTAGAATGAAGACTGGGTCACCAGGGTCAATGATGTAGCTGGGGAGGGCGACATTGATTGTAGTTTGGTTGTTCTAGAACTTCACGGAACAAAGAACACTCGTTTTGGTTGTAAATTACCGTACACATCTTCTCCCCATTTAAAAAATAAAAATAAAATAAAATTGACCATGTGAAATAAAAAAGTTTTGCGTGTAATTTTTTTTAGTGGATACATTCAACACGATTAGTTTGAATCATTTTGAAAAGAAAATTAATTTAGGTTAGATACGCCCGTGTGAATGCAGTTTTAATACAATTAAGTGTGTCTTAATAAATACACATACAAAAAAATCGAAATAGTTTAGATATTGCTATGTTGCATATAATTACATATATAAAGTTCAATTTTCCAATGGTTTAATATTTTAACAATTTAGGATTTTTTTATACTACTTCTGTAAATTACAAATTTATTTTAGAGAAAATAAACTTTTCAAATTAATATAATAAAAAGCACCCAATTTGGTAAGAGAGAGAGAGAGAGAGAGAGAGAGAGAGAGAGAGAGAGAGAGATATATATATACATATATATATATATATATAAATAAAGAAAAGGATTGATCTAACCTCATGGTTAAGGCAAACAAGTGATTTATTGCAAGTTGAAATCTGAACTCCTTCTAATCTGACAATAATTTTAAAAAATAATTAAAATTTTGCAAATCAAATATAATCAACTCATTAGCCATGTGATGAAAAATTAAATTTATTGGATTCATTGGATAGAAGGGATAGTACACATTGATTAAGGACATTTAAGAAAAATTAGTTTATTATCATCTATCATTAGGTAAATTTAAGTTCAAAATAAAATTTTATTTTTAAAAAATTAAAACAAGTAAAAATTCATAACAATCCCAAAGAGAACTTAATTTTATTTTAATAAATACTCTAAAAATTTTTTTGACATAGTTTAGGTTTTGTAGTATGTGTTGAATGGGATGCTGCTATGTTGCATATAGTTACATATATAAAGTTCAATTTTCGAATGGCTTAATATTTTAACAATTTAGGGATTTCTTAATACTACTCTTGTAAATTGCAAATTTATTCTAGAAAGTAACTTTCACAAACTAATATAATAAAAGGACAAATATAAAGACAAACAAGGGGTTAATGACACGTTGAAATCTCTATCTTGTTAGACGAAAATAATTTTTTTAATTTATTAAAAAAATTTATTTTTACCAAAAAATTGAAAAATTAAATTCATTGGCTTCGTTGAATAGAAAGGGATAGTGCACATTGATTGAAAACATTTTAAAAAAGAGTTTTTAAAAAATTTATTATCATCCATCACTAGGTATAGCTGTGCATGCTCTGAATGATTAAATTTTTGTAGACTTGAACTGTAGCAAAAATTGAAAAGTTTATTGATGGAATTGGTATAATCAAATGTGATAACTAAGTTTAATTGACCAGTCTTTAGGTCCTTCTCCCTGGTTCTGAATCGATTGAAATAACCAGGAGAGAGAGACGAATGATGAAGAAGAATTCTTTTCTTTCTTTATTTATAACTTTCAATTTTTTTTGGTTAACGCAAAGATTGGTCACTTGTGACCAAGTCAAATGAAATGATGGGCATACTTCATATAGCCATAAATTCGATTATCAAAAATCCATCTTTTCTTAACTAATCTAATATATATATATATAATTAGAAAATCGTATTATTTATAAGTTATTAGCAATATGACCTTCTTTTTTTTTCAAATCGCGTGTATCTTAATTTTTTTGACTTGTTTTTAATTTAAATTGATTTTGATGACACGATTTCCCCTGTTGTTGACGCAGAAACTTACCCTAATTTTGAGAGATAAATACAACTTTAACAAAGAGGCTTTTATTATTTTCATTTTACATATATTATGTAGTATTATAAACTGAAATTCTACTCTTCATCATTCAAACATGTCACAAGAATTATATTTACAATATAAATTAAAGAATGTTGAGATTAATTAGTTATTTCTTTCTGGGGCAGAATTCAGATTGGTATTTTGATGGTTAAACGCTCTAATGTCATTTTGAAATATTAGGAGAAATATGAAACTGTACGTAGAATGATATTTTCATTTCTCACTCCACAAAATTTGAAGTGTAAGTGTCTAAAACCTTCTTGCAAGGTAATGCAAATGTTTTTTTTTTAAATGAATATTCCAAAATTTGACCCATGAAAGGAATAATAAGACGTCAACTTGAGAGAGAGAGAGAGAGAGAGAGAGAGAGAGAAGATTGATACAACAACTCACACAACAAACAGCTACACAATGTTGATAAATAATAATCGCATTTATGCTGATTTTGCCTTAATTTTTCAGTACGTGAAGCTGTAGGAAATATAAAACCTAAACCAAATATTATTCTATCCAGCTGAAAAGTCGTATAAGTATGAACTGATATTTTTAGTGCTTACTTTCAAACTTACACATACACGAGATAATTTAATTGGCTGGTACGTTACCTTTTGACCTTTTTCTCCATTATATCAACCAAGCCACTAGCTACTAGCTATAATCAAAAGCCAAAAACAAAAAAAAAGGCAATAAAAAACACCAACTATGACAACAACTATTCAGTAAGATGTGCAGTGAAAATCATATAGAATTGGAAGTGTACAAAACCAGAAAACATGGGGAATGTAATCATAGCTGCTACAAAAGCTTAGAACAGTGGGAATACAATTTAAAGTATATATAATCATGATCTTGATTTAAAATATTACAAAGAAGACAAACACCTTTGACATACTTTACAATCAAATCTTCTTTGTAACCAGATATATATATATATATATATATATAGTATTTAAATTTTCATTTGTTTATTGTTCTGCCTAAATTATGTCTACAATCGATGCACCGTGCACGCACACCACGCGGCCTGGATGGTTCTTATAATAATATACGATTTCTTTTTCAGCTCCATCTTTTTCCAAGTTCAGCTCTACTGTTACACACCTGAAGGGCGAGAACTACATTGAATAATGAAAAGAAATAGCAAATTTCCTTTTCAAAAGACAAAAGTCAGCTGTAATTTTGAGGATAGTTATTGATTCATTTTGCTAATCAAAGAGTAGTTGTACGCTATTCTAAATGTTAAAAGACATTAAAGATGCTTTGTGTTTAGTACATTAGTATTTAAAATATTGGATTATTCAAAATACAAAAATTTACAATGTAACATCATTTTAAATAATTTTTTATATCATTCAAAATGTTATGAAAATCTCACATATCTAAACTTTCAGTTTCGTTTGATTTTTGTAAAATATCAACTCTAATGGACAATTTCCACTTACACTAAATATAAGAATTCCACCGTATGCATGATATATTAATATTTTATATCTTAATATAATATACAAGATATATTTAAAAAAAAAAAAACAGTGTATTTAACTGTAAGAGCTCCCATTTTTTTATGCATAAAATAATAACAATTTAGTGTTAAAAAAAATTCTCTGAAGAACTTTCTAGGTAGGATAATGTGGGAAGCCACTTTTCAAGCTTTTGAAAGTTTGGGCTAAATGCTACTTTTTAAAGTCAGAAAAGGGAAATCATGACAACGCAAAGGAATGAGTGTATTATGAATAAGATAAAAGATATAGAACAGAGAAGCAGAAGGGAGAACTGAACTGATAATGAAAAGGAGGGTTCTTCGAGTTCGAGCTCCTTTTTGTCAAGGTATATAGGGATATTGGCTATACCTTTAGGGACAACCCAAGCTGGAAAGGTTTCCTATTGTAATTCAGTAAAATGCCCAACATGATGTTGAAATGCTATCCAATCATTTATTAATAGAGTTTAAGGCTGCCATTAATGTGTACATATAATGGCCATTCTCTGTTAGTCACCTGGCTTAGCTTGTCTCTGCTGCCATCACAGGCCATGTTAGGGCAAAGGGAAGGCACTTGCTAGTTGATGCCATAAATTGAAATAAAAGGGCGAGTCCTTGGACCCCTCCTCCTACCCTTGTTCCCTTTGCTCCCTTCATTTTCTCTTTTGGAATGCACATTTTAAGATTCCTTCTTATGTAGATTTTTTTCTTTAGTTAATAACCTTTTAGACTTTTTTTTTTTTGGGTTATACGAAAATTTGGCACTATTTCAAGAACAAATATAATGGTAGATTAGAAAAGAAATCTTAGAGAAAAAGAATATTATATAAGTGTCAAAACAATGAAAGAATCAAAGCTTTAAAAAGGGAGTGTAATTAAACTTGTAAAATGTTTAGTTTAATTGTGCGGAATAAGTTAAATTGTGTAAGATTGTGAGTGTTTTCACTCTTATTTTCTTATCTTATCAATTTTAAAAGGACTTTTATTTATAATATTTTTTAAGAATAAACTAATAATTATAATAAAATCAATTAACTTAATAATGTCATAAGAGCCATTTTTTTATAGTAACTTATCATAATAAGTTATGTTGATCAATTTATTACATCAATTCATTAAATGTAACTTAATAGTTTGTAATCACAAAATTCTTTAAAACTTGAGACTCGTTTAGTATAAGGTAATGCAAATGTATTTTCTTTTTATTAATTATGTAATATTTATTATACTCTTATATTTTTTTTATTTATCATATCATCATTTTAATTATTAAATTATTTTTTAAAAAATAAAAATAAAAAATATTTTTTTTATTTTAATTACCCCACGTACCAACTTTTTTTATTTCTTTTTCTATCACTCACACACGCGCGCACCCACACAGGCCTTGCATATATAAAGCATTTATAACAAGTATAATGGCTTTGTTTGTTTTGAAGGGAAAAAAAAAACCTTCTAATTTCTTTTTGACGATGATGTTGACTTATGACAGGTGACACTAACATTAACAAACTTATAACAATATATGTAAAACTAGAAATGGTTTCCTTATTAAAAAAAAAATCTTAAAAAATTAAAGTAAAATTTAAATTGCTAAAAAATTTTCTTTGAGAATGTGTTTTTTGGGGATAAAACATACACAATTTTTTCCATTGAAATAAACGAAGTCAAAGGCAACTGGTCCCCTTTCAGCAGCCTCAAAATTTTCATCTCGATTAAACTTTAACATGAAATCTCACGTTTGAAATCCCAAGTATTCAGTGTTTTACTATAAAAACGTTCCTTAGAAATTGCATCCATTCAATAGAGTTGTAAGGAATAATGTTCATAATGCATATAGTTGTTCATATAAGGTTGAAGAAACGTAATACAACCAGACACATGATGAAATTAGAATTCAATAGACTTCAAAGCATTGTAAGGGGGAGTCCTTCTCGTGGCCCAAAAAAAAAAAAGAATCAAGTCCTTGTTCCGTGTTTGAGATCAACACATGGTCAACACGTCTCTTGGATTTGAAATATGGACACAAACGTCTTGATATCGTATGAAAATTCACTTCAACTGGAAAAAAAAAAAAAAAAGAAAACATAAATTGTTAAGCAGAGTCCATTGAATAACTATACTGAGATTAAGATTGAGTAAGTAAGATTGTCTGGCAGAAACAATTTCTCCCATTCTTACTGTGTATAATATGGATACTTGTTAGTAGTATTCATAATACACAAGCTCCTTTGTCTATCCCGAGGAAAATATAAACATGAGGAACGTTATTTCATAATCCGACTATTTCCAAGTAGGCCACTAAGGCAAGGATTGTAAAACAAAGCTCAGTTATAATTATGCCAATCACAGAGACAACAAACTATTAAGGGAAGTGGTTTAATATAAACTGAGAATCTCCAACTTTCAAGGCATCGGTCTCCTCCATAGGTCATGTTTGCCTTGGTAACGATAAATGGCAAAGAAATGAGAGTGAAAAGGGAGGGGAAAACACTATTCAAACATTTTTGGTAAGAAGAAATGGAATCATTGATTTTCTAATACTCTAGCTTACTGTTTGCTCTTTCAAATTTTTGCGGGAATAATACTGTTTAGAATAGAAAGAAAAGAAAAAATATTATTTCATTTCAAATGATAATAATATTTTATATTATAATACTTTATTTTTTGAAATTATTTTAAAAAATTTAAAGATCTAATATTTTAATCTGAAGTTTTGAATTAAAATTTTTTTTATTACATTAAACTTTTTTACCCTCAAATCCTTTAAAATAATTTTAAAATTTAAAACTCTTTAACATAAAATTATAAATATCTTCAATTTAAAATTTTTAATAGTAATTTTCTCTTTTTATTTTGTTAATTAATAAAGATTATTTTTTTACTTTTTTTGGTTTCTTAGTGTTTATGTCATTTACTCAAGTTTTATTTTCATTTCTGTATTATTTTCACTATATCAAAAATCAAATTAGAAAAATATCCTCATATATTTCCTTATCATACCAAACTCATTTTAAGCCATAAGATTCCATTCTATCCTCATTTCTATTCTTTTTTTCATTCCCTTAAAAATTTTTCAACTCTACCACATACAACCTATAACTTCAAAATCTAAAACTCAATCAAACTTCCGATCCCAGCTGGACGAAATTAGTGCGAAAGTAAATCATTTTTTTTCACTTTGCCCTCCATGTTTCTCTAAAAACACTGCCACAACAAACCATGCAGTGTTTGAAATGCTAATAATCATTGAAAAATAATTATACAAGAGACTTAACAAGATATATTCCGACAGATTGCAAGCCTATAAACAAAGTTACATGAGAAATAGAATTTCTGCAATCTACATATATAAATGGCGAACTGATTCAGCTTCAAGAAGCAGCATTTGATACCTGTGGATCCTCCACTAACAAATTGATGCTATACAAAAAATCTGTTCGTCCAGTGAGAGGCCACTCTTCGAGCAATATAACTAAGAATTGTACAAAAAAGCAGAGTTTAATAATTGCAAACAGCTATAATCCTACAATGTCCTACAGGAAGTTGGAATCCCTTGCTTTTGAAACCATTCAGGCATGTGGAACTTTTCGTAGAGGACAGGTCTCACATCTTTCTGCTCAGATAGGTGCTTCAGAAGAGGAAGAATGACATCTTGAAGCTGATCAACATGCAATACACAGAAAACAGAGACGGTGAGTAGATCAATAAAAATTTGGAGGGCTGACTTAGAATTCTTAGAATTCTCAATAGGACATGTCTGTGCACCTGTGTGTCGCGTGGTTGCCCGGCAGAAAATGGGATGCAAGGAATTCCGTTCATTGGTTGCAACAAGAAGCTGAAGGGATTGTTGTCAACAATAACAATGCGGCATAGATCCTTTGATATGCAGGAAAGATCTTTCACATGTTCCCGATAATCCCTGTAAGCATCCACCATTTATAAGAGTGCTAGAATTACAACCTCATCTGGAAGGCTCCACTCTGAACTTAAAGCTCAGAAACATAGATCTCAAACACAAAATTTTCCAGACAGGATTTTACATTATTCGATTACATAGGTTTATATATTAAACATTAGGGAAACACTATGCTAGCTGAAGAATATGTCAAGAAGAAACAACTAAATTACAGCATAAATGACAAACAAACACGCACACAGTTGCACTTACAGAGACTTGAAACTAAGATGTTTATCTTAATGCCACCAGTACTTACCAAAAAGCCAAACCCAAAGTCGAAGTGATTTGAGTGCCCTAAAAGATGAACTTATCAATGTTTGTGTAAAGAGATGTTCACATCTTTTACTTAACATCCATATGTTGCATTTTATTCAATTTTCTTAGTATAGTTTCAGCATTTAAATTGATCATTAAAAAGTAAAGAAAATAGCATTGATTAGCAAGAATTTCGTTTTAACTCATCAGCTTTTAATAAAGAATTCAATGGTTAGCCTTACCATGCAGCTAAAACATACAAGAGTTAAGATAAATGCAAATTAAAAGAGGAGGAATTTAAATTATTATATCGAAGCTTCAAGATTGATATGAAAGTTGTAACTGATTAAATGCTATAGCTCATGCCATCAAATGAAACGGTAGATGGAGCAGCTAAATATATTAATTCATCTTATCTAGATTCATCTCAACTTTTGTCGCAAAACCAACAAAAGCATCATGCCATTTTGCCAGATATAAAGGAGCAGTAAATCCTCAGGATTATGGACCTTTTGCCCCTTTGTATCCCCCCTCCCTCTCTCTCTCTCTCTCTCTCAAAACCAAAAAATAAAAAAAAGAAACCCTCAGGATTACTTTGAAGATATCGCATACAACATCAAGCACACACTGTATAACAGACAATTGACCAATGAGTGCATCATCCTTGAATGCAGAGTCTAGTTTTTAAAATATATCATAAAAATATATATCAAGACTCTAGGTAATGAAGTATGATCTTAAACATTAATGCAGTCGACTGCAAAACTGAAATTAATGAAAGTTGGAAAGAACCAAAGAGAATCTTTGCTGCATGGTTCTTTTATAATGGCACAATAATTTCATACATTTAGCTCTGCAGCTACTGCAGTTAATAATTTAACACAGGCCAGCTATGTAGACAAATGTGACAAATTTGCATCAATAATCAGGACCAGTGGGTGGGATTTCAATCATTTGTAGTATTTAATGATCTCCACTTCAAGTGGTAAAGAAGACAGGGATAGAATATGAGGACATGAGCCAGTATCCAAGTGTCCAAAATGAGTAAACGAATTAGGATTACATATAATAATGATTCACATATTTTTACCTGTTTACCAGCAATAAAGGACTAGAAAGAGAGGATACTCAAGTAAATGTAGAATATTGAATGAGAAATGTGAAAGAAGCACTTACGTGCTAATTGTTGAGGGCCGATAAAGTCGTAGACTAAACCAGTTTTCCATGTCAATCTTGTCAACAAGTGGTCTAGCGTAACCTGTGAGAATTTATAGATGTATATCATTTAGAGAAATAGCAAAGAATCCCTAGAAAGCAAAGATAAGTATCATGAGAACAGCTCCAGATTGTGAAGCCAACCTTCAAGACCAGCAGTAAACAGCACCAAGTCAGCAAATTCACTAAGTTGCTTTAAGAATTCTTTCAACCCAGGGCGTTCAAAGACTGTTACATAATTGATTTTCGGTTTTCCTTCTCCTTCCTTGAAGACCCAACATACGCAAGTAAAGATATAATATTCTAGCTCTAGACAATGAATTATATACAACTTATCAAGTAACAAACCTTTTCTGAAGATACACATTCCAGCTCAAAGCAATTTAAACCAGCTTCGGTTGCCTGAATACGAACTGCAGCTGGCAAACTTGACGTCTCATATGC
Organism: Erythrophleum fordii; assembly: GCA_032878935.1. Classification (NCBI taxonomy): domain Eukaryota; kingdom Viridiplantae; phylum Streptophyta; class Magnoliopsida; order Fabales; family Fabaceae; genus Erythrophleum; species Erythrophleum fordii. Next base: position 19,409,739 of record JAVQMF010000050.1, read on the forward strand.
ACATACCAGTGTTTCATCCAAGTCTAGCACTACCTAAAAATGCACATGTGAGATCAAAATCTACGTTATCAGCAGGAGATTTGTGATAACACAGGAAGGCAGGATATGGGGATGGGGAAATGGGAGGAAGGAACAAAAGAAAACAACATAAAGAAAGACACCATATACAACATTATAACAGCTCATTATATTAAAAATAAATAAAAACTTATTTATTACTTGACTTCTACTTAACATGATTGAAACTGGCATTTTTTTTTCTCATAATCACAAATTTACACCAAAAATATGTTATTTACTCAATTGTTGAAATTTAAAATGTGCATATATCTTGTACCCAAAAAAGAATAAGGTTATAATTTCATATAGAATAATTTGACATCCCACTCAGTTCAACCACAAATTGAACTTAAACAACTAACAAGTGTAGTATTTTATATACCCCAATTCAATTTTTTTGGTGCTCATCTGAAGGGTAAACACGTTAATAATAAAAGGGAAATCTCTATGATGATGCAATGACAGTAGCTACACATTAAATATCAATATGAAGTCATAAGAACATAACGTGAAATGTTACAATTTACAAGCAAACTAAGAAATCAATGCAGGGCAGTGCAACGTAAAGAACACAATAAAAATATCAGAATAGCCTCCAATGTAAGAAGCCAAAACATTATACACTTTTAGCTTCATTGTTTATATACTATTTATATGTTCTGACAACATCAGCTCAATTCTGTGCAGCATGAGCAACACAAATGTTTATTACAGCCAAACAAAGAGGACCGTCTTTAGCAATTCTGTTTGGCATCCGCTATTTGTACAAAATAAGAGAAAGCATTTACAGCCCACTTCTAATATTTTGTTTTCCATATTTCATATACTTCCAAAACGCCTTAACAAAATAGTATATTACTACTTTCCTTATTGCACAAGTCAACGGGACCTTGCCAATCAATTTTAAACCATATATGTTCATGTGAAATTAACACCATGATATCCAGAAATTTGTATTGCTAAAGAACAAAAACAATTGAAAAGCAGCAAACCAGATAGGAAAACTATGCTGACGTCCAATCTTTCTCGGTCACTGTGAGTGGCATCAGAAGTGTCACAAACACAGTTTGAACTACAAACCAAGGCAAAGCATATGAAAGTTATAAAAGTCATGAATTGGAGAAGTCAAAGGCATGGTGACTATATTTTTATGTTCTATTTCTGCTACCAAACCAGATACATCCGTTTAATATGCTTACTGGTCTTTATCTACTATGAGTAATAATCACTTATCATGGTCTCTGCAACTGCAAAAGTTCAAAACTGAAAGGATTTTTAACTTGCCCAATTTGAACATCATATTCAGTCCCATGGAATTTCCTTTGATCTGCGTGGTTCAGCATGATTTTTTGCCCTACTCACATAAAAGCCAAAGTAGTTCTCCTCACATATAGCTCAAAACTTGCTAAATTTCTTCCAACTAGTAATTTTCCAATCCAATCTACTTTTTTCCTCCGTCTCGCATGATTGGATGCTGATATAAACATATCTAAGTCAATTATCATGACAAAAGATAATTTCTGACAAACAAAAAATTCACATTTACATAACACTGGACAGTAGCCTCAATTTTCCTGCTAAGTCGTGAAATTATCATACACCTGGCAGAGCAAAATCATAAAAACTTCAGCTCTATGACATAGCTATCTGACTAAAATGTCAAAACAGGCATAGCATATCAATTTCAAAATATTCACAGCACAAATTGAATATTAATAGTCGTGATCATGGACCTTAAAATCGAAACACACAACGGAATCCCAGTCGTTAAAAGACAGGGAACAAAAATAATTTAAACGGAGTCCCAAATCTACGATACCGTGAGTTTCTGGACGGGCTGATTGTCAGCGCCGGAATAATCGGGTGCGGCGATATCAACAGCGGAGTCCGGGGGCAAGTCATGTTCGTCCTGGAGCTCAACTGAGGGTAGAGGCTCGAAGGAAGGGGAAGAAGAAGAAGAAGAAGAGAAAGAGAGTAAAGGGTAGTGAGCGAGGGCTCTAATAATCTGAAAGAAGATCTGGAAGAAGAGGGCGAGCCAGCCCAAGAGTGTCCTCCATACTTGCTGAGTCCTCGGAGAGTAAACCTCGGCCTGAGTCAACTCACCCATAAGAATCCGATTCCCTCGTCACGACACGACAGTCCCGCAAGTCCTAAGGTAAGGTCCCCCCCACCAGACAACGCCTATCTCTGGATAAATGGCACTGGTCGCCTATCGTGTGCCGTGGTGCGTACGATGTTAACGTGTCCTGCCTGGCTTCTATTGCATCCGTTATTATCAGTTCCTCTTTGTGCGTGTGATTTTCTCAGAAATATGGTCTCCCTGCCAGTGAGTGAAGGGGAAGGGGAAGGTGAAGGGGAGGGGTAAAGGTAAGCATGAGTATTATAATAATATTAATAAACGGAAAAAGTGACAACATTGGTAATAAAGAACCAGCCAATGAGAAGAGACTGTGTTAAAGAACTGTCTTTGTTAATTATTAAGGGGACTCAGGCAGTAGTCAGGTTCCAAGAAAAGCATGCCAAAGTTGGGTCACACTCAGCTTTTTATTTTTTTTATTATCAGATTTATTATTAAAAAGTATATTTCACTTTATTGGTAGAAAAGTTAAAATTTCATAGTAAATTTAATATTAAACAATTCAATTCTTCAAGAGATAAAACTTTCTTACTTGGCCGAGATTATTTAGGCGTAGAAGTTGTTTTTTCTTTTTTTAAAAAAAAGTATTTATTTTGATTTTTTGAGATATTTAGTCTTGTTTCTTAAAAAAAAAACTGAGTGATAATCTAAACAATTTTCTTTCTTTTGTTTTTAGAAGCGAACATAAAATTAGTATTATTATTATTATTTAACTAGATTCCCATAATATGGTTTCTGCTCTGATTGGTATTGGCTCGAAAACTCGTAATCATTTGATAATGCTTATCAAGGGTGTTATGGATAGAAATTGGACTTGCAGAGTGACTCATGATACCCGTGAAGTAAATAAGTGCAGATGCATATTAGCCAACCATAGGTCAGATCTTTCGTTGAGATTACATTTTGAAATTATATTCCTTTTTTTATTTTTTTCAGCTCAACGTATCATTCTAAATATATGATGACTTAATTGTCTTGTGATTTTAAATAGTTTTTCCTTTTTTATGTCATGCTTTTTTTTGATAAATTTTATGTCATGATTTCGATCCCCTTCTTATTATAAAAAAATAAAAAAATTTAAATAAAAAAGTAAAAAAATTATTTTTCTTTAAATAAAAATACTCTTACTCAAAATCATTAATTATTATATTACTCCTTGCTCAATTTAACTTGTAGCTTTGTCTTCTTTTGTTCTCATTTATTCTCTTACCATGATATACTTATGTTGATGTATTGAACATTTTATATATTAATTGTAAATTTATTGTTTATCTTTTAATAAAATAAAAATTATAATTTAATTAAAATTAACCATAATAAATCTTTAAAATAATTTATTTATTTAAATAACATTAATTACAAAATTAAATGTATATGTGTCCCTTTTAGTAAGTTAATAGTGAAAAGTGTTGTTTTCCTAGTGTGTTTAGGGGCGAGGGATAAAAATTAGTTGAGAAAAAATTCTTCAATTTAAATATGTATTCTGTACTCGTATAAGAAAAATTAAATCAGATCACGTTACTTTAACAATATCATTAAATTATTTAAAATTAAAATGACTCAAATTAAAGTAAACATAATTCGTGGCGAAATATAACAGAAAAATGCCCCTATTTTGACATTCACTTGTATACCTATACGCGGTGCAAAGTTTTGCGTTAAATTCTAATTTATTATTATTATGTATATAAATTACAGTATCGTTATAATTTTTTGTGTTAAAAGATCAATATAAAGACTTGGTTTGCACTTTTCAAATAAAAAGTAACTACAGTTAATTCTCTCAAGGAAACTACCTTTTTTTTTTATTAAAACAATTATAGATTGAGAACGAGTCATAAAATAAATTCAATTATGGAAAAAATTTCAAAATCAGTGTTTGGCAAACACAAGTAACTAATTAACCAAGAAGCAAGAAGTCTTGATGCTTTCAAGAGCAAACCTGAGTTATTCATATTTGACCTAAATAATTTATATTTTAATTCTTTTAAAATTTAATAATTTATTTTTTAATTTTTAAAAAATAATATATATATATATATATATATATAATAAAAATAATCTTTTAACATCCAAACAAATTATCTAATAAAAATTAAAAAATTATCTTCATCATACCTTTGCTTCTTTTTAAAATGAAAAATTAAAATTTGAACAATCTAAATTTAGATCAAGGGAACAACATGCCTAGAGCAAAAGAGTATTAAATCCAAATAGATTGAGTTTCCATCCTCTACAATGGAAAGTTGGGGGAGAAGAATTATTTGCTATGCCCTTCTATTTTTTTTAAATTATTTTAAGCATTTTCACTGTATAGTGTTATCGCAATATAAAATATTTTTTTGAAGCAGATCATGGCTTGAGTATACTTTTATTTGGAATAGACATAGGAACAATTTTTTTATATCTTTATTATTAAATTTTTAACTAAAATATAATAAATATATAATTTTTTAATAATAATATGAAAAATATACAGTTTGATAGAACAGCTATACATTTATTTACAAAATATATTTACTTATTATGTTATTATTAAAAAATAATATATTTATCTTGTTTTAATTGTAAAACTTAATAATGAATATTTAAGGATATGTTTTTTCAAAAATAAAAATCAGAAATCTGAATATTATTTTTTGATAAATTAAGCCCATAATCTGTGGCCCAAGCTTATTGGGCAAAGGATGTCGAAAAATGGATTCACCTTATACTCAGGATATTTAATTATATATTTCTCGAGTGCAAAGTAAGTCAACTGGCACATATTAGTGACAACAAATCTTTCTTTTCCATGACATTGAAATGTTTTGGCTCTTATCTGCCACTAAACAATTCAATCTTTTTCTCTTTGTTCATCAATTCGACACGCAATGATCACCCCATAAACTTAAATATGTTTAACATAAAAATCAACGTTTGGCCAAAAAACAAAAAGCATAAAAATCAATGTAAAGACAAAAATTACTGAAATTTGAACAAAAACCCACCCGGACCCCCCAAAAAAAAAAAAGTAGAAGGTTGACCTACAAGAATTCTCTGTATTTTTGTCCTTGTGTTCCTCTCCAGGAACTCCCAGAAAATAAAATCCAATAACACCATCCATTTCATGTACACAGCGCTATTCAGCCTAGGCCCTCCAATACGATTTTTGTTTTTTCTTATTATACTGTGTTAAAATTTAATTTGAGTGATATATCGATTATGAAAATATATTACTCCTCTGAAGAAACACAAGGATAGATTCGTACGGACAATTGGAAAAAATCCAATCCAGTGAAAGAAAAAAATATTTTTTAAATTTTAGATTTCAAATTATAAGTTTAAAAATAAAATTAAAATTAACAAGTTAAAAATTATAACTACGAAAAATAATTACACTTTAAAAATTTTAACTTTGGTGCACATTGAAAGTTTTTAAAATATAATTTTTGACCTCCTAATTTTAATTTTCATCTTTAAATTTACAATTTGAAACATAAAACCAAAAAAAAAAAAGAGGCAACTTTGGGCTGACTACACCCCTCCACTGGCCTATCTTTAATAAGTGACTGGAGAGGATCCGAATGGGAAGAAACACCAGTTTTGTTGATTTTTACCTGCAATAGCAGCATAGGCTATTCAAACTTCCAAACATAATTCTTTTGTGTAGCCAAATTTAAATTTGTCTACTTCACCAAAGGCAATGAATTTAAAGGACCCAATTTTGCGAGGAAAACTGCGTGTAAGAATCAAAAGGTACCACAAAAATGTAATCGTAATAATGCTCAAACCTCCCCTCCATGTAAGGCCAAAAATACAGGGCATAACTTCTGTACAAGAGAACACAGTGTTCATATCAACAAGAAGAAAAAGAAAGAAAATATACAACTTGAAACTTCAGAAAGTGAATTTACTTGCTGTTGCATATAAACAAAGCCAAAATTGTGATTGCAAGCTCTGATATGTACTGTTATAGATAACTCCATCAGAATTAATGGACATTCCTGTACTTAGACTTATATACATAGGAAAGCCATGGATGCTTTAGTGCCTGTGTTGCTGTAGGTCTTGTTTTGGGGTTGATGCTAAGCAAGTATCTGATAAAGTCGATGAACATAGTATCAGGAACCTGCAGGTGCTGCTCCAATGATGACTCCTCCGGAAGTATGTACTCAACTTGATTTGTCTCCTGTTCACAATTCTAGAAAATTATACCAGTTCATGAACATGTATTTATCAAGTTTCAATTGCTCTACTTCTTTCTCGAATTGAATGTACTTATTTATTTGAGCTTTTCTTCCTTATTTCTATTGGGATACACGAAGTAGTTTATTTCTGACATGAATCACGAGAGCAACAAAGGAAAAAATATTTCTTTTTTTTTTTAAAAAAAGGAAACAGACCTCATCAACATAATAAATATCATATTCCTTGGTGAAGTACTTGTGTGTTTCGTGCCCTCCGACCAACATCTCAAGATCAATAGGACCAAGCATTCCAATCATGCGTGCAAGAATCATCACAACTGCATCATTTGGAAAGAGCACCTAGAGAAGACGCAGTCTCAGAATGTCATGCGTATGTTAGAGCCGGAGAAAAATAACCTTCTTGAATATTCATACCCAAGGAAAATTAGAACATACTTCACCGGAGCATAGCTCTGCTAAGATGCAGCCGAGGGACCATATGTCAATCTTTTCATCATATTGGAGGCCTAATATCACTTCAGGAGCCCTGTAGGATCGCGATTGTACATATAGGCACAAATTGTCTGTTTGAAAGCAACTGCTTCCAAGATCAATAACCTTTATCTCACATCTTCTGTAATTTTTTACAAGAATATTTTCTGGCTTCAGGTCACAGTGAATGATTCCCAAGCTATGCAAGTATTGCAATGCCTCCAAACACTGATAAGTAATGATCTGCAAAGACGAATAGTACAGTATATCCCCATTATCATCATGTTTTGACACTCTCTATTTTCTTACTAGCCAAAACTTCCACTTATTCAAATTTCTTAGTTAACTATCTAAATAATTAATTAAACAAGAAGTTAATATTTTTTTTAGAACAAACCTGCAACCTGCTCATTGTAAAATATGCTTCACCGCCAGATTCTTGATTGAATTTCTGAAATTCATACAAGTTTGCTCGCAGTAGCTCAGTAACAATGAATAGATGTTCCTGTGAAGTTTTCAATCTAAGATTAACAATTGAAAAGTTCAAATATGTTGGAAAAAAGAGAAGGAAACATTCATTACAGAAGTTGCATTTTGCAGCTGTATATTCTACCCTTGAGGCATACCTGATGATAGAAGTAGTCATAAAGACGCAGTATGTGGAACTGATCAGCTGGGTCATGCTTATTGACAAGTTTAAGAAGTTTGATCTCATCTAAGCTTTGATCGAAGAAGTCTTTGTCATTTTTAATAATCTTCAAGCAAACATCTACACCTGTATGAAGATCATGTGCCTGAACAACCTTACTGAAGGCTGCCGAACCAAGATATGCTGTTATATAGTATCTGCCAGCTATGACTGTATTTAGTACAATGGGCAGATCCTTGCTTTCTTCAAATCCAGTCCTATCCATGGCATAATGCACAAGTGCAAATTAGCTTATACTTGTCCATGTCATACTAATGATCGAAACCAGATAGCCATAATATAAATTCCAGAAAGATATAAATGTTCTGAATCAAAACCAATAAGAACAGAAATAAATGAAAACTATCAAAATGGCAGTTAATTTCGAGTTTTATCAACTCCTATGGAATCAGAATCAATTTGGTGGAAGTAGAAGTTTGGAATGCAAGACTGTCTGAAAAAAACCTGTTTTTTCTATGAATAATTCTCAAGTCAAATACTTCATAGTCATCCTCAAGAGTGTACTTTAGGAGTTCATCATCAGTAATATCCTCTCCATCCGCAGCACCATCTGATTCATGGCATTCTTCAGTTAATTCTCTATCATCTTGAGCTTCGAAGCTGTCGAGTTCATTTGGTAGATTAGTTTCAGCAACTTTGACTCTTAAGTCATACGAACCTTTATTCCCCTTACTAATATCATTGTTTGTGTAGTAGTCAAATGTTTGGTTCATAGTATTCACTGAAGCAGAATCCAAAGCACAAAATTTCCCAACAACCTTCGAGTGAGAATCATTCAGATGGATTTCCTTTTCCAACAATCCTGCTTCGAGCTGATCTTTCTTATCCACACTACAATAGTTTTTTGAATAAGTCACACTTTGATCCCCTTCAAAGAAATTATTAGAAAGGCATGCCTTGTCTATACAATCACCATTTCCCTCTAATTGAAATCCTTCAGAGATGTAACTAAGACTCAGAGGATTCTCGTGTTGATTGTCCATTTCTGATGTCGTTATGAACTTGTCCTCAGTTTGACAGCCAAGAAAATCGGGCCCTTCAAAGCTTGGAGTCATGAAATTGTCATCATCTTTCTCGTTATACCAATTTGATTCATTTTGCATATCGAATTCATGGTAATCTCGTGCCGTTCCGAATTGAGATAGTCTATCAGATGAAGATCCAGAATTATTCTGAGATGAGGAACGGATTCCATATGGATTGATGAATTCTGCAAAAACAACAAGCTTTTCAGGGTGCTCTAATGCACCAGTGATTGACTAAGAAAAAATGAAAAAGAAATGATTAGTACATGAGCTCAATATTAGTTATAATCAACGACAGTATAGGGCCACATAAGAATGCTAAAATACAACATGATGAACAACAGAAACAGAGAGGGGCCAGTTACAACTTTTTGGAAGCCAATCCTACGTTGAATTATCAAGTTGTGATCCAATCCTACATATGCAAAGTGAAACTACCAAAAGCATTGAAATCTGATGAACTAGAACCATTCAGCAAATATAGAGCATCAAACCAGAATGTCCAAAGATCCAAACTTTAAAGAAGTTATGAACAAAAAGATCTCATCACTTAAATTCAAAAAAAGATAATTGCTATCTAGAAAAAATGATAAATGTATCAGAACCAAGAATTGTCGTTCACTAACAGTACAGAGCATAGAAAGTACCTGAAGAACAAACATCAGAAGTAGAAGAACCCAAGCTCACAAACTCATCTTCCGACGAGGTGCTGAGCCGCCCGGAAAACGATCTGACCCTCACCGGCGGCGGCGGAGGCACCATAGGGAAGAAGAATTTCTCGTAGTCAAAGGATCCCAGATGACCCCTTGCGATGATGTCCTGTTTGAGGGCAGACTCTGCCTCTGGGAATCCATTCTTTCTCAAGAACTCTATGACGGCGTCGACGTCGGAAACGGCCATGAATACAAGAGTTCAGAGGGGGAGAGATAGGTGAGTGAGGCAGAGGGGTAACAACATGTGAATCAAGGAAGGTGGAGAGGGTAAAACTGTAATATATCCCGTGAATTAAGATGTGCATGCTTGGGTGGATTCTATGTCTGTGTTTCTGTCTCTCTCTTGGCTGCCTAAGTTTTCTGTGAAACATAAGCTAAGTGGGGAGACTGCGTATGTCTTACCAACTTTGAACAGAGAAAGAAAGACGTTTGGGATGTGAGAGGGTTTTGGTTTAGTGGGGCCATAACCATTATAAGTTCGAGGTTGGGACACGTGTAGTAATCATGCACGGTACACGTCAGATATAGAGTTTTTATTTTAAATAAATTACTTGCATTTTCTCTTAAAAATGTTTAAAGTATACAATTTTATTTTTATTATAAAAATATACTTAATTTTTTAAAAAATTAAAATATAATTAAAATACTCTAAAATATATATTGACTTTTTTTATTAAAAATTTACTTTCTATATTTATATTTTAATGTTATTTATTTTGTCTTAAAATATAAATTTAATTTATTATAAATTTAAAAATTAATTATTTTTATATTAATTAAATACATATTTAATCATTTTTATATTATAATTTATTTTTATTACAAAAAATTAATATAATGTTTCTTTTAATTTAAAAAAAATAAATTTTTAAAATAAAAAATCTGTAATTTAGACATATTTTAAAAGAAACGAATATAATCTACCTTTTTATTTTATTTTATTTCAATGGTGAGAAGTCAACAGGGGATGGGACCCCTTCTATTTTGCTCTTATCTTCTTTTACGGCGTCCCAACGTGTTTTTCTCAGCTCTTCGGTAACTTTTTCTCTTTTTCTTTTCCTATTTCATGACAATATTTAATGAATAAAAATTATAAAAAAAATAATTTGCTTTTCTATTAATTCAGATGACATTTTTCATATGAAATCTCTATATTCTTGTTCAGCTGGCTGCGGTCTTTATTGTGCTTCGAATATTCTCATGTGCAGTTTCACACCCGCGAAAGTGTTCGATGAATTCAAGTAGCTTTTCTAAATGAATTATTAATCTTTTCTGTCTATTTTCTTTTATACTTGTAGGTTCGGGTCGCATTCAATTTTAGTTTAATTTCTGTTAATGATTCTTTCTTAACTAGTATTAACTAATTGCAATTTATTTTAAGTCCTTAATTTTTTTATTTAATAAAGATAAAGCAAAAATTTATTTATTTTACATAATATATTTATGGATTGTACAAAATCCATAGACTATTTTGACTGTTGTGGACTGAAGCAGATAGAAACAACGTAAAGAAAGAAACGGTCATTTAAGAGAAGGGGAAATGATGGTTCAAAAAAATTGAAATAAAATATAAGAAAATAATAAAGTAGGACCCCCTTTGAAAGTTAAAAGCAAAAAAAAAAAAAACTCCATTTCAACTGGAAGATCGTAGGTTTCAATAGGTTCATCAAATCAATAACACATACCCTTCAAAGATCACAATGAGGTTCCTCTGAAACAGAGTGACCACCTACTCTTTCCACTTTCAGGTGATCAGTCACTAGACTCGTCCCTTTCCTAGACCTTGTCTTTAAAAAAATTAACAATAAAAAAACAAAAATTGTTAGAGTCTTTTATTGCCCATTGTTTTCTTTGTCCTTTTCTTTCTCTATGAATTTTAATATTACTCTTTTTTAAGCCGAAATATAAAAATTAAAATCCTTTTTTATTTAAATGAGATCATGTAAAAGAGAGAAAGAGATCTAAGATATGAGGTTCACATAGATAAATTTCACTTTCAATAATGAAAAACCCGTCTTCCAAATATGGCTCTCAACATTTCTAACTATGTCATTTTGGAGCCTATGATTATGATATAATTGATATGAAATAATGTGTACCTAGTATGATATACAAAGGCATTGTAAATATAAAAAAATGTTTAATCAATATTATCTACTAATAATATGCAAATCAAGTTTGAGAAAACTTTTAATTTTAATATTAAAAAAAAGAACAAATATATCGTTTGAACTCGAACGATTTTAATCTTTAAATACAAATAAATGGGAGGGGGTTTGCAAAAATGCAAATTTGACCGTCAATTTTATAGTTGCTGAAAAGAAAAATCAAATTATTGTTGAAAAAAAGTAAATTGCACTATTTTTTAATAATTTAACTAAATTATATCTAATATCCCTTTTGTTTTCAATATATCATCTAATTTCTTTAATATTTAATATATATTACAAAAATTTCTTCTTCAATTTATTTTATGTCAATAAAAATAAATTTTTATATAATATTAAATTATAATTTTATTTTTAATATGATAGTAAAAACAACCAAATTAATGATGGTAAAGGCGCGAAATGTTACTAGAATTAAATTATATATTTAAAATAAGTAGAGTATTAGATATAATTAATTAAATTTAAAAAGGTATAATTTTCTCATTTTCAATATCAATCTTAGAATTATTCTTAAATTTGAAAAATTCCAGCTCAAATGGTCGAGAATAATGATATGATTTTTAATCGAATAATTGACCATTCTTTATCAAATCAGAACCTATCATCTCGGAGGAATATACCCCCATTCATAAAATAGAGATGCCCAGAAAGAGTAGACTTTGAGATCGAATATCTTAATAGGTGGGAATTTGAAAAATAATTAATTATATTTTTCTGAATTCCCATTAATGACCATAATTATGAATGTCAACATTGGAGTTCTGTTTGGATGCCCAAGTTCTGAAGCACCTTTCAAACATGGAGGGATGGGAAAACTGGACATAAATGGATAGTTTCCAAACTCATTTGAAACGAGAGGGGCACAAAGAAGACCTAGCAGACATTCTAGAAAATTAGATTAGGTAAATGATAGTCACTTAATGTCTTTTTTGAAACACACTTGTGGAGCAAAATTATATATGCTTATTATTCATGCTATGAAAAGCAAGATATGTCTTAGAAGTGAAACATTATTTTGAACGGTTGAAATGTATTATATGAATTATGTGGTTTTCTTTTGAAAGTTTGATTATTGTTATTATTATTATTATTATTATTATTATTATTATTATTATTATTTCCATTGCTTGATCATATGACATAATTTTTTATTCAGTTTTCTCTTTAAATGTAGATTAAATTATATGTAAAATATCTTATTAACCACACACTCATGCGTAAGACAAGACATCATGAATAGACTTTAATATAAAATCGAAGATATCGAAAGTGATTGAAGAGTAAGTATTAGATAAAGTCATAAAACTTCAAGGTAGTGTCCATTCTGCGGCATTGTTTTATAGAGACTAATGACCCCGTAATCACAGCCATTAATGTCTGTTTTGAATACACTAACTTGGGCCTCATAGGCCCAACCTGACAATACAGGTCAATTATCCTGGGCCAGGATCCTAGTTCAGCCAAGGCCCAACTTCCCAAGTATTGACTACATTCGTTACCGTCTCTCAAATTTTCCCTTTATTTATTATAAGTTCAAATACAACTGCTTTGTGATCGTGAATGTAGTTTATATCGGGGCTTTTTTGGGCCAAATGCGTTTTTTTTTTTATAAAATAATCTGTCAAATCCATTTCAAACAGAAAAATTACTTCTAAATGTTATAGATATCATGAAAATCAGATTAATAGGCACCGATTTTCATGCAAGTTGGAACCAAAAACATTGATTTTGGTTTTTTCTTTTTCTCTTAATCAGAGATAATAATTTTTTTTCTTTTTGGGAAAATTTACACCGAAATAGGTTTGTATCCTATGTGTAGAAAGTATTAGGTTTAATATATGAGAACAAATTTTAATTATTAAGCTAACGTATAATTAGTACAAACAAGAATTTTTCATGGATCTGTTCTAAGTTCTACATCGCAGGCGTGATGGATAATAGATCTCTTCGTGACGCATTTCAATTAATTTATCTTTCATATTCGTTCAAAATTAAGCTTATTTATCTGATTATATGTTACGATTGAAAAATTTATAAAGAACATCTTTGTAACCTAACCCCGATAAAAAAGGTAACAAGGTGTTAATAAGACACGTCTTATATTTATTTCACCACTAAATTGGTCTTTTAGTTAAGCATGCCAGATTATTAAGAAAATGTAAACCACTAATTAAATATGTTTAGTATCCAGGGCATGAACAAAAAATGTTAAGTTATCTATTGGTTAAAAATTGTTTGGAATATATTTAGGATGTCTATAATAGACTAATCTTCTATTTAATTTAATAACTTAATTCATTTAAAAGTATTAATTAATCATTATTTTGAATTTTAAATTTAAACTTAAATTGTCAATTTTTTTTTTCAATTATAAGAGCTTAGATGTAACGCACATTAAAAACTTCCTTTAGAATTTCCTGCAAAAGAGCATAAGGACAAAAAAGCACAAACTATAGAAAAGAAAAGTGAGTATGCAGCGTCATTATACAATTTTTTTTCTTCCTGTTTCTATTGTAAACAAAAGACTGGATGGAGTTCCTCTAATAATTTTAGCCCAAATTGAAGAGCACAAAAAATTTTGCAAAATTCACTTTTATATCGGTAAATATTTCAAAAATAAAAATAAAAAAGTCAGACGTGTATGTTAGAGAGGGAGAATATGTAGTGTAGTGGAACTGGTACTGGATTGATGAATTGATTTACTGACCAGTGGATCCAAATTGCCTCGACACAAATAGTTATGTTTAGACATTTACATTATTTGGGAAAAGTCAAAATTGTGGCTCGAAAATAATAATGAAAGGAAGGAAACAAGGTTCCCCCCCACTATCTCACATAGAAAAATTCCTATTTATGGTAAGAAACAGCAGGCACTACCACCACTACCCCCTGCTGCTATGCCGCGCGGCCCCCCATGTTTCACTTCCCTTTATCTCTTTCTTTGCCTCCTCATCTTGCTTACTTATTTATTTCAATGATTAATAGTAACTGTTAATGTAGGCTTATATACAAATTAGGATCATGTACCTTTAAGTTTTAATCAATGTTGTCAAATTCACGAATTTAAATAAATTTATAAAAAAAAAAACTCATAACGTAAATTTATATTATAAATTTGTAAGAGTTTAAATTTGTTAATAATTATATATAAAATATAATATATACAAAGAAATTTATTTAAATATAATTTAAATTATACTAATTTTTTAAAAAGAAATTATTTATATTCTATAATTTATATTTTTTAACATAAAAATTCTAATCAAATTCATATATAAAATATTATTTTTATGTCATTCTTTATTAGATTATACTAAATTTAAAAATTTTATATTTTTTAAACTAAATTTGATTCAATTATATGGTAACTCATCAAACTCAACTAAAAAAATACTGAGTTAATCGAGTTTATATGAGTTAAAGGCAAATTAAACTGAATTTGTACTAAATCTAAATTTACAAGCGATTTGACAAGATTTTTTTCAATAGAAATTTAAATTTGTTAAAATCTGAGAGTCAACTCGTAAGTTTAACAATAATAATTTTAATAATACGAAATAGAGACAAAAATGTACTCTTGAATCCTTAGTTTTATTTAGTATTTTACTTGTATTATTAAATTTTAATTTAATTCTTTAACTTTATTTTTTGTTTTACTTTCTTCTCTTAATTTAATTTTATTCTAACTCTATTTTAACTTTAAAAAAATATCTAAGTATTTTCTTCCCTCTAACACTGTAAAATTAAAATGCCTCACAAAAAAGTCATTATAACTCTTTAATAATTTAATTCTAATGATTTTTTGTTAAATTAGATTTATCTGTTATAATACACTTTTTATTACCTTATTGCCTTTTGTAAATTCCAAATAGTGTGGTCATATGATCTACAAACATGAATGATAACACTGATATTCCCAACGACAATACTCACAGAAATTTAAAAAAAAAAAAAGAGAGCACGAGTTATGTGTATTTTCCTTTTAAATATAATTACTAATATGGTACCCTATATTTTGTAAATAATATAGATATTTTTTTTCCTGGTTGATCTTCCTATAGGAAATTCATAATTACTTCTTTATGTGATAAAGAAAAACTTTTTGCACAGTCCAGTGATCACATCCTGTGCTTGGACATGATCACACGCAACTCCTACCAAGGAATAGGAATCCACCCAACAAAAGAGAAAGGACACAACTTCATTTTCATTCTCTCACTCTTTATTCTATGGAAAACTATTGATGTTGCTTGACTTTAGTGATTATAACATAAAGTGCTCGTGTGGGGACCCAAATGCACTATAAACGTTTTGGTACTAACAGAACCTTGCGAGATATTACTATACTTGAGCAAATAGTACTATAGAATTTTTCTACTAATTAATATCTTACATTCTTTGGTATTTTAAATATAAATCATCACATTTAAAATTTAGCTAATATGGACAAAACTTTTTTTGAATTTAACAGTTTGTAAAATTCTTTTAACTCTAAAATTTTATTATTGATCGAATATATAAGTTCGAACAATTGAACCTTTTTACTAGTAAATTTGTCTAAAAATCTAACAAAATCCTTCTACATGAGGTTATATTATGTAAACTTGTTTATAAATAGCCAACGTGACATTTGGATATTGTCCAATAGACAGAAATACCCCTTTTAAAGCCTCAAAAAAAAAATTTGAATGCCCCTATTTTCCTATTTATTGTTAACAAAAAGAGAAGGCACATAAATAGACACTCCATCTCTTTCCCCCAAGCTTTTATTTAGTAGTATAAAATATAATAAAATAATAATATCTTATGCTTCTAAGTATTTTAAATATCTATA
The DNA here is from genome assembly GCA_032878935.1 of Erythrophleum fordii. NCBI lineage: Eukaryota > Viridiplantae > Streptophyta > Magnoliopsida > Fabales > Fabaceae > Erythrophleum > Erythrophleum fordii. Next base: position 19,426,049 of record JAVQMF010000050.1, read on the forward strand.
TATCAAATAAAAAAAGTTCAAAAAGACTAAAAATATAATTATATAATTTTGTAGATTACATCATTAAACATGTTTTGTGAATCTTATTGGCAAATTTAATTAATGACTTTATCTTTGACCAAACTGAAAGAGGGCTTAATAATGTAGGGTTGGTGGATTATGGAATGATTGTAGTGTTAAGTGGGGGGGGTGTCCCTGAGAAATTATGATGAGCATTGGTGTGATGTATTAGCTTGTTTTGGTGGCGTTATTGAGGGTCGTGTCACCAATAGGGGGATCCACTTTTGAGCAAGAAAACAAAAATGGATTGCATGCCTTTGGCCGTTCATCATGAAATGGCGTTTAGTTTTTTTCTTATGGGAAAGCAATAATCAAGGATCTGATTTCCGAGATTTGGTTGAAGCCACATTTTTGGAGAAAAAGCAAATGGAAATTATATATTTTGATTTGAGAGAGAAAAAGTGAGGTCGCATCTCATTCACCCTTTATGCGACAAGCATGTTGAGTGAGTGAGTGAGTGAGATTATTCAATTCCAGACGTGAGAGTCATGTTGAATCTATTCCCTTCCTCCTTGCTTTAACTCCCACCTCACAACCACCAACTTGTCATTTTATTTTCTTTGCTTCCTTGTTCGCCTTAAAATAGCTAAACTCAACTTGTCTTTCCTAACATTCTCCTTTTAAGGAACCTAAATTATTCTCTAATCTTCAAATTATGTAGTATTTTTTTTTATTCCATTTTAAAAATACACACACTCTCTCTCTCTCTCTCTCTCTCTCTCTTTTCTAATAAAAAAAAAGTGTGCTAAACTTATTTCTTTTGCAATAAAAAAATATGATACAATTATCTTTTCTTACCAAAATATTCCTATATCTATAACTTTTGTAATATAATAAGTATTATATATATTTGGCCAATATAAAATACTTAATTTCCTAAATTTAACTAATTTATAAATAATTATTTAATTTCAATAACAACATTTGCAATATATATATATATATATAGCCTAGAGTCTTTTGGCTTAATAGTATCTCCCCTAACTTCGTACCAATCGATCTGTGGGGTGAGAGAGTTTGATCCCCCCATTGTCCCCTTCCCATTCTCCAAATATCCCCCCCTCTAGTGGAACCCGTTAGGCCCATTTCCTTATAACAACAAAACAATATTTGTAAAAAATATATACTAATAAACATAAGTATTGTTGTAAGTTTAATAAAGTTTTAAAATAAACTAAATATTTAGTTCCCAACACAAAATAAGTAATACTGACAGCATAAAGTAATTTTCCTTTTATTAACTGGTTTGGTTTCAGTGAGAGCATTTCTAATTATAAATTGTTATAGAAGGAAGAACAAAACTTAATAACCACTTCATTGAACCAACAATGAAAATATTACATTCCGGAACATGCATGAATTAGAATGGATTCTCTTACAGCTGTTATGATAAATAATATAATTTGTATAGTCAAATCAACTTAATTTTTATTAATCTTTAACATGCTAAAACTTGGATAATTTTTTTAAAAATAAAATTTGAAAATTTAACTGAGGATAACTAGATTTAGTGTATAAAATTTATTCTCGAATTCAAAAGTTTTGGAATCACGGAGACTTTTATTTATTTTAGTAAAAACGTAGAAGAGAGAGAGGAGAAAGCTTGGCAAGAGGGAATTAATCGAAAGTGGAGTTGGAAAGGGGCATATATAAGAAAAAAAGAAGAAGATAAGTAATAAATTAAGATTAATACAATTCATGCGCACTAAAGCCACTAACAAATGGTCCATGGATGATGAAGAAGATTATGGAAGTCAAATATTATTACCTTTTATATGAAAAGTGACTACAAAGTGGTGGGGGACTACTACTTGTGTAGCTTTGCAAAATATCCCATTTTCTACTTTTTTACATTCTTATTCTTTTTTCACTTTCAAGGAATAATTAATTTGGTTCAATTACTTACTCTCTTCAACTTGAAAGAAACTCCTATTTGGCAGCTAGATGGGTAGGGTTTGAAGAAAAGTACAAGATAATATATTTGTCTAAAATACCCTCAAATTGTTAAAATATCTATATTTTCTCAATTTATTAAATTATAAAATAATCAATTTTTATATGTGAAAAATTGTAAAATATTTCATAAAAAATAAAAAATTACTAAAAACAAAAACATGTTTTAAAAATGATTTTTTAAGAAATTTAATTAAATGATGATGATTAATAATATTTAATTTTTACAATAACATATTTATTGCATATATGTATATATTGAATCAACAAAGACATCATTATAAGTGTAAAAACTCCTTAAAATAAATTAATTTTATTTGTTTTTAACAAAAATAAATAGTTTTAAAACAAAAGTTTTAAGAAATTCTTTGTTTTAATAAGTTACATTTTTAATTAAAAAATAGATTTTATCATTAACGATGTTTTAGTTCACGTAAGTTTAGTTTAAAACTATTTTTTTATTTTTTTTTTAAATGAGAGTAATTCCTTATTCAAAGAGAAAAAAAATTACACTATATATGTCACTTATGATGTGTCCTTGTCCCATTTGATACAGATAGGGAGGACATATTATTTTCATTGTCGATTTGATGGCGGGTCAAATTCTAAAATTTACTTTATAAATTTTATCAATTTTTTTAATTCAAATTGGATTCATAATCTCACAGAAAACCTGAATACAAGCATAGATTGAACACAATAAATAATTGACGAAATTAATTCTTGCTCGTTCTACTTTTTCAACATGTTTAGACGTTTTTTTTTTTTAATAGATGAAGGGGTTAAAACCCAAATGAATATGTTAAATGACTTTAAAATGTGTGTATATAGTAATAAAAATATTACATAAATTTTGAAGAAATTCAAATGAAAAAACTTAAATCTTGAAGAAGTCAAACTCTCAGTAACATTATCTCTAGTATTATACATTGGGAATTATAATCAATCAACAAAATAAATAATGGTTAATATAAATTTGGATTAGTTTTGAAAATTACAACAATCTATCTTTTTTAATATTTGGTTAAATTAGATCTGATATTCTTTTTATTCCAAAAATATTATTCAACTCATTTGATATATATTACAAAAATATTTAAACATTTCCTATTATTTGCTTTTTATCTATAAAGTTAACATTTTGTATAAAATAATGTTGTAATTTTATTCTTAATACTAAGCTTCGACATAAGAAGAATGTTATTTTTAATACATTAATTAATTGAGTAATTTTATTTTTTTTATTAAGAGACATATTGTGCTGAAAATTAATTTATTAATAAAAGATAAATATGAATAGAAATTATATCAAAATGTGAGAGAACCGAATAATATTTTTGAAATAATAAAAATATTTCTCCTTTGTTAGTAAAAAGCACAAAGACATTTAATTATCACTAAATATTCATTAAGCTGGTTAGAAGTTTGGGGTTAATTAAAAACTTGAAACATTTTAATAAAAGAATAATGAAATTAAAAAAAAAAAAAAACTCTAAATTTCAAGCAAAGGAACTTGCGTGAAAAGTACACAATCAGCGCAGAGAGAATCGCGAGGCAAGAGAGCTTCCAGGCTTAAAGCCTTGAACTCGATCTCATATTCGTTTCTGGATCTGAAAATAACCATGCAGATCTGTTTGTTTCGCGGGAAAATCTTAACCGGATATATTCGGAGGGACAAAGAAGGTAAGCCCTTTTGGCCCTTGAGATGCGAATACGACATCCCTATAGGGCTACTGTAGCTTCTTTTCCCATGTGTGCCTACTGCCTATCTTTAGCCGTAGCCCGAATCTGCCTTTTTTTTTTCCTCACATGTTTTCTTGTTAATTGATTGAATTGACAACAAAATTATAATTCAAAAATTTATACGTAATTATTTATATTTATATTTATATTTTTAAAATTTTTAATAAAAATATGATAAAAATACAATTTTTTTAATAATAATATACTAATTTTATAAATAATTATATAATTTTTAATTAAATCATACATCTATTATAATATTATTAAAAAATTATATATTTATTATATGTTAAATGAGTGACTTGACAACAAGTATATAAAGAAATACATTTAAATCTAATCCATTATAATTTCAAAAAAAAATAATAATTAAATATAAAATTATATTTTATTAATTTTATTGTTATAATTATATTTATTAATTACAAAAAAAGTAAATTATTTTTATTTAAAATTATTAGTATGATCATTTATTATTTTAAATCGTTAAACATAACATGTTTAATAAAATATCATTTTATTTTAATTAAAATACATAATATATTTATATTTATAGTATCATCACTCTTTCTTCTTCCTCAATTTATCTCATATTAGATTTTGAAGTTCTTTTATATTAATATATTTATTTATAATTAGTTTAATAATTTATTTATATGGTAAATTTATTTAATATATTCTCAGCAGTGATGACGTCTTATATTCTTGGGTGATAGTACTATCAGGGCAGCAGAACCACACCTAGCAAAAAGCTAAATAAACTAATGTTAGATTTTAACAAAGAATCATAATAAACTTAATATTATATCCCAATTCAAAACGTTAAAATATTAAATTTATAAATAATCAATCTATTTTTATCCTCCTCTCTCAATCTGCTTATTTTGATACATAACTTTCCTACTCACTTGAATTTCCAACCCAAGATGGCATTTTTCTGTTTTTCAAAGGCTGTTCTTTCTATCTCTCTCGTATCAAAGTATAATCCTTTGCTGGGTTTCGTTTCTCTCTCTACATCTCATCTCTTTATTGGCTTCAATCCCATCTTAGTAATGCTCAATCTCTATCTTGTTTACCTAAAATGATACCCTCTTGTTTGGTACATGTCTTCTAGCTAGCTACCACTTAATCACTTATTGTGAATATCCTATAAGTGCTAGCTATTCCTCTAAATATGCGTGCATGGGTGTCTCCAATCAATACATGCATGCATCTCTACCTAATTTCTGAACATGCATGGCCAAATTGAAATAAAGCAAAGAAATCTTCCAACAAGAGGTTTGTTATAATTAATATGTAATTGATCTGAATAACATAGTGTGCAAATTTTCTTTTAAAGTATTATTAATTAGTATGTTTTTAAGTAAAATTTTGAGATTAAGTGAGAAACTAGAGAGAGTATTTTAATTGACTATTAGTCCCACTTAAGCTCTTACATCTTTATTATTTTAGTTAGCACATTTTCTCTCGTTCAAGAGAAAATTAGTTGGAGGGAAAAAAAAAAAACATAAAGATGAATCCCCATGAGTGGATTTCATTAAACTTCATCTTACGTCTCTCTTTCTTTTATCAAATTTTTGTATAAATTTGAGAGAATCTTAATTCATTATATTTTTAGAAAAATAATAAAGAATTGAATTGAGACAAAGCAATAGGTGGGATGTAATGGTATGTTATTGGAGGGGAGGTTGTTTGGTTTTTTCAAGTAAGGAAAAGAACAAAGCAGCTGAAAAGGCATGTATGTTCCCATACATCTTTAAGTGTATGTTTTGATAAATTTTTTTATCTTTTAAATCACGTCTTGTATAAAACAATAATTTATTATTGAATGTGATTTTAGTTTTTTTAAATATATATTTAAATACACTATAAAAATATATGAATGTATAACTATTAATTATGATATAAATTTTTTAATTTTTTATATTTTTTATTTTAAAAGTCTGAAATATAAAATAAAATTAGTATTTTAAATATACTTTTTTTAAAAAATAATAATTTAAAAATTAAAATTGAAATTAATTTAAAGGACCCAAATAATTTCTAAGGATGCAGACAAATGGAATCCGCTGAAAGGTTTGGCTAAAGCAAACACTCAAGCCTTCACCAACAAATTTGCATGTCAAATCCAACACTTTTTCACTCTCTCTCTCTCTCTCTCTCTCTCTCTGGGGTATAGGAGAGAGAAAGTTGAAGTGTAAGGCAATGTGATAGTGATAGGACAAATGCTTGCCCAATCAGCAGCTCACACACCCAAAAGAAAAAGAAGTAATAATAACAATGGTTTCATACACCGTAAATATATTGGGGGGTGAATGAAATTTGTGTGGTGGTGGTTATGAGGTTCCTTTGGGGAATGGATTTCGATCCTCCTTTTTTTCTTTTTTCTTAGTCCCACTTTACTTTTTGAGGTATATTATTTACATAGTATAAATAATTAAATATTAAAATTAGAACTTATATGGTTACATAAGAATTCAACATAAAAAGTTTAAATAATATTAATTGTATTTTCATTTAAATACACTTTTTAATTCTTTTGATTTATTCAGTAAACTAGTATAATTTTTGTAAATTTAATTAAAACTATCTGATGCGAGAGCACTTGTTTGTGAATATTAATAAACTCAATGTTCAGTGCACGAGCAACTGTTTTGGGGATTTATCCAATTCCAGTCAATGAAGCAGTGTCACTTAAATTATTAATCCCATTAAACGCAAATGGTAAGTGGTCAGTTAAATATATATATATATATATATATATATTAAAGTAAGGAAAGGTCATGTTTGAAGGGTGGAATTATTTACCACTCGTTTATGGTCATATGGATGCGAAGATTCTATGGTGCACTCATTTTAGATATGACAGATTCCTCACTCAAATTTCATATTTAGGAATTGATGTGGCCGAAATTACACTAGTAAAATTTATGCCAAGCCATAATTATCAAAAGAACAGCTACCGGTTTTACTTGTCTATGCATTGTTTTTTGACTAAATTAATAATTTTTAAATTTTTTATTTGCTCTTTTAAAAATAAAATTTTTAAATGTAGATTTCTAAAAATTTTTTATAGTCAAAATATTTCTTAGTAGGACCGGTATGATTCATCACAAAATAGATATAATATATTTATATAATTTGTACAATATTTATTATATTTTTATACTTATTATTTTATTTATTAAATTATTATTTTAATTATTAAATTATTTTTTAAGTAAAAATATAAATTTTTTATTTATTTATTCACTTTTTATATTCTTTTTTTCATTTACATCACCTCACCAAACAAGCCTTAAATTGATTCATATAATATAAATCAAAATTTTCATGATTGTCAGCATGCCTAGATATCATGAAGCTATTTTGCCATACTTCCCCCAAGTTTCACCAAATCACTTCCACCAACCCCATCATCCAAAGTTAGAAAAGAAGACATTTCCTACTCCTCCTTCCTTTTTTGATGAAATTGCTCTCAAGCTTGTTGATGACGCAGTAGATCTTTTGCTATAGAAGATCCTATTGCACCCAGCGCAGTAGGCAAACAAATAAGTTTTCCAATTTTTTAATTTTTTTTACTTTTTAATGTTTAAAATTTAATATAAAAAATAAAAATGACAATTGTAAAGATAAAAAAATTTGCCTACGAGAAAAAATTATACGCCAAAAATTTTAATCGTGCAGTACAGATAAAATTTTTTCAATGTAAATTTTTAGCCTATAATTTTCTCTCATCGGCAAATTTTTGCATTCTCACATTTATGATTTTTATCTTTTATAATAAATTTTAAATCCTAAAAAGTGAAAAATTAAAAATTAAAAAAAAAACCTTCATGTTTTTACTACTGTATAGGATCCCTAGGGTCCGAATTCGTAGAAGACATCTTTGAGAAGGTAGATCACTTTATAATATTAAAATGGTTCGAGCCCTTTGACATTAGGGTTATTAAAACCCTTCCATTAGGTCACCCCTATAAAAATTAAATAGGCATTTTATTGAAGCTGAACCAAGCATGTAGTAACAAATGAACTTTTTTTATTGGATAAAAATGTTTAAAATAGTAAACTAAAAGACTTTATTTTTGGATAGTTAAATTACGAGAAGAGTAATTTTTAAGAATCAATTCATTAATTCAACTTTTCTTTATTAGATAAACAATATTTACAACAATACTTATGAATTACACTCGCCAACCAATGCGAATTATTAGTAAAATTCGCAATTTTAATGTGGTGGAATCTCTATATATTTTGTGTGACAAATTCATTTATGAATGATTAAATGAGATCAATGAGTAATATGATAGGTCAGTAAATAAAAACCAGATATCTGATTTCATATAATATAGTAAATAGTAGATAAATAGCAAGTGGAGATTAATTACATAGAAATCACTTTTAAAGTTACTTGTTGTCCTTTTAGTATAAAATTATGCATTGTTGTCCTCTCATTTTTTAAAATAATCCAATTTTGTTCTTTTGTCACATAATACATCTAAAATGTAATATCAAATTTTTTTTACTTAAACATTAAATTTAAGTGAGTTAATAATATTGAATAAGTAAGTAATATTTGAGCTAACAAATTGCTAAGTTTGACTTTAATTTTTATGTAGATTATGAAACAAATAACAAAACTATATCATTTTAACAAATAGAAGGACAACATTGTCTATTTTTAAATTAAAAGAATTAAATTAGAACTCTTATGAAATTAAAAGGACAAAAAGTGCATTTTGGGTAAATTATTCTCTCCTTTTTTTTTTTTATAGTTGCTAAAGTTGCATAACTTCTTCAGTTTTGAAAAATTATACTATTTTTTCCTAAAACAAAAAGATGCATTACATTTACTTTCTATAAGAAAAGACGTTACAATTACAATTATTTTAACAAGAATACTTATATCTTTATTACTTATATAATATAATAAGTATTAAATATATATTTAGCTAATATAAAATAATCAATTTTTTTAAATTTAGCAAAATATAAAATCATTTGATTTAATAGTAGATTATTGAACACAAACGTATTCCTAAAATAATTTCTAAAATTTATTACTTTATAAATAGTGATTTAACTTCAAGAATGAATTTAGATTAATAAATTTTGATAAAATTTTATAATAAATTAAATTGATGACTTTTAACATAAAAATAAAACCTAAAAAATGTATTTGTTTAATAGTTTATATTTTAATTAAAAATAATGTTATTTTTTTAGAATATTCTAGTCACAATTTAGTGTCCATTGAGTAAGTATTTATTTTTTAAACAGATGAAAAGAATGTATAATTTAAGCATATTTTATGAGGAAGGACAATAATGTATTTAAAAAAGAAACTTTGAAAATGATTTGTATTAACAGAAAATGTTAAAAAAAGAGTGATAATCTTATGTTATTGAGAATATATATTGTTTAATTATAACAAAATTAATTATTAAATATAGAATAATATTTTACTTATTTTAATAGATTTTTTATTATAATTATATTCATTAATTATATAAAAATCAAAATTTTTTTAAGAATTAGGAATTATTAAATAAATTAATATTATAAGGATTATATAATAAAATATTATTTTATATATTTAATAATTAATTATCTTATAACTAAAAAAATATATATTTTTTAAAAATATAATATTATTATTAAATACACACACACACACAAAATAACATGAGTCTAAATTCCGGAACTTTAAAACTGGAAACATACCTAATTATTGTTTTGACAAAATTAAGAGTCAACTCGTTTTCCTAAATCTTCTTTTAGAAAAAAGAATCAAATAAGAAAGGTAAAAAGATAAAATCATAGAATTACACGTAAGCAGACAGCGACGGCGAGGGTCTTTGTTGGTCCACTCATAGTAAGTGGACGCAGCATCTCCCCTCCTTTCTCTCTCATAAAGGCAATCAAACCACGTTGAGTTGATGATGAAGAGCACCACCATCAATACTCAGCTCAACTCAACTCAACTCATCCTCTCTATTACACAAAATGGAATCTGTGCTCATTCTTCCCCACTGCCACTCACTCACCATTCACTATCAACTTAACCACTCTCTCTCTCTCTCTCTCTTTTTACAAAAGATACCCCAACAAAAAAAAACTGAAAAATAAATTATTTAGATACTCGATAAATTATTTTAAATTGATATCTAATCAACATATTTTAACATCTTATCCTCATCTATTTTTCTTTTAATATAGTACGTAATTATTACATCGATACAAAATTACCTTTGAAGATCAACCCCTCCCCCAAGCATATCTGAAATTTCAGAACGAGGAAGCGAAACGTATCTTCAAGAACTTTTTCACAAAGCGCCAAAGAGTTACTCAAGCCAGTAGCAGACTAGCAGTATTCTTCTATAGGTCCCACCACTCACCAAGCCAAACCATTTCTCCCTCCTCCTCCTTCTCTCAACCTAATTTATATATTAGGAGCCCTCGCTCCCCAACACAAAACCCCTTTTCATTTTCATAAAATTAAATTAAAATATTGTTTTGACTTAAAAAGAGCAAATTTGAGTGGCATTTCTCAAGTTTTTCAGTATAATTTTTTTCCCAGTTTTATTTGTAATTTGTGAACGCCGGCTATGCCTACGCCGGTCGGACTAGCGAAGCAATGCTTAACGACGGATGCAGCTCGCGCTCTCGACGAGGCCGTCTCTGTCGCACGCCGTCGTGGGCACCCCCAGACCACCTCGCTCCATGCCGTCTCCGCCCTGCTTTCGTTGCCATCGTCTACCCTACGCGACGCCTGCGCGCGTGCCCGGAACTGTGCCTACTCGCATCGGCTTCAATTCAAGGCGCTAGAGCTGTGCCTGAGCGTGTCGCTCGACCGGGTCCCCTCGACCCAACTCACCGACGACCCGCCCGTCTCGAACTCGCTCATGGCCGCTATCAAGCGCTCTCAGGCGAACCAGAGAAGGCAGCCCGAGAATTTCCATCTCTATCATCAAATCTCGCAGCAGCCCACTTCGGTTTCGTGTGTGAAGGTCGAGCTTCAGCATTTGATCTTGTCGATTCTCGACGACCCCGTCGTAAGCCGGGTATTCGGCGAAGCGGGCTTTCGGAGTTCCGAAATTAAGCTCGCTATTCTTCGTCCTCTTCCACAGCTCCTCAGGTACTCGCGCTCCAGAGGCCCCCCTATATTCCTTTGCAACTTGACGGAGCATCCGGACCCAGGTCGTCGGAGCTTTAGTTTTCCGTTTTCTGGGTCTTCCGGAGCCTGCGACGGCGCCGAGAACTACAGAAGAATCGGAGAAGTGCTTTGCAGGAACAGGGGGAGGAATCCTCTGCTTCTGGGTGTATGCGCACATGATGCTCTGCGGAGTTTCACAGAAGATGTTGATAAACGGAGAGACGGTGCTTTGCCTGTGGAGTTATCTGGATTGCATGTGATAAGCATAGGAAAAGATGTTTCCAAGTTTGTCTTTGAGAATTGTGATAACGAGACTATGAGTTCGAGGTTTAAGGAGATCGCTCAAATGATAGAGCATGGTGTAGGATCTGGTTTAGTGGTGAATTTCGGAGACTTGAAGTCTTTGGTTGATGAGAATGCCTCAGGTGAAGCAGTGAACTATATTGTTGCCCAATTGGCGAAGTTGTTGGAGCTTAATTATGGCAAGTTTTGGTTGATGGGCGCTGCTGCGAGCTGTGAGAGCTATCTGAAATTTGTGGGAAGGTTTCCGTCTATTGAAAAGGATTGGGATTTGCAGCTTCTGCCCATCACGTCTATTCGGCCTCAGGGTGAATCATATCAGAGGCCTAGGTCCAGGTAAGTGACCTTTTATTACAAGAGGTTCATATCTGGTTCATCACCTATATAAATTGTAAAATTGTGACCAGAAAGCATGGTTGCTTGCATCCATGTCTGTTTCTTTTGCTTCTGAACGGTTGTGAAGTTCGATTTTTATCCATCTTAAGCATTTGGTTCGATGCTTGTGACGTGGTCTTCTATGTCTGTTATCTTGAGCTATTTTTAAGTTGTGAAGTTGATCAATTGTGTGTGTATGTGTACAAGTGTGTGTGTGTGTGTGTGTTACATCCCTTCTAGTTGTGTCTTTTGTAGATTATGATCCCTGAAGTTATGTAAATGCTAAATAGTACAAAATGCACCAACTTTGTTCGTAAACGAGTTAGCTTTGTGCTTTGTGGATTGCCACTCATTTACACAATGCTTTTTGCCAGTCAGTTAATATTCTTTCTAAGCGACGATGATTTGTTAAATTGTTAGAAGTTAGATTCATAATGATATTTGTTGCATTGCCATTGAAAAAAGCCTGTAGCCGCTTATGAGAACTAGTAGTATTTTGTTTTCTGTTAATTAACAAGTTGACAATTGGAAGCAAGGTTGCCAACCCTGTCTAATTAAATGATAACTTGGGTTTTATATGCTGGAGTAACTTGTGCTTTAAACTCTTGCTTCTTTCTCATAGTAAAGAGTTTTGCACTTGTCTTGTCTGAAATGCTGTTATGTTATTACAGCTTAATGGATTCATTTGTCCCATTTGGTGGCTTGTTTTCTTCACCTTCTGACATGAAAGGTCCACTACATGGCTCGTATTATTGTGTTCCCTACTGCCATCAATGTGGAGAAAGGTGTGAACGAGAAGTGCTTCCTGTTTCAAAGGAAAGATTGTCTGCTTCAGCTGCTGATCCTTACCAATCTAATTTACCTCCATGGTTGCAGATTGCCGAGCTTGGCATAACGAAAGGGTTGAATGCTAAGGTTTGTAGACTCATGCATCAATTTTAATCAGCCTAAATTCATTGGGTATGAGACTTTTTTTATTGAGTGAAGTGATTCACCAATCTCGAGAAGGGGAAAGAAGAGGAAACTAGGATCTTTGATCTTGATCCTGTCATCTTACATACCATGATATCTTGGATATAAAAATTGGATGACAATATTTTGGTTTGCTGTTATGTGATAACGAGGTGGCATATGAGATAATACCCTGAGATCACATCTCAGCAAAAAGAGTGTTATCTGATGACCCTGCTAATGAGTTCCACAACAAATTTTATTTATAAAAAAATTAGAAGAAGTGTGTAAAATATAATACACAAATTTTTTAAAGAAATACTTGAAACAATCTAGTTGAAATTCAAGGAGTAAATAGCATTGATTGACATGAAGAACTAAACATGCCTTACATCCCTAGGATATAAGGTACTACTAATTGTCATACTAAACATAATAAAGGAGAATGAGAAAATAATAGGAAAGTTATTATTAATTATTTGTAAATTATGGATTAAAGATAAATATAAGAAATAATATTTTATTAGGATTAGGATTAGAAACTAATATTTATTATTTTGTTTTAGTAGTTGCTTTGTTATCCTTAATTATCTTTTTGTTAGGCTTTAATGATTTTTTTTGTTAGGATTTGATATTTTAATTATCTTTTGTTAGGATTAAAATTTAATATTATCTTTATTTTAAATTATTAAGAGTTATCTTTTAGATTCTATATAAAACTCTTAGTAATTAGGGTTAGATAGTTTTCTTCTAATTGATTATTAATAAAATCATTTGGTATTATCAACTATTTCTCTCCCTCTCTTCTTCTCCTTCCCTTTATTTTCTCTCTATATCTCCCCCTTTATTTTATATCTCACTCCTTCTCCTCTTGTCCTACATCACATAAGTATTATGAATTCTATGGTATCTTATACCATGACATCTCATACTATAATATGCAAGATACCATAGTATTTGAGGTTACAGTGTACCAAGGACCAACTGCTGTTGTAATTCTTGAATGGATTTATTTGGACTCTCTAATTATCATTTTAATTTTTGTTTTCTTCCCCTACCACCTTAAAGCTTGCCTGTTCTTTGCTCAATTGTAGTAAACACTAAGCATTGTGCAATTCTTGACATGAAGAACTTTTTTTTTTTTTTTTTTGGTGCTAATAATAAATGCTCCAGTAACATGTGCTTGAACTCTGTACATTAAAGGTTTTAAGAACATAGTTACTAGTCCTTTTTGTTGATTTGACTTGACAAACCTAGTCCTAGGAGGATAAAGAATGACAATTTCATTTTCTCTCTCTCTCTCTCTCTCTCTCTCTCTTTTTTGGGTGTAAAAACCACTTTTCTTCTGTTCAGTGCAGACCAAAGAAGATGATGTTCTGCTGGATACTAGTGAATCTGGGCCTATTAAGAAATTGGACGAGACATGCCAGCATCTGCATTATACTCAGCAATTCCCTGAAGCAATTCCTTGTCAAACTGTTGTGAGTTCTCAATGTTCTGATGGCAAAAAAGATGTTGACAACCACAGCAGCAAAATTACAGATGCATCACCAAGTGAATACATCAATCTCAATTCAAGCATGCCCATTGGTGAGCAGATGATTTCTACATCACAATCAAGTTGTCCCTTTCCTGTGGTTTCCAAGGCAAAGCAGGAGAAACATACCTCTAAAGCTTCAGAGATGTTCCAGAAAGTGAAAGATATCGAGTCAGGTGACCTAAGATCATGCAACATGTCCAATTCAAGTGTGTGCGATGGTAGTCAATTGTCTCCCACATCTGTGACTTCTGTAACCACAGATCTAGGTATAGGAATTTGCTCTTCTCCTACCAGCAACAAATCTAACAAACCAACTATGGAGCATCCAAAGGAAATTGCAAGTTCCCTCTCTTCAAACTTTGATTTAATTAACAGGCATGTCTTTAAACATCTGGCCCAGCCTTCATCCTGCTTAAGTTCTGACCATTCTGGACAATATGATCTAAGAAATCCTAAAACTCTTTTTGAAGCTCTTGCCAAAAAGGTTAGCTGGCAAGATGAAGCCTTACACAGCATCGTAAAAACAATAGCTTACTGCGAAACAAGAAGGGGCAAACACCTAGGAGCAAATCAACGGGGGGCAATATGGATGAATTTTGTGGGACCTGATAGGATTGGTAAGAAGAAAGTTGCTGTTTCTCTGGCTGAGATTTTGTATGGAAGCCAGGAAAGCTTTATTTTTGTGGATCTAAATTCTGAAGAAATAAATGGATATGATGTGAAATTCAGAGGGAAGACTATTCTTGATTTTTTAGTTGGGGAGTTGTGTAAAAATCCCTTGTCTGTGATTTTCCTTGAAAATGTAGACAAGGCTGATATGATGGCTCAAAATAGTTTATCTCAAGCTATCAAGACTGGAAAAATTACAGACTCGCATGGAAGAGAAGTTGGTGTAAACAATGCAATAATTGTGACATCTTTCTCTGTTCAACATGATAATTGCATGTCAAAGAGGGAATTCTCCAGCTATTCTGAGGAAAGAATATCAAGGACAAAAGGGGTACCAATCAAGATAAAAGTTGAACATGTAATTGGAGACATTAGAAGTCCAAGCCTTGCTGTAGTTAAAAGTTCAACAGAGGGCGTTCCCAATCCAATCTTTGTAAATAAAAGAAAGCTGAGTGGAGACAATGGCCTTCATGGTCAGCACAAAATCTCGGAAATGGCTAAAAGGGCTCACAAAATGTCAAATTGGCTTCTAGATTTGAACCTCCCGGCTGAAGAGAATGAGCTGCAACTCATGGATGATGGAAACTCTGAAGATGTCTCAACTGAGACACAAAACCCCTGGTTGCAAGATTTGTCTAAACAGGTTGATGATACGGTCATTTTCAAACCATATAATTTCAATGCACTTGCTGATAGAGTGTTAAAAATTATCAGAAGGAGCTTCCACAAAATTTTTGGATCTGAGTGCTCACTACAGATAGAGTCAGAAGTCATGGAACAGTTACTTGCAGCTGCATATGTCTTAGAAGGGGACATGGAAGTGGAGGATTGGGTGGAGCAAGTTCTCAGTGGAGGATTTACAGAGATACAGAGAAGGTACAGCTTCTCTGCTCGTTCTTTTGTGAAACTTGCTACATGCCAGGAGCAAGCTTCAGGTGTATACCTTCTTCCCCCAAGGATAATTGTAGACTGAACTCCTCCAAGAAACTGTTCTTTCTTATATTTGGATGTATAATTTAGCATATAGCATAAAGTGAACCTATTTTAGGCTTCTGATCCCATTGTTTCATCTGGTTTTCTTTGTCTAGGTTAAAACCGTGTATAATATGTAATCTGCAGCTAGTGCTTGTGTGATTACCCTTGTATGTTAGTATTACAATCAAATGTATTCCTTGTTTTTGTTAGCTCTGGTTGCTTGATGTATTCTATTAATAAATAAACTGAGGTTTGACAACAGAGATTTCTAGTTTTACAATTTATTATATAATCATGAAATTTCTCCAAGTGGCACCAGGAAAGAGGGAAGTATTCAGAAGATGAATTGGGTAACATTATATGACATGTCTCCTCGGTCATTCCCTTTTCTTTATCCTTTTTTTTTTTTCATATAATACTTTCTTGGTTCATAGGTTTGCTGCAAATTATTTAATCACCATATGAAGTTTTCTTCTCTCCCTCAAATAAGCCTTTGAAGATCTGGATGTTGCAGTGATGGTGGGCATATTATTTTCTTTTATTGGAACATTTATTTTTGTTGTTTTCTGTTTCTTTGCCAATATATTCAAACCCAAAGGCGGTCTAATTGTTTCAACCCAAAAAAATAGACAAAAAAGAGAAGAGGAAGTAGAGAAATTCATATGCCAAGAGACAGCATAGGCATCACTAACGCCTAGTAGTGTCCTCATTTGACCTGCTCCAATTGCTATTGAGTCTAAAATCACGAAGGATCAGTCCATGGCATCCACTTTTTCAAGCCCACACTCTGTCGAAAAGGTCTTTGAGGACTACAACGCTCGACCGGAATACCCTCACATACGGTTACCCTCTCCTTTTCGGTCAAAACCATGGATTTCATTGCTAAAGCACTTATTTATTTGAATTTTAATGCATGGTTTGCTTCTTTCTTGTTTACAGATTTTGATGAATTCTATACACTCTATGATCCGGGTAAGTTCATCATTTATGTTCAGGATAATGTTAAAGGAAAAGTTCCCTCTGTCTCTGCGGTTGTAGTTGGAAGTAAAAGTGCGGACAATATAAAGCACCTACAAATTCCTTATACTTTTCTTCAATATTTCCCAGTAACCAAGCTGACTGCGTTGATTGCAAGAAGGAATATTTATTGCCCTGTAGAAAACGGGGAATTTGTGCTTTGTATGGACTTCTGAATGAGTCATGGGATGAATCGTAGACTGGCTTTCATTGATTGCTGTTCATAGTGATTGCTGGTTGCTCTCTGTGGCATTCAAATTTGGTGCTCGACCAGTAGGAATAAGAGGTATGAAATTATGTTTTTGCTATCGTTATTTCATTTCATTAACCAGAATGTAATTATGTAGAAGCATTTGCTACGCTTCTGAAGGATTTAGTATTGGTTATTCCTATATCTCTTAATTCTGAGAAAGCCTTGTGATTCTGGGCAATATATGCTTCTGACCTATTTGCCTGTAATTCAAATATTACAGTTTGAGTCGCACTGTGTTTTTCGGATGACTTATAATCCTATCTTTTTTTAACAAGATTAGAAACGTTTGTGAATGATTACTCTAATGATAAACTTTGTGTTTCATATGATATCGCTCGTCTCGTGGTTGTTCTGCTTCAGTTATCTGTCTCGGTGTGGAGTTCAGTTCTGTATTTGGTATTTCTATTGTGTTCCTTTTGGAAACAACTACAGGGATTGGAGAACTCTATGTTTAGAGCATACCCCACTTCTTATTCCTTCTCTAGGAGGATTTATTATCCTCTGCATGTCATCCTTTCCTTTCCTTTCCTTTCCTTTCTATCTTTCTTTTGTGGGGAGCAGGAGATGTTTATCTTATGATATTAAGCAGAAGGAACTTCAAAAGATTGACGATTTGGTCATTTAGATTTTGGTATATTAGTTCTTGCAATTTTCACTTAAATATGTTACAAAGATGAGAGTCATGCTATAAAATGCAGCCTCATACCTGGAGCTTCAATACTACTCTATGTCCCCAAACTGAAGAAAAGACTAAAGTAAAACATTCAAGTGAACCAAAAAATCTGAAACAATTCTAAGTGCCTATGGACTATTGCAAAGTCTACAAACGGCCCCGGTATAAAAAATGAAAAATTTCAGATCTTTTTTTTTTTTGGGTCTCCCGATAACAATACAAAGGACATGGCAAACACGGGCACTAATATCTAGTCTACAGATAGCAATACGGTATTATAACTAGAGATGCTATTAACTAAAGTTTTGACTTTCTCCCTCCATATGCGGCCTTTTTCGTTGGAGAGTCCTCCATATCTGAAATTGGAATGTGAGCTGCCCACGTGAAGGATGTCCTGCCTTATATCATGGGAAAATTGTTTAGAAGGAACCAAACTGTTAAAAAATTATAATAAAAAATTTTAAAAATTTAAATTATTTTTAAGGATTAAGGACCAATTTTTAAACCCGAAAAACAAAAATGTCCCTATAGCTTATTTGGTGAATCAAAGCGTAGATGCTCTCATTGATGGTCTCCCTTCCGCTTCGACTTCTTCCTTGCTGCCTTGCTCTTGTCGGCAATTTCTTCTTTCCATTTGGTTTTGCTACTCTCTTTCTCCTGTCAACAAGCTTTCTATGTTAGTCAAAGGTGTCCGATTTTATTTGCAATTTTGCTGCTTAGTGATATTTCTGTAATTTCTTCAAGTATGCATTCTATTCAAAGAGGGTTGCTCACAATGTTGTTAAACTCGCAATTTATCATGTGAAATCGCAGGTTTCCATGTTTTAGAGTGGCAATTTCTATTTAACTTGCACACAAAATTGGAACTTTGTGAACTTGTTGTAAATTTGGCTGAAATTGTAAACGCACAAGGAAACTGTGTTTTTTATGGCAAGTTCATGAGTTTTATCTTGCTTGTAAAAGAGCTTCTTTGCTTTTTCTATTTTTTTAAAATCCTAAACTCCCCAACCTATTTGGCAAGTTGAAGCTTCATGGATGCTAGTTGTTACTAAATAAATTTGTGTTTTGATTAAATTTTCCCTATAGAAATAGTGAATTAGTAGAAGTTGAACATAAAAATTTGCAAGCCCCTTGAGACTAATTTTGCAATTATCATAAATATATAAAAATTACTTTTTATAGATTGAAAATTCATTGGGTGGTTACTGATACATTGGGCCCTCTGGAGAATCCACACATAGGAATTCATTTACATAAGAGAACCATTGCTCTAAGATTTGGAGGAATATGTTATGTTTGATATTTTATTTTTATCAATCCATTATTATAAGTGGAAGCTTCATAGCTCTATTCACAAAAAGGCTTCATACCAGGTAACCTTCTCTCTTAAAGTGTTTGTGTGTGTTAAAAATGAATTAGTTATGAATAGCATATTGCAAGGATGTTCAGTGGTTTAACAATTGGTAAATATATTGCAATCTTGTATAGTATCCTCTAAACACTACAAGAAGATTATAGGTCTCAAGAATAGTGGTTATATACGTGATTATAAATATTTGTCAGAAATTTTTCTTTACTTCCTTCTTTCTTAAAACATGGATTCTATTTTAAGTGCCCATCATCATTCATGTTTTTATATTTGTAAACTTCTCTCTTTCCATTGATTTTTGATAGCAGAGTTGGACCTCTTATTAATAATAATGTTGTATGTGGTTGTGGTTATACTACCACGTGATCTTGATTTGTATTAATAAATGATAATCGTCAGGTGCTTTATTCCTAAAAACAAGATAATTTTGCTAAAAATGCTTTATAATTCTTTAAAATATAGAAGTAACTTTCTTAAGATATCTTGTAATTGCGATATAATAGTAAAGTAGTAATAATTTGTGATAAAGTAAAAAGTGCTTATAACTTTATTAAAATTCCTTGTAAAAATGCTTGGTAACTTTGTGACAGTAATAATTTCTCTAAAATTTAATAATAACTTTTAATTGTTGTGACAAAGTTAAAAGTGCAGTATAATTTTCTTAAAAGTCTGTTATAAGTTCCCTAAAACAAAAAAGTAACACTACTAAAAGTACCTCATAATTTTGAAATACTTTCAAATTTAATTTTTTTTCCCTGTTAAACCTTATGTATTGTCCCATTAGAGGTAATTAGAGTGGTGATCGTTCAACAGTCTTGTTAAGTTAATTAAGATAATTTTCTTATTCCATAGAAGAACTACAGCATGATAAACCATAAGAATCAAATTTCACACAAATATAAATTAGGATTGCAGAAGTTCAAGTAATGGTTATTATATGTTCATTAACGTGGTTGTGATTTATAATAATATAATTAAGATTTAATCATGTATATGTTTTCAATTATAGGGAAGAATTTTACAAAAAAAGCAAAAGATAGTTTCATGATGTTAAAAAGATAGCCAATGTAAATGAGGCCCAAAATATAGTATAGGAAAATGAAATCTTGTTTACCATCTCTTTTACAAGGAAAATGCCACACAATTAGAAGAATGACAGAAATTGGAACATAATGGGAAAAAGAGATATAATGGTAAAGTTGATAAAGAGTGAGAGATATATAAAAGGGAACACCTTCCAAGAAGTTTAAGTTTAAGGAAATGATATCCATAGTTTTGCATCCTTCTATGCCCTATTTCAATGACATTGTTTAATATAAATAATTTATTTATGTTCTATAGGTAGCATTTATTACATGGTGCTCTCCCTTTTAGTTTAAGAAAGTTGCAGAATTAAAAAAATAACAATGTGCTGAATATATTAGTAGAGGAAATAAGATTTGAAAATTTGATGAATTTGGCATTCCACACATTATTAAAAAAGTTATGCATTGGGCTTGTTATAGCCTTTGATGTTCAAACCAAGTTTCCATCAGTTAAAGGTAAATAAGTGTTGATAGAAGCCCAAGATGTCCATATCATAATGGGCATTCCATTTAGTAGCCAACCTACACCTAACAGTTTAGAGGAAGAAGTCATAACTGTAATTATAAGAAAGATAATATTAGTAGGGAGGGCTAGTAGAAACTTTAAAAGGGCCTTTGTACCTTTTTCCTTAAGGTTGTTACTATGTCCAACATCTAGTTTATATGTCAATGATAAACTACTACCTGCTATTGTTGACATTGACCATATAGCTTCATATGATTGGTTAGAGTTTGTGTTGTTTATACTTGTTAAGGAAGTGATGAACTTCAAATTGGCTTCAAGTAATGAGCCAAAAAAAAAAAAATAGTAGAGGATGTCTTTCATTCCTTATCGTATGGTTTTGAATTTATATGTTTATTTCACTTCTTGTTTGCAACATCTAACGGGTTTTTTTTTTTTGTCAGTCTTTTTTTTTTCTTTAAGCATTTTCCTTTTGGAAATCTGGTTATCCTCAGTGAAGCCAATTTTGTGAAGTTTTGGAATTAGAATTGCATACAACAAATGGTTAAACTTGATAGGAAGCATAATCATATAAGCTAATCTATGTATGCTAATCCATGCATTTGAGTTTACAGGCTTTTAAGTTTATTTGATAACTACTTTGTTTTTTCTTCTAAATGTAAGGCATTCTTAATGCCAAAGGTCCATATGCATTCCCACTTGAGCCTGTATTTCACCATTCAGTACTGTTTGTTCTACTTAAACTAGTTATCTTGCATGTGTTGAATTATTATGTAATAATTTTTGTTTGTTTGTTTGTTTGTTTTAGGGTATTAAGGATATGTATAAAAGATGGATTGGGATTTTTACACCTAATCTAGTTATAGTTAGCCCTTTGGCAATAAGAACATCATATTGAACCTTGTTTTGAAATTGGCACTCATGTCATTTTTTATAGGGTCTCCTAACAGGATGGCTTGTGATGGGTGGTTACAAGAAAGTGTTGTTAAGATAATCATTGATAGAAAGATAGTTTAGATTTGGCATATCATAAGTCATTGTTGGGATCATTATATTCATATAGATCTTTTGCTGAGAGCTAAGTAAGTAGCACTCTTTAATGTAAGAGTATACATTTTGATGAAATTTTTTTATTCTTGCACATGCGTGAAGGCATGAGATTCTAGACATTTGCCAAGCTTGACAAATACATTATTTTAATGCCACATTGACCTTTAAATATGTGCTTTACTAGTATTCAGTTAATCCCATAGTGCTCTACTATCGTATTTATTTGCATTAACAACATGCTCCTTGAGAAGTGCTTCAATCCTTGGACCCACTTCATTTGTCCATTTAGCCATAAATTCCTTGCTAGCATATATCTTTTTAGCAAGCTTCTCTCCATGCTCATTGATCAAAATGCAAACACTATCCCTCTCCTCTTTCACTATTCATGTATTGAAAGATCTTGCAAGGTTAGTTGTGATATTATCCTATCATTGATATGGGGATCTAGATAATGCCTACCTATCTATATTACCCTGTGTTTTCACCAATCTATCCAACTTTAAGAAGAGTGGCCTCAAATTTTTCAATGCTTTCATATAATCTAAATTTGATCAAGCATACATAATGCCATTTAATAATTTCAGTATATCATCCTTACACCTTCTTTTTTGTTCCTTACAAACTTTAGAAAACTCACTACTGAATGTTCTCTTTTATGTGTTAATAGTATAGTGCATATTTCTTTACACTAAATACTTTCTTATTACACCGACTAAGGCATTGTGGTGATAAGAAACCAAAGTAATTTTCACAAAACTGATCAAGTCTTTAATATTTTGAAGGAACCACACGTAACCATCATTGTATAATATTGGTCTTAAACCAAGTATGAAACCAATTATACAACATTCATATGCCATAAATAACCTTTCAAAATAGTTTTTGTAGATGAATTCCACCAATAATGGTTTTTGGATCTGTTTCCCTTAAACAGTTGCACAACTAAAGGATTAGCATTTACAACTGGTTTACTGGTATATGGGTGTTAATTAAAGCTTTCTCTTTGCCCTTCCATGCTTGATGATAACCTAATACTAATATGTACTCTCTAAATAGGTCACTGTGGATATCATTAGGTATTTTATCCCTACTTGACTTTACATTATCAACTATTATAGATGCCACTATATTATCCTTTTCCTTGTGAGATACTATCAAGTTATTTTATGCTAAGTGTACATATTCATGGTAAAGGTTCGCACACTTAAGAAGGGTGTGCTTTTAGCTATTGCATAGGCTATTAACTTCCACTTACTTTCATTTGTATTGCACTTGATAATCATCCTATAGGGTTATTTTTCATGAAAGTGTATCTAAATTTGTGGATAATGCTTTACTTGTATAATACTTGCCTGAATTCAATAACATTGGAAAAAAATTATCCATACCTAATGATAAAATTCATCCATTTAGTAGAATTTAATTTAAGCATTGGTGTAACAACACTTTATATTGCAACAACAAAAGTACAAGTCTCTAGTTAAAAGGAGATACAATACTTGAATGAATTGAATTTGAATTTATTATATATTTTTAATCAATTAAAATTTAATGAGATTAAAGAGTGAGAGCAAGGTATAAAAACTATTACATACAATGGATATTCACTAGGAGATTATAAAAGGCTAATTCTTTACACTATTATTGACTGAGATGATGATGCTCTAGTTTGTTTCATATTCATTATGTACACATGTACACATTGATTATTATACTTGATCAGTTATAGAACCTCAGTATCATCAACCATGTCTATTAGCTCAGAGGCATCAAATTTCAACATGTATTTCAATTGCATTTCATTAACATTACAATCCATGCATTACTTTCATTAGTTCCCATCATCAAACCCATTTATTAATCAATCTTCCAATTGTTTGACCCTCCATAGTGGAGCCTCCTGCTTAAATCCCTTAAATTATGCTTGCCCATATAAAAATAGTAAAATATCTTAGCTAATAGTTGAGTTTCCATTTTATGATTATTGCAAAGTCCTATTGACTTAACTACATAAAAAAAAAAAAAGTTTCATGCATGTTAAGCATATTTGGAACCAAAGCAACATCATTGCACAAATGGTGGTAAAACTAGGTTGTAATAGTTGTTTCACACAAATGATTGTAACAAACATAAATCATGGTAATACAAATGCTAAAAGTCCTTATAATACTAAGATAAATACAAAGTTCATAGGTTATATAAATGATTTTTGTAGAAAATCCTTAATGAGAACATTAAGAAGAAGATATTGACTATTAAACATAGAGGTTGAAAAATGATACATGACCAGAAATTGTTGCTCACTAAATTCGACATTACGTTCAAAAATAGCATATTAATATTTGGAAAATGAAGTCCTTGCACAGCCTTACTAAGTTTTGCTCATGTCATCTTTCTTTCTTACATGCAAAATCTTAATAAGAAAGACTGTGAAGAGATAGAAATGACGAGAGTGGTGGAACAAATGGTGGGATGAGAGGAGAAAGAAATGTATGGTTGAAGAAATGAGAGGACAAAGGACAAAGAAATAGAGGGATGAAGGGCAAAGAGGAAGACATAAATGGCACAGAAAAGAAATGGCAAAGGAAAAACAGATAAAGCAAGAAATGGCAAGAGTGTGGAGAAGAAATAATGCATGGAAAAGTAAGGATTAGGTTGGTTATATAATGGAGAAAATAGGGAGGGCATTTTAATCTATAGATTGTTAAAATTTAGTCCTTGATACTTAAAAAATAATTTAGATTTTTAAGGTCCTTTATTATAATTTTTTGAAGAGTTTAGGTTCTTCTATGTAATTTTCCTTTATAACTTCATCACTTGGGAGCATGGACTTACATTGTTTGAGCGATTAGATCGAGTATAGGTGAACACAAATAAGTTTCATTAGGTAGTAATGAGGCAATTGTATAATGTCTAACATGAGAATCCAAAGTAAGAGATTTCTAATAGTATTAATGCCAAAAAATATATGGGTTAGAGAGGTTATAGGCTTATAATATAGGGCATCTTAGGCTTAATTAGTGGATAATGTTAGTTGTTGGGCTTTTAGAAGGTAAAAATAAGCTGCAAAATCTTTGGGTTTTGCTTAATCCTTTTAAAATTTTAAATTTAACAATCCATTATCATGCAGTTTAAATTAAGAGCATAATTGCTTGCATTTAGAGAAAAATTAACTAATTAACTGTTTTCTTATTATAAAGTTGGGATTGAACTTGTAGGCAGTTAATTGAATCAATGAGGAGTAGGGAAAGGTTCGTGAATTGACCAATTCAAAGACCATAAAGAATACAGTTAAGAGCCTACGACCTTAATCTTTAGGGGAATGAAGATTATGGTTAGCTAACGAGGAAATTATTTAGCAAATGAATAATAATTATTATTATTAGAAAGAGCTTATGTCACCCATGTAATTATTATTATTATTAGAAAGAGCTTATGTGGAACCCATATGTGAAGAAACTGTTGGCCATGATCTTATATTGTTGCAAACATGGGCTTAAAAAATTAGGAAGAGGTAATAAATAGCTTTAGTTGAAATAACAACTAATTTTAAGCTTATAAATACTAGTTTGTACAAAGTTTAAGGCTTTCTCTCTAGACATTCAATCAATCAAATACAAATTTTTTAATTTCATTTCTTTATATTTGTGTTTTTACATTTATGTTCTTAATTTCCAACACTAATTACTTTCTTTTTGGCTTATTTTACCACTTTCTTCGTTTTAGTTTAGTAGTTTACCTTAAGTGTTAGTCATTTGTAATCTAACCTTTAAATTAGACACTGTCTTTAGTGGCCTAAGAACCCATAATTGAGGACTAAAATCCTTTCTTAATATATTGCTTGAAATTGGGAATTAGTTATGTGAGCTATTCGACTAATCATCTAAGTTCACAAACAAACAAAATTTGGCATGCCTGATAACTCAAATATTCTCTATATTTTTACCTATTAATTATTGACTTTTTGTTAATGAATTAATGGTGTTTTGAGCTTTAATTGGATATTATTTAGTTTAGGAAATAACATTCCATCTTTTGGAATTTTGTTGAATAAATTAGGATTCTAATGGTTTTATTTTATTTTTTTAGATGATGATTTCATTTTATGGGTTTTAATTTTTATTTCTTTTTCTTTTTACTTAGGAAATTTCATGTAAGGAATGCACAAGCCCATTTACTCATTCAGCTCATCCTACTCGCATTTTCGATTCACTCAAGAGGCCTCTCAAGCTTAAGGGCACGTGAGGATTAGAAGGCATGGGTGCACTCATCCATTCAAGTAAGCACGCACAGACATGCACATGTAAATAGGAGAACATGGTTGGCACGTTGAGGGAAGCCTAAGGGAAACACTCATGCATTCATATCCACAATGCCACACAATAGCTTATTTCCATGTAGCAAACACACTAATATGTACACTCACACACCCAGTTCATTTACATGTAGCACACGGGCTGGGGGGAAGAAGGTAACAGCACTAAGTCACTTATAGCAGCTCATGCCATACTTATACAAACACACACACAATTATGTGAGAGGTGAAAGAGGCTGCATATGTGGCCACAAGAAGAATAATGCACTAAACACATTACACAGCGTCACACTCAGGTTTAATGAGGGAGAAACACAAAACAGTGGTGACAATTTCGGGTATGACGTGGAAGAGGCTGAGAATAATATACAAACATGTGAGAAGTGAAACATGAAAGAAAAAGTTAAAGCAGGAGAAATGAAGCACAGGTCCAGCTTTCTTGTTCACACGAGGGAAGCACACACTTAAGACAGCAACTCCACATAGCATAGGCACAGACACGAGTAGCAACTGATGCAAGAGAGCCAAAAAGTCTGAATGTGTTTTATAGAGGAAGAAGCACATGGAAGACGTGTTGAAAAAGGAGCAAAATAGAGATTAAAGCTACCAGTTTAAAGGGATTAAAAAAGAAAAAGCTCGAGTATAGAAGATGGGCAAAATGTGATTTTACAAGAGGAGAATCACGTGGTAGCAAAAACATATAGGCACAATGTGGAAAGTGTAACACCATAATTTCTAACTCACATCCATCATCATTTACATGCTCATGTGATATATAGTAAGAAGGAAGTGAGAAATTTCATTGAAAATAACACACTTTTTTGCGTCGGGTCACGACTGGTTTTCAGGGCCTCTGAGAATTCCGGAGAACTCAAAACTTTCATTTAAAAAGCCCTTCTGTATGTTTTCCAAAAAGTCCACTTATTTACAAAAATGTCACTAGCCTTTTGGCAATTTAAAAATTTTTTTGAATCACTCTGGCCCTGGTTTCTAGGCAACTCAAAGCTCAAATCCTTATTTTCTATTATTTAAAATTTTATCCAAATTTTATTTAGCCTTAAATCACTCATCTCAGGAGACTTGCTTTGAAAATTGACTCATTGCGGTATTTTACGAACAATGGGACGTTACAGAAAGCTGAGGTAGAGCCACAGGATCATAAGAGTAAGCAATGGATGAAGCCAAGGGCATGTGAAAAAGAGAGCATGTGAGAAGCAGAAAGAAAAAAAATTAAAAAGAGCACGTGATTGAAGATAGGCTAAAGGGGGGAGTCCAGCACATCATTAAGGCTACATCTCATTCATTCACACATCCATCCTCCATTCATGACTCTCTCCATAAGTGGTGGTTCATCTCCATTTCTCTTCCATTATTCTTCACTCTATGAGAGCTTAATTGACTTGGTGACAAGCTAGGAGGAATACCTTGGATTGAAGCTTGAATTCACGGAGATTAGCAAGGGATTTTGGTTAAGATTTCTATTTCATTTTACCTTTCTTTTAATATCAATTCTTATTGTGTACTTGCTTGGTTGAGTTTGTAATTGACTAAGATTGACATGATTTGTAATTGACAGCTAGTTAGATATCAATTAAGAGAGTAATTAATTATTAATGGATTGATTTAAGTGCTGAATTTTTTATTGACCTTCAATTATCCATGTATGCAATTAGGGTGTTTGATGAAATATATGTGAGAAATTGTGTGCTTGAATATCTAATTTGAGATTTCCTTAGAATTTAATTGGTTAATTGAACATCTTAGGATAATAATTCAAAAGCTAATTTGATTGATTAATCATTCAAATTTAGTATTCATTGATTTTAATGACAAGAAGTAATGATTCAATGCAGAATTAAAGTTTCAATTCAACATTAAATTATTAATCTCTTGAATCTTGTATGGCAACTCAAGATACATTGCCATGAGCACAAATAGGGACTTTTAGACTAAAACTATTGATAATTGAATTAGGATAAGGATAGTAGATATCAAGAGATGAATCCAAAGCTAATCATAAGTCCATTAGTTGCTTCTTAATTCATACACTTAATTAGTAGTTAGGGATTTTATTTAAATCAAATTTTAGTTAGTTTAATTAAATAAAAAACCCTTTTAATTAGGTAGCCTTTAAGTTCATCACTTACGCTTAGAAAACTTAATTAAAATTTGAAATTCATTTCCAAGGGAGACGATCTAGCTTACACCCTATGTTGCAAATCTTAATCAACCTAATTTATTTGAGGTTGCTCAACACAACCGTTAATACCCAATGGGACTACAAGAATAATCTTGCCCAAGTTCCTATCATCTAATCACAACTATAGGTAACGTGTACATTTGTAGTTAGAAAAAAGTTAAGTGATATAGATGTGACTCAAGTAGAAAAGAATGGTTACTGTAACCTTCAAGCTTCTTAACCTCTCATGGTGTTAAGTTTAGGTGTACTATCTTTGTCAAGTATGACACCAATAGTTAAGGGATAACATGTGACCACAACATCACTATCACTTATGGGATAGGCAAATCTAAATACAAATGAGATAGCTAAATAAAGCCAGCCATTGGTTATGACAACCTCTTTTATTCATTAGCAAATTGACATGGGACTTAATAACTTTAAATATTAGATGTCATGATAACTTGTTGAGATTGTCAAGGTAATTGTATATAATAAGGTGCATAATATTGTAGATAAGAGCAAAGGCAAAGGCAAATGTAAACTAGAGAATAATTTGTGTCATCATTAAATACTAGTCAACCTATTTCATACTCAAATCTAGTCGTGAATGTCCATGCGATCACAAAGCCAGGTAGCCTTAGAGGGTGGGTATGGAACAAACTACTACTTAATATTGCAATACATACAATAATATATGGATAAGAGACCACCAAATACACTAGGTAACCTTGGTTTGCTTTGTGTTTTGTCTAATCCTTTGATTGCTAGTCTTATCTTATTAGTGAACTTACAAGGTGTTACAATATATCCTACCACAAGATGTGAGTAGGAAATTTTGTTGGTGAGTAGCATTAGAATCTACTTCCACCTTAAATAGCTAGTTGACGAGTCTATTTACTAACCCCAAAGTAACTATTTAGAGGATATTTGGCAATTTAGCTTGGAAGCAACTATGAAATCTAGCTCTACCTCTTGCAGTTAATCAACTTGTATACCTAACCATGCCAGAGTAGCTAAATGGCTATCAACTGATTCAAGTTGCTTTTGTACCACCAAGTTAGACTAGTCTACCTTTGGTTCAAATGATGAATCATAATCAACCAATAGTTGTAAAACCCAAGCTTGCTACAGCTTAGCTAATTGACCCTAACATGATTATTGAGACAATAAGAAGACATTTTGGCGAGCAATTAAGGCCTCTTGATAGGCTTATTTATAGAAAGCTATATCCTAACTAGGTTGATAAAATAATGCCCTTGCTAAGAGGTTTTAAGACTTTTGATTTCTCTACTTTTTCAGGTGAGGATGGTGAGTCTACTATGAAGCATATTGGTAGGTTTACTGCCTAGTATGGTATGACTAATTAGAATAAATATTATAAACTTTCGTGATTTCTTGTCTTTAATTGAAATTGTTTTCACTTGGTATTCATCCTTGCAATCTAACTCTATATAGAATTGAGCAAATATGAAAAGACTTTCTCATGATAAGTTTTATAGGTTATAATTTGAGGTCACTATAGTTGATCTTATGAACTTGAAACAGCAAATAAATAAGGCTATAGTTGACTTCCTAAAAGGATTTAGAAAGTTGAGAAGTAGATGTCATGTGCAATTTTTAGAGCCAGAATATGCTACCATAGTTGTGGATAACATGTATTCTTAGTTGGGAGAAAATTTGATAGTCCAAGAATGCTCAGATCTTACTCAGCTAGCAATCAAAGCCACTTGAATTGAGCAATTCATTTTAAAGAGAGTAAATAAATGCTATTATATTATACAATTCATAAGTATATGGGTTGCACAAGTAATAAGCTGATGAGTACAATATTATTCCCATGAAAAAGGAAATCAATTACCAATAATTAGAATTTATCCTATTATCTAAATTATCTACTTAAAATGAAATTGATAAATACAAATTTAAAAGTAATAAAATACTTTAAACAAGTATTGACTATCAATTAAAAAGACTCTGAAATTTAGAATCATTTCTTTACGTTGTAAGTACGACTTGGAATAGACTCTTACAACTAAATTTAATTAGTTAGTGGCTATTTTACTAATATAAATGAAAATTTCTCTTAAGATAAATCACTGTACTCATATTAAGCCTATGTATACTTTTATGATTATACACCTAATACAAATCCATTACTTATAAGGGATCAATGTAAATATTCATAAGCTGCTCAAATACAATTCATATTGCTATAAAATTGTCATATAAATCTAGTGCTTTACTGATCTATATTGTGGTTGACCTTTCGATCCCCTTATAATATATTAGATAAACAATGGCTAGTCATTTACGAAAATGAGAAAAAGAGCAATTGATTAAATTGATTATAATAGTCACAAGAATATTTCAAGTTCAACTCATTTAGTAAATAGATTTATCTAAATTCTAGATAAAAGATTTAGCTATACATGGTAGAAATCAGCAAATGAACAATAGAATATAATAGATTCATGCTTCAAAAGCTAGACAAAAGAAAGGATAAAAAAGAAACTATTAGCGAATTTGAGTGATTCTTTGGTGTAAGCTTTAAACCTTTAGTAATTTCTAGCATTTTCCTTTGAATCTCTTCTCTTATTTGTATCTTGGCTCTTTTAGGTCTCATTTTGGCCTTCTCCTTTAGAAAAATCAAAACTACCTCACGAAAAGTCTTAATTTTAGTTAAACATGGACAACCTACGTTAAAATCACCCATTTACACAGTCTGCCCATATAAGTTATATAATAATGTAAATTAACATATCCTACATGTGTGCAGCACTAGTTTGCTCAAAACTCCGCCATTTTATATGCTCATACTCATCAACACAACTAGCTTGTTTTCCTGGCTGAATTTGCTTTATTTCTCACTGATTCTCTCATGCTTTTCACTATCTCTTGTACATGATTAGACAATATAAAAAGCACATAAAAATAAAATAATTTCAATTTAATTACTTGATTTTATCTCAAAAAAATTATGTATATTTTGCACTCATCAAGAGCCAATTGGGGAAGAGAAGTTCTGCATATAGTGTCTATTATGAATTATGTTGATAATCTTAAAGGAACAGTTAAATACTAGGAAGAATAGTTAGCTAATGTCCTAGCAGTAGAGATCCTAAGGAGAAAGTCACACTTTTGCCCAACTTTAAGGCCCTAAAGGATAAAGAAATCATAAAGTAAGAAAGTATAGAAGAGTATCTATTCGATATCTTTAAAGTCGATTAAATTTTTGATTATTTGCTTAAAGACAAATAAATCAAGTTGCCCAATGGACACAAAATTCCACCTATCGAGGAGCTGAAAAACAAGAAGCATTGTAAGTGGCATCATTTTTTCAATTATGTTACTATTAAATATATTTTTTTTAAGGAATGCAATCCAGAAAGCATTGAAAAGTGGCATATTTAAATTACCTAATAAAGTTGTAGCAGAAGGGATAGTTGACATTGATCCTTCCCCTTTTGTCTCTATTAATATGATTTCAACATCAGGCTCGCTATTTTATCTGTTAAAGAATAAATATAGTCGATACAGAAATAGTAAAATGTTAAAGAAATAACGCCAGAGCTTAATAGAGATAATAGACAAGTAACAACACCACCTAAACAGTTAAAATCTGCCATTCATAAACCTAATGTGTTTGAAAGGTTACAAAGTCTTGTATAAAGAAAAAGTAGTTGTGTGTTTGACAAGCTATAATTTCCAAAAATGGATGGAAAGCCTATTTTAGAAAAGAGGAGGCAAGTGATAAAATTCATTATAATAAGAATAATTGCTCACAACAATTAGCAACTAAAACCCAAAAGATGATCAAGCCAAAAGTTGATGTAGAAAAAGGACATTTTAAAAAAATATGCAAAGAAGCCACAATAATAATCTTAGTTAGCTGCTTTGACTTGTACCTAAAAAAGACAAAGACAAAGATAAAGGTTTACCTAGAAGCTAAAATAGATGCTTAAAACGTTGGTGGAAGTTACAAATGTTACTAAAGAAGAAGTATAATCACCTAAAAAGGCAAACATTCTCGAACCTAAATTTGACCTATTAATTGAAGCTAAGGTAAGCCTGAAAAATGACGATCTCTTGGAAAAGGATGATGTTAAGACATCTTCAGCTAATATTGATGTCATTGGCATCATCCCAAGTAAGTTTTAGGTAGATGCAAGATAATAAGTAGAAGACTTAGGAGGAGACATGTTTATTGAGGAAGTGTAATAGGTAACATTATTAGATGAAAAGGCTCCTAACCTAGTGATGATGTAGTTTGAGAAACCCTCAAAAGTTATAAGCAAGTATTTAAAACCTCTATATATTAAAGTTCAAATCAATGATAAGCCAATTACCAGAGTATTTATAGATGGAGAAGTTATTTTGAATGTAATGCCTACCAGCATATTAAAGAAGTTGGGAAAAACTTATGTAGATTTGTTTGCTACTAATATTAGAATGACCAATTTTATAGGGGAGGTAACAACTATTGTAAAAGTACTGGTAGTCAATATAGAATTAGGATCTAAAACATCCAATGCAACATTCTTTGTCATAAATGCCAAACCTATTTATTTAGTGTTGTTTGTTAGGGATTAGGTTCATTCTAATTAATGTCCCCTCTACACTGCATCAACAACTTATCTTTTAGGAAGGTAATAAAGTTGAAATTGTCTTAATTGATAAAAGTCCTTTCGCAACTGACGTGTAAATAGTTGAGGCTATATTTTATTCCCCCATACGCATAAAGCTACGTAGGAATTACGAAGAAGGATCTTAGGAGTTTTGCAACCTTACTTCTTAGGGTTATAAGGTGCTAACTCAAGCTAATGTGACTAACTCACAACATATTATCTTGCTAACTTATAGATTAATAACATGAAAGAGTCAAAGACGTTCTGGATTGGCTAGTATTACTCACAACTGAGACTAGAGTTGAGTGACTAACCCCTAATATACTTATGGGCAAGAGGATATCTAAGAAACAATAACAAGCCAATAGAAGAAGAACTTGAGTTTTTTATCAGTAAGCAAGTCCTCATATTTGAGGCCCAAGATCCCTTAATTGATATTAATTTAGGAACAAATGAAAAACATAGGTTAATTAGAATCAATGGTTTATTAGGTGAAGAAAGTCAAAATTGGTTGATTGATCTTATAACAGAGTACAAAGATTGTTTTGCTTAGGAATAACACAAAATACTTGGGTTGTTTACATAGTTAGTTTAGCATTGATTGTCAGTTAAGGAAGAGTTCAAACCACACAAGTAGCTAGTTAGGAGATTCAATTTAGAGTTGTTGTCAAAAATCAAGGAAAAAATAGAATGGCTATTGAAGGTAGGTTTTATACATACATCTAGGAATGTGGAATGCCTTTCAAATATAGTTCTCATCATAAAAAAGAATAGGCAAGTCACAATTTACTTAGACTTCTGAAACTTGAATTTAGCAACTCCCAAGGATGAATATGTCATGCTAATTATAGATATGTTGATTGATGCTGTAAAGAATCATGGAATTCTTGCATTCATAAATAGATATTCAGGTTATAGCTATATCTTTATAACCAAAGAAGGCATCCATACAACTGCATTTCATTGCTCAGGTGCATTCGGTATCTATAAGTGGCTTGTAATGTTATTTAGCTTGAAAAATGTAGGTGCCACATACTAATAAGTAATGAAGGCTATTTTCCATGATTTGATTGGTAAAAATTAAGGAATTTATATAGATAATATGGTGTTAAAGTCTAAAAATTTTGACCAAAATTTGATTGATATGGGACAAGCCTTTAAAAGGTTGAGATTCCATACCTTGCAAATGAATCAAGTTAAACATGTATTTGAAGTCCCAATTGGGAATTTTTTTATTTTTATTTTGTGTATTAATAGGGAATTGAAGTCGATAAAAACAAAGCCAAAATAGTTTTAGAGGTAAGGCTATCATAAAATAAGAAGGACTTATAAAGCTTGATTGGTAAAATAAACTTTCTAAAAAGATTCATCGATAATTCAGCTAGGAATTTAAAAGTTTTCTTTCTTTTACTAAAGTTAAGGGACACTATTGAGTTAATTTGGGGTAAAGAACAACAACAAGCCTTCATGTAGATCAAACAAAGCTCGGCCTAATCCACATATTTTGGTACCTTCCATGTCAGGTAAACTATTACAGCTCTATATCTCAGTAGTTGAAGAGTTTATTAGCTAGCTTCTTGCTTAGGATGCCAAGGATGGGACCAAAAGAGCTATTTATTATTCAAGCCAATTATTAAACAATGCTAAAATTAGATGTACTCAAATAAAAAAATTATGTGTTTCTTTGTATCATGTATGCACAAAACTTGAATATTATCTTTTACCTAGGAGAGTTTTAATTATATACAAAGTTGATATAATAGAATATTTACTTATTAGGTCTGTCTTACAAGGAAGATTAATAAAGTAAGTATTAAGTTAAATGCTTTTACTTTAAAATTTGTTCTACTTAAAGCCGTTAAAAGATAAGCCTTAGCTGATTTTCTAATTGAACATCCATGTCTTGATGTTAAAGACCTTTTGCTAGAAGTTAACCATTATGTACAACTCAAACCTTGGTTGTTAACGTTTGATGGATCTAGAACTCAAAAGGTGTTGAGGTAAGGTCATTATTACAAGCCTAATTAGACAAATTAGGATATTAACATTCTAATTAAAATAGAGTTGCTTAAATAAGTAGACTGAATACAAAACTTTGATTATTATAGTAAGACATTGATATTCATAAAGACTTAATTCATTCAAATAATGGGCAATTCTTAGTTAGTTATCAAACAACTTACTAGAGAATACAAATACAATAATATTAAGTTTTTGCATTATTATGAAATGGCTAATATGCTTTTCTAATAATTTGTTAATGTAATAGTCATGCATATACCTAAAAAAGAAAACATTGAACTAATGATTTAGCCCAACAAGGTTCTAGATTCAAACTTGTGAATATTGAAAGTGGTCAAAAAATTATCCAAATGTATGATGTTGCAACTATTGACTAACAACTAGCTGCTAACAACTTGAGGGTAGAATTGATTAACTATCTAAAAAAATCCTTCATCCCCAGTAGATTTCAAGTTTAAACAAAATGCCCTAAGATACATTTTAATGGATGATAATTTATATAAAAGAGGTCATAATTTTATACTCAAAATATTTGGGTTAATTAAAAGCTTTGAGGTCATAAGGGAAGTCGACGAAGTAATTTGTGTTTCTCATAAATCAAGACCTAAGATGAGGTAGTTGATTTATAAACATGGTTGTTACTAGCCAACCATTATAGTTGATTGCTTCAAATACACTAAAAGGTGTAAAGCATGTTAGTTGCATGGTTCCATTTAAAAGTTGCCAACTAATGAATTACATCCAATTATTAAACTTTGTCTGTTCAGAGGATGGGCTACGGATTTAGTAAGGAAAATTCATCCTTCTTTATCTAAATGTTACACTTTCATCACCATAGTAACAGATTATTTCACAAAATGGGCGAAGACATAATTAATGGTAAACTTCACACAGGAAAATGTGATTAGATTCATCAAACAACAAATCATCCATAGGTTTGGCATATCTTAAACAATCATAATTGAT
The DNA here is from genome assembly GCA_032878935.1 of Erythrophleum fordii. Taxonomy (NCBI): domain Eukaryota; kingdom Viridiplantae; phylum Streptophyta; class Magnoliopsida; order Fabales; family Fabaceae; genus Erythrophleum; species Erythrophleum fordii. The sequence goes on from JAVQMF010000050.1 coordinate 19,461,791, forward strand.
TAGGGTACGATTTTTATAAGGGATAAGGTGGTTGCTTTGCTCAAAAATATGGTATTAAAACAATTATTTAAACTCCTTATTATGCTAAAGCTAATGGACAAGCATAGGCTACTAACAAAATTCTAACTAACATGATTAAAAAAGCATTAGAAGATAAACTTGGAAGATAGCATGAAGTTTTATTTGAGTTATTCTAGGCTTATAGAAATTCTAAGCGTACGACTATTAGGCTTACTCCTTTTCAGCCAACTTATGGCCAAGACATAGTTTTGCCTCTTGAGATAATGGTAAGATCCCTTAAAATGGTAAAAAAAAAATGACCTAAAACTAGATCAATAGCATCAATTGCTTTACATGGAATTAGAATTAGCTAACAAAGATAAACTAATTACCCATGATAGTATTCGATTAAACAAGATGAAAGTGGTAAAAATGTATAACCAAAAAATCAAACACAAAAAATTTGCTAAAGGAGACTTAGTTTGGAAAATCATTTTGCCTATTGAAACTACAGACCCTAAGTCTAGCAAAAAGTCACCAAACTGGGAAGGCCCTCTCGTCATAAGTTAGGCAATTCCTAATGGTGCTTATCGACTAATCAACATGCAAGGAGAAGAGTTAAATAAAAGTATCAACCTAAAGTATTTAAAGCTATATCATCCATCTATATAGGATAACATTCAAATATCATATTTTTTAAATAGTAGTTACATGCCTGCTACTTAACCTTAATTTAGTAAAAGTCCAACAAGTCTAATAAAATACAACGACCATGGAAAAAGAAAAGCCTAAAAAGGGAACTTAAATGAAACCTACCAAGCCTAATTATTGGCCATTGGCAAAAGGAGGAAAAACAGTCAGGGGAATGGCTTCTTCAATAATAACAGTCAATATAGAGGTTCAAACTTGATTTGAAGTAATAGCCATCATCTCAATATTTACGTCAACTTTTCGTTTAGCTTTGGCAAGCAGAATGTTTAGATAAATCCAAGACTAGTTAGCCTCTACTAACCCTTTGTTGCCTGCTTCCAATTTTCTTTCCAAAACTTCTTTTGTTGAAACAGGTATTCAGTTTTAAAGTCTAATGCAAAGTATTGATTATATGATGTAACTCTGGAATTTAAGCATGTCATTAAATGAGCTAAGATTTCATCTGCCTAAGGATGAAGACTGTTTGAATATTTTTTATCGTAGTAAGTAGTTCATTGAGTTAAGTTTCTATAACTATCTGCCCCTGTAAATGGGCTTGGCATTCTTTTTCTACAACTTCATATTCGCTTTGAAAAGTAGATTTTTTTTAACTTGAAGATCATTCAACTAGCCTGAATCTCTAGCACTTGTATCCTTCTATTCCTTACTCACCTTGTATAAGAAAGAAATGTCACCCAACATATGAGCCGTCTTGTAATAAGTTGCATTAATAGTTGGTGCTATGATAGATGGATTAGCAGACTTTGCAAGTATAATCATTAAGAGCTTTAAGGTAGCCACAATTTTTGAATCTTTAAGAAATTTCTTTGTAAGGTGGGTTTTGATAAATTCTTTCATTAACACCAAGAAAGATGAATCATCAATTTTGGAGCTCAAGATGGGAGTTTTGAAACATTGCTCTAAAATTTCATCTAAAGGAGGAACAAGGTTAGGTTACCAAGAGGTTGAACAAGTGACAATAAAGGTGGCTTAACCATAGGTGATGCTGTTTTGGGTGAGGAAACTTAAGAAGACTGAATTGCTTTAATTGAAGAAGTTTGAGGAAGCTTTTGTAGTTAATTGGATTGTCTCATATGGTAAAACCTTAAGCTATTTTAAGGCAAATTGAATCTTTGCTTCTTCTTCTTTTTGTAGAAAAGAGAAAATGTCAGCAAGGTAAAATATGATTTCTATAAATTCAATTACTAACTAAACTTGGTAGAACTATTTGGTTTAGACAATGGCCTCTTAGCTTTGGGAGCAATAGGAAGAGAATAATAACTGCAATGGTTGCTTGTCAAGTTTGTTTTTTAAAAGAGATAGTTGAAATTTTTTTAATGAATCTTTTAATGACTCTAAATCACTAATTGGAGGGGATTTTTTCCTGCATAAATAGAAAAATAGAGTTAAAAATCTAACAAAAGTTCTACTAAAATACCTACTTATCTTTAGTAGAGTCGTGGCATTATAGGCGTTGCTTATTTTCCTTTAGTAAACTTATCAGAATGCTTATCAATCAATTTGGTGAGATAACTGGGAGTAGGTGCTAAGGAAAAGGTGGAAAAGACAATGGACTACTAGATAACAAATTTTACTACTTTACCAGCTTGTGAGGTAAAAGCAAAAAACTTGAAATAGTTAAGTTTTTTTTTTAAAGTTATTTACATTGACTTGTGTTGTGAAGGAAGAAGAAAATGTCAATTAGCTAGAAAAGGTGGCTAATTTATTAGTAAATAAGGCCAAAGGATCATTGGTATACCTTGAATTAGCCCAAACTATCATGCAAAACCTTAGGGATTATAAGGCTTTGCAAAAATCTTAATGTGTCAAGATGTAGGTTTCACACCATATAGTAAGTCGTAGGCCAACACTAGATTCCTTTAGCCTATAAACATATCTTATAGCAAATTGGGGTCAAAGTTCATAAGGGCATCAGTCTAAAGCCAAATTAGGCCTAGCTCTTTTTGTCTTAAAGTAAACAGATCAAAAAAGTTATGGGTTTAGAAGCTAAATAACTTAATAGCAACTTTAAAAGTTAATACTCTTAAGGGCAAAGACTACTTGGAGAATTTAGCCATACACAGAAGAATTTTCTATCTTCTCAACATTAGTAAAGTTGGAAAGGACAAATTTTGAAAAATACTTGAAAATCCATACTTATAGGAATGATAAAGTTTCTAGTACCAAATTTATGTCTTTTCCAATCCTCAGATGTTTAGAAATCAAAAATAGATTACTATATAGCAAAGGTAGACATGGAAGAACTAAAGTGAGGGTTTTAATAGAGACAATAGTAGAAACATAATATGAGTACCCAAAAACCATGGCTATAAAATTCATGCAAATAAGATATTTACAAAGCCAAAAAAGACGGAAAGCATAGTGTTCTAGGTTAGAAATGAGACCTTTAGTTTTTGCATTGATAGCTATAAAAGTTGAGTAAGAGATAGCCATTTTGGAGAAACTAATCTCTAAATTGTCATCTATTAAGCTGAATAGAGAAGGAAGCTCATCTCCATCCATAGGAAGACTAGTAATGGCAGTCACATCCATCAAGGTAGGGCTTATCATCATGAAGGGAAAGATAAAGCTATATAGCCATTGATCAAAAGCTAAAAAATCTAAAAAGCAACTTAGCACTTGAAGGAATGTCTTGCTTCGACATCTTTATCAGATTGTAAATCTCCTATTTCTTTTAGTCTTCCTTTTTGATATAGTAACCCTTTCTAGCCAGCTCACATATGAAGCCATTTTTCGAGGCTAAAGATAGAAATCAATAAGACATTTAGCAATAAAAAACCAATTAGAAGTAATAGGTATAACCAAACCTTCAGGAATGGTGAAGTGATCCAACAAGAGCTTGTCTTTTGGGTGCATTCAACAAGGCTGGGCCCAATATAAAGGTATGTTGCTCAACTACATAAAGAATCAAGGTAGCCTGACCCGTTGATTCTTCTAGCTTAAAAGACAAGCTAGTTGACTTGGAAAGGTCATTGTCTGTGGAACCACCACCTACAAAATATTCTTGGTTTGAAGAATCTGATGTTAAAGACATGGTAAGAGTGAAATTGAGGAAGAAAGTGAGCGATGGTAAAAAGGGGAGAAAGCTAGGTTTTTTTTTTCCAGTAAAAGAACACAATAAAAAAAGAACTTTAACTTATAAAGACAAATTATTTCAAATAATTTGTTTAAAAAATTGAGTACCAATTGCAGAAAGCAAATCATAAATCATGCCAAGTAAAATTTGAAAGTTCAAAATTCAAAAAACATCCTTTCAGCGTCTTATTACTATCATTAGTTAAAAAGATGTAAGGGGCAAAACGTCAATACTAAAAAATATATGGGCCAGATCAAGTTATGGGCTTATTATTTAGGCCATTCAAAACTAAATTAGCGGATGATGTTAGTTGGATTGGGCTTTATTTAGTGGACTTTATGTAAGTTGGACTTTTAGAATGCAAAAATAGGTTGCAACATCTTTGGGTTATGTTAAACCCTTTGGAAATTTTGAATTTAACAATCCATTAACATGTAGCTTAAAATAGGGGAATAGTTGCTTGAATTTAGAGAAAAATTAACTAATTAACTACTTTCCTATAAAGTAAGGATTGAACTTATAGGTAGTTAATTGAATTAGCTACAAACAGGGAAAGGCTTATGAGCTGACCAAGTTAAGGAATATGAAGAATATAGTTAAGAGCCCATGACCTAAAACTTTAAGGAAAGCAAGATTATAGTCAATTGATGTGGTAATTATTCAACAAATGACTCATCATCATCATCATCATCATCATCATCATCATCATTAATATTATCAGAAATAACTAACGTGGCTCTCATGTATGAAGAAATTGTTGGTCATGATCCTATATTATTACAAACATAGGTTGAAAAATGAGAAAGAGGTGGTAGATAGCTTTAGTGGGAATAACAACTAGTTTTAGCTTTATAAATACTTATTTGTACAAAGTTTAAGGCTCTCCCCTTGGACATTCAATCAATCAAACAAAAATTTTTGCATTTCATTTCTCTATGCTTAAGCTTTTACATTCATGTTCTTAATTTTTAACATTTATTGCTTTTTTTTATAACTTAATTTTATAACTTTCTGCCTTTTAGTTTAGCAGTTAGCTGTAAGTGTTAGTCATTTGTAATCCGATCTTCAAACAAGGCATTTCCTTTAATATCCTAGGAACCCATAATTGAAAAAGATAATCCTTTCCTTAACATATCGTTTGGAAATGGGAATTAGTAGTGTGAGCTAGCTAAGCTATTCAACTAGTCATCTAAATTCACAAGCAAACAAATGGCTTTGAGTAGCAAATTTTGTTTAGACCATATCCTAACTTCATTTTATCCCTAAACTTAGATTATTTGACTAGTGAAAAGTGTTGTTGAATAGACTTTTTGACCTATTTTATTTGCTTTAGTTTTTTCCATACCAGAAAATCACTGCCTATTCATCTTTCTGGATAGACTATAGAAATACAACTCCTTTTTATGTTTCCTAAATCAATTGATTTGCAATAAAGGACTTCACATTCTAGGCAAAAGTGTTGGATTGAATGGATACTTTTGCTCAAGGAAGAATCCTAGTGGGACATGGTTGATCAACTCTATGAGTATAATTGTTCCTTGCATTCCAAATGCACAAGAGGGTCACCAAGATAAATTTAGATAGGAAAATCACTAATTCTTGATATACCTCTTCTTATCTTAACCGAGTGAAAAGCCAGCAAATGATATGCATCCACCCTTTAGTACTAATAGGGAAGCAAACTAGATGGCTCAAGCAAAATCGCATTCTTAAAAAATGTAGTTAACTGCTTCAGACATGAAATTATAGTAGGGGTAATCTTGATTAGCTTAGAAGTGGTGGTCTCAAAGAATGTTAGAGGTAGGAATGGCTTTGCGCATGAGTTTTCAAGAAAAAAGGATAATCTTTAATTGAAGTTTAATGTTCCAGAATTTCTTCCAAGGGGGAAATTCACAATTAGAAGTAATGCCCATCTTTTCTCATAAGCAGTTGAATTCTTCCTTTGTTGAGTATTCTTCATCTTTACTTTCTTCCCATATTAGGTCATCCTCCTTGTTAAACTAAGTGATCCAAATTAGACATTGAGTAAATTGTATAAAACAGGGCAAACCAAACCAACCCAACCCAACCCACTTTAGGACCAATCGATGGTGGGTTAACCTAAGTGAAGCTGAGTTGTTTTGTTTTTACAATTCTACCTTAGGTTAAAAGTTAAGTTTTCACTACTAATTTCAGGGACGAACCTATATTCAATGCTCTAAGGGATTCTTCCACACACACAAAGGAAAAAAAAGTTGGTTGCTTGAAGAATTAGAAGGTCATGTAAGAAAGGGCAACGATAGATTGAAGGTCATGGAAGCAATCATAGATTGAAGTTAAATGTATATATCTTTTGCCCTATCTTTGATATTTTTTCTGATTCCATCCTTGATTGGTTCTATTGGAAACTTATAACCTAGTTATTTGAATGGAAGGGATGAGAGTATTCAATTTAGAATTGTTGTTTATCTTATTTGGCCATTATTTGGTCGGTTGGTCTTTGATCATGTTTCTTTGTATTTTGAAATATGTCAATTTTGTGTTAATTTGTATCCATTTTAGTCTTCTTATATTAACAATTAATAGTACTTAATTTTTTAAAAAACTAAATTAACCAACCAATGGATAAGTGGGTCATTAGGAGTAAATCAATTAATCTCAACCCTAAGAGATATCCCACCCCTTGGGGGAAAAACCTTCATCCAAAAGAAAGGCTTCACTTATAAATCTCATGCGTCAAATCGTTGTAAATTATGCCAATGGTTGAATATATTTGTTATTCCTTCCAGTTTCATATATAAAAAATAAATAATTAACTTACAAGAATTAAAAAAATTAGTTAAAAGTAATTAATTTTCTTAATTTTGTTTAAAATAAAAATTATTTTTTAAGAATATCCCTATTTAATGTATGAACTTTCTCTTTAAAATTAATGACAGTTACTATTCATAATTTGAAGGACTTATTAATGAATAGTATAATTAAAATACTATAATTAATGTATCATATATTAGTGGTTTATTTCTTATATTTTAGACTAAATTAAATCTCAAAAAAAATTTTATATATAAGATCGCAAGAACAAAAATAATGTAATAAATTATATAAAATTGTGTGGCGTCTTTCTTGATATTGTGCCAATCATATCTTTGAGGGTGCCGACATTGCGAGGCACAGACAGCCATAGCAATAAAGAATGAGCAGAATAAATAAACGTGATAATTTATTTCACTTTCATTGCACGTGTGTCCTTTGACTATATGCTCTCATGCGTGTTACATGCAAATGTTTCCTAACACTGGGCATTCATATCACCCACTAAGCCAATCATCCATCCATCGGAAATGAAAATGAAAATTACAGTTTATCTCCCCAATACCATCACACTTAAGTTAAACCACACAGGTTCCATCGTATTTCAATTCTTATTACAGTTTATGTTGAAAAAGTTAGGTTCCTGTCCAAATGAGTTTCTCTATGATCAAATCGGGAACTAACCTAGATATTATTGTTTCACTGTAATACTAAAAAGAATAAGTCGGACACTTTAGTTTTACTATATTGAAAATAAAATTTAAAGTGTACTGTCTCTTCTTTTAAATGATGTTTAAATTACATAATCATGTCTTCTGTTTTAAAAAATTATGTTCTTATTCAATAAAATCAAAAAGTGTGCTATCCTAACTTTTTTAACAAAGAATACATTATATTTACATTTATTTTGATTGAAATATTCTCATATTTATTACTGTTATAATATAATAAGTATTGAATATATATTTTATTAATATAAAACTAGATAGTCACTTTTTTAAATTTAGAATATATACTCAATTTATGATTTTTAGCATAAAATAAATAATATTAAATTAACAAGTTTAAGAAATATATTTTAATTCTAATAAGTTATATTTTTTAAAAAAAATTAATATTATCATTGATGGCATTTTAGTTATATTTTGATTTTAAAAAAATTTTGTGTATATTTTAAAAATAAAATAAATGACTATAATATGAATATCTCTCAAAAGAAGAGGCGGGCGATTTATCCTAAAATTTAATAATAAAATATATTAGTATTTGTATGACATATATTTGAAAAAATAATGTGCAAACAACATTACTTAAATTTAATTGAAAAAAATTAGAAAACTCAAAGTGATAGACCAACCCAATGGGGAAAAAATTATATATCTAGACAACAACCTAATAAATGGTCATATCTTTTTTTTTTTAACTAAAAAAAGAGTTTGCGTTGTGCCATGTGTATATTGTATAATAACAAGTCAACTAAATGATTTTTCCAATAAACTAATGACAACAACATAAATTAGCCTTGCCAATCACCATGTCTCTATCAATTGGGGTTGATGCTTGATAATATCAGAGCCCTCCTAAATTTATGCGAAATAGATTATTAATAGGGCTCTTGTCAGGTCCCTCTGGTGGACACCCATCAAACAACAAACACCTCTACTTTAATGACGAACAATTTAGAAACACTTCATCAATAAATCACACTTAATCAATAGACATATATCACTTTCATGTTTTAATTTCTTCCAAATAGTTTACAAGTGGAGCCAAGCCAAAAGGAAGCAAACAAGATTCACAGACGATGACAAAGAGACTTTTTCCATTTTAAATTATGACAATGAAAGTATTTAGAATTATTTACATTAAATTATATTATATTTGTGATGATGATGATGATGTTAAACTACCATTCAGATATCACCAAAATAAAGAGTTTCAAACCTAAACTGCCTTATATGTTAATTATTGAGCAATGCATATGTTCATCCAACCAAACAAATTCTAGATTAGCTCTAGGGTGACTAGAACTTCCACTATAGGACAAAATTATTTGCCTTTTGAAATAACTGGAGGAAAAGTCACTAAAAGCTGCACAGTTACAACCATGTGATGAAATTAATTTAGTGATTGAATATATTATTTAATTAACGCAGACATTTTTTTAATGAAGAACCTTAATAAATAGTTGACATTATTGACCTTGAACCATGATTAGTGTTTATAAATGTCAATACGCTGTTGTTCCGACAGGTACACTTCTCTTTTCAGTGCCTGTTAAACATATCTAACTAATTAAACACGAAGATTTTAACTAATTTAATCCTTTAATATATATATATATATATAGAGAGAGAGAGAGAGAGAGAGAGAGAGAGAGGATCTATCTGGTCTAGTTCATGATTAAAGTCCTCCGTTCATATTGTAAATTTTTGCATGCTTATCCTCGGGATTGCGATGCTTCGCTGTATTCATTGAGTGCAATAATGTAGAGGATCATTGGCATTTTTATAACTACGAAAATTCGATGCTTCTAAATGTACCGTCCAGTAAATTAAAAACTCAAATATTTCTAAAACAGTGTCTCAAAATAAAATAAAAATAAAATATGATGTATCATAACACATCGTTAAGAAATACGATATATTTTTGGAGGCCCCAGAAATGAAATTTTTTTTTTTTTTCATAGCGAAATGGTTTAATTAAGTAGAAAGTCCCCGCTTGCAGTTTAGTGATGACTGATGAGAGGTGTTTTGCTTGTTGGAAATTTATTTTTAAATTCAATTCTTGGCTATCATATACTCAAAAAGGGATATAATATAACCAAAGTAATTATATTTTCCTTACCCATGCTATGATCAATATATCAATAATGAACTTCATTATATGATTTCTTTAGTAGTACCTTGAACCTGAAAAGAGTATAAAGTTCGTTGCCATATTAAATTACCAGAAGATTAAATATAACCATACAATATATATAGCTATAAATTACAATCATGGGTTGGAGTTGACGAGTTGTGGGGACAGAAACCAAGATATTTTATTAATATACCAAATCTAGGCATCTAAATTCTTCCATATACAAACCAAACGGAAAGAAAAAAACCGCTACCGCACTTTAAATCTAAACATGATCTGTGCATCTTTTGTGAATTAATGTGCATTTTATGTCCAAACAAATCCCTATGTGATTACAAGATGTACACTTGGCTAAAACACCAGTAAGGGGCGTTTTGTTTGACATGAGATTTAAATTTTAAAAGCAATCACCTCGGTGATTTTAAAGACTCAACTTGAGATTTTCCCTGAGGTCCCATCAACCTAATGAAGAGTCTGTATTCATCGAAAGTCATCGCCTGGTAGAGGGCAGGCCGGTCCGGCGTCACCAGTTCCTTCGCCGGCTCTATGGGTATGTCACTCTTGGGGTTGTAGAAGAAAGCAAGCGAAACCCTCTCTTTATCTGAGTTTACAATCACTCTGTGCTCCACGCTCTTGTATATTGCATTGCTTAGAACCTAAAAAATTTCCAAACACGAATTCAAGCAAATTATTTTTGTCGCTTTCTTTCCATTCTGTTAAGCTACTTATTAAATAGGGCTTCAATTAATGATTTGTGCCGTTTAGCATTTTACAAAAGCACGTAGCTTATTCTATGTATATAGAGTATTCCGATGGTAATATATACCATGGATCGACGACAAAACTTATCCCAGTCTCGACATATTTTAAAGAGACATGCAAAATGGAGCCTATATAAATAGGACCTATTAGAAAATGTCAAGCCTACAACGTTATCCTTGACCCTATATATGAAAAAAAATGCATATCCACTTTTTTATGTGGGCAGATTTTTCAATAGTGAAAAGAACATTTGTTTTAAATATTCTAATAATATATCCACATGCCTTCGATGAAGACTAGTAATTAAACTCAATACAGAAAATTCGTATTCTTAACTTATCAATAGCAGTTATCCTCAAGTTGCGTTAGATAAGCTGAAAACGTCCATTAACCACTGGGGAACATTACAACTAGTATTTAGCGCATAGGCCAAATTGATCCAAAATTTTGACAAGGAACTAGTTGATCCAAACGTTGACACCTCGACATTATGTGTCCCCTCCATGTGAGTGAGTGACTCACTTACTATGAATCCAGACCAAACATTCAATTCAAAATGGATAAAAAAGAGAGGTGAATGAGTGCTTTGGCGAGGTCGAGCTTTTTCTTATTGTTGGATTTTTTTTTAAGTAATAATTTTATTACTATATATACACGGATATTAAGATAATCCAAGTGAAAAAGAAATCCAGATCTTTTGCTTTGCATAAAAAAACCCAAGAGAAAGATACAGAAAGAAAGGTTATAACTTGGCACCTGTATTTGGTCACCGATATTGACAATAAAGGCATGGGGTGCAGGCTTGACGGTAATCCAGGTGTCGAACTTGCGAACTTGAAGACCGGGAACCTGGGCATCCGGTAGCAGGAGAGTCATGCCTCCGGGGTCAGAGTGGGAGGAGAGACCCAGGGTGAGCTCCGGCTTTGGACATTTGGGGTAGAAATTGACCCTTAGACACGCCCCTATGTTCTCTCCCCCAAAAGCATTCTGCAGAAAATCCTCCTCCAACCCAAGGTTCACTGACAGAACCTTCATCAACCTCCCACACAGCTTCACCACTTCCCTCCCATACTCATCGAACACTTCCCTGCTCCCACCACCATCCAAAATGTCACCCCTTTTATACACAAAAACACAGTACTTGTAATTATTATTAAATTTACCTGCAAGAAGGAGGCAGAGCAGGCCATTTGTTATAGTCTTTGAGCGACAAGGGAAGGTAGTGAAGGAAATAGTAGTCGCTCCAGTCAAGAGTAGCGCCCTTTTCAACTCCGAGCCTGCTTCCGTAGCCCTCGTAAGTCTTGGGGGAGTTAGCGTATTGCTGCTTGATGTCCAAAGGCAGGTGAAAGAACTCACGCCAGGTCTCTCTAGCCTTGTCCATGAGGTCAGGGCTAACCCCGTGGTTCACGATTTGGAAGAACCCCCAGTCGCGGCAAGCCTCGGAGATTTGGGCGAGTACGGTGGCTCGAGCATCAGGGTCGGCACCGTAGAGAGCTTGAAGGTCGATGATGGGGATGTTGGAAACATCCTGGGGAGGGGAAAAGGAAGGCCTATCAGAAGGAGGCTTGATATACCTATCGGGGATTGAATCTGAACACCTCTCGGACAAGGACTGAACGCGAACGATTGGCTCGGGCCAATCTTGTGGGTTATTTTGCAACATTGTTTTTGCTTTTTGCTGGTACTATGGATTAATTACTTAGTATATGTACTATACTAGGCTTGCGAGGTCGATAGATTTCATGTGTCACAAAATGCGATGAAGCAACTTGGTTTGAAGTCTAACATATATTCACCGTGTGTGAGGGGGGATGAGAAGAAGTGGATGTTAATGGTGGGGTGGTGGGATGAAATGGACGTGAAATAAAACGTGTAATTTATGGTATTTTAAAACATGGCGCAAATGACAGGCAACTTCCATTGAGAGAGATGAGACAACGGAGTAGGGTGGGTTTCATTTTTTTCTGCAAAAGGCCGGAGTTTCATTTTATTAAGTTGACTATATACCCTAATTTCTTTTGTATGTATATGCACTATTCATATGTTATTTTATTCATAGAAATGAGCATATGATAAAGAAGGGTGTTCGTTGAAACTTGTAAATAAAAATATTATTAAAAAAATAAACTGGGAGAGATAGATACGTAAATGGATAATTAATAAGACAAAGAATACAATTTATAGAGTAGAGATGTGGAAAGAAGCAAGCAAGGATAAAAGGTGATGGAGATGGAGATGGAGTCGGAATGGTCCCGTGCCTATAGATTCCGGCTCCGTGCGCACCCTGACTTTAGTTGGCGTGTGGTACCACAGTCACAGGAATTTCTGAGCACCATTATCATTCGGATTAGGGACCACCAAACCTTATGCTTGTGGGAGCAGTGAAAAAAAGAGGGTAAATTACATATTCTTTTTCTTAGGATCTTTAGATTATATAGTTTTTTTATATACTTTTAAAAAGTTATATTCTTTTTTTCTAAAATTAAAAGATATACTATGGGTTACAATTATTTTTATTTTAACTCAAATATATATATATTTATATAATATGACAAGTATCAGATATATATTTAACTAATATACAAATAATTAATTTTTTAAATTTAAAATAAATTAGATTTATAGCATTTAACATAAAATAAATAACACTAAAATAAAATTATTGAAAACATATTATTTAATAAATTATATTTATTATTCTTGTGGCCGTATTTTGGTTATATTTTTAGTTTAAAAGAGTTTGTGTATATTTTTATAATAGAAAAATAAATTATATAATTTAAACATCTCTTAAAAAAAATTTACTCAGAAAGCTAAGACTCTCCAGCCACATATTTGAGTTTTTAATAATGTGTGGTGATAAGTCTTTTAATTTTTCAAGTCCTTAAAAATTTTTCATTTTTATATTATTTAAGATATATGCAATATGCCAATTTTAAGTTTTTACATTTGTTATATTAAAATATCTTATAATTGAATTTTAAAAGCTTAAAAAATTAAAATTTTCTTATACCCAACAGCACGTTTGACTTTATACATTGCTTGTACAAACTACAGTAAGAGTAAAAAAAGAAAATTTTACGGAGTTGTTGGTGTGTGGAAGGTCAAAGTTAAAAGGTTGTCGTCATTGGAGAAAAACATGTATCTACTCGGAAAATTAAAGACGAACTCATCGAGAAATAGTACTAGCGTTGAACTGTATTGGAAAATAAAGTTTCTAATTTTTTTTCAAAACATATAATAGGGATATAGTTAAAAATTTGTCCCATCATTCATAGATAAAATTTGTATAGTGTTCAACCTGGGATATTTCTTCACATCAAAATTTACCAGTAATTACGAAGAGGGAAGAATATATATCAAATTGCGTTAAAAGAATCCCAAACTCTCAATGCCCATTATATTGAATTTCACAAAATTCAAGGGGCTTTATCTACTGAAAAAAGTGAGTAGATAATATGTGGTATAAGTTAGAATTGTATTTTTGTCAATCTTTAAAAATGAAATTACAAATACTTTAATTTTAACATAGATGATTTATTTTTTAATCAAGTTGAAAATTCATTTATTTATTTTTTCACCAAAAAAAGTACTTAATTAAAGTACATGTAAATGTATTAAGATACCACTTAGTTATAAATATTTAAAAAATAATTTTAGATTTCCACTCCTTTTGGATGTTTATTTATTTATTTGTTCTCTTAAACATATAAAAAGGACCTCCACTACAATATGAACCACACAAAAGAAGATCATGGAACTCAGTCCGTACAACGATGAACATATTTTATGAACAGATATCAATATTATTTGCAAAGAGAATTGATTCAATAAAAGGATCGTCCTCTTTTTTGAATGAATTATGCGTACGTTACGCTTCCAATTAACATATGATTATGGATTTAATATTAAATAATCGCAATCTCACACTCCAATTAATCTCCATTATAATTGAACGACCACTATGAATTGAATGGTAGGAGTAAAAACAATATTATATTGTTGGTGCTCCATTATGATAACCTATTTGCAGAATTAATTAGATGGGGTCCCAACTGAATTTTCAGTCAAAAACCCGTGTCCAAAGCGAAGATAACTACTCAATCTTAACATCATCTTTTGTATACATTAGAAGAAAAAGTAAGTCACTTTTTTCTTTAGGTATATTATCGTCAAAATTGTTCTCAATTTTTTCGTCCAACTTTACTTGATACTAATTACATTCATTTCCATATCAAAGAAACAAATTAAATATAGCAACTTGGCAACTTGGACAATTTGTTTTCTTTTAATTTAACCAAGGCCTGGTTGATTTCTGACCTGTTATTTTCATTCGTGGAAGTCTTCATTTCTTTCTTCTTTTTCAAACTTATTATATTTTTGTGCTCGAGGAAATGAGATTGAGAGACATTAGCCCCCCCCCCCCCCCCCGACTCCATAGTTTTGGATTTTTAATTAAATTTCATTATGGCTTAATTTTAAATGTTATATATAAAATTCTTTAGACATTTCAATTAAAATTTTTGAAATTGATAAAATCCAGGTAACCTATCGTCAATTCTTAATTAATTCTAACCCTTCGCATCTCTAGAAATCGTTCCTTTAATTGTTTTTCTTATTTAACACACTGATATAAGGATGTTCTTGGTGTGTAGCAGGTGTTGTCTTATTTTGGCATGCCATTTTCTTCTCCAATTCTTATTTTGAAAAAACAAGGGTAATTAAGAAAATTCAAAGAGCCTTTCTATGTAGTTAAAAAAAAAAAAATCAAAGAGTTAGGAATAAAAGAATATTTGGCAAAAACTCAAAGATTTTTTCCTTGATGAAAATATAAATTTTTGGTCTTGGATGGGTTAGAAGAAGAAAACCATGTGGTATAATGCTGAGTTGAATATGAATCATTACGTTAGTGTGCTTACTCAATTCATTAAGTGACACGTGATATTATGTTCAAAATTCTTATTAATAGAATTAACGGTGTTAGGAAAAAAATAATATTAAACTCTTTTGAAAATCTTAAAAATTATATTAAATCAAAATAAATTCTTAAAAGTTAAAAAAGTAAAAGTAAAGATTTGTCAAAATATATAACGATATACAACAATGTTTTTAAAATTGAATTGGTCATTAAATCAGTGAAAGTACTGGTTCACAGTTCATTGGTTCAACCATGGTCGAACTGGTAATAATTAATTATATATTTTTTTAAATGTTATATGTTAAAATTTTAATATAAAAAATAAATTTTAATAAATTTTAAATATTTGATTACTAATTTAATATTTCTTAAGATATTACAAAAATTATTTTAAAATTTTTAAATTATATTAAGATCCTACTTATTATTAAAAAATAAAAAAAACTAAAACTAAATAGTAATTTTAGTTAAATATATTTATATTTAAAAGAAATATTATTAGGAAATTGAATATAAACATAACAGCAATGTTTTTAAAACCAGACCGGTCATTGAACCGGTGGAGGTACTGGTTCACGGTTCATTGATCGAACCGTGGTTGAACCGGTGATAATTAAATATATTATTTAAAAAAATTTTATGTATTAAAATTTTAATATAACAAATAAATATTAGTAAATTTTAAATATTTGATTACTAATTTAACATTTCTTAAGATATTACAAAAATTAATGTTTAGTTTAAAATAAAAATGATCTATGATTAAAAATTAAGAATATTTAATATTAAATTTTTAAAATTTCTAAATTATATTAAGATTCTACTTATTATTAAAAAATAAAATAATAAATAATAATTTTAGCTAAGTATCTTGATATTTGAGAGCAATATTATTAGGAAATTGAACATGATAAAAAGTAAATATAAAAAATAATTAATTATACACATTTTATTTCTCTTTTATTCTCTTTTTTTTAAAAAAAAATCATATTTCAACCCCCTCATCTTTTTATTACCTTCTATTTTTAATTTGTCAAAATTATTTAAAATGAATTATTCTGTTATATAAAAAAATTAAAAAAAAAAAAGAAAAATTGCTTTAAACCGGTTTGACCAGTTTTTTTGTCTGGTTTTTTATCGGTTTTTATCGGTTTTTTACCGATTCTTGATCGATTTTTTGCTTGACCTGTTTTCCAATTATCGAAAAGTCCGATTTTCCAAACATGGCATAACAGAGATCAAGTATAAAAAATAACAAAGTATATATATTTTACTTCTTTTATATTCTTTATTTTTTTTAATATATACATATATATATTTTAATTTCTTTCTTTTTTATTATCTTTTATTTTTAATTTGTTAAATTTATTTGAAATAAATTATTTTATTATATAAAAAAAATTAAACAAAAAAAAATGAGTACAGACCAATTCAAACTAATTTTAACCAATTTGATTTTGATTGGTTATTAATTAATTTAATCAATTTTTAACTAATTTTTTAATTAATTAATTTTTTAATACAATTGAATTAAACTAGAGATCGATTTTTGATCGAATCAATCGAGTTTTTAAATCTGATATATAATCAAATGATGAGTTGGAGGCGATGAAAGATATAGGCATGGATTTAATCATGGATGTGAAAACCGGACCGGACCGGCCGGTTCGACCGGTTCGACCGGGAACCGGCCCCTGGTCCGGTCCAGTTGGTTTAGAAAAACCGGCCGGCTACAGAACCGGTCAAACCGGTCAAGAACCGGTTAAAACCGGCCAAAACCGGTCAAAACCGTACCGGTCAAAACCGGTTTGAACCGGTCTGAACATATTTTTTTTTTTTTAATTTTTTCTTATATAACAAAATAATTTATCCCAAATAATTTTAACAAATTAAAAATAAAAGGCAATAAAAAAAGAAGAGAGAGTTAAAATATATATATATATATATTTAAAAAATAAAAAATATAAAAGAAATAAACTATAAATACTTTATTATTTTTTATACTTAGTCTCTATTATGTTTATATTCAATTTTTTAATAACATTTTTTTTAAAATGTATTTAGCTAAAATTGCTATTTAATTTTTGTTTTTAAATTTTTTTAATAATAAGTAGAATTTTAATATAATTTAAAAACTCTAAATAATTTTTGTAATATCTTAAGAAATATTAAATTAATAATTAAATAATTAAAATTTATTTTTATATTAAAATTTTAATATATAAAATTTTAAAAAATATAATTAATTATCACCGATTCGACCATGGTTCGACCAATGAACCGTGAACCAGTACTTTCACCGGTTCAATGACCGGTCCGGTTTTTAAAACATTGGATTTAATACTTTAGGTTGTCGTACTACATTTTAGCTGGATTCTGGAAAGTCCTTATGGTACATTTTAGTACTTTGTTAATGTCGTCCTAGATTTCCTTAATACCGAGATTGTCCTCCACCGCCACACCTGCCTGCCTGCCAACAATTTGTATAGCATAAGATTATAATAGCGGATCAATCTTAGGTTGATGCGTTCATGTAATTAATTAATATAAATATGCCAGTCCATGTTTCTCTGACACTGGCAGGTTTTTCTTTTAATGAATCAAACAAGCATGGTCAATCAATATTATTTTCTCAACTTAATTTCACCTCTAAATTTGAAGTTAATAATAATAACAATAATAATAAAGATAATTTTATATAAAATTAATTAAATTATATTTAATATTTTTTTTAAACATTATACTCGTCTCCTTTTAATTTATCTTTTGTAAATGAAATTAAATTTTTACATAATATATGTTTTAAAAAATAAAATTAATTTACTATCTTTATTATTATATCAACTGTCTTTTAAAAAAGAGTTATTTTATGTCTCAATTCTTATTTCTCTTACTATTTGGAGGAGAACAAGAGTTGGAAACTGTTGCTGATACCTTGCAGGCTGAGGAGAAAAAGGAAGAATTTGCCTAAAGAAGAACTTGCGTCTGATTAACTAGTTAGTGAGACAATAACTTAGCAGGACAATGATCAGTGACTGGTCTTGGAAGAAGATAAGCCACACTGAGACTAACACATGGCTTAGACTCCTACAGGAGGCAGCAACATGGAGGCGAGTCACGATTTGTGGTCAAGATGGATAATATGGCTGCGAGTGACTTCTTCACCGACCCAAAGGAAACTCACACCAACACCATGACAATGGCAAGCAAGACAAAAACTTGCCAAGTTGGAATGATATGGTGAATCCATTACTACAAGATTCATTTGGTTATAAAAAAAGTATATCAATATTATTTGTGATAGTAAATCAATATTAAAAAATATTTGAATAACTCAATTAAGTAAAATACTCTTTTTTCCTTTTACTTCAATAATATAACAATTATTAAATCATAATATATATTACTACAAACCAATTTGATTCTTTAAAGATTATCTCAATAGTATCATTTGTGTAGTAAATTGATGTTTGAGTAAGACAATTAAGTTAAAAACTAGATTTAAATGTAGTTCATTATATCTATATTATTAAGCTTCTCAATCAAAATATAATAATTATATAGTTTTTTAATAATAATATAGCAAGTGTATAATTTTATTAAAAAATTACCCAATTATATATAAAAGTTATACATTTGTCATATTATTATTAAATATTTATATATTTTTCATATTTTAATTAGAACATCTGATGATAAGAATATGAAAAATTACACATAATTTTTTATTTTATCCTTAAATTAATTATTCTCTCTTCCTTTTACCTACATAATATAAGAAGTATTAAACTAAATATGCACTGTCACAAAATTCATTTTCATATTAATTTACTACTCAAATGATATTGAAATAATTTTTAATGACTCAAATAGATTTTGTGATAACACATATTGTGATTCAATACTTGTTATAAGTACTTTATTTAAGTGGAACACTCAAAAAAAAAAAAATCAGGTATTAATTTACTATCACAGATAATATTAATGCAATCTTTAAAGGATCCAATAGGTTTTGTGGTCATACATGTTTTGGTTTAATACTTCTTATATTATGCAAGTAAGAGAAGAGAATATTTAATTTAATTGTTTTCCTCATATTTTCTTTTTTCTTTTTATTTTAATTACTAACCACGTGATATAGATAATCTTTAAAGACTAAATAGGTTTTGTAGTAATACATATTTTGATTTAATACTTGTATTATTACATAAATAAGAGAAGGCAAGAGTATTTAATTTATTTGCTCACTTAAATTTTGTTGTATTAGTTTATTTATTTAAATAATAATAAAATAATCTTTCAAGAATCATATCTGATATTAAAAATATATTAAATAAAAAATAAAAAATTGGCACATCAT
Organism: Erythrophleum fordii; assembly: GCA_032878935.1. Taxonomy (NCBI): domain Eukaryota; kingdom Viridiplantae; phylum Streptophyta; class Magnoliopsida; order Fabales; family Fabaceae; genus Erythrophleum; species Erythrophleum fordii. Next base: position 19,481,273 of record JAVQMF010000050.1, read on the forward strand.
CAGTTCATTATGAATTGAGACACCAAAAAATATATAAAAAATAAAATAAAAAGGGTATCTCTCCTGGACCGCTCAAAAAATATATAAAAAATCATTGTTTTAATAACGCCAATGTCAGAAAACCTAAACATATGGCTATAAATAGAAATTTGGAGGTGAGTGGCGGAGGTTTATGGCAGAGTGGCACTGACTATATAGACAACTCCATCAATTTGAAAGGGTCAAAACAACTTGTGTCTGAAACGTCAGCTACGTAAATGTCGGCCAATTTCGTTGTTTTGTTTCATTTTTAAAATCCATGAATTTCAGCACATTTTTTTCGCTTCAATTCTTTATTATAAAATTGGAGTGTTTAATTCATACATTTGTTGGATTTTTCTCAAACTGACGTCCGTATTCACGCTCGTCTTGCTAGCTACCGTACGTTAATGCCTTGTCAGAAACTTCAGTTTTTATTTTATATATATTTTTTTAATATGCTAGCCCGTAACCAGGCCGATACATTCGTGTCATCCTTTTAGGCAAGGAAGGTGCTTACTCATCAAATATTAACATTATTCGTGTCATCCTTTTAGGATTACGTGCGAAAAATTTTTTGAATATATATTATGTATATATATATATATATATTTAACGATTAAAATTTATTATATATATATAAAAAACAGTAAATATATATATATATATTAAAATAAATTTTTATTATTGAATGTATATATATTTGTTGCATGCAAAATTTTCACATATAGGTAACTTTTGCTTACTTTTCAAAATTATGAACATAATTAAAAATATATATATAATTTTTATCTCGTTTTAATTATTTTATTTTTGTATATACAATTCAATTTTTTTAAAATTTTTACTCTATACATATTAATTTCTTTATCCATAAAAAAAGGGTGAAAAAAATAAATATGCATACTCTAAAGACTAATGAGTAGTGACTAAAAAATATTTAAAAATTAAAAACATAAAATCCAAGAAATCAAATAGTTAGGGCATATTTAAAAGTATAATTTTTTAAGAATCTTTTTAGCTATTAAAGCGATGATATTCAAATCAACTTATTCATGTCTTAATTAATCTATATTTATGATTCGAGGCTAGTCATTGATGTTGTAAAGAAATTTTTTTACTATAAGATTAAAAAATTTTGAACACGTGTAATGATACATTTAATTACACATAAGATAGTCACCTCCTGATTATACCAAAATTCTTACCCTTGAAGTTCATTAAGGTTTATGAACAATGAATTAATTTTCATAAAAGGGATGCTATAATCCTTAATTTTCATTTTCCTCCAATTAATGTATAATTGGAATGGGCTGGGTTGGAAATTTTCATCACTAATTCATTTATGTTTGTCAAAACCCAGTCTCATCTGGCTTTGGGGCCGGAATCATGAACCCATCTAGCAGGCCCAATGGCACTCACCGTATCCTACTATCAACTATATTATACTGGCCAAAAAGCTTAAATCAAAGGAAAGAGTACTTCTTACTTATGTGAATTTAGGGATTATTATAAAATTGGGACATAAATTTTAAAATAGTAAATATTTTTTGAACTTTAGAATAAAATAAAAACTTTACACTCTAGTTTAAAAATAATTACAAGAGGTCAGGCAATTCTTTTATATATTTTGTTGGTATATTTTTTTTAAAGGAGATTAGCTGAATAGTTGAAATAACTTAATTTGAAATTAAACTTAGAAATTAATCTTCAGTTCTTGTTTTATGAGTTGATATAAGAGACAAGATATAACTCTTTTAGAAAATATTTTTTTTTTTTAGATTTTAAAGGTAGCTAAACCTAAAATTAGTGTTTTGAAAATGCATCAAAGTAATTGCTAAATTCAATAATAACAAATTATACAAATCCTGACAACAAAAATGATTACAAAAGAAGTTGCCTAACTTATCTTGCGCTAGAATACTAAAATCATAAAATGTGGTACGTCAGAAGTTATAATCCACAATTTCTAACATTATTGTTAGATTGTTTCTTTTAACACTCGGAAACTGCAAATGTCTAGGCATTGAAAGGGAGACGGAGGCAAGACTTACAATGATTTGACGAGGTGAATAATTTTAGTATTCTACAAAGTTTTATTATTTAATTGAGAATACTTTAAAAAAGTTGAAGGAAGTATCACTTATCAAGCAATGATTGAAGTAGAAATTTTACGAATAAAGTAATTAACATAAAATTTTAAATTCAAACTACTTTGAAAAAAAAAAGTTAAATGATTTATTAAATTCCTCAATTATCAATGTTTTTTTTTTTTTTAGAATTAGTGTTGTCTTTAATTTTATCTCTATATTATGATAAGATAATGTAAGTACGGGTAAAATATTTAAGATTAAAGTAGAATTTAAGATAATGTAAGGTTGGGGTGAAAATATGGATAACGTTAAGAGTTTGATTCCTCTAATATACTCTAAAAAAGTTTGAGATGATAGTAAATTAGTAATCATTGATGGATTTTAAATAGAGAAATGTCCATTAAATTCATATTCCCCCACAAGGAAAAAAGTTAGACTTCCCATATAGGCATGTTGCCAAATGTGCAAGCTTTGACTTCGGAGTTCAACTGTAACTTGTGATGAAGTAATCTATTAATTAAATTATGATCATATCACTATGCTAATACCATAACAACTAAAAGTTTAAGCTGCTCCCAATAAAGTAAACATCATATGTTTATTAAAAAAATAAATTTTGAAAAGACTGATATTAATTGAATATAAAAAATAACATGGCAGAAAGTTCTGTGAAGCAATCACAATCCATTGGTGCCAACCATATCAAATATATCAATTGCAGCTAAGAAGGAACATTAACCCGAGAAAAATCTTGTCATATAAAACAATCAACAATAGCTTCTCATTTTTTGATGGCCAAAGAGAAAAAAAACTTCTCATATTTTATATGCTCTTCTGAGAATCTGAGTCTTGTTGTATAATTTGTTATGTAAGCAATTTAATGAAATTCATTTTATATTGCATGTTCATATTGTTTTCTATTACCAACAAATAATAATCATTAACAGATACTAAGAATTCATTATATAGATGTATCTTAAGCTTAATGTCCATATTGAAAAAAACTAAGGATGCTATCAAATCATAATCATTTAAAAAAAAAAGCTGTTCAAATGTAGACTCTTGGTTGATTGATTTATCAAGTAAACAAGACAATGGTAGTGGAAAATTTTGACTTGAATTCTCCATATATATTGTAGTGGCTACGCACAAAAAAATTTATATATTGGATATGATACTTAGGATGTTGAACTTTCATATTTCAATTTGTTGGCAACAATTTTACAACCTTTTGATATGGTTCAAAATTTGTGGGATTTTAAGATTATGGTTTTCAACATTCTATTCTCTCCACTTGAACGTTGCAAAATAATCAACATTTTGATGGGAAATGCCATTAATTTGTTATCTATAAATATAGGGTCCATAAACTCTTTTTCACACTATCTCAGAGCATAGACCCTATCACTAAGTAAAATATTAGAACTTGGAAGCTTCAATGTCGGTAGAAAGCAACCATACACAAATTCCACAAATTTTTAAAAATTGCAATGGCTAGAGGTCAATTTTTATTCTGCATTTCTCATTTTTGGATATAATATATCTATTTTGTATCTATATTTAACTTTCAATTTGTATTAAGGCCTCTATGACCTCTACCTTGTGGTTTCATAAATACTTGAAAATTTGATGTCATTGTGATATTTTAGGATGCTTTGTTTAGCCTCATTTTTATGTTTTAAAGTCTTAAATTATTTCCCCATGAAAATTTGGTCATGTTTGTCTTTGGAAGCATTGAAAATGGAGCTATAAAATGCAAGAAAATAGCATATCAACATCACGAGTCCAATCCTACTTAGGTTAACCTGGATAGAGGTAAGGGAGGATAGGAACAACACGCTGTTTTGTCCTTTAGGAAAAATGACATGTCATTTTGATCGCTAGGCACCTATTGTCATAACTACTAATTTTTGTAAATCCATAGATATTAAAAGAAAGATAATAAAGAGGGATTGGAAGCCTAATTAAAATGAATAAAAAAAGGCTAAAAGTGAGTAGAAAAGGTAAAATAAAAGAAAAAAAGGAGTTAGTTTAACTGTAAACCAAGAAAAATTAGAGATATAGAAAACATAAAAATTGACTTGAGAAATGTATATCCTTCATCATAATATTATAAAATAAAGTTAGAAGATTAACTAAATGGGGCTAGTTCAATTACATCCCTGACAGTATACAATTTGAGATTTCTAATGGTAAGATTTTAGTCAAGGCTGTTTTAGATTGTTTTAAGTCATTGTAACCCCTAAACAGATAATTTTTAATAAAGAAGAAAGTTTAAAATTTGGTACAAAGTAGTCAACTTTTTAAAAGATTAGAAAATAAGTTCAAATAGAGTAATTAAAGTATAAGGGCAAAATGGTCATTTGAAAAAATATAAACCTAGCTTTTAGTAGCACCTCCTCCTTCTTCTCCCTCATTTCATAACTGACTTTTAGTAGCAAATTTCAACTCTCATAGTGGTATGAATAAGGGAAAAGAGAAAAGGAAAAGCAAGCCAAAAAAAAAAAGTAAGGAAATATGCTAAAATTTACTATATTTTAATTATAAAAATTTCTCTACTCCTCATGTTTGTGGCTGTCACCTTAAGGGAAAGAGCTCATTTGAGAAAACTAATTATAACAAAATAATCTCCATCAAAAGAGTATCAAAACAAAGTATGATTCAAGTTAGGAAAATTTGCTATTTTTGGAACCTTACCTATTGTAGTTTGAGCCAAGACAGAGAAGGGGCAAGATATGTGTATTTATAAAAACTTGATGTAATCAAGGGTTTATAAGAGTGAGAAATAAAAATATGCGAAGAAATTAACTTAGAAAGTAAAATAATGCAAGTTAGTTTCATTTGAGGCTTAGGTTGGGCCATGAATGCTTCAAAACCCTAATAAAATTATTTTGTTCCTATAATACTATAATTGAATTAGAAATGAATCATGAATATCTTAAAGTTCTTAAATTCCATTTTAAATGAACAAAACATCAAAAATTGGACTCTTGGGGGAGCTTGTAACGAAAAGAAAAAAAAGGGGGTTTACTTATTATTTTGCTCATTTTCCCTTCCTTTTTAGTTTTTCCTTTTATTTTTATTTTTCTTCTTCTTATTTTATCTTCTTTTTCCCGTTGGTTATTCCCTTCTGTCTTTTTCCCATTGTTGCTTCCTCATTCTCCGTTGCGTTAGCTCTCTCCCCCTACTAGCGTGCGTGCGTCTTTTCCGGTGGAGCTGTCGCCTTTTCTCCCTCACCTACGAAGTTTTCCCCAGTGCTATACAGATCTTTTCGAGCTCTCACGCCATTGGTTCGAGCATTTCGTTCGTGAACAAGCTAGGAGAGTGCAACAGCTATGGTGAGCATTCCATTTCGGTTCTTCCTTCAGTTTGAATACCAAATCCATCAATTTTTGCTCTTCCCGTCCATTTTCAGCCTGTTCCAACAAAAAAGGGTGACACAGAAGTGTTGAAATCTTGCCCCTGCTTGGCTAACCGAACGTGGAAAGGGGAGAGATTAGGGATCTTAGAATGAGGCTTTCTAATATGATAATCACGCACAAACTTTCAATTCCTGATCCCTAGGAATGATTTTGAAACTCAAATCATGAATTTGAAATGTTATGAGAAGGGTTAGGTTAAGAAGCAATTTTGTGAGTAGTGGATGAATTATAAAATGAAAGAAAATGATAAGAAAATTATCATTGAAGTAGATAGATGTTAGGAATTGTTGTTTTGGGTCTACGTAATAATTTGGCAAGTTTGGTGCCAGCAGGAAACTCTAGGAACATGTACTGTAAAGGAGTTAAACTTTTGAGGAGAAGTAAGTACCGTCAGCTCTTGATATTACTGTGAGTAGAAGATAATTACAATAAACTTGTGTATCTATTCCATTATTATATATATATGTACATGTATTCAATTGAGAGTTCAAATTTTATCAAGCCTCGATAAGGTGGAAGGGAGGTGAAATTTGGGAATTTGTGAGGTGAGTGTTATGTTCTTGCTTGATTCTGTCATACATTCCTATTATCATGTGAGAATTTAATTACTTCTGATCGGTAAATTAGGAAGTGGGATACGTCAGAGGAATGATTAAGCATGCTTATTGAACCACAATCGATATAATTTGGGTTGTGGCATGAATTTGATGGCTTGAATTCTATATCCTTTTAAGATATATATATATATATATACACATATATATTGTGCAGTCCTACTCCTAAATATTAGTTATATATATGTATCTATATTTACGTGTGGCTCTTTCATTTTTCTTTTCTTTCTAAATATATTTTCTTCAGCATCATCCTAGCTTATTTGGATTAAATATTAAGCATTTAATTATTTATGCATCTAATCGTCTTTGTAAATGTTTAATTACCCAATTAGGTTTCATTTTTCATTAATTGTAATATTCTATTAGCTTATTAATTGAGTGCTCCTTTACTTTTCTATAAGCCTTATGTTTTCATGTATTAATAATCTCTTATTTCAATTACGATGACAAACGAGTATTGCTTATATCGTTTCTAGTTTACTGTGTGTGGATTTCGGGCTTGATATACTATCTAGTGCTTATTACAAGATCTGGGCAGAGAAAGAGCTACCCGTTAGGTGTAGCCACCCGTAAAAAGGGTAAAGAGCTGCCAACGAGGTGGAGCCGCCTCAGAGGATTAATTATAATGTGTAATGGGGTGGAAAAGAAGCTGCCCGTTAAGCGTAGCCACCCGTGAGAGGTAAGAAGCTGCCAACAAGGTGTAGCCACCACCAACAATAGTCAAAAAAATAAAAAGAGAGAAAGAGAAATTTGAATGACCTTTATGTTGAGATTTAACTATTGGAGAAGGTCCCCTATACAAGCTTCAGTATTGGCATTTCCCAGTTAACTTATGGTGTTCTTTTTAATTATTATAATTATTTATCTACTTACTAAGTTCAACTCACTCTTTTAAGTTTTAACCTTTCAGATAGTGCTGTTAGATCTGATCCGCCTCCTTCATCCCAGTAGGTGGAGGCATCGTATTGGTGAGCCCGTCTTCAGATCTTGAGGGTGTAGAATTTTTGTTATGATAAATTGTTTTCGGTTGATTGTAATATATTAGAATTATTGTTTTTCAACACGAATAGGACTCCTCTCCCCCGATGAATCTTAGGTTCTATACTATATTGATTGTTGGTGGGAAGCATGGAGCTCCCCCTTATTGTTTTTGCTGAATTTATAGCTATTGTAAAAATTTGGGGATGTTCGAATTTTAAGGAAAATTCTGTCGAAATTTTTGCAACAATTATGAATATCTATGTTATGAAAAGAATGCAGTATGATGAGTTAGATAATGAAGTAAGTTGGTATCACCTTGAAAAAGAGGTCTCATTAGTTGAGGTGTTACTAAGTAGGCTCATGGATTCGAGCATTTTCTTGCTTTCTGTGCCGGTCACCCCTTCCTGATTTGGGTCATGAATGAGCTCTTGGCCAAACTAAGGAAAACGTACATAGAGAAGTTTTTAATTTAGTCTAATGATTTAAGAGGCTTAAGTGAATGATATAAAGGCTAGATGAACCATTGATTTGAGAAAAAGAATGAAATTTGATGATATTAAAAGTATGGTTCCACAAAAACCCTATTGTGCCTAATGAATGGAATGGGTGATATAGCTAAGTTTTTGGATTTGTTTTAGCTATGAAAAGTAAATAAAAATAAGATAAATGAATAATGGAATTGCTACATGCAATGTAGCAAATGGGGCGAGATATTTTTAGACACATAAAGTAAACTAAATCATGCTTTAAGTCATAATATGCACATATATTGATACAATGAGATTGAATAGGTCATAATTAGTTATTTTGTATCTTAATTGATGTGTCTAAGACAAGCTAATATGATCATATCCTTGTATGTGTGTGTTTAGGACCAAGAAAGTAAAAAGAAAGAACAAGTGGAATAGTTGTTTGATTAAGATTTTTTATTTGTATTAGGTAACTTATTATTTTTTCCTTGCATGCATTTAGATGTACTTAAGTTGAGATGCATTATGTGTATTAGTTATTTTATGATTATTTGATTCTATGGTTGAGTTGGTAATACTAATATGAGTTTTTATATATGTATGAAATATGGCTTTGGCTCTTAGTAAGATTGGTAGGGAATTGAGTATAGTAGCTTTTCCCTTATACAGAGATAAGTCTAACTAATATGTTTCATGCCATAACTATACAAGTTTAAATATTTTATGCTAATTAAATGTTTTATGTTGAAATGGCTATACGTACTTGCATTCTATTCTTGAATTATCTATTATATGTATTAGAATAGTTGAGTATTATTATTCAGATTTTGTCCAGAATCTCACTTCTTATCTTCTACTAACCATGGCTAAGTAAAATGCAAAACAAAGAGGATGATGACACAAAAGCCTTGAAAGGTTGAATTTATCAAAAGATTTGTCTAGAATTTGATGTAATGTATTAGTAACTTATACAAAAATGTTAGATTGAATGTATAACCAATAGATATATATATATATATATATATATATACACGATATTGGAATATGAATTAATAAATGGAAATCCATTGAACTTACATGCATATTTTCAAGTGGAGTAATAATTTTTAGATGCAAAGCAATTTTCATATGGTGAACCATTCATAGTTAATGTATATATGAATTGAAATTTACTCATGAAAAAAAGTGGCACATTAGAGCTCAATCGAGGTATTTTAGAGTAATAACTTTGAGCATTTGAGCTATAAAATGTCTATTTACTCTTAACTACTTTAATGACTGAATTTGGGGCTGAAATTTGTTGACTACTTCGAGAATTTTCAGAGCTTTCTATATAGTTAAAATTTATAATTTTTTAAGCTCTATAAACTATTTGATGAATTTCTAAATTTGACCTAAAAAAGCTATCATGGCTAGTATTGTTCACTTTACGATAGTTCTAATTTTTGTATGATTTGAGAGAATTAGTGAATTCCATTTAAGTTGAAATTTTTATAATAGAAAGCTCATATCATAAGCTTTAAAATGACACCTAATTGCCTTGATTAGAATTGTTTAGCTCAAGTTATAAATTTTTGAAAATTATATTTTATTTATGTGATTATGGCTAAAATGAGCAAATTGTTTTATCATAAGCTTTAAAATGACATCTAATTTCCTTAATTAGAATTGTTTAGCTCAAGTTATAAATTTTTTAAATTTATATTTTATTTATGTGATTATGGCTAAAATGAGCAAATTGTTTTCTTTATATAAATGAGGTCTATATAAATGTTAAATTGGATGGAACTAGGTACTTGAATGTGAATTGTGAGTTGAAATTATGGAAAAAAAAAAACTATTTTTGGGTGTCATAAGTCCATTTGATATATTTAGTAATCGAATTTTTGCTACAAAAAGATTTGTAATGCATACTTTTACTCAAATGGACATCCAATTGTACAAAGTAAATAAGAAGTAATAAGATGTAGCACCTGCATTTTGTCCTTTAGGTAAATTAACATGTCATTTTGTTACCGTTACTGAAACATATCATTTCACTTAAACCATGTTGGACTAGGCCAGTTTCCTTTTGGGCCATGTTTCTAGATTTCCATTTTTAGGCTACAATTTTTTTTTTTTAGGATCATTATGTACTTAAAAGAAAAAAAAACCTATATGGGCCATTTAATTTTAGGCTTCTAGTTCTGGATTTTTTAGCCATTGAATGAACTTTTAAAAAATAAATTTCTTATGGATTGCTTTGGATTTAGGCTTTGTCTTAACCATTGGATCCTTTAATTTTCAAACAAAACTAACATAGGCTGTTTTTTGGGTAAACATGATTAATGGGCCTTTTTAAAATTTTTGGACATATGAAGTAGCTTAAAATTATTTTTGACGCTAGGTCATTTGTTTTCAGCTTATTATGGGAAATTTTTATATAATACTTCTTAGGCCATTTTTTTAGGTGATTTTGGGCCAATTGTTCCAAAAATTATTATGGACCTATTTAGCAATTTGTGGACACTATTTTTCTTGTTTTTGGACAAATCATTAGGCCTAATTTTTGGCAATTTTTGAACAAAATTTTTAATAGGCCAAAATAATTATTTGAACTATTTGATAATAATTATTAAATTGACCATTTGTTTTGTTTTAATGTCGTTTAATTTGTCCAAATTTTAAGAAAATTATTTTGGGCAAAATAAGTTATTTTTGGAAATATTTAGCTGTCCTTTTGTTAAAAATTATTTTAAAATTAATTTTTTGTACCCTTAAATTTTGTCTAAATTTTGAAAAATTATTTGTTTTAAACAATTTTGCCACATTTTAGAATGAAAATTAATTTATGATGCCATTTAAATTATGCTTAATTTTTGGTTAATTAATTTTTGGGTAATATTTATGGTACATTTATATTAATTTAAAGGGAAATATTAATTAATTAATTAAGGACCTCATATTTAGTTGATTAATTGATTAATTATTCAAGCCCTCGTTATGTAATTCTTGTTTATGCATTTATGTGTAGTCATATTGAAGCATTTAATTTTGTTATTAAAATATCATGTAATTTGTATAATTTTAGATTAATTATGATTTAGCCATAAACCCTTAATTATTCTAAAAATTGTACATTAAATATTTAATTATTAAAATTAAATTTAGGGTCACCAAAAAGAAAAATAACATGAATTATAATTAATATATTTAAAATGATAATCACTATTCTATAGAAATATTATCATATTTTACATAATTAATTAGGAGAATGATTTTTTTGTTTGTTTTAATCTGCCTATAAGAATTAAGATAAGAAGATATAATTTTCTAGTTTCACTATTTTTGTATATAAATCTAATTAAATAAAACTTGCAAATAATTTTATTTGTTATTAGGCTCATAATTTGAAAGACATAAATCGTGTTGACATAACATGTCATATGGAATATTTAAATGTCTTAAAATATTGACATAACATGTAATTTTTGTGTAGCTTTTTAACTTTTAAATATTTCTAACTTTCAAATTCTTGAATTGAATGTTGATAATTATCAGATTTGGAATGAGAAAATTCTTTTCTAATTAGGATGGATAGATGTTGATAATACAATTAGAATAAATGAACCTCATAGACCCATGGACATTAGCAATAACTCTTTATGAATGTTGGGGGGATCAAATGGCCTCAGCATGATATACATTATAATTGATATATCTATTAGTGTTCGTGAGTTTATCAGAGAGTATCAAAATGTCTAAAACTTACTCAAAGCTATTGATGAACAATTCGAATCCTTGAACAAAACTTTAACAAGCACCTTAATTACAAAGATATTATCCATGAGGCTTATCAGTATCCTGCAGATAAGGGATATATCAACTTAGCTTGAAGTATTAAATGTTGAGATGTCCAAGTCTTTTTTGGTGCACTTCATCTTAGCTTCTTTGTTGCCTTAATATAGGCCTTCAAGATTACTTACAATACATAAAAGAAGAAATGGTTTATAAATCAACTACTGACCATGTCTGTCTAAAAGGAGGGAAGACTTTTAGTGAAGATGGAAGAAAGAGCATATATGATAATGCAAAAAACAAAAAAAACAAAAAAGAAAAGCCAAGAGAAAAGGGAACGGTTAGGCAACCATCCAAGGTGATATAGAAAACGAGTCTAATGTTTCTTCTGCAAAAAGAAAAGATATATGAGAATGGACTGTCAAATTCAAAACTTGGCTTGAAGAGAAATATAACTTAATTTGATATTTTTTATATGAATCTAATATACTATATGCTAGTAGTAACATATAGTAGATTAATTCTAATATATTAATTCATATATCTAATACCTTATAAGGTTTTCTAAACCAAAGGAAGTCGGAGGATAGTAAGTAATACATATGTTTAGGAAACAATATGAGCTTATATGCAAAACCTATATAAACATGCAAATTAGTGCTTGATTCTAGTTTTGAATTAATTTTTTATAAGACTTTTTATGTATCAAATTTATGTAAAATCTTGATTTTTGTTTCCAAACCTGTACCTTTAGGATTTTTTTTTAATTTTGATAATATGTTTAAGTTATTTTATAAATCAAATATCATTGGCAATTATACAATTTGTGGTGGTTTATTTTGGATTCAATTGTAAGATAGTGTTGCTTATGATTTAATGGATCTTTCTAGTAGCATAGGTGTTAAGAAATGTGTTACTAATGAAGATTTATCTATATTATGGCATTGTAGGTTTAGTTATATCTTAATAAAAAGAGTGAAAAGATTGATAAAAGATAGAGTAGTTAATACCCTTGGCTTTACTGATTTTGACACTTGTATAAATTGCATTTAAAAAAAGCTGACTAATAAGACAAAGAAATGTGCTAAAAGGAGCTTTAGCATATTAAAAATTTTATATATGGATATTTATAGTCTAGATTTGGACTTTAGTAGTTAAAAAATACTTTATCACATTTATTGATGATTAGTCACGATATATGTATTTCTATTTACTTAATAATAAAAATAAAACATTAGATGCTTTTACGGTGATTAAAGCAAAAGTAGAGAAACAAAGTGATAAATACATTAAGATAATAAAGTCAAATAAACATAAGGAGTACTATAGTAGATATATTAAAGATAGATAAGCACTGAGTTGATTTGCTTGTTTTTTCTAAGAGTATGAGATTGTTGCTTAATACACTATATACCAGTATTTAGACCAGAATAGTGTAGCTAAAAAAAAGAACTGAACATTATTGAACATGGTAAGAAGTATGCTAACTAGCTCCAAGCTTCCACAGTCCTTATGGATTGAAGCCTTTAAGACGGCTGTATATATTTTTAACTGAGTTATAACCAAGGATGTTTAAAAAACACCATTTGAGTTATGAAAAAGTTAGAACTCAAGTTTAAGACATATGTACACTTGGCGATACCCATTTGAGGTTAGGGTTTATGATTCAAAAGAAAAGAAGTTAGACCGAAAGACCATTAGTGGCTACTTTATTGGATATGTTAAAAAGTTTAAAGGATACAAATTCTATTATTCATATCATAACAGTAAGATTGTGGAATCAATAAATATAAAGTTTCTTAAAAATGACTTGAGTAGTGGGAGTGATTAAACTCAGAACTTAAATTATAAGAATGATCTATTTGATACTTAAGCTCCTATATCAAACGATAGATTGGTTGTGATGCCCTTTAAGTACAAACGGGTATTGAACAACCAATCATTGAAGATTCATGAATTTTTTACCATAACTAAGTTGATCTGATTATTGAATAGCTTCCAAAAACTACTAAGCAACCAATTGAACAACATGCTCCTTAAGAGAATGTTAACTTAAACAATAAGAAGATCACTAGGATAAGAAGGTCAGTAATTCCTTGTGACTATATAGTATACCTATAAGAATCTGATTACAATATTAGAGCCAGAAATGACTTTGAGATGTTTTTGCAAACTATCAATTCCAGAAAATCTAAAATGTGACATAATACCATTAACAAAGAGATTAATTCCATAGTGTCTAATAGAGTCTGACATCTCATCGACTTACCTAGTGGTTTTAGGGCTATTAGAGTGCAAATGGGCTTATAAGACAAAAAAGGACTTATTAAGCAAAATTAAGAGATATAAAGCAAAACTTATGACAAAAGGATTCATTCAAAAAGAAGAAATCAATTACATAGAAACCTTTTCTCTTGTATCTTAAAAAGGTTGCTCTATGCGATAATGGTACTGCTTGACCATTTTAACTTAGAATTACATCAAATGGATGTAAATACAACATTCCTCAATAGAGAACTAGATGAAGAGGTATCTATGAAATAACTAGAAGGATTCTCCTCCAGTACTAGTGAGCATTTGGTTTGCACACTTAAGAAATCTATATATGGATTAAAACAGGTCTCCCACCAATGATACTTAAAGTTTTATAATGTCATATCCTCACTTGGATTTGTGGATAATGTTATAGATTAGTGTATATAGTAAAATGTCAATGAGACATAATTTCTACTTTCTTAGGATACATATAGATGATATATTATTTGTTATAAATGATAAAGGATTGCTATATAAGATGAAATAATTTCTCTTTAAGAATTTTGATATGAAAGATACGGATAGCATATCTTATGTCATTGACATAAAGATTCATAGAAATAGAACTTAATATATTTTGGGTCTATTACAAAAAACTTATAATAATAAGGTCTTAGAGAGATTTTGAATGAAAATTTGTTCATTAAGTGTAACACTTGTAGTGAAGAATGACATGTTCAATTTGAACTAATGCTCAAAGAACAATCTAAAGAAGAAATAGATGTGTAATATTTTATATACTTCTATTTTTGGAAGCTTTATGTATGCTTAAGTTTGTACAAGAGTTGATATTGAATTCATAGTTATAATGTTAGACAAATATTAGAGTAATATAGGCATGGATTATTGGAGGGCTGCAAAGAAAATCATGAGGCATTTTAAAGGTACCAAAAACTACACGCTGATATACAAATGGCTTGAGAACCTTAAGGTAGTCAGCTACTGAGATTTAGATTTTGCTTGATGCGTTGATTTATGAAAATTAACGTTAAGTTACATTTTTATGTTTTGTTGATATAGGTTATATCTTAAAAGAGTGTGAAGCAAACTTTAACTGCTACTTTTACCATGGAAGTCGAGTTTATATCTTGTTTCAAGGCTACTTTGTATGGTGTTTAGCTTAAAGGCTTTATATCAAGGCTTAAAATTGTTGACATTATCTTTAGGCCATTAAGGATGTATTGTGACAACTCAATTGTTGTATTTCTAGCTAAGAACAATAAGAATAGAAGTCGAAGTAAGTATATTGACATTGAATACTTAGTCATTTCAAAACATGTCAAGGAAAATGAAGTCACCATTAAATACATTAGTACTAAATTAATGATAGTTGATCTTTTAACAAAAGGTATGCCACCAGTAGTATTTAAAGATTATATATCCAGAATGAGACTTAATTCTCTATTGAGTTACTGATGTATATATATTATATTATTTTATGATAAAATTCTTATTCAATTTGAGTTATTTTCTCATTTTGTATGCACATTTATATTTTAAGAATAACAGTATTAAAAGAACCCAAAATAAATACATGGTTTATTCATTAAGTTATAGTGGGTTGAGAAAAAAAGTGCATCATGATATATGAAAGATAATACTCACTTATAGATGATCTACAGTCATAATTCATGTATTTAATTTTCTCTTTTCTAGAATATAAATATTCATGATACTAGAAATCATTAATTCATTTTGGATTGAGTGGGAGAATGATAGTTGTTGCTATTATTTAAGATGTTGAACATTGCCATATCTCAATTTGTTAGCAACGATTTTACAACCTCTTCATGTGATCTAAAATTTGTGGGATTTTAAGATCATGGTTTTGAATGTTATATTCTATTTGCTTGAACATTTCAAAATAATTTGCATTTTGATAGGAAATGCCATTGATTTGTTGCCTATAAATATAGGGCCCCCAAACTCGTTTTTTACATTACTTCAATGCATAAACACCATCACTAAGTAAAATACCATAACTTAAAAGCTTTCTTATGAGCAAGAGGCGACCATATACAAATTCTACAAATTTCTAAAAATTGCAAATGGCTGGAGGTTATATTTTATTCTACATTTCTTATTTTTGGATATGATATATGTATTTTGTATTCATATTTAGCTTTTATGATATTGAAATTTAAAGGGTGAAAGTTCAAAATTTTCAAAAATTATAATTGAACACATACATTATCGAGTTTAGGTGTATATATATTGATAAACCTACTTGGATTAGATAGATCAATTTGTGAATCAAGATAGACATTTTTTGGAATTTAGCAAATAAAGTTGAAACTCCCCGCAAAATAAATCTCTTTCGAGAACATATATGAATCATCCCCATATGCGAATTTCACACTCTCCATAACCATTTTTGAATTGATTGTAAAAGAGTTTAACTCCTTATCAAAGCCAATAACTCATGAGTTTTTGACATTAAAGTACTATTGTTGCTATATGTTAAAGAAAAAGGCTGCAAAACAATTTATTTAACAAAAAAAAATCATTTTGTGAAGAAGTAATTGCTCATTTGGTATTTGGAAGGAAAATAATTTCTTTTGTTTGTGATATTTATTATATATTTGTAATTATTATATTTTATCCTCTTTTTTATTACTTTTTTAAAATAGAAACACGATAATTATTTTTTTAATAAATTTCATTCACTTTTTTTAATATTTTTATTTCCATATCTAATTTTTTGTATCCCAAATGACCCCTAATTCTTGCTTGGACCGAAATGTGATACTGTTTCAAACAAATGGGCTTTATATCTTTGTTATTGGCATAATCTTTTTATCAGCATATTGAATCTAGGTACAGGATGTTCTTCTATAAATTTGGACCTTAATTTTGCTATTGGAAAATTGCCATTGGGCCGAAACGTTTTAATAAAACTCACTTGAGTTTAAAGGAGTTGGGCCAAAGTTTTAGTTGTTAAATGAATTGCCTAATATCATTGTTAACACTGATGGGCCAAAAATTAACAACAACGGTAAGGGCCCATAAAGCCCTCATAATGAAATTGAACTTGCTCTAATCCAATTGTGGAGTTGAATTAGATGAGGTTTACACAAATTGATTAAACACTATCTCGCCACGATATTAAAAAAAAAAAAATTGAAGTTTGTCTTTTTTTTTTTTTAATTATCACTGTCAAGTATATTTGAAATAGGTTAGATTCTTTTATTAAAAAAATTATCGTCTTTTATTAACTGAGGTAAATTTTGTTTCAGATTAACTAAAAGATTTTAAACAGAATGCATAAATGTTTTACCCAAAGAAATTAAACTAAAATGAATCAAGTAAAGCAGCTACGTACTCAAATTGACACTAAGAAGCAATAAAACATATGGGCTGGAAGCATGGTAGTCTTTGTTACATTATATAAAACCGTTTATATTTGATTACGTCAAAGCCGTGGGTTTCTTCGTGAAAGTGTGTACTGCGAGGATTACACATAATTATAGAGATAAAAATAAAAAATGAAAAGATAAATTTATAAATAAAAATAATTTTTATATTTTTATTTAGAAAATGAAAAAATAAATAATAATAAATATTATATATAAAAATATAAAATGTTTCTCTTTGGGGGAATATCGAACATAACGCTAGGCTTTCAAGCAATAGTGGAAGCTTGAGTCAGCAAAATTATGGTATTCTCTCATTGGATCACCTTTGCCTCAGTATCCAATCCACCATAAAGAAAGAGTCAAATAAATAGATGATGCCAATGCCCACTATAAAATAGGTAGTATAAAATTATTGATATTGGAGAGTGCATCAATGTACATTTGATTTTAATTTTTTAATTGATTGACCCCTCTCCCTTCTCGTGCTTCTCTAGCTTGTGTTTTAAGATACTTGCATTCTGTGTTCTTCCATTTTTTTTTTTTTTAAATATTAATTGGTCATAAGAGTGGTTGTGTTCAGATCGTATTTCCCTAACTGTCGTTAAAGATTGTCTTTTTCTTTTTCAAGTCACTGATTCTAAGCTGCCACCTTCTAATATTCTTCACGCAACATTTCGGCCATGATCTCAAATAAGAATCATAAGTTGAACGGGGATAAAAATAAGTCAACTGCAACACTCAAATTGAAAGTTAAAATTAGAGTAAATTATATAGAGTTTAATTGAATTTTGTTGAAATTATACAAATCAAAATATTTTTTATTTAAAATTTTTTAATAGAAAATATTTTAATGGAAAGTTTTTTAATTAGAATAAATTATATTATAACTTTTATTTTATAATAAATTTATATATTTTTTTAAAATATAAAAGAAATCCGTATAATTTAAACAAAATTCAAGAAATATTTAGATAATTTACTCTTAAAATTAATAGTATTCATTTCTTCTTTTCTTTTTAAATACCGTAAAAGGTCTTGGAAATTAGATAATCTTAACACTTATGGTTAAGTATTTCATAGCATAGGAGGAGGAAAAGCAAATTCCACATCAAGAAAAGTCAATCTAGTTTTGCCTAGGAGTCTTTAGCTGACATCTAAACTTAGATTCTAAAGAGATTTGATATTTTTGAGAGAGAAGATCGTTTCTTTATATACTAAAAAAGATACCCATGTCAAATTATGGGTTACGCCTTCATTTTCTTTTTAATTTTAAAAACGAGGTCTACAAAGTAATAAATAAAAAAATAGAGAGATAAAATTAAAATTTATATACATCAAAATTTGTCGCTTTACGTTTTGTATTTAGAAAGAATAAATGTCAAATTGAAATCATGCAATGCATGGATGTGTGGTTTTTTTTTTTTTTGAATTCGTGAACTTTCTTAATTCTTATAATTATTTGTATTTGTGGGGTCTGCAAATTTAATAGCCAAAACAAGAAAAGAGAATGCTTCCGCGGGCAAGCGAAATGCGCACTTGCGCGTAAAATTGAAGCCGAGGGATAGTGGGAGTGGGGTCCATATGATGTGAATTTAAGTTGCATTTCAATTACATTTGTATTTCATTTCAATTACATTTGTATTTCATTTCAGCGAGGATAGACACAAACGACTACAAAACAAAACAAACGCTCTGCGAGGAGCCTGTGGGACCCCGCGTTTTGAATAATTGACTTTGACCTTCACAGAAACAGCTGCGAAGAAGAAAAATCACACCTTCCTATCTTCTTCGTCGCTGAGGGGAGAGAGGATAAAAGGGCAGAGCCTCCTCCCTTTCTTCCTCATTCTCTCAATCGAGGTCTTCTCGATTTTCCTTTAGCAACAAAACAAGAGTACGGAGGAAACACTCTAATAGTACTCGCATAACACAAAGGTATGTTGTGTTCTCAAGCAAGTTTTAGTTTTTGGTGTTTTGATTAGCTTATGAAGTTTGAGTTTTGGTGTCTGGGTCAATGTTGGTGAGCTTTGAGAAGGGCTGTTTTTGGTGGTTACGAGGAATGAGCTTTGTGGGTTTGATTCTTGGTACAAGTTTGAAACTTTTATTTGAAATTTGGTTATGGAGGTTGATGGTTCGGTACCTTTTAGGTTGTTTTAAACTTTCCTAATTTGAATTTTTGTAGAAAGTAGGTATTGCAGGACCAAGCTGTTAGCCTGGGTTGTTGATGATTTTATCTAGGATATAATCCTACTTTTCCTTTTCCTATCGGAATTTTTAGTGTGGGTTTTGGTCTCAGTTGGTTTGGTGAGAAAAGTCTAGCACAAGAAATGTTAGCGTATAATATTGGCATAACACGTTTATGGGGATGTTACCTTGCAGTGCATCCCTGAAGATTTCAAAACCTAGGTCCTTAAGATACCTATGGATAGTTTTATTTATAACTTCTTGTCTAACATGGGTATTCAATCATTCAACTTATTATTATTATTATTATTATTATTATTGTTTCCTGTTAGGAAATGATGTCTTGAATAGAGTGGCTTATTGAGTTTATGCTGTTGAATTATGCAGGAAAATTTCTCCCTCAAACAACGTCATGGATAGTGAGTTTCAGAAGCAGAATTATAATGTTCTCTGTAACATCTCAAGTTTGCTTGAGCTGTCTGCAACCGATGATCTCAAAACTTTCAGAAGTGAGATAGAAGAGAAGGGTTTTGACGTGAACGAGGCAAGCTTTTGGTATGGAAGAAGAATTGGATCAAAGAAGATGGGACTGGGAAAGAGGACGCCCCTCATGATTGCTTCTTTATTTGGAAGCACCAAGGTGCTGAAGTATATTATTGAAACAGGCAAAGTTGATGTGAACAGGGCCTGTGGTTCTGATGGGGCCACTGCTCTCCATTGCGCTGTTGCTGGAGGCGCTGAATCTTCGCTTCAGATTGTCAAGCTCTTGCTTGATGCACAGGCAGATGCTGATTGCCTTGATGCTAGCGGAAATAAGCCTGTTAATCTGATTGCTCCTGCCTTTAGTTTTTCGTCCAATTTGCAAAGGAAGCTGATGGAGTTGTTGCTGAGAGGTGATGAATTAGGTGTGGAAAGACATCAAACCATCGAACAGGAGGTGGAGCGACAGATAAGTGCCGTGCCTTCTTTATCATCAAAAGAAATAGCAGAGAAGAAGGAATATCCTGTTGATATATCATTGCCTGACATAAACAATGGTATATATGGAACGGACGAGTTTAGGATGTACAGTTTCAAGGTGAAGCCATGTTCAAGGGCATACTCCCATGACTGGACTGAGTGTCCATTTGTTCATCCAGGGGAGAATGCAAGGAGGAGGGACCCACGGAAGTACCCTTACAGCTGTGTTCCGTGCCCCGAGTTTCGCAAAGGAACCTGCCATAAGGGGGATGCCTGTGAGTATGCACATGGTGTTTTCGAGTCATGGCTCCATCCTGCTCAATACCGAACAAGGCTTTGCAAGGATGAGACTGGTTGCTCACGGAAAGTTTGCTTCTTTGCTCACAAACCCGAAGAGTTGCGCCCTGTGTATGCTTCCACTGGCTCAGCTATGCCTTCACCAAAATCCTTTTCAGCTAGTGCACTTGACACAACAGCTATGAGTCCATTAGCTCTTAGCTCCTCATCTTTGCCGATGTCAACTGTTTCAACACCCCCGTTGTCTCCTTTGATGGCTTCATCTCCCAAGAGTGGAAGCTTGTGGCAGAACAAAGTAAACCTCATTCCACCATCCTTGCAGCTCCCTGGTAGCCGGCTGAAGACTGCCTTAAGTGCTAGGGATCTTGATTTGGAAATGGAACTGCTCGGACTAGAAAGTCCTGCTAGCCAGCAGCAGCAGCAGTTAATGGAAGAGATAGCTCGAATCTCTTCCCCATCTTTCCGGAACAAAGAATATAGTAGGATAGGTGATTTGAAGCCAACTAACCTTGATGACCTTTTGGGATCTGTTGATTCTTCTGTTCTATCTCAACTTCATGGACTTTCAGCACAACCTTCAATGCCTACTCAGCTGCATTCTCCAAATGGGCTTCAGATGCACCAAAACATGAACCACCTTCGTGCAAGCTATCCTACCAACCTCCCTTCCTCTCCGGCAAGAAATCCCTTGGTTTTCGGGTTTGACTCATCCGCTGCTGTGGCAGCAGCAGTGATGAATTCTAGATCTCCAGCCTTCACAAAGCGAAGCCAAAGTTTTATTGATCGTGGGGCACTGACCCACCATCTTGGGCAATCTACAGCTTCGAACACCACCTGTAGGGTCTCCTCTACCCTTTCAGATTGGAGATCCCCTGATGGGAAATTGGATTGGGGCATGAATGGAGATGAGCTGAACAAACTGAAGAAATCTGCTTCTTTTGGGTTCAGAAACAATGGAAAAACTGACACCTCTGTGGCACGGTCAGAAAATTTGGAGCCAGATGTCTCGTGGGTTCATTCACTGGTTAAGGACGTTCCCTCTGAGAAGCAGCAGCAGTATGATCTCAGTAGAGAGATGCTTTCACCATGGGTGGAGCAGCTGTATAGAGAACAGGAGCAGACAGTGGCATAAGCAATGGCTGCCATGGCAACACGCCTTGATTATTCTGACAAAGTTTATTTATTTATTTATTTATTAATTATTTTGAATTTTTATAACTATTCCGCATTACATAGAGTATAGTCAGGGATAGGACGGGGTTGTTGCAAAGAACAAAATCCAGGTTAATCCAGAGATTTGGAAGAGTACCAAATTTCTTCAAGTAAGAGATGGAGAAATATGAAGCAAGGAAGGTGATTTTTTTCTTTTTTTAAAAAAATATCTGATTATTTCGCCCTTTCTGGGGGTTTGGTTGTATTATCTTTAGCATGAAGAAGTTTATCATTGCTAAAGGAGCACATTATTTTTTACACATATATTTGCTTCTGTACAACTGTTGAAGTCTTAAATTCTTTTTTTTAATCCATTTCTGTGAAGTATGAAATGTCATTTATTTCCAAGGGGGGATGAGTATTAAAATTGAGTTAGGCAGGATGGTTTTTTCTTTCCAACGAGGGAATCAGATTCCTGAGTTTTCACTATAGTTCCATCAGAAGATGAAGATGAGCACCGAAGCACATCAATATAGAATCAGTAATAACGAGGTGCGTTAGTAGAGGGGATGAACTATGATGAGTCAATTTGATAAATTTATGCCTCAAGAAAGATGGCTAGTCTTTAACTGGAATATGAAGCATATGGTTTAGAAAGTTTTGTCTTGGGAAACACCCGGGAGATATCGAGTAGTTAAGTTTCAAAGGTTTCTTTATCCTAATAAAATTTTTTTAATTGGATAGCATGAATAAACAAGTCCCTCAAATCAAATTTTCCAACCAATTTTACGAAACACTTTATTAATATCAGAATGCGTTGCTCAATCATATATGTATGTGTGTGTGTTCCCCACCGAAGATGATATATTGAGTAGTGAAGTTTGATAGATTTTTTTTTCTTAATTTTTAATTGGATAGCATGAGTAAACAAGTCCCTGAAATCTAATTTTTCAACCAATTTTAAGAAACACTTAATATCAGAATATTTTGCTCAATTATTTGTGTGTGTGCATGCGTGAGTGCTTGTATGTGTCCCTAAATATTTAGTTAGATTTCTAGATAAGAAGGAAGTGGGACAGATGGTATATGATAAGGAAGATGAGAAAACTGCAAGGTATTTATGAAAAAATGGATCCAGTTTGTAATACAAAATCTAAACCCTTTAGATTAATTTAAATGGTTTAGATTTATTTAATTTTTTTAAATTTTAAAAATGTTTTTTTTATAAGATACAGAATATAAAATAAAAATAAATTTTTAACTGTTCTTAAAAAATAACGTTTTATTTTAACAAAATTTAGACCGACTAAATTTTAATTTAAATGATTTAAATTTTATAGAAAAGAGAATAAAGAGACGAGTAAGGGAGACGATGTGAATCCAATCCATGAACATTGAAACAGTTAAACTTAAACCCCATTATACGTTAAATGCATGCGTCCTGTATAAATCCATTTGAAATACATGTGGACTATTTACTCAGAACTCTCTCTCTCTCTCTCTCTCACACACACACACACACACACACACACACACACAACTGTATAAATCCATTTGAAATACATGTGGACTATTTACTCAGAACTCTCTCTCTCTCTCTCTCTCTCTCTCTCTCACACACACACACACACACACACACACACACACACACACACACACGCGAGTTGATTTAGCAGGATAAAAGTTGACAATGCGGCTAAAGTAGGTGTGGGTAGCTGGCGAGGTGAAGCTGGCTGAGCGTGGGTTGGCAATGGACAAAAGAAGATAAGAAGAGTACAAGTTTGACACGGACGCTAATGTGGGAAAGGTTGTCATCAACATGCCAGGGACTTGTGGGACCCAATATTTGGACCTTTGTCTTGGTTGGTCCAATAGGGGAATGCATGGGAGTCCTTGCAAGCATGGGTTGGTTTTGTTGAGTCCAGCAACACCCACTAGCCAATGCCTTTAATATTTACCCAAACAAGATGACCTTCTTGTCTTCTTCCGTTGAGAGAGGTTCTTTCATGCCTTCTTCCAGTTGTGTTCACTCTTCCTTCCTGGAATCACAACCCCCCCACTCATATGCTGCAAACAGTCATGTAACTATATTTCTTTAGATAATTTAATATATGAATGAGGCAAAAATATTGTACTTTTTTTAAAAAAATTAAATTATATTAATTTCTTTCAAAATTTGACTAAATTCCATCTAATATTTTTCTTGTTTTAAAAATATTATTTAACTCTTCAGATATTTAATAGATATTGAAGAAATTTCTCTCTAATTTATTTATTTTTATTATCATACAAAAAATAAAATCATAACCATATTATGTATAAAGTTAATTTTAATGACAAAAAATAAATTAAAATTTTTTTATGATATATATCAAATGTCAGATAATTAAATGATATTTTTAAATAAAAAGAGTAGTAGGCATAATTTAACAAAATTTAAAATTGCAGATTACTAGTTGGTGTTAATGCAACCCAGCTGTTGGATGAATTTCCTAGCTGAGACGATCGTGATACCGACTGCTAGTAAAGTAGATGAGTTTTGACAGTTTTCTTTTTGCACATGTCAAGTCCCTGAGGAAAATTTGCCAAGTTTCAACGTTGATAAGTGGCCTTTCCCGTCCTGATTGACTGTCACAAGCACATGCCCCCGAGTTGATTAAATTGAGTTCTATCTATTAAAGAAAATTGCCTTTTATATTGAAATGTTGAGTTGGGCATAATTCTCCTTGAATATCTTGGCACATGCCATTATCATACTTTGTAAAGATTATTTTGTACATTTGTTCTCCCACGATGTAGGTTGCATCCGAGTTTACCGTAGCTAATATCGCACAAGCGGCACTTGATGCTTATTTTTATCATGAGCTTTCTGTGTTTGTTTCCACTAATCACAAATTGGAGTTTTTTTTTGTCTAAAACCTTATCCTTTATGGCGATCAGTTCTTGACAATTTAGATGATGCTGTTTCTACATTATTATTATTTTGAATGTATGCATGTTTTTAGCTAGCAATTTCAATACCTTACATCCAATCCTGCATACCATTTTTCTCTGACAACGCAGGATGTGTTGTTCTTTTCAGCCAATACAATGATATATTTTGACCAAAAAATACAAATAGATTCATACTCTGCCATCCTTCCCAATCCATCACCACCGATATAACAAAATATAAAAAATAAATAAAAATGGAGCTACCCCTTCTCCCCCACACCTGTAGCTTTCTTCTCACGAAAAATCCTTGTGCACAATACATATACATTCATTCCACAATTTAAATTTGATCTACATATGCAAGCCCATATCTCAAATTGTACAGATCAAATCAGGGCCATTACATGAATGTACATGGTATGTATATAAAAATTTCTCTTCTCTGTAAAATAAATAGGTGACAGGCACAGCTGACTCACACAGGGTTGACTTCCTTGCAAGCATGGAAGAACTATGCCCAAACATTAGATTTTAGTAATTGTGTTTAAAAGAGCTACCTGTGAAGAACACCTAGAGAGGCCAGTTCAGCTTTAGTAGAGCCCATTAAGACATGCTGATTAAAATGAATGATGGTGCAACTTGTCATATCTGCCACCATTTACGGTTTTCCATTCTTTTGGCAAGTTCTTTTGCCATTGATGCAAAGTCTTCCGCCCCACTTTGCAACTCTTCAGTACGTTGGCTGAGCATCTAGTATAGTTTAAATGGCGAGTACAGATTGTCAGAAAGAAAATAGGAAGACTGCATTCAGTCTGAAAATTTTCATAAAATTGTCTGAAAATTATAATAAAGTTGGACAATTTTTCTGAAATTTCTCTATAAAATTTTCCAGATTAAAGTGCAGCAAACAGTTCAGGGAGAATGCCATGGAGATTTCTTCTAGGAAAAGAAAACTTCAGATTCTCAGAGTGGTTATTTTGTGATATAATATGATTATTCATTTATAATAAATTTGTTTCCTTATTATAAGATAGAAAATTTTCTAAATCAAATAATTATTGAAAAGATGGATCCAACAGCCTCACAGACAATAAATATCTAATTCCAAAAAGTTCATAAATCTCCTTCGATCCCCCCTCGAAGTTTAGTTCTTTTTCACCGTTTATTCTTTCCTTAAATGGACCATTTCACATGTTCTTAGAAAAAGAGGAGCCGGGATCTCAATCAGGATAACATACAAGTATTGGAGAATGCAATCAAATAATAAACTACCTGAA
Organism: Erythrophleum fordii; assembly: GCA_032878935.1. Classification (NCBI taxonomy): domain Eukaryota; kingdom Viridiplantae; phylum Streptophyta; class Magnoliopsida; order Fabales; family Fabaceae; genus Erythrophleum; species Erythrophleum fordii. The sequence continues at coordinate 19,507,124 of JAVQMF010000050.1, forward strand.
GTTTTTCTTGGCGTTCAAGAAGCTTATCCTTTGCAAGTGCTGCAGCTGCAGAGGCATCCTGAAACAACTTAAGATGTCAAAGATGCAATCTATAATAAATAAAATTTTCAAATTTTTCACATCTTAGATTTACCCCGGCCTTTCTATATTTAGCCTTGATTTCTTCTGCTGTCCTCTGTTTTGGTTTTGTATCAGTGCTCGCACCCTCAAATAATTTCTCTCTGTCTGTTCCTTTTCCTTTGTTGTCTGTTCCTTTTTCTTTATCTGCAAAGCATCCATTCATCATCCAAATGATAAAATACTTCAAGGAGAAAATAATAATAGAGATATACCTCTCTTGTCAATATCACTTTTCTCAGGAGAGTTAACAACTAAAGGTTCGTCAATATGAATTTCATCTGCACCAAGATAACGTGGACATTCAGAAATTTTATCATAGGTGGCAGCAGAAGAAGTTAAGAACAAACCTATGTCAAGCTCAAATGCATCTTGCTTATCAACTTCGGTTGAGGAAGTCTTTAAGAACGGGGGACTGGAGAATAGTTTTTCTAAATTTAACAAACTATAATTATAAACTGCTTGATTTTCCTTCTCCTCTGCTTTACCCGCTTTGAAGTTTTTAACAACATTAACCAAGATACCTGGTACATGTGATCCCTACAGCAAGAGAAGTTACAAATCTTTAAATATTTATGAAAAACAACAAAAGTAAAGAAAACCAGACAAACTGGACCTGTTCTTCAGTCTGGTTTGAAGATAAGCTTGCTGTAGCATCCACTGCAGCTGCAAGGACTTTATCATGTAGACAAGGCAATGACTCTGGAATCCTACAGAAATTCAAAAGTTAAAACTAGACACCATAGTTCTGAATATGAATGCAGCTCGACATAAATTCTTATGCATTTCAATTTGTAAAGATGCTGATCACAGATCACATTCCCCAACCATCTCTGGATTTGATGGGCAGATGATTTGATATAGTATGGTAACCAAATAATAGACTGAACAAAATCTCAAAAGTCTTTGTGTCAATGATCAAGCAAGAAGGTCCAAAAGTGGTGACAGGAGGGGTATTTATAGACCTCTGCACAACATAATCCCTAAGAAACAATATAGTTACCAAACCATAAAATAAAGTAAAACATAAAATCCCAAATTGACAAAATTAAGAATTCCCAAATTAGAAGCATAGTTAAAAACTAAAGTAGAACAGGAAAGTGGAACCAAGGACCAGTTTGGAAAACAAAATTCTTACTATTTAAATTCAATGATAAAGCTGAAATCTTTATGACAGATAATACGCCTCGTATAGACAACTGAAAAATCCTAATTTAACTAGGACAAGCGGTAATAATCACAAATGTCACTTCCTCATTCTGCATTAAGTCAAAATTTTGATATCATTCAATTTATCATAAACTGCTGTATTATGTTGCAAAAAATTCATCCAAAAATCAGTATATGGAAAACAGTGCTCCATAATTGTGAGGTAAACTATGATGGCTTAATGAAACATACATACCCCAGAAGAGGGAGGAGAGAGAAAATTACCAGAGTTCATTATCATATTTCAACAGTGATATGAAAGCAGTTTCATTCCCATTGACCTATAAAACAACAGCCATGAGTACAATAATAAACCGAAAGGAACCTGAAGTTGTACCATTTGAAAGTATATTGTAAGAATTCTTCGTGCAACGTACTACTTGCAGTTCCCTGATCAAATATTATTTCAAAGACCCACAATACATCAAACGTGTTTCAGTCAGCATTTGATGCTCCAATTAAATACCTTCTAAATAGTAGATACTCTTTTCAATTTCTTATAATTATCCTTTTTCCCTTTCCCTTTCCAAGCATCAATATCAATGTTGAGTTTAAGACTCTTCAATGCAATTTAGATAAATTGCATTCAATTTCAATAATATTCCCTTCCGAGATAAAAGGTAGCAATTTTAAATTATCACTCAAAGAACTTACAAAGAGAAAAACCACTCTTGGGAAGTTGGAGCTAAAATTCTTGCCTCCTCAATTTTATAATATTATTTTTCATTACAAAGTAGTGGTGGCCCTAAGCTTTAACCATTGCTTCAAGTCCAAAAGGCCATTGTGTCAGGATCATATAAGAGATAATATTCATAATCATTCTTGGGCTTTCTTTTAACAGCTTAAGCTCTTGGGATTGGTGATTCTTTTGCAAAATTGTTCATGTGATAGGCTTTCTTTAAAGAAAAGTTTAGATCAGTAGTTAGTTCCTCAAATATCTACACAAGCAGGCCGTCAAACAGATTCCTTAAAGTCCATCCTAACTGCATATCTATTTGCCACAATTCTTCATAAACAAAGTAATCTGTCTTGTTCTTTCTTTCTTTGTCTCTTTAAGCCAGAGGAATATCAACAATTACAGTTTAGCAGATACTCTATAAATAAAATTATATTTATAGAGTGTTCATGTAATGACACTCAATGGAATTACAGCTAGGTGATTCTCATTTAAGAAAAACACATCCATACGCACACAAAGGAGACAACAAGGGTTCTGACAATTTGGAACCTGACATTTTGGAGCCAAATCATTTCAGGCCTCGTTTGGTTGGTGGGAAAATTGAGTGATGGAGACGGAAAGGGAGTGGGATTGAAAGGGAGGCATGTTTGGTAGGCAGAAGACATCTTTCCCTGGGAGAGTTGTCTCCCACTAACATGGGAGATTCCATTCCATTATTTTGTGGTGGGAGAAAATTTTATTGGGTAGGAAAATAAAAATTGAAACTATTTTGTTTTTCTTCAGATAATTTTTTTTTCTATTAAAGGTAAATTAAAAATAAAATTTTAAATTAAAATATTATTATATTATATTATTATTATTGGTAATTAAAAATAATTATTTTATTATTATTAGTAATTAAAAATAAATATTTTATTATATTTTATAATTATTAAAAATATTTTAATTTTTTAATTCTCTTCTCATTTTATTTTTATGTCATTTTTATCTAAGTATAAAAAAATAAAAATATTCTTATTTCTTCTTCCATTGTACCAAACATAATTATGGGGTACAAGATTCCTTTCTATTCCTATTCCATTTCCCATTCCTATTCCATCCATAGCTAATCCTTTGTACCAAATGAGATCTCAGTCCTTCACCTTTCAATTTGAACACAATTAGTCTCTCATGTTACTAATTATTAGCAATAAATCAAAAAGTAAAGATAATGTTAAAACCATCATACTTAGACGATGAATTGGCATGTTGGCTCAGCACATGCGGGCCCCACCTTATTTATATCAATTATTTTATTCATTATTTTTTTTTCAATTTTTTATATAAAATCAATGTGGAACCCATTTTTCTGAGTCAACATGCCAACTCAACATTCAGTAATAATCAGTAACATAGGGGACTAAATGTGTTCAAATTGAAAGGAGAGTTCACAATGCCAAGAAAACAGGGAATAAAGCAGCTTTCGGCTGTCATCATATCCAAATTAAAGTTCTGTAATAATATTCTTGCCTAACTACATGTTCCAAAAGTTTAAGTTGATGAATATGAGTTAACTGATATATACTGAACTCACAATTTTGACACCCCTCAAACTGGCATACTCAAGACAATAACAGACCAATGATAAGTTCTGGCAGCAAATACTACCAAAGTAGTTTCATTCAAAAACAGTAAATTTTCAGACCAGAATAAGTTGTCCGTTAGAGGAAGAACATATTGTCTTCTCCATGTTGGTCTTGAAGCTCCATCTTAGGATTGTCTTTAAAGAGCACTCTCCCACCACTTCCAGAGTTGGTAAGGACCTGCGCAAAGTGACATTAATGTAGACATTGGCATCCCAACAAAAAACAAGGATAACTAAAACAACATTATGATGGAGTATGCAATGAAAGAAATGGGATATGGAATAGGAATATTAGGACAATGGAAATACATCATGTTTGTACGGACTGGGAATTTATTGTAACAAGGGTATTCTTTATCAGGCCAGTGGCCCAGTTATTTGAGGTTTTTTAGTAATATAAAATATCTATTAAATGATTTTTTTTAAGGGATTACTCATTATCAAGTTGGGAATATATCTGGACTAATGGGGTTTCGCTATTTAAAGATTTCTATGTACTTTGGGTCCTTATCCTATGCTTTGAAATTTAGATCACTATTGAGTTGTTTCTGTTCTCCATCTCTCCTAGACTCCCCCCCACTCTACCCTTTCTTGCCCTCATACCCCTTTCTTTATAATTACAGAACTAATTATTGTATTATTACTCAATTTCATATATAGGAAGTCAAGCGTATTAATATAAAGTTGATGAATCCCCCCACCTAGAACAGTATTCATTTAATGGCTAATTATATAATTTTAGAAAGGTCAAGATCTCAAAGTTTATGGGAAGATAAAGATTTTGATTATTTTATTCTCCTAGCTGATCCTAAATTACCCCAATATAATTAATTAAAATCCATAATCATCCTAAATGATAAAATAATCAAAATCTTTATCTTCTCATTCTGCATCAACTGTCTTTTTTTCCCCTTTTTTTTTTTGTTTGGGGGGCGGGGTGTTTGGTTTGCCACTTTCGTGCACTTAAGCATCTGCTAATGACTAGAAGAATGTTACCACAACATATTGAAGTAAGAAAAAGTGGTAGTTTAATAAGCAGTTCACCTTAATTCAATGTCTCCAGTTTGATACAGTACAACCAACCCACACTCTTTCCCATCTTTCTTTAATGTTGTAGTCCAACAACATCGATTTACAAGGTTCACTTTCCGAATGTACTTACTGCAACCCTGTAACATGGTAGTTTCATTAACTGATAGAAGGGGACAATAAATTTAGAAGGATAATGGACATGAAAGGAGGACCTCAATCACAGATTTCAAAGAGTGTAGGCTCAATTCATTCTCACAACACAGCAAAATGAGTGAGTTCAATAATATCTGTCCAAAATATGAACTTTCTACAGTTGTAGCAGTTTCAACTTCAACTGGTGTGCTTTCAGACTGAATGTTAGCTTGTAGAAGTTCAGATCCGGAATCAGCATTCTGAGGTGAGTGGGATAAAATTTTTCCACTTGATGGTTCACAAGTACCATCTGAAATAATATAGCACAATACAAGGTAGTTATAGGCAGATTATAATATCTACTTCTCTTTAACCAAAATACTTGCCTATAATGTGCATAGAGATTAAATTTGACTCTTTCTTTGGGTTCATCGACACATTGCAAACCAAATTCCCTGATGCAGCATCTATGGCAACAATATGAGCATCCCTTGTCGTATTAATTACCAGCCCCTTTCCAGGACTGTCAGAAATATTGGATATGGATTTTTGGGGACTGTTTGGTAACCCACAACTATTTGAAAATTTTACGTTCAGAGAAATTATTGGGGAAGACGCACTAGATTCTGTGTTGGTAAGAAAGAGAACTGATGGTTCTTTGATATCAAGCATAGCAACCTGCAAAGTGCATTATAAAATAAAATTTTGAGACTTGAGAATTGTTTAACTCAAATTGTAAGTCAACACCTTAACCAACAATAAATGAACCATCTCATTTAGAAAAATAAAATTGTGGATGATCTCACCCTTCCACATTCATATCCAACAGCAAGCTTCCCTCCTAGGTTTGCAAACTTTAGGCTGCATACAGGAGAACTTTGAAGGGAAAACACTGCTGTGCAATGAGGTTTCCCTTTATGCATGTTTTGAACTGTTACATTGCATAAGTATTGATTAAAATCAGTGATTAGAAAAACCAAGTCATGTTTAGTAGACACACAAAAACAAAACTTAGATCATTGTGGAACTAATCTGAAATACTTGCCACAGTGAGTAGAAGGCTACATTCTTTATTGATAAACCATACAAGTAGTAGTATGATAATTATCTAAGGAAAATAGCTTCAGAATAGAGAATTTTTACACACAAGTAATCTTGTCTTCACCCAGAAGCACATTTTTCAGACTAAAATTCCTAAGAAATCTTGATTTGAGCTATGAAACAAATATGCCTTGTAAGCTGTGAAAGTGTGGTGAAAGCTAGCTGAAAATGAAATATGTTAGAAATATAAACCCTCCATCTAACCATTTAAGATTTTAGGTTCGGCTCCTTAACATGGTACGAGATTCTTTATTAACAAGTGGTTAAGAGTTCAATCCTTCCCATCTCATTTTTATCATTAAATCAAATTTTAACACAAGATAATGGTGGGCTTGTGCATTGTGCATCCTTGAAGTCCCAAAGGGATTTTGTGTGATGCGGCATAATACAAATAAAAACTATTTTGGGTCTCTGCTTAACAACTTATGCTTACAGATAGAATGACAAAATAAATGAAATCAGATACGTGACATTAATAAGTTTCAAAGGTTCCATCTCTACTTAATGTAGATCTAAGTCTCTAGAGATATGAAACTCCCTCAACCATTTGTTAAATAAGTTCTAAATTCTAAAATGGCTCTCTAACAGCATTTCTTGTTTTTGCAGCCGGGCTCCTTGAATGGATAATTATAATACCTGTCTAACAGTTGAAACAAGTAGAGAGAATTCTGTTTACAAATTAAAAATAAGAGAAAGAAAACCAACCTTTATTTTCATTTTCTGTCACAAAGTGCATAGTTGTTTCATCTGAACTCCCAACTAGCCCATATAGGCAAACCTACATATTCTCAGAGGATAAAATTACCAAGGGTTCACAAATTTATTGCATGAGAAAGGGAGGAAAGTACTATAATAAATTTTTACCAGACCACATTTATTGCCTACAGCTAGTTGTAAAGTATCAGGACAAAAGTCCAATGCTGATACTGGTGCACTTGCACTATCAATTTTGACACCATTCACCTGCCAATTGCAGAATTCATTTCTATATGAATGACAGGCTCAAGTCACCAACACAGTATTTTTTTTTTCTTAACATTGTAAGTTCAATAGGGCCTTCTCTTTATACCATGTTTCAACAGAATCACCAGTTACAAAATTGTATAAAATGCTAACCTCAGATTTGATATTGTACACTAATGACAAAGCAGGATGTGTGGCATCCCATATCCGAACAGATCCATCTTGGTAACCTGCTATGTACATTCGAAGGACATGAAGGTCTTCCTTGAAAAGCTGATCTGGAACTCCACCAGTCAAAGGCCACTTCATACCAGTACTTGTCTGATCTTGTGCAGCACTCTGCTTTGCAGCTAAAACAATCTGCACAATTATCCTATGCTATTAGCAGTAGCAATAATTTTTTTTTTTCAAAAGAAAAGAGAAACTTATATTATTAAATTATACAATACAAACAATAAATCTATTTAACAATGACCATAAGGGTAGCAATAGAAAAAGAAAGAATCTTTAGACCTAGTAAGCATCCACTACCTCAGACAAGGCCCTAAATGACTTCCCATCTGCATATACCACACCAAGCTTTGCTGTTGTCATGTATGGTTCAAGAGTGGGTATGACCGTGGGATATTGCATTGAAGGAGACGCATTTTTTTCTCGCTGGGACATTAAGGAACACAAGCAAGCATTGTCATAAAGATGCAGCTGTCCAGGATTTGTCAAGACATATAGCATATTACAAGCTCTGTCTGAAGGATAATCACTCGCTAATAAAACCATATCAGCAAAAGAACCATTAAGTGTAACATTAATACGGCCACTGCACTTAAGACTTTCAATCCCAGAAGACCAATCAACGCTCAAAACCTGAATATAAGAAAAGGCTACGTTATTGTGACATGTTAATCATCTACATAATTTGAATATATTGAAATATTAAGATACTGCTAACACTGCCATTACAAATCCCACTCATGTCTAATGTAACACAAGTAAAAAGCTAATTCTAATATTAAGAAGTGTCAACACAAAATATCTAATATCATTGTACAGCAGAAAACAATGAAGTTCCAATTAATAGAGACTAACAGAATTTGCTCCACACGTTAGCATAGCCTGTTTTCTTTTATTTTTATTTATTTATTTTTTAATAGGTGTCACAGTATAGTCCATGAGGATTACAAAATGCAAATAGATTGTTTATAACAAAGCACAGCACCTTGAGACTTTAAAAGAAGCATTAACCAAAATACTAATTTTATTGTCTTCATCCATGACATTCTGCTTTCTCTCCTTTTTTGGGTAGATTATAGTCTACCCCCTTATGGTTTAAAGTTTCGTCCATCCACCTTGTGGTTTGTTTCATTACCACTTAACCACCTTATGGTACTTTTGTTCCTAGTTTTAACCAAAAATAATCATTTGAAAGTTAAATGATTAAAATTTCATTTATGAAAGTATGGCTTACTTCTATCATAAACAATCTCCTAGTCTTTTAAGTCTGTTACTAGGATGAAGCTAACATTCACAATTAAAATTGTCCACTAAATCCAAGCAATAATCTTGGAACATTGTTAAAATATTCAAAATATGAACAAAACAGACGTTCAATAACGAAATTGTTCATTGTTTTAACATTCAGGTAATTATTTTTGTTAAAATTTGGATGTAAAATACCATAGGATGGTTAACAGGTAGTTGAACAAACCACAAGAGTGTTGAATGCCACACCTTAAATCATGGGCAAGCTAATTTTGGACCAAACCACAAGATGGTAAACTATAATTTACCCCCTTTTTCCCTTTTGTATTCCATGACAACATTCAAGATAGAAACTACGGAACTCTTTTCCTCATTATGCATTATTTGTTACATATGTCACATTTTTTTTAATTATTACATTAACTATTAATTAAACATCAAATAGCCACTGTGAGTATGGAGCTTACTGTCAGAACTTCTTGAGACCCAATTTCATCACCACCATAAACAAATAGTAGGCCCCCACTATTATTATTTGATCTATTTGCACACCAATGTAGAACAGTAACAGGTAGTCTTCTATCTGCTGACGATAATTGAAGCTTGACAACATGATTGGACATTTTTTGAGCTTGCTGAGCAGTGGAAGAGTCAGCAGTTGACAAATCCCAGAACATTATATCACCATCTATGTAACCAACAGCAATAACTGATCCATTATTAGATGCCCAACAGATAGAGCTTATCTCCTTCTCTTCTTTATGGTCTAATTTATTATCAGACAGCATATCCTCAGAGTTATTTGGATGACTAGCCACTTGTTTATCCTTTAACTCAAGGTCCTTGTGGCCTCTGATGAGAACAACTTTATCTTCAGAAGCATCCCACAGTACGAGCACACCATTCTCATATGCAATCAGCAGTCTACAAAATGATTTTTTTTTTTTAAATTAAGTTCAATATAACTATAATACACATATCATACCAATTCTAGTGTATGTGCCACTCAAAACTGAAAGTCATAAACTGATTTTGCAAGGTTTCATGCCACATAACAGCTGATTCAATGTTACTAGAAATGACATTTCCATGTTGCTATTGCAATCAATTAGCATAATCAAATAACCATTGGACGAAAATTGATGGCACAGTTGACAGTAACATAGAAATCATCTAGGGGTAATTTAGAATAAGACATTCCAGTTGAATTGTTTGAAATTTCCTCATGATTTATCATTGCAGAACCTTATTTAACAATGAATTTAAGCCATTGTCATACAACAAAATGTGGAGAACGCTAACTGTAGACTAAAAATAAGGACAAAAGATTGCATCTTCTTTTTGACATCATTTTAAAAGGAAGTTCATCTTTTCCTTATGGTTATAATTCTTATATGGGGGTCAGGCCTATTTAGAAACTGATGCAACTCAAACTCAGGCCACTCTATAATTATTCCTTTACTCTGATAGAACAAGCACAACTGCACAGTCCATTTAATCATGAAATAAACCAGCTTAGCCATGAATTTCCATAATTACCTAAAACTTATGTCTCACGTTTTCCTAATACAACTTAATTACATCAATCAGAGAAGTTCTAAATAAAAATTCTTGTCTTGCCTGTTTCCCTGAGAAGGTTGATGAAGAACTCTGACAACTGAAACACAATCAAGTGACATCCCAGAAGCTTCTGCAAAAGTGGTTTTTTTTTTTTCATAAAAAGAAAGTTAAATATTAGACTTAGAGAAATTACATGATTGTCCACAGTATGAGAATAATGCAAATTAGATATCAATGATAAGCTTACAGAATATCTATGACAACAGTTTTTCCAACAAGAATCTGCCTTGATGAAGAAATGTCATTTGAAATGGCATTACAAAGCATCAATATGGTGCAATCCATGGAAACAAGTATAGAATATCACCTATGGAGGAAGAGAAGTAACAGAAGAATACACCAAAAACCTAAAAGGCAAAGCAAACAATCGAAAGCCTTTTTCTAACCTAGGACTCAAGTATTCTATTAAATAATGCACCACAGTCCACTACCTAACATTGACAAGTTACCCTATACCCCTTCTAGTAAAGAAGAAAGCTTTGTAACATCTTAGGTTCATTAAAATTCCTTCTCCTCGTATCTTGATCGTCATAAAACTCACATAGCCGAGAAGGCAAAATGGTTTCAATTCCATGTAACAGAAGAATACAAAGTAAACATTGTTAATATGCACATTGATAAATCTACTTTAACAAAATTAACCCTACAAAACTTCCATGTAGTTGACACTTTCCTGAGACCATAGAATGCCAGGAGAAAAAACTGTATATGTTGGAGATTTAAATAAATACCATTCCTGGTCTTCATTAGTAGTTATTAGGTCAAACAGTTCCTTGGTACCAAAGCCTCTTTGACCAATCAAGGGTCTGATCCTCACATTTATTCCTATAAATGAGATTGAATTTTAACTTAAGGCAGTGATACCTCTATGTTGTATACATGCCTAAAGCCCTAAAGGTGATGTTGGATGAGAGAGAAAAATTATTGTTCATTTTAGTATTTTATGATTTAATTATTATTTGGGATTTATATATTTATAATTAGATAACTAGGATAACTTTAGGATTCAATTAGTCGTTATAATAAAAGTATTTAAGCCTAGGGAGACATTATCTCATCGTAGGCCTTCACTGCATCAACCATCAATTTAACTTGAGTTGAGTGGTTACAACATGCGTATAACATGACACAGATCTTAGCAAAAGGTCAAAAGAGAGTATTAAAGCCTCTACAATAGCATATGCATCCCTAACAATTGCATTTGTTATCATAACCCTAAAATCTCATAATCTCTCTTGATAGCAAATATTACCCACATCAAGAAAATCAATTAAATTACATGGAAAATGCAGTAACTTCATAATGCAGGATGAGAAGATATTCTTATTATTTATTTTATTATTTAATGATGCGATTGTTTACTATCTAATTAGGATTTGAATAAGGGCATTTTACTTAGGGATATGGTATCCTATATTGTAGTATCCCAGTAGGATCAGGATACATAATATCATTAAGGTTTCTTATCTAGGTTGCTTATAAATAGGCCTCTGGCCGGTAGTCATTTAAAAATAAGACCTTGACTATTATTAATATATTAAATTTGAGTTTTTTCTGTTTTAATAATTTCTATTTTCAATTTTTCCAATTCCTGTTCTACATCACTTCAATTCTCTCATGCACAAATATTAAAGTCACTTCAAGATGTGTGGCTAGCCAATTACTATGCACATCCATAAAGAGTTTGTTTGACCAATGCTGGAAAGGATGGTATCTCTCCCCATACACCAAACTCAAGCTGAGAAAAAATTGTTCAAGTTGTTCTTGAACCAGCCATTCTGGGAAGTATGAAAATACAAGTGTTGCTTTCAACTCAAAGATGGCATAAATGAACTGTAAGAATGAAGAATTTACCAGCAATTACATTGGTGGGAACATAGTAAGGCAAGATCATAATTTTTCTGTCTTCAGAGTCGAACTTCAAAACATATACCATCCCATGCTCACTTCCAATATACCTGATTGTTATCAACAGTTTAACAAATGTTTCAGGTCTAAGTTTCAAAATTTCATCTGAAAGAACAGAATGTAGAATGCAGTTCTGAAATCATCTGTACAAGTATATTACATGTAACTGGTGCCATAAATAACAGAGAAAGCAGTTACAGTAGATTCCCACTGTAAAGCAGAAGCTATTTGCCTGCTTTCCAAATCCCAAACCTGCCATTATCATAAACATATTAAACCAATTGATTAATGCAACAGGGGCAAGGGAAAATATATAAGAGACAAAAGAAATAAAATAAGGTACTCAAGATAGTAAGCAAAATAAGAAAGCTCAGAGCCTCAGAGAGAATAAAATATAGAGTAAAATATGCTAACCTTCCCTAAGGTTTGGCTAAATTACAGCTAATATCTCTCTTGCTTCAAAAGCTAGACTTAGCTCCCTTGACATTTTGAAATATATTGCAGAAATCTCCCCTCCAATTTATTTTCTGTTAAAGAAGTTAACTTTCTAGACAATATGAGGCTGTGATTTTATTCTTCATATGATACTAAAAATAGTTAAGTAATTTTATTTTGGGAAGAAACGTATATTGTATAACATGTTAATTTCATTGACAGAAAATAAATTGGAAAGGAGCCGAATATAACTTTTGAAACAAGAAGGTATCAAGTGTAATTTAGCTAAACCTTAAGGGAGATTAGTGTAATTTATTCTAAAATATAAGAAACCTGCTCATAGACAGTTTAGAAGAACTTTCACTAGCCTAAGAAGGGTACCTGTATTTCATTATCATTTGAGACACTGACAAGAAAACCTTGATTTTGCAAGAACTGTGAAAGATATGCCCAAAAGTTAACAAAAGATATCAAAATATTCATTGCATCCTCAAGCTATAAAAGAAAATATAAAAGTAGTTTCATTTAATAGACACATCTTTTTTTTACATCTGGAGTTCAAGAAACAAGAGCTTGTCTTCCAGTGCTAGATTAATAGACAAGTATTATGCATACACCTCCATGCATAAGCCTGCATCATGTGCATGTGGATTCCATAGATGCACAGACTCAGCAAACACATCATCAGGGTAACAATAAATTTAAGATTGACACAAATGACAAACCTCTAAATTTTTGAATGACGAATGCTTAGGGGAGAAAAGAATCCCTTCAATATTGTCGCCACCAATTACCTTTATCCGACCATCTCTACAGAGAGTGAAGAAAAGGATAAAGTCAGCTCATGAAGCCACTAACAGTCTATATTGAAATCCTTTCCATCTCGCAACTCCATGATGTATTGAGGTACTTATATATTGCTGCTCAAATAAATGTTATGTTTATATCCAATTTACCCCTCAATCATCAATACTAAAATCATGTTGAGATTTTGTGTGAGAAATGATTTCATCCCAGTCTAATTAAGTTACCAAAACTATGTTAAGGCACATGGAACATCAAAGCTCCTTTTAGTCTTCTATCTGTTTTTACATATCAATCTTTGTACGTATATTGATTAAGATTAAGAGTTAAGACAATAAAATATTTTGTAAAAAAAAAATTGTTAGCAGCAAATCCAAAAGCATGACTGAAAAATCAAAACTACATTGCAGATCTCACACAAATGGTATAAAAAAGCATTATTGTATACTTCAACTTGGTTAATATGTAGATAGCTGTCTAAATCATAAATATTTTACTCAAGTTTGATCGGAAATGAAGAATTCCAGTAATCTGGAGAACAAAAATAAGAGGAAGAAGAATATAGAGGTTCAACATAGGTCAATAACGAGAACTCACAGGGTTCCCATTGCCAACAGACGCTGGATGTGATCAAAAGCGAGGATAGATGCAGTAGATGGAACACCATAGTGGAGAACAACTTTGGGATCCAAATCTGCTGATGTAAAACTTCCCTGTCCGACATTATGCTGCTGAAGAGCACATAAAATGTTCAAATGAAACATTAAAGCTCATATACATACCAAACTGAGAACAAATATAAATTGGGATGTGATAGAAATTTTCACTTTCTCTTGTGCCAGAGAGTAGGGGAGTTATTATACACTGATTAAAGAGAAAGCTTTTCTAGTCTATTAACTCTGCAGCCAGAGAACATTATAAGCGAACAACTAATTAGAAAAAGAAACAAACATATCCATTCGTCCTTCAGAACAACCTTTCAATTGTTAAAATTTCCAGCGGTCACTAGAATATGCCCTGAAGACCCAAAATAAAGGGGCGGGATCAACCCAGAAGCCTTATGACAAAGGAACTAGGAATGAGTTCAATTTGAGAACCAGGGTTTTGGTTTATCATGGTTTTACTCCGACACCCACTTTCAAAAACGTATCAAGATTAAGTTTCAAATTTCTTAGTCTTCGGAATTCAGAGTGCCATGGACTTAACAATGTAATATTACTTTCTCACAAACTGAATTGGAAACGGATACTTCCTCTGCTTTATGCGTGACACATTGGCGACATTTTTCAACGGCATTGATCATTGATAATTACTGAAAATCAGAAGGATTTATAATAAAAATAATAGAGATAGAGCATGTACCTGAGGGCGTTGCTCTTGCGGAGGCTTTTGAAACAATTTAGCAAACATTGCGGATGATCCAAGAGCTTCTTCTCCTATCTCAGCTCCTCAATTTGTCTGTGACGCATTTGTTTTGTATTCGGATTTCTGTTTCTTTCGGGCTTCAAGTAATGTACGAATCATCAGTAGGATGCGTCGTGGATGGGACGCCATTAGGAATTCCTTATCAAAGCGAACGGTGATGCGAATCCGAGGGAACGCTTCTTTGACCGTTGGATTTTCAAGCTAGCTCGGGTTGGAGGATAGATGATTTGATGCCCTGCAGTCCAAGCCACGAAAGGCACTTAATTATCTACTTATCTTAAATAGTGAGCATTAAAACCTATTCTACTGTGGTGTATGTTTTTTGTTAGATGACGAGACCTGAAAGTTGCTTGGATAGATTTGTAATTTTAATCCAAAAGGAGCAGTTGTTTATTTGTTTAAGAAACCCGTAATATATTTTGGTCTCTATTTTCTAAGAATATTTTGAAATCAAAATTGGTTCGATAAAACATTAATTCGACTAAGAGTTTTTCTTTATATAAAAAAATTGACTAGTAATTGGTTTTAAGCAGTAGTTGAGTTTTTTTTTTGGCACATGGCTAAGGTTGTTCATTTTACATTTTTTAGTGTATCTTTTTTAATTTTGTAGTAATGCATTTTTCATTGTAATAAATGTTTTCTTTTTTTATTTTTTATGTAGTAAATAATTAAAATTTAAACTTAAACTTGAGTTTAGAACAACTTGTATCTATCTTTCAATTATGGAAAATTGAAAATTTTTTAAAGCGGGGTAAGGTAGTACTTCTAATGGCTCCATACAATTTCTATAAGAAATGATGAATTTTGATGAAATGGTTTTTTTATTTATAAAGTATTAATAACTACTCCTTTTATTACAAAAATTCATTAGGGTAAAATGTGTTTACTTAATTGATAGAAGACAGAATGCTATAAAGATTATGTATAACCAAAGAAACTTGCTAAGTAAGTACAAACTAATCAGTACTTAGTTCATAAGTTATTCAATGATTTTAGGTTAAAATAGTAACTTAATTGCTTAATTTTATTTATTGTTTTAAAATAATTTTTTAAATTTGAAATGATTTAAAATAATTCTATAAATTTCAAAATCTTCATATAAAAACCTTTTATAATTGGATCTGTCAATAGCCTAAACATCCATTTACTTTTTCAATAAAGTGGAGTCCATGTAGATAATTTTCATGCTTTAAAGGGTTAGATGGCATCCAATCAGCATTAGGAAAAAAAAAAGAATTAGATTAGTCACAGCAAAACACGACAGGATAGCGAGTTAATACTTTTCTGTCATGGTTATCTGCTAGGGTATGCAAGTAGGGCATTAATGGTAGCATTCTTTCTCACTCTTTTGTCTCTATTTGATACTGACAATTTCATTGAGAAGAATTTGGTAAGAAAGAGAAAATAGAGAAAAAGAGAAGAGTGAAAGAGGGAGAAGAAAAGAGGTAAGGAAATGAGATAGTAAGAGGATGATCACATTTCGTATGCCTTATGACTCCATTTCACGCTATAAATGACTTAGCTAACAAGCCATAGATACTCACAGAAGACAGTTGGAAGGAAAATACAAATATAGCCCTACCCACATAAGTAAAGACTAAAATATCCTCCTTAAATAAATTGATTATAACAACTATCTTTTGTGGCATCATCCTTGACCCCAAGGGTGTTGGGATCAAGCAAATGTAGGGAACTTTTATTGCAGATCATACTAATACTCCCAAATTGCCTCTTTATGTAATTCCCTCTTCCACTTGACTAATACTTGGGTAACTGTTTGGGGGTGCCTCTAGACAATATTTCTGTCCAAAATGAGCTTAGGTTCTCATTTAGTGACATTAGGATCCCAATCTTTAAGCAACTGACATCATGGTATTTAAGGATTAGGACACTTCTTGAGTAAAGATATATGAAAGATGGGATGTATCTTGGAATTAAGAGGTAATTGCAGAGTACCTAGAAAAGAGTTTGCCAAAAGCTTTCCTTTCCACAATTGATTGTCTATAAGGCTAGAGCGTTAAAAATACTTAGTCACCTTCTTTGAATTCCCTTTCAATTTGATGCTTATCTAACTATTTCTTCATTCAATTAGTTGCAATCATCAAATTATATTTAAGCTTAGATATCATAACTTCCATTATTGAAAAACTATGGTCAATAGCTTCCATAGATGATTCTTGAGGTAGGTAAGGCAATTACAATGGAGGTGGTTTCCCATATATGATTTCATAAGAAGTGTAACCTATAGAAGTGTGAAAGGTGGTGTTGTACCACTATTTATCCAGTGAAAGTCATTGAACCTAATCTTTTGGGGCATACCATATGGAACTTCAAAGGTAATGTTCCAAGCACCTGTTGAGCATTTCACTTTGGCCATCACTTTGAGGGTGATAAGCCGTAGATAAACTCTAAGACCCCTAATTTGCTAGTAAATAAAGGATCTCAATTACTCACAATATTATTAGATGTTATAAAATGAGTATATTTGCTAAGCCTATCAACCACCACCTATATAGTATCTTTACCAGCTGATTTGGGCAATTTTTAAATAAAGTCTATTGCCAAACTCCATTAGGAACAAGTAGAGATTGCAAAGTACTTGATGAAGCAACTATTTCATACTTACATCAAAGGTAAGTTTCGTAATTTTCTAAGAAAATTGTAATATCTTTGTGCATCCCTTTCTAATAAAAAAGAGATTTCACTCTTTTTAGTGTAGCTTTTATTCCTGAGTGCCCACTTTATAAAGATGAATGCAACCAGGATAATATAACCTGCTTTAATGAAATTTGATAAGAACCAATCACTAATTTATTTTTTCTGGTAAGTGTCCCATTTCTCTAAGAGTATTTGGGATGAGAACTAGAATCATGCTCCAAATCTTCGATGATACAGCTCAAGGTAGCATCTGTTTGCTATTAGGATTTTATAGCATCCTAAAGTTCAGTTGATACTAATGAAAGGCTCATCTGTAATAACTCCACATGTATTGTGTTAGCTGCAACAAACAAAATTGTGAGTATAAACTGATTCAAGTCGGGCCCAAGGATACTGTCCTTAAGAGTTATTCTGTCACAAGTCGGCAACTCCCCAGGATTAAACGGACCCTTCCTATAATAGGGAAATAGAATAGCAGGAACTAAAGAACTTAAAAGAACGAAGGGGGAAGAGAGAAGAGCTCCAAAGATGTCCAAAAGCTTGGTGCACCTTGAACCACACCATGCACTGCCTTTTATATGCCGAAGATGCGAACAAGAATGTTGGGCAATATTAAAAATAATTAATGGCGGCTTAATCACAGTTTAATGAAAATCCATTTTGAATGTTGGGATTAAAAGCAAATAAAGGGAGACCGTTTCTGAATGTTAGAATTAAAGCCGGTTAATGAAAAACTTAAAACGGTAAATTGAATGCCTCAATGTCGAGAAATTTAAGAAATTTATGGTCATAATTTCAAAACTGCTAAAAATAAAATTTTTTTAGTAAACCTATTTATACAAAATATTTTTGTAAAATATAAAAATAGTTACAGTAAAAAATGCCCAGTATCGCATCTAACTCGTGTGCAGGGGGGAAATCAGAGATTTTCAATTGCGTTACCCCTGCGTTGGCCTGTTGTTGTGTATGCGAGCCCATTCCTCTTCTTGGCCCATTTACTTACCCAATATCACATCTTAATATATATACACTAAGACTCTCTTTATTCTAGATACTGTGGGACTTAGACTTTTGACATACCTACTCTAACAATTCCTTACATGTGTCAAACGAATATTATCATCTAAGTTACATGTATGAGTATAACCATTTCGAATCTAGTGTCTTTTGGACTATGAACTAGACCTAGACCTAGACCAATAACACTTAGTACACAGAAATGTCAGTGAAACATACGTTTCTATGAACTAACAAATCTTTGTTGTGTACTAGAGGCTTTATTAGTCAGAGTATACTTCCACAGTTTCTATAACGACAATTTTGCACTTTAAACGGGCGTGCACGTGTCTGGTGTTCAAAGAATGCTCTAGAGACTTTGCCATAGTCTCATAAAAATGGCCCTACTTCACATTCATCTAGGTGATTTCATCAAGTGTATCTACAATGAATACACCATCCATAAGGAATATGAAATAATTAATAGCTTTGTTCAGCTTCTCCAACAATGCATTCTAGCATTTTCTCAAATCATAGGAAGGGATAACAATTTTAGTACTAGTAGAATTAACATATGACTTGTTCTTACCCATATGAACCTATTTCATAGGATCTCCAATCATAGAGGTTGGGTTACCATCGTTGCTAATTTCAAATTGGCTTAAGTCTCATTCTTCTCGATGTGTTATCAATTTTTTTCTTCTCCAGGGGTTTAGTTAATGGATCTGCCAGATTTACTTCTGACCTTACAAATTCGATTGAGATCACTCCATCTTTTAGTAGTTGCCTTATAATATTATGTCTCAACCAAATGTGTCTACTTTTATCATTAAAGGTCTTATTTTTAGCCGTCACTATCGCCGATTAGCTATTACAATGTAAAGACACTAATGGTGTTGGTTTTTCTCCTAATGAAATATTTGCTAAAAAGTTTTTCAACCACTCAGCCCCAGTACCAGCTAGTTTCATAGCAATAAACTCTGAATCCCTTGAGGATTTTGTAATAATACTTTGTTTGTCTGATCTCCAGGATACTGCACCACCACCAAGAATGAATACATAGCTACTAAAGGATTTATTCTCATCTAAATCTGAGACCCATTTAACATCAATGTATCCTTCTAGTACAGCAAAAAATCTACTATAAAATATAACATAATCCATGGTACTTCTCAAATATCTCATCAATCTAACCAAAATCATCCAATGCTCACTGCTTGGACGATAGGTATATCTACTCAATCTACATACAACATATGATATATCAGGCATGGTAAAATTCATCAAATGCAACAGACTTCTAATAATCTGTACATATTTAGATTGAGCTACTGAATCACCTTTATGTTTTGATAATTGTATATTAGAATCATAAGGAATGCTTAAAAGAGAATCATCAAAATGTCCAAACTTTTTAAAAATTTTCTCCACATAATATTCTTGAAAGAGTAAGATACCATTTTCACTCCTTATGATTTTAACACCCAAAATCACTTTTACTTCACCCATATCTTTCATATTAAATTTAGATACAAAAAAACTCTTAGTTTTAATCATAACATTCATGTTAGTACCAAAAATAAGCATGTCATCCACATATAAGCAAACAATCATTGTTTACAAGTTTTGTATAAATATATCTTTCTACTTTAATAGTAGCAAAGCTATCACTTTCAAAACTTGATTCAATTTTTCATGCCATTGTTTAAGTGTTTATTTTAATCCATATAAAGATTTAACAAATTTACATACTTTATTTTTTTATCCAGGAGCGACAGATCTTTCAGGTTATACTATATAAATTTCTTCTTCTAAAACACCATTTAAGAAAACAGTTTTAACATCCATTTGATGAATATAAAGCTTATGTATTGAAACTAAAGCAATCAAAATTTTTATAAAAGAAATTCTTATAACTAGAGAAAACGTATCAAAATAATCAATATTTTATTTTTGAGTAAAACTTTTAGCTACTAACCTAGCTTTATATTTATCAATGGACCCATCAGGATTAAGTTTCTTTTTAAAAATCCATTTACAACTAATGGGTTTAGCTCCTGGAGGTAAGTCTACTAAAACCCAAGTTTTATTTTGATTAAGAGAATCAATTTCAACTTTAATAGCTTCTTTCCAAATATGAGCATCCGAAGAAGAAATAACTTTATAAAAATTTAAAGGATCATCTTATACCATATAAGTATAAAAATCATCTCCAAAAGAAGATTCTTTCCTTTGCCTCTTACTTCTTCTTAAATTTTTAGCCAAATCTTCATTTGTATTTTGTTTAGGAGAACTAGTAGACATTTCTAAATTCCTAAGATTATATTTAATTTTCAAAGGAAAGATATGTTCAAAAAATTCTGCATCTTTAGTTTTTATAATAGTGTTATAATCCAAAATATCACTTTTCAAAATTAGAAATCTATAAGCTGTACTATGTTCAGCATACCCAATAAATATGCAATCAGAAGTTTTAGACCCAATTTTTCTTTTCTTAAGATTAGGCAACATTACTTTAACAAGATACCCCCACACTTTTCAATATTTTAGGTTAAGTACACATCATTTTCATAGTTGATAAGGTGTCTTATTTGTTTTCTTATAGGGTATTCTATTTTGCAAAAAATAAGCAGACAACAAAGTTTCACCACATAAATTATCTGATGCAGAAGAACTTACAAGTATAGTATTCATCATCTATTTTAAAGTTCCATTTTTCCTTTCTGCAACGCCATTAGACTCAGGTGAATATGAAGGAGTTATTTCATGGATAATTCCTTCTTTTTAACAAAATATATTCTCCTTCTTTATTCGACCTTACTCTTTTAATCCTTTTATTTAGTTGATTTCTACCTCTATCTTATATAAAAGAAAATTTTCAAACGCTTCATTTTTATTTCTCAATAAATATACTTTAGTATACCTTGAAAAATTATCAATAAAAATAATATAATATTTTTTATCATATCTAATCATTGTTTGTTTTAAATCATCCAAATCAGTGTGTATTAAAGAAAGTAATTTAGTTTCTCTTTCTGTAAAAAAATGTAGTTTTTTAGTTATCTTAGCTTCTGCATATGCTTCATATTTGTTTAAACAATTATTTTTAATTTCAGAAATCAAACTAAGTTGTTTCATTTTCTTAATATAAGATTTACTAACATGTCCTAATCTAGCATGCTACACATTAAACGAATCAACCATATAAACAGGCAAGTAAACAGAAGAGGATGCATTTTCATTCATTTTAGCAACATTCAGTACAAATAGTCATTGGTTTCAATATCCCTTTCCCATAAAAACATTATTTTTTATCATCACAATCTTGTCAAATTCGAATGACACTTTAACCCCAACCTTTCCTAATAGAGCTACAGAAATTAAGTTTGCTCTAACATCAGGTACATGCAAAACATCATCAAGAGCCAAGGTCTTTCGGGATGTGAATTTAAGAATCACTTTTCCTTTCCCAAGAACTTTTGTAGTTCGAGAATCAACAAGATAAATGAGATCTTCTCCTTCCTTGATAGGACTATAGGAGGTAAACATTTCCTTATTTGCACAGATATGCTTAGTAGCTCCAGAGTCTACCACCCATTTCCTCACATTGAAGATAATAAGAGCTTGAGAAATAACTGCCATAATGATATCATCATTGTTCTTATCTCCTTGAACTAAATTTACATTTGGTTTGGGAGGATTATTATTTCTAACTATCTTTTTACATTGAGCAGTATAGTGCCTTGACTTGCCACAAACAAAGCAATTGCCCTTCTTTTTGAATTTAGGGTTAGAATTCTTGGGCTTACAATCAGATTTTTTACAAGAATCATACCTCTTGTTGTGTGCTTTATTTCTACTAAATTTGCTTTTGAGGTTATTTCTCTGCCTTTTGCAGCTCAAATCTCATTCCGGTTAGTATCTTCGATGATTATATGAGTGATGAGATCTGATAGTGACAGTTACTTCTGCTTGTGTTTGAGTTGCTGTTTGTAGTCTTTTTATGAATCCAGCAGTTTCTCAATCAGGATCCCAACTACAAATTCATTTGGAAGGTTAATCTTCTCAGCTTGGAGTTTTTCCAGCAACTTGTGTTATTTGTTGATTTACAACTTGATGTCTTTGTCTTTAAACATCTCCCATCGGTAGTAATTTTCAATCACGAATTTCTATTTTTTAGCATCCCCAGCAATGTACTTTGTGATTAGTGACTCCCAGATTTTGCTAGCCTCCTTGTAAACAGAATACACATTAAACATATCGTTAGATAAAGTACTAATAATTATGTGTCTACAGACCTTATTGGCATATTCCCAGGCAGTTCTTTGATTTTGGTCAGCATCAGGAATAAGTTTGGACTGGGTCAGCACCATTGCAACTCTGTACATGTCCAAGATAGAAAAGATCCGCTCTTGCCACCTTCTGAAGTTCTCCCCATCAAACACCTCAATCTTGAATATATCTGGGAATCGCTTCGGCAATGTCACAACAGGTACTACGTCGGAATAAAGGCTGAAGCAGCAGCACCACTCCCTCCAAAACCACCACCAGAACTTGCAGTGGCAACGTTAACATGATCATCAGGACCAACTCAGTGTGACTCCATAATAACTCTTAATATTGTTA
This sequence comes from Erythrophleum fordii, assembly GCA_032878935.1. Taxonomy (NCBI): domain Eukaryota; kingdom Viridiplantae; phylum Streptophyta; class Magnoliopsida; order Fabales; family Fabaceae; genus Erythrophleum; species Erythrophleum fordii. The sequence continues at coordinate 19,529,932 of JAVQMF010000050.1, forward strand.
GTTGTAACAAACAAAATTGTGAGTATAAACTGATCTGAGTCGTGCCCGAGGATACTGTCCTTAAGAGTTATTCTGCCATAAGTCAACAACTCCCTAAGATTAAATAGACCCTTCCTATAATAGAGAAACAAAATAGCATAAACTAAAGAACTCAGAAGAATGAAGGGGGAAGAGAGGAGAGAGCTCTGAAGATGTTCGAGAGCCCGGTGCACCTTGAACAGTACCATGCACTGCCTTTTATAGGTCGAAGACGCAAATAAGAACATTGGGCAATATTAAAAATAATTAATGGTGACTTAATCACAGTTTAATGAAAATCTGTTTTGAATATTAGAATTAAAAGCAAATAAAAGTAGTTAGTTTCTGAACGTTGGAATTAAAGCCGGTTAATGAAAAATTAAAATGGTAAATTGAAGGCCTCAATGTCCAGAAATTTAAGAAATTCATGGTCATAATTTCAAAACTATTGAAAATAAGGTTTTTTATGTAAGCATATTTATAAAAATATTTTTGTAAAATACAAAAATAGTTGCAGTAAAAAATACCTAGTATTGCGTCTAATTCGTGCGCAGGAGGGAAATTGGAGATCTTCAACTGCGTTACCTTTGCATTATCATGTTGTTGTGTGGGCAAGCCCACTCCTCTTTTTGGCCTATTTACTTGCCTAATATCATATCTTGGTATATATATACTAAGACTTTCTTTATTTTAGGTAATGTGGGACTTAGGCTTTTGACACACCTACTCCAATATGTTACTTGAGAAAGTGCATCTGCAGCTTGGTTCTCCTTCCCTTTCTTATATGCAATCTCATAAGTTTAGTGATCAAATTATATTGAGAAGGAATGGACAAGCATTGTTCAAGCAAGTATTTTAGAGTCTTTTAATCTGTGAGGATAGTGAATGGTTGTATGCTCAGGTACTAATGCCATTTCTCTACTACATAAATAATGGCAAATAGCTACCTATCATAAACAGATAATAATCGATTCTTTATAGATAGCAACTTATTCACAAAAGCAATTAGATAGTTATTCTACATAAGCATTGCCCCAAGCCCAATATTGGAGGCTTCCATTTCCACCGTAAATGGCTACTCCAAATCAGGAAGTGCAAAGACTAATGCTACAGTTAGTACCTCTTGAAGTTTGATAAAAGCAATATCAGCATTTGCTGTTTATAGGAAGTTATTTTTATGAAGAAGTTCTATGAGTGGCTTAGCTATAATGCCATATCCTCAGATAAATCTTCTATAATATCCAAAAAGCCCCATAAATCTTCTCAACTTTTTTATGGTCTTAGGTTTCGACTATTTAGCAATAGCTTGTATCTTTTGAGGATCAACAACTACCTTATCTGAGGAAATAATGCATACCAAGTATTCTATTCTAATAGTGGCAAAAGCATACTTACTTTTTTTCTTAACAAAAAATTGGTGAGCTCTTATAATCTCCAGGACTTCCTTCAAGTGTAACTCATGAGTTTGTAAATCACCATTATACATGAAAATATCATCAAAGAACACTAAAATAGTCTTTTTAAGCAATTTTTAAAAAATAGTATTCATTATAGCTTAAAAAGTGGATGGAGCATTGGTGAGCCCAAAGGGTATTACCAAGTATTCATAATGCCCCAAATGTGTTTAGAATGCAATTTTGTAAATGTCCTTTTTACTCATTCAAATGTGGCAGTAACCATATCTTAAATCAAGCTTGGTGAAAACTTTGTCCTTCCCCAACTCATCAAATAAGTCCTCAATTATAGGAATAAGGGATGTGTTCTTCACCATAGCCTTGTTAAGGGTGTGATAATCCACATACATCCTCCAACTCCTATCCTTTTTTTTATTAATACTATAGGTGGGGAAAAAGGTGAGGTGTTATGCTGTATGACACTAGTTTCAAGCACCTCTTGTACTAGTTTTTCTATAATATCTTTTTGAAGGGTAGGATATCGATAAGGTCCGATGCTAACTAGATTAGTTCCTTCTTATAATACAATTTAATGATCATAGTGACCCCTGCTAGGTGGCAATCCTTTCAATTCAACAAATACATCTTCTAATTGTCCTAATGCCTTATTAATGTTAGAAGGTACTTCATTAACATTTATAAGTCTAAATATTGTAGCATCCTTTGTTAGGTTGATAAGGAATTAACTGCATCACGTAGGGGCATATTGATATGTTATAAGTTGTAATAATTTGTTCTCATCAATCATGCTATTTTTAGCATTAATAGTTACCGAAATTTACACCCTTTTTCCTTTCCATAAGAATTCCATTAGTAGGTTCTTGGCATCTAAGTTGATAATTCCCAAGTCTTTCATCCATTATATCCCCAACACCATGTCATAACCTATCAAGGGAATTAAGATAGCATCAGCTTCTAGTTCCAACCCTTAAGTATGCCACTTAAAGCCTTCACAAGCTTGAGTACCCTACAACTTGTTCCCATTTGCCACTGTTACAGTCACAGTGATAATAAGGTGAGTGTGACATATACCTTCTGAATCAAGTGATACATATAAAAAATTATGAAAGCTCATAGTTTATTAAAATATGCAATAAATGTTTCCCATATTTGTTCATAACTCTCATGGTAAGATATAAAACATTTCCTACCATAGCATTAAGGGAAAGTACTAGATTGTCTTGACTCCCCAACTCCACACCTTTTGTCATTACTTTTGGCACTACCAATTCCTCTCCATGACCTTCAACTTCGACCACTTCTATAAGATATACTTGCATTTTCCTCCATTGAGGGCAATCATAGCCAAGCATATACTTCTCATGATAGAAGTAGTAGAGAGCTCTTAGGCCCCTTATCTCAGTAGGTGTTAATTTTTGTTTGAATTGTACAAATGATTTTTCCAGGATTCCTTTCTTTTTGTTGTCAACGTAAGTAGGAACTACCTTCTATTTAGGATCCACATTTTGATGTTTCCCCTTATCAGTGCTACTGCTTTCCCCATAAGTCCAAACTTTCTCAAACTTGTTATTCATTCCAAATCCCGAAATGATACCCTTCTGTAACAATTGTACATTTATCTCAACCAACTTAGCTAGCCGAAAAGCATCCAACAATCTCTAAGGATAGAGTAACTTGACCCCAATTACCAATTCAAGTTTAAGAGCACCAACAAAGCAACTAAGTTTCTAGTCTTCACTTAATTCAACCTAACAAACTACATTATCAAATTTAGCTTAGAATTCAGCTAAAAACCCTATTTATTTAAGCTACATTAACTTTTCTATTAGATCATCATGAATCGATCCAAACCTGATTTTAACAATTTCAACAAAAGTAGCCCAATTGATTGCCCAGTTTTACCCTTTTCAAAATGCTAGTACCATTTGTAGGAAGTTTCATTGAAGGCAAGATTAGCTAGTATTATCTTACTATTTTTTGGTGTCTCATCCAAAAGAAAAAATCGTTCACAATTCAAAATCCACTCGAAGACATCATTGTCAGTGAATTTAGGAAAATCCACTTTAGTGAAGTGAATAAGTATCTGGTAATCCACTGTGGTAGATGTTTGGATCTCAATTCAGGCCAACAAAATTGACCAACTATAATGAGATTCCTCGTATCATCTCTTGTATTCTAGCCATCTATGATTTCACATCTACAAACTTCTAGTTCAATTTGGCTTGCAATCAATCTTCCATATCTCAAATGTTACTCTACAATCGGGTTCCTTCCACCATAAGGATTGGTGCTCTAATACCAAATGATGGACATACAATTTCACAAAGAAGAATTTGGTAGGAAAGAGAAAACAGAGAAGGAGATAAGAGTGAAAGAGATAGAAGAAGACAGATAGAGAAATGAGATAGGAAGAGGATGATCACATTTCACATGCCTCACCACAACTCCACTTCATACTATAAAGGACTTGGCTAATAAGCCATAGACATTAACAGAAGACAATTAGAAGGAAAGTACAAATACAACCCTGCCTACACATGTATAGACTAAAATATCCCTCCTTAAAAAAATGATCATAACACTATCTCCCTCAGTTAGTTGATTCTCGCTCACTCTATCTCTTTCTCAACCTGCTTGTCATTTATGATTGCCTAACTCATCTTTAAAAGTGCAAGTTATAAAAAAGGAAGGAAATTTGGCAAAAGTTGTGCCTACTTCAGTTAGTGGGTTGCCAAAATTTTATTGATCTTTGATTGTTTATCAAATTTTATATTACAATCTCTATATCTCACACTTTGTCACTCTTGTTGATGCGAGTACTTCTGCATTTGCATTTCTTCATAAAGGGTAGCTTATATCTCATATTCATGTTACAATGATTAAGAGCTTCAATTTATGAAGTTATGATATTGAGTTTATTTATTGACTATTAAAATAATTGCCCTTTCATTTGGAGTCATTGAGATAGAGTGAAAACTTTATTTTTCACAATTTGATGATGATTGTATAATTTTGTTTAATAGTGTAGATTGAACTTGTTTGCTATTAAGTTTCATCATTGACAATACATAAATTTACTAAAATTTTACTTACTTTTAAGTTTAACTTCCTTAATTTGCTCTGTTCAACCTATATGGACTTGAGGAAAATGGAAGTTATAGGTTGTTAAGTCTTGCACTGGTTGGATGTATAATTATAGCTTGCTTGGTATTGCTTAGCACTAGTTTTCCTTTAATGGATTGGGCTTTGATTCTATATACACACCAAAACCTCACTTGAACTCAACATGCATTCAATGAGAAGACTGGGGACATTTAAAAGGTTACCAAGGAGGCCTTTGCTAGATTGAAAGGTAGGTGGTCGTGCTTGTAAAAGAGAATAGAGGTGAAGCTACAAAGACTTGCTTGTGGTGGTCTTGCTTGCAAAAGAGAACATAGTGGAAGTATAACCTTTTTCATAATGAAATAATATAGCTAAGAACAATGTATAGTTTGCCAATTCAATCTAAGCTAGGGATTACATTGCTTGCAATTTGTTACACCATCACCTTGCAGGCATTATCTTTTTAGAGTAGGCTCTTTTTTGCTTTCTAATTTTTTGTATTGTCATGCTTTTGGTTGTGTATTCTTGGTCGTACTACAGAACAAAAATTTTAATTTATAAAATAGACATTGTTTTTACCCAAACAACATATAAATGAATACTTTTTTTTTGTTGGACGGGTTTTTTCTATTAAATGGATAGCTTTTCCTTTCTTACCATGTTAAATTTTATATCCCACCTTATGACTCTTAAACATTAGCTCTACAACAAAATTAATGATCACCATGATGTTGATGATTGTTTCCTAAAATCTTTAAATCAACAATGCATTTAAAACATAATTCTGTTGTAGATGTTCAACTATTCACTCCCCTATATATGAATGTTAACTTGAAATCTTTTGGCCTCAAATGCATTTTGAACAAATACACTTCTTAAATTAAGGTACCCATTAGAAAAGGCCATAACTTTCTTTTTCTTTTTAGCTCATAAAGTAGGACTCTTGTTTTTTTTTATCACTTATACCCTTCAAATATAATCTCTCTAATAAATATATATGCAAAGAGAATAAAAACACTATAGCTCCTACCAGTTTAGATGTAGAAGAAATCAATTAGAATTAATTAAACATTACAAACCTTGGGTAGTATTTACTTTTAATTTCATAAATTGCAATCTATTAGAATAAATTAAAAAAAAAAAAGCAAAATCATGAGTATCTAGCGAAGGGCTAATCAATATTGGCTCATAGTTCTTGTGACTAACTCAGATAAGATAAACTTTGACATTAATCCTACATATTATTAGTTCTAATATGTAACTTAAAAAAAATAAAAACTCAAAAACTTTGGGAGATTTAAAATTTTTTAGCTTGGGTATATCCAATGTTCCACATTATAATTATATTACAAATCTCACAAGTTACAATAAACAGTAATGTAATAATTTCTATGAATTTTTATTTTTAAACTCAACAATTGCAAATGCAAATGGCAACATCTAGTCATTTGGATCACTCCTTAGTGCAATTAAGAGCTAACCACCATAATATCCCTTAAGGAAGCACTAGTTAAACCTTATAATCACCCTACACTCTGTGAAACTCCTTTTTCAACCCACTAAACACACATAAAATCTCTCAAATTGAGGTAGCATGCACCTTGAATAGGCTGTTTATAAAGAAATGAACTACTCATATTTTAGAGGCCTTTTTACTTTCAACTTCATTGTGCAATTAGGGTAGGAGCTTAGTAACTAGTGGCCATAGTTATAAAACTTAGTGTACTACACATTAAATGACAAATTAATGAGGTCCACAGCATCTTTCTTCACCCTCAATGCCTTTGATTTTGTTATACATAATATGAACTTCGAATTTTTTCTCTTGCTCTTCTCCAACCTCTTGCCTAGCCACTTTGTAGACAACATTTCACTGTAAACTCTCGACTACTTGTTTGGTTTTCAATAATCTTCCTAAGTTGCCACATTTCTTCATCCAGTGACTTGGCACCATAGGTTAGCCAAGGACATTCTTGTTGACACTTAACTCTGCATCTCTTGCTATGGTTCTTACTAATTTTTAAATCTCTCCCAAAGTAACTCTTCCTTACAGCCATACATAGTACCTACTTCCCATTTGTATTCACTCATCCTTATATGTCCTCCCTCTATGATAGATTGCCTTCAAGCTTCCACCATCCTCATTTGAGTCAATCTTTTATTCATCTAATGACTCTGAGTTGTACTTCTCATTAGATATCCCTCTTGTCATCTTCCTCTTCTTCTTCACCAAATTTCATTTACAAAATGTGATTCATATTGCAATATAGCACCGTCAGCCCTTAAGACTTGCTTCTTTGGCCTACCGCTCTTCTTTCCACCATTGTTTGTGTTTTCCTTGCTCTTATTATCCTCATCTCTTTCCTTAATTGTTGTGGTACCTAAAATACAACACAATTACATTTACCCTTGGTGCTATGTAAATAATTATATTAATATGAAGACAAACTTTACATCATAAAAATGAATTAATTAAGGTATGTAAAAGGCATTGTCAATTATTACTACAATAACATATTAGTAATTTGGCTTGGGAATTCGCAGGTTCTACATTGTTTTCTTCCCCCCTGGGTTTTTTTCATTTAAAGCATCTTTCTCCAAAAAAAAAAAAAGCCTATCATCGTTTTCTTCCTCTTCGGAGTCATTGAAAGTAATACCCAATGCGCTATCTTCTGTTTCACATTCACATCTTGTTCGTTAGATATTTCCTCTTCGGTGTCATTGCCTCCATGCTCAATGATTATGTCATTCTCAACCTTCAACAATTGTGGGTCATCCACCACATGACCCATACATACTTCCACTTCTCCAAACTTGACAACAAAATTACTCCATGGCACCCTTGTCATCTATTATGTGCCTAAGCCCATCCTCCATACATACATTGGGAATCTTGTAGCACAAAATAACATTTTTTCTATATCCTATTTCTCTGCGACGTCCCAGCACTCCCAATAACTCCATAAATTTATATTGCATTTATCCCACTGATTTATTGACCTACCAACATATTTCATGTTTAGTGAGGTTAAGATTCATCTGCAACAACAGATCAACATATACAAAAAATTAGTGTACATTTCTATAAATACAAAAACATTTGGAGAGAATACTAATATCTTGGATAGCATATATAGCCTTGTAAAGATTTACTTAAACCAGCCATACGTTGCACTCGTAATTATAAGAACAAGATATATTAATTCGCACTTGATAATATTCATATATATCTTCCTACCTTTATAAACATGGGTCAAATCAATGAAATTACCACGCTTTAATGGACTTTTAATTATATAATGCAGCACAATAATCAATACAGACAGATTCTACTGAATATTATATCATGAATTTATACATTGAATCAAAAGTCACAACTTTTTTTGCATTTTGGGTAATCTACATTAATTATTCGTGATACACATAATTTCACACTTTCTTATGTAAGAATGAGAGAAAACTCCACAAATAGCAAAGTATATTTCATTTAAATGATGACTTGGACTGTTCATATTTATATTAACGGTCTAGTCTCCACTCCCATGGCCACCAATTCTTCTCTTTTTAATTTTGACTAAAAATTTCTCTAAACACAATAAGAAGCAACAATCATCATCCACAAACAATATCACATGCATCTCTTAACCGAAGATTCCCTTTAACCAATAGAAGCTATTAATTGAGTCTCGATTTTGGTGCTGCAACTTAATTCATAACTCTCCAATGATTCTAAAATAGTCAACCCCTCCATTATTTTCCTCCAACACTTTATCTATCCATTCCAAATCCAAGCAAAACTATCAGAAAATTTTGTTTTCTTCCCTCATTATAATTGAAGCAACTTGAGTGCTAGATAAGCTCATATATACTGCAATCTCCCCCCTCACCATTTTCATCCATCCATCCATCCTACCCCTTTAAAGTTTTATATAACCATGTTAGAGACACCATCACTAATCCTTGCATGTATACCTTTCTCTCCCACAACACCAATAATCAATCCACACTTGATCCTCTCAGCCCCAACTAGAAGATTTATGCACAAAGACAGAGTGGGAGAGGAGTTGGTCGAGAGGGAGACTGAGACAACTCCCATCGCTTGCTTGCAGTCGTGGAACGTCGCAACTTCGTGCCTGAGCAAGAAGACAAGCCTTGACGAAGGAGAAGATGGAATCTTGCGCTGACATGAACGAATGGTGTTTGGAAGCTTATGATGTCGTTTTGCTCCCGGAATCTTTTTTTTTTTCAATTGGTATTTGGGTGCCACCTCATTATACAAGAAAAAAAAATTGAGTAAATTCCACGTCAACAAAGCACAAATGGATGATAAGAATTTAAGAGACTATTTTAAAATAATAAATAAAATTAAAAAAATGTGTTTCCTATTTTAACCTTGATTTTACCTATAACATCAACTTATATGTTAATCAAAGCACAAGGAGTGAGTGAATGAATTTTTTTTAGTTTTAAGCATAAATCTTAATTTCAGGCACCTACGTCATTCCTATAGGTGAAGTATATATAACGACAGTCAATTAATTTTTCTTCTACAAAAGACACAGCCATCAGTGAAGTAATCTCAGATTAAATATTAATTTGATGCATATATATTCAAAAACACTTCTTTTGTGAAACGATATATTAGAAAAGTGAAATCAAATTTGAATCCAAGGGTCGGTATACTTGGAAGGGAGGAGGGAAAAAAAAAAGCGAAAGAATGTTGGGAAAAATTATAATTTTATTTTTATAATTATTATTTAATTATTATTTAATACTCTTTAATAATAATTATTCAATTCTTAAAAATAAAAATATTATAAATATTTTTTTTATAAAATTATCTTTTTATTTTTTATTTTTATTTCTATTCTAATTTTTTATGTATCAAACGGGTTTAAATGATTCAACATATCTTTTTAATTAATTACCATCTATACTAATAACACGTTAAATATATATAGTATAATGCTCAGAATTAGACCAGAAATATTTTTTTATTTTTTGGATTATTCGACTCTAATTGAGATAACCGAAATCCCTCAATTCTAAAAGCAACTCAATATTAGTCAAAACTCATTGGTAAAAATAATTTTATTTTAATCAGCGTGAAATTAAATAGCAATTACCTTGAAGACATTTTAGGATTTGATTTTATATTTGTAAACTAAACGATAAATTTGTCAAATCTTTCGCCTTGCCTTAGGTCAGGTGTCATATCATATTTTCCCAAATTAATCATAAACAAGATATTTAAAAAACCATTATCACTAAAATAAATTTTCTCCTCTCTCTCCCTCTCTCTTTCTTTGGGTAGAATTCTCTTCTCTTTTCAATTCGTTTGATTTTGGTGTCAAAGAAAACGACCACGAAACTCCATCTGCACCAATTCAATCTCCCAAGAATGTAGAAATCTTGTGCCAACTTGACGTGCAGATGCAACAGATTATGTGTGCATATGGATAAATGATGGGAAGTCTCAGAATGACGTTTACTTACCTACATTTTTCTGAAACAACACTTAGTTACTTTATGCGAAAACATGGTTTAAAAGATAAAAATATTTTTTTAAATATGCGCTATATATGAGCTTTGCCTAAACCAATTTGGGAACTTTCAAGTATTATTTATTTAGAAAAAATTTGTATCCAGTTGGTTATTTCTTTGTTATTAGATGTTTTAATTAAAATACAGTAAATATAATTTTTTAACAATAATATGATAAGTTATAATTTTTTCATACATGTATTTAGTTACTCAATTAAATATATATTTGTTATATTTTAATCAAAAATTTTAATAATAAAAACATAAAAAATTACATAAAAGTTTAGTCTTATTTATTTTATATTTTGAACCTACCCACAAACCAATAAATGTTCTTGTTACAGTTGTTTAATATATAGATTATTATTATTATTAATTAATTAATTTGATCGTGTCCTTCACGTGGCATTTGAAAGATTTATAAAAACCCCAAAAGCTTATTCATTTTCAAAACTTTGGATGCTTCAAGACTACATGTATTTAAATTTGATATCTAAATCCAATGTTATCCAAAAATTTGACCTGTGCCTTTTATCACTAACAAATCTCTTTTTTTTTTTTTTTGGCGCATCTCCCTCGCACATATCATGAAAAAATTTGACCTCTAATTCGTTCATTGCCTATGTAAAAGGCATGCAAAAACTGCTCAAACAAATTAACCTAACTAACATTTGCATGCTCATTAGAAGAGGTTAGAATATTGGTGAGTAGTTAGGTCATTCACATTGGGCTGTGGAAATAAAATGAATATGTGGTCTTCTTTACTAATGAAATGTAAAATGAATCCTAAATAAGTTAGGAACAGATATGGATATTTTTAGTTTAATTAATTCATCAACAATATTTTTTTATTTTTTCATAATGATAAAAGGTTTTTCTTTTTTCTTCTTTCATGCAACAATTCCCGATTCATAAAAGGAGTATACTTAAAAGATTACTCGATCGATACCGATCTTGTGAAATGACCATATTTTTATCTCAAGAAATTGCAAGCTTTAATTTCATTAACGACATGCTTTTTCCTTCAAGCTAAACAACACATGTGATCTTTCTTTTGTTGGTCAGTGTGTGTCGTTAATCCAGCTCAAAAAAGAATAAAAAACAGGGAAGCGAAAATGCATAGGAATTTGTTCAATGTATTCTGACTTGCAAGACAGGCATGCCTGATGCAGTGGTGACTCCCATATTATAATTATTTGCCTGAAACGAAAACAAAGTACAATAGGATTAGGGTTTCAAATCAAAAGCATATATGGTTGGTAGTTATTTCATGAGGTATAATTCAAAAGACTGGTTAAAATAAAGGGCCACATATAGAATCTTCCTCACAACAAGGCAACAGTCTCCCAGTTGTAACTGCAACTTCAAAAGCAGCCTGCAGCTTTTTATATATTCAACCACAGACACACCCATTTGCAATGGCTTTTTTCAGTTTTCACCAATTAATATATACATATAAATAACAAATTGAAGATGCTAGGTTAAACCCATCGTTTTAATCAACATATTAGATCTCGTGCACCGAGCTGCCTCACATTAGACACTTCTAAGTCTTTGCTTGTCTTTTTTCGTCCTTCGAGATATGGAGAACGTTTCGTTCTGCAATTTTCATTTTGGAAGCGGCACACACTCCGCCCAAATATATTGACTTCTATATAATTTGTTTGGTACGTAATGGTTAAACTAAGCCACGTTTTTTTTTTTTTCAAAATAATCATATTGATTCACATTCGGTTCATATTTATTGTTATGACTTTGGACGTATGTGTTTGGGCCATCTTCACACTTCAACATAGGACGCCCCTCCCTCATATTCCATAGTTGGTAGTTAAAATGTAACGCCTCCTTTAATCCTCTTATTATTTTGGTTTATATAATATTATGGTGTTGACTTTTGATTAATTACTTGGTGTAAATGGACACAAGAACAAATTTAAAATCTATTAAGGAGGAGTTACACTCAAACACATATATAAAAATTAGTATTGCATATTTAAAGATAATTCTAATTGTGGATCTTTTTAACCAACCATGTAGTGTTAAGCATTTCCGAGTACATCTGTGGTCAAAATATTATTTACGTCAATCACAGAATTAACATACACAAGCCAAAAAGAACTCTATGATATCTACATTATTTGGTCTACTAATTGCTTCAGTCAAACGAGCCCCGACTATGAGTGTAGGTGGCAGTGGTGGCATAGATGGCATCAATGGCATAGATGACATGTGGGGCATTGATAGTCTTGGTGGTATTGGTGGCAATAGTGGGGAATCTACATGGAGATTGGCTAACTTGCTTCGATCACTATGTTTGAATTCATATCAATAACAACTTGCATAATGCTTAATCCTAGAATCATTACAAGAAAATAGGAATTTTCTCAGCATTTTTTTGTCAGAAAAAACAAAAAATTCCCTAAGAAAGGCCATTCTCATGAAAATTCTTACGTATTTTTGGATGTGAAAAAAATTGTCATAGGAATGCCAAATTTTCAAAGAAATTTTCTGTGAGAAAATATTCTCACAATCTTTTTTTCATAAGAAAAATTAGCAAGAAAAAGTGGTGTGGAACTTGTAATTTTTTGTGGTTTTCTCTCCAAATTTCTCACAAAAAAATTCTCCAAGAAAGTATTTCACGGTATAAATCCACAAGAATTTTCTCATGGTATAAGTCTGTAAGAATTTCTCACAGATTTATACTGTGAGAAAATTCAAAATTTCTCATGATATTAAGCTGTGAGAAAATTTCTCACAATATTATACTGTGAGAAAATTTTTTCACAGTATAAATCTGTGAGAAACCTAGAGAAGAAATTGAATTTTCAAATTTCTCACAAAATATTTTGTAAAAAAGCAGTAATTTCTCATGGATTTATACCATGAGAAACATTTTCTCACGGTATTGTACCATGAGATTTCTAAAAGAAATTCGTATTTTAGATTTCTTTTAGAAAAATTTCACAAGAAAGCTAGGAATTTTTACCATTACTAATGCTTTTATACATTAACCTCTATTTGAACAAGTGCAACCTATTCAAATAATCAAAACTCACAATACCTAAGCTCAACCAACTAATAATAGAGCCATAACAATAACAAAGTCATAATTTTTAATTTTGTGTTGAAAATATCAAAAAGTACATTAAAATTAAGAAATATATATATTCAACATTATAAAGTTACAAATCATAATTCCCTAATGTCGCATAAATAAAAGTCCTAGAATTACTGTTCATCATCATTATCCCCATCACCACCACCATTACTATCATTATCATCATCATCATCATAGGTTGGTTCATCATGGGAAGTGCCACCTCTTTCAGTTCCTATAGTCATGTGAGCCATAATTTGTTTCATGAAAACTTTCATCTTGTCCTCGTGGGTCTTCTGCACTTTGGCAAGACTTACCTCATAAATTTGGGTTTGTTTTAATAGTTTTTCCTATAATTTATTCTGAAATGAGGCCTCTAAGTGCACTCTCTTCTAAGAGAGCTCACCATGGCCATATCCAAAGTAATATGTGCCATTAGAAATAAGAAGACTAGCCTCTAATCTAAACTCATATGCATGACCTCTTTTGTTCTTTCTATTGGCAACCTTAAGCCATATAAAAGAATCAATGTCATTTGACCCTGGACTCTTGAATCTGCTCCATCTGCTCATATTGGCTCTGTAATAACAATAAATAAATAAATATTAAGTACATAAATAAATTACAAATTATAGTAATAATCTTATTTATAAACTAGTTGGATGACTTACGTAAGTATCAAAGGCTTTTTTACTAACCCAACCTCCTTTTTCTCATTGTGTTAGATCCTCTTGAATACTTTTGAGATCTAAACCTCTCTACCTAACCTTATTTCCTATAGCACTTAGGTAAAATATGTAAGAATTACAATAACTAAAAAGGAACATTAATTTAATAAAACTATAACATTCAAAAAACGCTTACTATCCTTCTCTTATACTCTAAGAATGAAACACACTCACCTTTATGTAGGCATCCTCAAATATCTGTAGCCCTGTTTGACTTATTACTTGTAGATTTCGCCTCAAATTCATCACTTTACCAATACTAACTTGGGATGCTATAGATAACCAGTTACCTTTGGTTTTTCAGTGCGAATGTCTCTAAAAGATGCATACATGATAATGTTACACTTCTTCTTCCATATCTTGTAAATTCACTGCTCAGTAGATAGATCCCAAATACACATTTTCTGCATTAAAAACAAACAAAACTAATATCATAAATAATAATAGTAACACATTAACTATAATTATTGTAACACTTAAAAAGTTATAGAATTAACTCGCCTTAAACTCTACAAACCATAAGTTCTTCACAATATCTATCACTTTAGTAAATGTTGGCCACCCATGCTTAAACTTACTATGGATGATCAAAGACAATGTGGTAACTAGTGGAATATATGGATAAAACATGCAAAATATAAAGAGTTATACAACAAAAGTAAAAATAATGGAAATTACAATATAAAAAAAGTAATGTGTTTAAAGGATTCTTATTCATTAACCCCAAGAGGTTTAATAACTAGTCATTCATCACTCAATTGCGCCTCTGGCTCATATCTCATAAGATGAAAAGATAAGCCAACTGCATCTATACTCAAAATATATGTGGAAAGTCTCTCTGAACCAATGAAAGTCAAAGAGTCAGGTAACATTTGATTGTGTGGAGACGAAAAAGAAGATGATGCAGATACTGATCCAGGAGGGGTCCCAACATGTGGAGATAATTGTAGAGGTGATCACTGTGCAGCAGCTAATGATACTTAAATCAGCTCAGACTGTGGCACAAACTTCCCTTTTCCCTTTTTGGGTGCAGTAAATCCTCCACCCTTGTTATGTCCTCCATCTGAAATTTAAAAGGGAAAATGAAAAAAACATTTCAAAAGTGAGCATTAATAAATAAGTCATCTAAGCTAAATAAAATGTTAAGTAATAACAAGTTAGTAAGAAAATTTATTAATCACCTCTTAAATAATAATCACTGGGAGGATCCTCTTGAATATCATATAAGTCATTATCTAATAGTTCCTTCTCTAAAACTTTATCACTTTCTTCTTCAATTTCACCAATTTCATCAATAAACGGGCCAATATGTACACCGTCCACTTCTTTTCTCTTACCTATATTATCTTTTAAATCTTACTCACCAATGTTAGCATCAACTAACTGAGGTGAATCATTGCTCTCATCCTTAAGTGGTGCATCAACATTATCATCACCAAAGGCTTTAATCCTATTCCTTGCTTTTGTTCTAATCACAATAAGCCAATCTTTTTTGTTGTGTATTGATTTTGGATATGGTGTAAAGTATATTCGATCAACTTATTAGGCAAGGATAAAAGGGTCATTGCCCTTGTATGTGCCTTTAGTCTCGACCTCCACAATACCATATTTAGGGTAAACTAAAGTCCCTTTATTAGTAGGATTATACTAATCACAATTGAAAACTGTTAATCACTTAGCTAGTAGGCCAATAAACTCTAGTTGTATAATCTCCATCAACACATCATAATATGAAAATTCAACTTCACCATGACTATTTTCCTTTACACATACTCCATTATTATTTATCTTCCTTTCTTTTACCCAAAAGGCTGTGTGAAACTTATAACCATTAACGGACCATTGATTCCATGTACACACAAGTCTCAAAGGATCTTATGCTAAAGAAACTAATAAAATATTTTGTATTCCATGTATAGGGTTCAAAACCTAATCAAAGAACAGACATTATAAAAATATGATATAAGAAGCTTAGTTTCATAAATTTATAGCCAACCATTCATGAAATTCATGTAAACTTCATGCTTTTGAACCGTTTACAAAATTCAGATGAAATATGTTCATCAATTGCCTCATTAGATAAAGTAGGGTTCTTGGAAAGTAATGTCTCAATATACAAATTATAATATACCACAAAGAGATTAACCTTAAATAGTTAAAATATTACATTTGAAAAGATAAATATATATATATATATATATATATATATGTAATCAAATTATGAGAGAATTTTACTTTAGGAAAGATTTAACCTTTGAACAATTGAGAAGAGCGTACAACGTTATAGCATTAGCCTTATTATTAATAAGATAACAAGTGTTACAAGTAGTTCTTCTATAAGGCTGGACAGGATAGTTGAAAATAAATATGGGAGGATGATCATCACACTCCCCACCATCATCATTTTGAGGAGCTCTCTTAGTTCTTGAGTGAACATATAACTTAAAGCAATAAAAACATAAAGTTAAAGTTTTTTTAAGTATGTACGCTTTATAAATAGATTCTTTAACATATGCCATATTTTTAATTTTTCTCTTTAGTGTATGCAAAAATCTTTTAAATAGATACATCCACCTATATTATACAAGTCCACCCACTATTACTTCATACACCAAGGGAATATGTAAGTGCTCTATGATATCAAAGAAACTAAAAGAAAATATCTTCTCAAATTTACATAAAATCATAAGAATTTTTTACTCTATCACATTAAGATTATTTAGTTGTAAAGCAAGAGCACAAAGATCTCGAAAGAAATTGTTCAACTCTATTAAAGTATCAGAGGTCAGAGTTGGTAACCTATTACATATAATTGATAGTAGCCTCTTCATAAAAACATGACAATCATAACTTTTCATCTCTATTAAAGTGTAACTCTTCATATCAACACAACATCCTAAGTTAGATGCACAACAGTTTGGAAGCTTTAGAGATTTAACCCAATCCCATACCACCCTTTTTTGTCCATATTAAATGTGTATGCTGCCTTTAACTTTGCCATTTCACCATTGCCTCTATCCTCCATGTGTAAGGTAGGTCATTTATAGTATATAGCCAAATCTAACCTTTCTTTCATATTATTTTTCGTGTTACCCTTCACATCCATTACTATGTCAAACACATTATGAAAAATATTACTTTCCATATGCATTATATCTATATCATGTGGATTTAACAAATCACGCCAATAGGGGAGGTCCTAAATGATACTACATTTAGTCTAATTATGATTCTGACCATATCCTTCCAAAGATAGGCTTGGGAATTTAATTATTTTAAAAAAAATCTTTTAACTTGCTCATACACTTCCTCTTTTAAATACTTCAATGGTAGTTGTGAAGTCCCTATAGTATTCTTTAAGAAGTTTTATTTATTTTGAAAAAATAAATGATACATTGGTAAGAACTAGCGATAGCAATCAAAATAACAAGTTTTTCCTCTATGCTTCAACTGGAATGCCTTTGAACAACCTTTGCAAATAAGACAATCTAACCTCTCTACAATCTGTCAACCACTCAATATGTTGTAAGTTAAAAAATCATTGATAGTCCACATAAGGATAGCTCTTAACTTGAAATTTTATTTCATAAAGATGTCATATGTTTACATATTCTTTTTCCAAAGTAACTTCAAATAAAAAATTAGAGGTTGTAAGAAAACATCAATTTTACTTTTTAGATTATGAGACTTAGGTATTACACATGCCGAATAGAAGATTATATGGGGTAACAATTAGAGGTCAATAAGAGTGTAGCTTAGAACTTAAACTAAATAGAGTAAAACCATCAATACAAAGATCCAACTTGACATTCCTTGATTCTGATGCAAATTCTGGATGAGTTTGATCAAAATGCTTCCAAGTATTTCCATCTAATGGATGCGACAACACACCTTCATCACAACGATTTTTATGATGTCATCTTATATATTTAGCTAAGGTATTAGAGGAAAACAATCTCTAAAGTGTTAGAACAATTGGTAAATACCACATTTATTTATTAGGAACCTTCTTAAACCTCTATTTTTCTACTCTTGCCTCCTTAAATCTAGCTTCGCTACAAAATCAACATTCCTTACCATTGGCTGCTCACCATAATACAGCATACCTCTGTTACTATAGTAGTCAATCTTTTGATAACCATAGCTAATTTTGAAACTAATTTTTTGGTTTGGTAAAAGTTGGCAAGCATTCGATGATTAGTAAGTAAGATTTCAGTCGTCAATGTGATAATTTCATTAGCACATGCCTCAGGAATGTTATAATCAGATTTGATACTCAACAATCTCACAACCACTAATAACATTGTATGATTTTAACACCCAACCTACAATAGAGCTTCTGAAGCTTTTAGCATGTCATAAAATATTGCGAAACTTGGATTGGGTCTTCAGACATGTCATATCTTTCAAATGATGCCTCAGCCACATCCCTAACCATTTGTTCATATGGACTAAAATCCATATGAAGGCTAGCCTCAATTAAAGCTGATGGTAGACATTCTTTTCCATAATTATGCTAATAATAACAATTAGGCATAAACCCTATTTTATATAAGTGCATCCTAATTTTATTTGGTTTTGATGCCTTATACATTTGCATTTTATGCAAGGACATCTATACATTCCTTCTTATTAAATACATCTAAATGACATGCAAATTGAACAAAGTCCTCTACGCCCACAAAGAACTCCTGTATAATCCTTTAACGATTACTCTTTATTTTATTATACATCCAACATTTATGTTCAGGAAGATCCATCAAACTTAATCTCCTTAAAAATTTGTAACAAATGCCTTAATTAAATGTCTGCCAAGTAGTTTTCTTTCTCATAAGGCATCCCTTCCACTCTACTTTGCCAACATAAAAAAAAAAAAGAAACAAAATAACAAATAATTCTAAAAATTAAAATAATGATATTGGTTAGGATTTTGGGATTCAAAAAAACTTCATTAAGTATATACTTTTGGATGTGAATGGGCCACTTCAAAAAAAGGCTTTTTGCATGAATGATTTTGTATATGGTAACGTTTTGTTTTAGAAGAGATTTGCATGTGTTTTGAAAGTAGCAACAAGGTTTATATTGTTTTAATAAAATTTAGACAAAAGTTATATAATTTAATTTATATATAATGAGGATATCTTGATTTTCATTTCATTTTATTTTATTTTCACTATGTTGAGGTTTGTTACTATTTCATAAGCAATTTAGTGATTGTTTGACTTAAGTGGTTTTAAATTAAAATTATGCTTTTACTATCTTATTTGTTGTTTATCTTAGATTCCAAAATGTTGCATTGTTTTTCTTTAAATTGAACATTAGCATTTCAAAAATGGCTTAAAACTTTTATGAATTCTTATATCTCCTTCAAATAACTCTTTTTTAAGAATCACTCACACATACACACACACACACAAATAAATTAGATTAAAATTTAAAAAATTAAATATAGAAAAATTAATAAATCCAAAAATCAAATATAGAAAAAATTAATTTTGTATAAATTTAAATAAATTAGATTAAAATTAATAAATCAAATATAGAACAAATTAATAAATCCAAAAATAGAAAATGATTAAAAATGTATATTATATTTTAAAAAAATTTTAAATTAGAAATCTAAGAATAGAAAATAAGATAATAATGAATTTCTAAAAAAAATTCAAATTAAATCTTGTTAACATGTTTTTTAAAGTAAATTATGTGGACATTTTAAGAAATTAATTTACAATAAATATAGATTAAGAAATCTAAAAAATTTAAGTTACATTTAAATTACAAAAATTGAAGATAAAACAAATTAAATTTAAACTGAAGATAAAACAAATTAAATTTAAGTTAAAAAATTTGAAAATATGTTGTGAAACATGAAATTATTTATTTTTATATTCTATAGCACAAACATTAAATATCATATATTTAATGTTTTCCATTACTTTCCATTGTCCAGATTTTCCATGTCTTGAACAAACATTTTCTACTTTTTTTTTTTAATCTATACTTTCATATATAAAGCATGAGCAAAATAAACATGTCACCCACTAATAAGTAATAAAATACTTTCATCTTTAAAGCACAGAAAAAAAAAAAAAAAAAAAGATGGAGAGCTCACCTTCATTCCAAATGATGAAACACCTCTCAACGATCTTCAGGTCAGGCTATAGTGTAGGGATGGACTCCAAGAAGGACAATGGTGAGCTTACAAGCTTGCACAATGGAGAAACTCCTAGATCTGTGTGAAGAAATCTTGTTGCAGCGTCACACACATCCCATTGTCTGTTATGCAGAGTGAAATTGAAGAAGGTCAAATGAGGGTTAAAGAAAGACTTCTCATGGACTTTTCTCACAGAATCTTGCAGACCTTTCTCACAAAATTTTTTGTGAGAAATAAGTAAATTCTCACGGCCTCATTCCATGAGAAGTTTCTTCTCACGAATATAAGCTTCTCACAAAAATATTATGCTAGAATGGAGCATTTTTGTAGGGAAAAAATTGAGAGAAAATGATCCCATTTTATCACAAAATATTTATATGAGAACCAAGGCAATTTCTCATAAAAAACATTGAGACAAAGTCATGCTATTTTCTCATAGACTCTTTCCATGAGAAACTAACATTATTCTCACAAAAAAATTTTGTGAGAAAAGATCAAAATAATAAATTTATGTCTTTCCTTTTTTTCTTGTGAAAAAAGTTTGTGAGAAAAGAAAAAATAATAATAAGTGCATTTCTTTATTTTTTTCTCACAAAAAATTACCATAAGAATAGGTTTTGCCTTTTCTTGGCACTATTCTCATGGTATTTCTCTCCAAATTCTCTCAGGTTTTTCTTGCAAAATTTTTTCCACAAGAATTTTCCATGAGAAAGCTCCTTCCATAAGAAATTCTAAAAGAACATTCGTAAGAAATTCTCACATAAATTGTTCTGCAACAATTTTCCATGATAAATTCCCTATTTTTTTATAATGAATGTCAAGGTACATATTCTTTATTTCAACAATATGATAGGTAGTTAGCATTTTTACTATCCAAACACATTACCAAACACAAGTTAGAATTATAAAATTCTTAGTAAAACACATAAAATAGAAAATAGATAAGGGTCTAACTATCTTATATGCAGAAAAAAAAAAATTTGTCTAATCTTATTGAGGCATGCCAAAGGTAAAATAAATAAAAATACAAAACTAATCATACTATAATTCATCTCATAAAATTTACATCTTAGCTTTTGTTTACACATTACATGATTAAGTTATTACTATAAAAATTAAAATAAATAAAATTGCATATTAAGGCATTTCTTAGTGTGAATTTACAATAAAAGCAATCTTATAGCCATCTCTTTTTAAGACTATGATCCTTGAGAACCCTTTCTATAATGTGAAAAATAATCTCCATATGAAAACCCTATCTTTTTGGTACCAATGATTTATTATAAATATTATTATAAAGTAAAGGCACTAAATTAAATACTAGTACAATTAATTAAATAAGTAATTGTA
Organism: Erythrophleum fordii; assembly: GCA_032878935.1. NCBI lineage: Eukaryota > Viridiplantae > Streptophyta > Magnoliopsida > Fabales > Fabaceae > Erythrophleum > Erythrophleum fordii. The sequence continues at coordinate 19,551,340 of JAVQMF010000050.1, forward strand.
ACTTAAATAAACAAACATAAAGAATTGACCATAAGATAATTTAATTAGTATGTTACAAATTGGCTATATGAATTTTATTGGAACCTCTTATTATTATTGATATGCCTATTATTTTCTTCAAGGTTTTAACTATTCCTTATTTATGTGTGGTATGTAAGATAATCACTACCAAAAAATTAGGGGATTGTTAATTTTTAGAAATTGCAACAGTTGCAACCGTTGCTAAACTTTTTAGCAGTAGTTGCAAAATCCATTGCAAAAAAGTCTACCATGTGTTAGGGATGTTCAAAGGTTCGATTTTGAGTCAAAACTAAAATAAACTAACTTAATCGATTTAGCATTTTGTTAGACCTTATCGGTTTTAAATTCTAATCGGTTTGGTTCGATTTTTGTTCGGTTTGGTCCGATTTGGTTAGTGTTTTTTTTTTCCCAAAAATAATTTTTTTTTAAAAATTTGTTCCTTATAATATGTAGAATTTAACTTTTAATATCATGTATCTTTTAAAATTTTGACCAATAATAACTTTGAAATAATTTATTATTTTTATATCTTTTTTTTCCTAAAAAAATTTTATACATTCACAAAAAAACTTTAAAAAATGAGAAAAAAATAATAGCAATATCTTAAAATAAAATAGTATAAATAATTTGTATATTTCTTGAATCACATAAAGAATATAACTTTGATACAAGTTTAATTGACAAAAGATCTCATTAATCTAAAAAGAAATAAAATATTAAATTTTAATTAATTACAAGTTTAATGGTTCGGTTAACCAAACCAAATATAAAAAAAACTTATGACTGAACTGATTTAATCGAATCTACAATCATAAAAACTAAACTAAACCAATTTTTAATCGATTTTATTTAGTTTTTGACGATTTGGTTTAATTGGTTCGGTTTGGTTTTGTTCACCTTACCATGTGTCACATTGCAGTAATTGTTTACAGCCATAGGAATAAACACCAGAAAAGTTTATTGCCACACTTGGCACAAGTGCTGCAATAACAACAAAAATATGAAAACCTAATATTGACAGTTACAACCGTAGTTAATGCAACCATAGCTAATTTTTTTTTTTTTTTGCATATAGAATGTTTTCAATTTTGGAATTTTTTTAATTTGAACTTGAATATGAATATAGATAAAAATAATTTATACATAATAATCATAATAAATATATTTTTTAAATTATAATTAAATATAAACTTAACTTGTTATTAAAATTAAAAATTAAATCTAGTACATACAATCATAATGTTACAAAAACAAAAATGTTACAAGTTAATAGGTAAGTTCTACAATTACAATATTATTTAACAAAAGATGCTATAAGTTATAAATTTACTAATGATTTTCTTCTTAATTGAAAGACAGTAGAAAATGTTCTATTCCCTAGATCAAGTACCTAAATTAAAAATATAAAATGCCATTAGAAACTCATGAAAATTAAATTATAAGAGATAAATATTGTTCAATGAATAAAAAGTTTATAGAAACAATTACAAGTTATAAGCATATAGAAATTTTTTTTTTCTAAGACCTATAAATAAAGGTGTTGAAAACTCAATTTCTTAGGCACATGTCATAAAATCCATATACTTGAGTGATATGCACAAACAATTAAAGATAAAGCAACAATTAGACATCATAATATATAATTGTTAACTAATATATACTACATAACTATTAATTGATATATACTCGAGCAAGTGCTTTTAACCTTAAAACATCATAATGTTTGTATCAAAACTAAATTTTAGTACATTAGATAGTTATAAATACCTTTTGAAGATATTTTGATTCAAAAAAGTAGTTGGAGGATTAAATTAAAAGGTTTTATTTTAAGATAATCAAAATAAAAAAAATATTTTAAAACTTAAATTATTAATTTATTTAAAAGAAATTTTTTATAGAGTAATATTTTATAATTCAAAAAAATAATATGCATAATTGTTTAATAGTGAGATGAATATGTATAGTGTATATGTTTAAGACATTTATTAGAAGTGAGTAGTGGGCATAGCTCACTTTGAAGGGTAATGCTGACACCACAAAGCATGGAAGTATAGATAATTAGATATTGTTTATAATGAAATCTAAGTGTAACACCATAATGTATTAATGTCAATTATCCATCATTTAAGCTTGATTCAATATAATTTTCAAAGAAAAGAACTAAAACTGTAGTATTTGATTACATTATGTCGAGATTTAAACATTCATACTTCAACCCGTGGGTTCTATGAACTCGTCACTCACATTTTGTACTCAAACTTTATCCATACAACTCATACATAGCATAAGACAATCCATAAACCACGGATTTGAAGCCAAAAATAAAAAAATTACATTTTTCTCACGGGTCCAGAATTTTAAGTTTTTGACCCTAACTTTGGAAAATCATAATTAATTCTAAAAAAATGAGAATTAAGCAAATGATAACTTTCTGAAAAGCTCTAGATGTTAACTTTATAATAAAAATAATTCCAAGCCACAATCATTTCGTTTGGACCATGTTTGACAATAAAAAATCTCAAAAGGTCAGACTATCTAGCATTTCTGATATAGTTTACTAATATGAAATTCAAAAATTCATAACTAATTCCACAAAAATCTAATCTGGGCAAACTATACCAATTTGAAAAGCTGTATGTTAACAAGAGGAGAAAAATAAGGCTAGACCAATTTAGAATCTTTTAGATCTTGAAAAATAATGGAATAATAGCCAAGGTCAGCTGGTATCCCTGATACTAACTCACAACTTTAGAAAATCATTTCTCCTTCTACAGACCTCCAATTGAGGTGTTTTTAATTAATATAAGTCACTGTGAATGTTTAATTTCTCCCCATAAAATTTCATAGCCATTGGTCATCGTTTGACCCATGAGTGGCGGAGGCTAAATTTCTAAACCTATGAACAGTGCCACTGTCAAATTTGAAAAATTTGCCAACTTTAAAAATTCATCAAAATTTTTTTAGAGTTCTAAATAATATGCACTTTATATTTTCAAAAAATTCTAGACAAGACCTATAAGCATGCCAAATTTCAAACTAAGAAGAGGTCATTTGGCTAAATCTTGACATAAATCTTGAATTTGGTAAATTTAGCACCATATATGGTACAAAGTAGGTTCAAATGGCCTCATACATGTTCTAGCACCTCTTAGACAAGTTTTAAAGCATAACTACAACATATAGGAACTATCCAAGTGGTCTAAATCATCATGCATCTTAATTTGGCTATTCCATATGCAAGAATACACTAGCATTTACAAGGCATCAAATGTCCAAATCTTACATTTACATTAATTTGGTACCAAATATGGTTTTTACATCATCCAAACATGCTTTTACATTTTCTCCAATTGTTACAACTTAAAAATAATATATACATTAGCACTTTAACTTTTCTATACATCAAAACTATACATAATCATGCAAAAGTGTCAAGAGATGGTCATTTATGCTTCATAGCCCCTAATCTTTGGCTCTTGATCTCCACCTGGACCATATGAGATGAGAGAGGGAAGGGAGTGAGATTCATGGGATCTCAATAGCTTATACACTCATTCAAGGAAGCAATCAAGACATATAAATATATAAAAGCATACAAGTAGGCATCAACCATTAAAAATCATTTAACATATGATTTACATGCTATGAAAATCATATCAATGCTAAGAATAAACTCTAAGAATTTTTGGTCTAACCTCACCCTATTTTGGAGACTTTTAGACTGGCCTCACCTTTGGTCTAGGGACTTTTGACTTAGCCTCACTCATTCACGAGACTTTTGGCCTTGTCTCACCCATTCCAAGAGACTTTTGGCTTCACTTCATCCATCACAAGGGACTTTTGACACCACCTCACCCTTTAAGAGCAATTTTCACAACCTAAAACATAAGCATATTGGTACTAATGTAATAAGAAAATATCAAATGGCATGTCTCACAATACAAGTGCACACACAAGCATACAATAACCATTATACATCTAAGAATACAATAAAAAAGAGTGAAGAGTTATCTTGTAAGCCAACACAAGTTTTCCCTTTTGATTTCTCTTTTTCCTTCTCAGTCTCAAAAACACAATTAGATGGAGCTTGAGTTCCTTAGCCTAGACATAACAAATAGCACTCAATTACTCTCTTGGAACAAGCCAAAGCATCAAATACACACTTAAGAAGCATACGTGGTCTATTGGTTCCATAATAGCTCCATTAATGGCCTAATGAAGCAACTGTCATAATTCAAACTTTTAGCTTCATTTCCTCCCCATATCTAGGCCTCTTGGCTCCATTTAGACTCATTGAAGTTATCACACACTCAATTCTAAGAGCCTAGATCCATATTGCTTCTATAGGTCATATTATGGAACCTATTGACTTAACTTTCAATCTATGCCTTCTAAAGTTTTTTCAAAGGTTTCTCTTATCTTCTTCCATCACACATAATCCCAAACCAAGTTTAGAACCAATTAAAACACTCAATACCCCTCTCAAGTGCTCTAGGTCAGACTATGAAAAGTATTTGGAGTCCATGGAGTTTCCAATGTTTCCTTAATGAAAGGGATACTTGAGAAGCTTCCTAGGGGTCTTAGGAACTCAAACAAACACTCATATATGTTAGGAGATTTATGAATCAAATCAATTTTTACATTACATTCAAAAGCTCTACATATCCTTAAATTGAAATTCATTGATTTCTCTTATAATTTCTTGGCATATTTCAACTCCCCATGGCCTAAATCAATAGTTTTATGCTTGCTCTAAGACAAAAACTTTCCTCCCTCTTATGGTTTTGTTCTTGGTTGAAACACTCAAGAAGAAGCAAGGGAAGAAGACGTGACAAAATGGAAAGAAGTTACCTTGAATCAAGCTCTTTCCAAGAGGTTCTTCATTTGCTTAAATCTTCTCCTTAAAGCCTTACACTTCCCCTCTAAATTAAGCCTAAAACAGGACCATATGAGCACCTAAAACTATGGAAAGCGAGAGCAAAGAGAGAGGAATTGATTTTCTAAAGGAAGAAACCATGAATTCTTACAATTTTCTCACCTTTTTCCTTAATGTTCTCCCTTCTTTCTTGGCTCCTCTTGGTCTCCCTCTCTCTCCAACCCTCTTCTTTGTTTTTGGATGAAGCAATATGTTGGTTAGAGGGATTAAGAGGCTTTTGGGTCCTTTAAAAAGAAAATTTTCACTTTTTCACCCTTTTTCTAGAATAAGTCTCGCTATAACGGGAAATATCCCTCGCTATAGCAAGCATTTATCAATTCCAGGCCCCTATTCTCATTACGGCGGGCGTTATTGCGAGAAACTCCTTGAATTTTGTATGGAACACACGAACTCACTATAGCAGACTACATCATCGTTATGGCGAATTGGTATATTCACTATAGCTAACTGGCTCCTTGTTGTGGCAAACTAGTACACTCACTATAGCTAACAGGGGTCTTGGCTATAACCAGCAAACTTAGAAAATTTTTTGAAATCTTGGATGTTATGTTAAGCAATGGTTACTTGGGCATATTTAAGTAAGTAACAGAAGTAAATTTAGCTATTGATACAAAATATCCAATAAGGCAAGATGCACATGCTTGTTTTAACTAATAAACCAACATATTTAAAGAATTTAGCTATAGATGAGCTTTAATTTTAATTTTTAAATGTAAGGTTAAAAAAAGGGTGTTAAGTAAATTTAACTAACATATCTAAAAACACGTCTAAAAACAAGATTCATGGATTTAATCACTATAACATAGTTACATATATGATCACTTTATATGTTAATTGAAAAATAAAAATGTAACATAAGCTTCTAATAACTATGCCTTTTCTTTTAGGATGCAATAATAACTAAGCCTTAATCATTGATATAACACCACAACTCGATACATTTTTAGGTAACAAGCAGTCAATGCATTTCAAAAAATGGAGAAATATTGGGGCAAGTACCTTAAATGGTTGAAAATAACTAAAAAAAAAAGGTAGAGCGAAGTTAATTAATGTTAAGAAATCTAATTAATACTATCTAAATGAAACATTTTTTGTCTAAACTAAAGTTATTTTTTACAAGATAATGGGTTTATTACCCAATTCAGCCATACATTTTTTTTTAGGTTTATCTAAGTTATTGTGATCTTCAAGAAAGGCAATAGGCCTGTAACTATGGTTTTCTCTAAAAGGAAGGCATTGCTTCATTTGAACTCCTCCATGTTGGAAATAAGAAGCAAAAATTATAGCCACTATTTATAGTTGTTTAACTTGTTTCTACCTATGAGGATAACTACATTTAGCTTAATGGCCCAAACCAAATGCAATACATTTTGAAAATGGCATCAAGCAATTCATGCAATCTAGTTGTATGCTTCAAGAGGCTAATGGCTCATGTATAAATTTTTACATAAGGAAAAGCATCAAAATCAAAATAAACAAAGTAAGGCATTCTTGGTTATTGATATGATGATTAGTTTAGGCAAATGGTCATAAGTGGTTTTTCAATTTAGCCTTACACTATTTATATTATTAAAAGAATTAAAAAATTACTATATATTATTCCATGAATTTCATTTCCTTTAATCTCACTAAAAAACTAAAATATCAAAAAAATTAAAAAATTATTATATATTATTTCGTAAATTTTATTTCCTTTAATCTCACCAAAAAGCTTGTTCTATTCAAACAATTTCAACAATAAACTATGAATTATTCAGTAGATATTGAAAATTGTAAGAAAGAGTAAAATACCTTAAAATGGTTGAAAATGGAAGAGAGAAGTGAATCCAACGATGGTGATAGTGGAAGGTGGTGGGATGACGACGACAATGCAATTTAGCCGATTGGATGACAACAAAAGGGCTGGTAGCATTAGAGCAGCTAGACCATAGAGTTGCTTCCTCATGTGATGTTGTAGCAGAATAGGTTTCCCTCTTATGCAGATCTAATATATCGATTGAAAAGGGATTATTTAAATGTTTTAGTTATGGTTTAGTCAACAACTACTGCTAAATTGCAGCAATTGGCAAGAACATCACAATTCTATTTTTGGTAGTAGTTGTAACAACCGCTACTATGCAACCGTCACAAAGATCTATTTTTTTGGTTATGAATGGTCATCTGTATATGGAAATTGTTAAGGGTCAGTTTTTCATACACACGAATTAGGGTAGAGGTTTTTAAAATAACAATCCTCGATATATGGGAATAGCCAAGAGTTTGTCTTCTATATACAAGAATCAATATCATGGCATTTTAGTTAAAGTAATCTTCCATGCATAGAAATGGTCTTGGGTCTGTCTTGTATGCATGAGGTCTATAAAAATTCGTTAACATAGTAAATCTATATTGAGGAATTATTTTATAAATTTTTTAGAGTTTTAAAAGAACTAAATATAGCAACTTGAGTATTTATATATATGCAATATTAAAAGTATATTAGAAACATAGCACAGTATACTAAAAATACAATATGCCATATATATCTTGGGATAAAATTAGAGAATTTTTGTATTATTATTATTATTATTATTATTATTATTATTATTATTTATTTTTAATTAAATCAATTATGAAATCATTATAGATATATCTAATATAATTTTATCTACATTTTTATTAATATATTTATATAAATTTTCCATATAATCATGAAGTCATTAGGGTAGGAATACTGGTGAAAGCAACTTTCATAAACCCTATAAGAGGGGTTCAAATTCAAGTAAGGTAGATACTTTTATGTTTTTCTCAAACCTACTAAAACAGCTTATATATAAAAACCTTTGCTTAAATAGGTTAAAGCCATATTTGTAAGAGACTTGGCAACGTAGCATTTTGGAACCCTAGAGTTGTGTGTTTGAATCTAGCAAACAAATTTTTTTAAACATTTTCATCTTCTTCGACAATATTGGGGTAGCTACTATTTATGGTTTCTTACAACTAACTTTTCATAAGGGTTGGTAATTTAAACTCATTTTAAATCTATATTTAATCACCAAACAACTTAATAATCATTAAATCAATTACTAGAGCATCATTCATTTTTTTTCTCATTTCATTCAACCATTCACAAAGGAATTAGAGACTCCAAAGAGAGAGAAACAAGAAGCTAGGGAGAGAAAACTTGAAATTATCACTATTGGATAGCTCTAGCCAATATTTTCAATCCCATAATCTTAATAACCATTAACACATCTATCTAGATTATTAAGACCAATAATCCTTGCATCCAAATCAAGTTTACTAACATTATATTTTTTAATCAAGAGAGAAAGAAAGGAAGGGAAGAAAGGAACAACCACAATTTCTTAATAAGACTTGAGAGAAAAGCATCTTACCCTACAACTCCTTCAACTCTTCTAACTTTTCTTCTCCCTTCCCTTTTTTTTTCCTTTTTGGCTAAACATTCTTTGCCCTTTGTATCTTGTGTCAGCTTCTTCTCTCTCTCTTTCTGAATGTTTCTCTCACTTTCTTCCAAAGCTTTCTCTCTTTCTAATGTTGCCTCAAGTAAATGGAACAAAGGGCTTTATACAGAAAAGGTTAAGCATGGCATTTTGGAATCTTAGAGTTGTAGTTTCGAATCCTACAAATTTTTTTTAAAATGTTTTCATCTTCTTCAACAATATTAGGTTAGCTACTCTTCATAGTTTCTTACAACTAACTTTTCATATGGATTGGTAATTTAAACTTATTTTAAGCCTATATTTAATTATAAAACAACTTGCTAATCATTAAATCAACTAGTAGAGCATCATTCATTTTTCTTCTCATTCCATACAACCATTCATGTAGGAATCAAAGACCTTAAAGAGAGAGAAATGAGAAGCTAAGGAGAGAAAACTTAAACCTATCACCATTGGATAGCTCTAGCCAATATTTTCAATCCCATAATCTTAATAACTATTAACACATCTATCTAGATTATTAAAACCAATCATCCTTTTGTCCAAATCAAGTTTACAGACATTATTTTTGTTTTCTATCAAAAGAGAAAGAAAGGGAGGGAAGGAAAGAACAACTGCAATTTCTCAATAAGACTTGAGAAAAACGTCTAATCTTATAACTTCTACAACTCTTCCAACTTCTTTTCTTCCCTTTTTCTTTTTTCCTCTTTGGTCAAATATTCCCCGCCCTTTGTTTCTCACCTAAACTTCTTCTTTCTCTTTCTAAATGTTTTTCTCACTTACTCCTAAAGCTTTTTCTCTTTCTAATGTTGCTGAGTGATGCCTCAATAAATGGAATAAAGGGCTTTACATAAAAGAGGTTAAAGTCTCACTTGTAGGAAACTTTGGTAATGTGGCATTTTGGAACCTTGAAGCTATGGGTTCAAATAAAGCAAATTTTTTTCAAACATTTTCATCTTCTTTAACAATATTAGGATAGCTACTGATCATGGTTTCTTACAACTAACTTTTTATATGGGTTGGTAATTTAAACTTATTTTAAACCTATATTTAATCACAACACCAACTTGCTAATCATCAAATCAACTACTAGAGCATCATTCATTTTTTTCTCATTCCATTCATGGAGGAATCAAAGACCCTGAAGAAAGAGAAATGAGAAATTAGAGAGAAAGAACTTAAACTTATCACTATTTGATAGCTCTAGCCAATATTTTTAATCTCATAATCTTAATAACCATTAACGCATTTATCTAGATTATTAAGGTTAGTTATCCTTACATCTAAATCAAGTATACAAACATTATTTTTTTTTTTTCAAATCAAAAGAGAAAGAAAGGGAGGAAAGGAAGGAACAACTATAATTTCTCAATAAGACTTGAGAAAAGTGTCTTACCTTACAACTCCCGCGACTCTTCCAACTTCTCTTTTTCCTCCTTTTTTTCCTCCTTGCCTGAATGTTCTTCCTCCTATGTATCTTGCCTTAGCTTCTTCTCTTTCTTTCTAAATGTTTCTTTCACTTACTCGAAAGCTTTCTATCTTTCTAATGTTGATAAGTAGTGCCTCAAGTAAATGGAACAAGGGGCTTTATGTAGAAGAAGTGAACTTAGTTCATTAGAGCTTCTCGTGCCTTCAATTCTAACATTCCACACTAACATTTTTATTAAGTTTCTATTTTTTTTATCCACATTATTTGCATTAAGATTCAATTTGAGCAAAAATAATAGTTATAAAAATTGGTCATATGACTGTAACGATTGTTTTAGGCCAATCTAATCATTCAAAACTTATCAAATTTTATTTGGTGAAAATTATATTTTGGCCTCTGAAAAAGAGTATTTTTGACCTATTAAAATTATATTTTGAAACCCTAGATTTTGTTTTTATTTATATTTTAACACCCAAATTTTGTCTAAATTTTTTTTATTTTTAAATTATTTTTCTTATAATTTTTAGGCCTTAAATAGCTTAAGAAATTTTAAAAATTTCTTTTCTTAAGTAATATTATTATTTAATTACTTATAATTAAATTATTTAGAAAAATCTCTAAATAATTCCTAAAATTCCAAATAAATTACTTAAAGCTCAAATAAAATTCAATTATATTTCCAAAAATTCATATCCTTCAAAATTCCTTATAATTTCTTCTTTATATTATTATTTTAATTAATGGCTTTGTTTGTTTTTATTTTTATTAAATATCCTGAAATACATAAAATGGAGGAAGATGTTACATAAAACATCCATCTGTTCAGTTTATTATTTTATTCATTTTAAAATTATGTACTCTTTGTTTTATTAGTTAAATTAAATGTATAATCAACAAAATCTCTAACTAATAATTTATGAGTGTCCTTGATTCCACCCATGTATATATATATGATGAGAAACCTTTGTGTTGTACATTAATTATCCATTATATATATGTGCGTTAATTATGCTATACTATTTGCAGCATAATTGTGAGCTTATGTATTTTCAATGCAGTTCTTGATGAGCTTATGTATATTCAATGGCTTTTAATATGGAAAGAGATAGAGCTTGTGTATTAAATCAAGTAAATTTAAGTATACACAAGATGTTTAAAATCTTTTCTAGTTGTATAATTTTTATGTGGTCTGAAATCTCAATAGCCCCTCAATTGAGGCAATTCAATTTCATTGTGCAAGTTATGAAAAGAATTTGTTTATATAGAAAAATTCATATATACATAAATTAATACAAATTTTATATATTCACATGTGAAAATTATTGATCAAAATGTGCATATAAATAATTAAATACATTGTATATAGATGGACATATGTACAACAAGTTCAACTTTCATATGAACATACAAAATTAAGTTACCAAAGTATCCATATACAGTAGCATGTAAATACAATATATTCAAGAACTTATCCCTTTTCCGATACTGCCGTAAGTATTCAGCATTGAAGTAGGGGTCAATTAAGGACGAACTTCTTTCTTGAATCAGAAGAATCCGAGTAAAATTCTAGAAGGGTACTAACTTATTTCAAGAAGCATATATTTCTTCCTTTTTTTTTTTTATTAGTGTATTGATATACATTCTCGTGAATATTTTTTATAGCAAAAATAATAATAATGGACACAAGCCCTTGTATCTACCCCTTATATGATGTTTGAAAACCAGAGCTATCAGAGTGTGCCAGCACAAGTTAGTGAGTTAAATGAGTTGGTTTATTTAATTTACTTGCTTAAATGGGTCAGACACTTTAACTTAACCCATCGAAAAAATTAAAAAAATAAAAATAAAAATAACATTCATTGCAACAATAAATATCTTTTAAAATTTAAATTATTATCTCAAACAATTAAATCCAAAATTTAAATATTCAAACAACTCCTTCAAATTTTAATAATAAAACAAAAATAATTATTTAACTAGTTCAAATCTCATCAAATAATAAAAAGAAAGTAAAATAAGTAATAAAATTTTTCAAATTACTTCATCAATAGCATCTAAATCTTGTCTTGAAAGATCAATTTTTATAATAAGATTTGAAATTTATTCCAATTCTTAAAATTATTAAAATTAATAAAAAAGAGTCAAGTTATGTGAGTTGGCCCAATTAACTCATAAGTAATAAAAGAAAAAGGACAAATTATGTGAGTTGGTCCACGAGCCAACATAAAATTAAAATTATATGAGTTGAAAAATTTAAACCCAACCCACCAGAGTAGTATGTTACACAAATCACAACCTGGTAAGTTCAACTCATTTTGATGGTTTTATCAAAAATTGCACTATCATTGATTTAAGCCTACCAAATTAGACAATTTTGAAAAAGTTGAACCAATCATACTATTTACTTTGTATGTTAATTTTCTTTTGTTCTAAATGAAGCTGAAACTCTCTCTTTGTTCTTCATTTTGACTGATGTGAGTTTTTTACTTTGTATGTTAATTTTCTTTTTCTTTTTTTCCTAATGTATGTCGCAAATTTACAAGGACAAAGAATAACTGCATAGGAAGATGAAGATGAAAATGAAATGAAGAGAAAGAATGATGTGTAATAAGAGGAGAAATAATAACAGCAAAAAATGAAGATGAAAAGGAAGAATAAAGTTCATAGATGAAATTTGAAAATAGAAAATGAATATATAATTGGTAATAATGAAGGAAAAATTAGTAATAATTATTAATAAAAAATTAGTTAATACAAAATATCTAATTTTAAAATATAAATACAACTATAAACCAAAAAAATGAAAGAAAAATCTTAAGAAAAGATGAAAGGAAAGGAATTAAAAAAAAGCAATATAATATTTTAAAAAAAGTTCCAATCGAAAATTGGTCAAGCAATTTGACCAATTTCAATTAGTTTAAAAAAAAAGTGATACTTTTTTCGAGATTTAAAGGCATTAAAAACTTAACTAAACTTACAATTTTACTAGTGCAAATTAGTTGGTAACCCATCACTGATTAGCAAAAATGTGATTCAAGCTCTAATTGCTTTTTTGGTCAAAAATAATTTTTTTCAATTGATTTTACTATTTTTTTGACAAATGCTTTAATCAATATTTGAACTTTTCATTATAGTGTATATCTGTACAATATATCTCATCAATAACTAATCTAATAACCTACAATAAGGCGTTGTCTACTTGTTCTTCTCCATCAGGAACTTATTTAAGGATCTCATGTTGGCATATTTAATTTAAATATATTTTTTAATATATTATTTTAATTAAATATTTACTTAGATATTCTATATGAGTAGTTGGGACATTTTAAAATAAAATTAATTAAATAATATCTTAATTTTAAATTAAATTATTTTAATTGGTTGTTCTTGATCTTTGAATTTTAAATTGTTAGATATTTTGATTAGTGAATTAGTGGATATCTGCACTTTACACAATTGACCTCTTTTGATAAGAGAGTAGCCAATTCTTATATTAACATTTTTTTAGGATTCTTTATAAAGAAAGTTAGCCTAATACTCTATTACTAAGACTCATACACTTATTAGAAAAAATCTCCTCTCTCTCTCTCTCTCTCTCCCTCTCTTCTTCTACAATTGTGAGTTTCTTTAACTACAAACAATAGAAGGAATTAGTTTGTAATTGGTTTCATTGCATGAAATATTTACATAACATGGCTGGAGGTTAGATTCCTAATTTCTGCTTCTGCAATTTTTATGTTCTACAATTACAATTTAATTTGTGTTGTTTAAAGTGCATTAATGTTAACATGTGGTATCAAAGCTTAACTCTGATAGCCTCTGTTTGCTATGAAAATTTAAGAAACCTAATTTATGAGAATAGAAGAATTTAGGAAATTTAATAGAGAAAATTTTAATTTCTCATATAAATATGAATTTATGCATATCAATCAATTAAAATCATATTTGGATGATTTAATATTAATTTGTTTGAACATATATGCATTTACATGATTAGAAGGAGTTTTGGGAATTTCTGGGCTGCCAAACAAGAAAAAGCTTCAATTAGTATGAATGATTTGATATAGATTTTCTTGCATGATTTATGTGCTATGACACATGAAAAATTTCCCCTCATAATTCTGATGCTTAGAGCCATTTGAAGCACTTGAAACAAAGCTTTGAAGTGTTTTTAAAAACACGAAACTCGTTTATATCCATGTGCATGTTTGAATTTGATTCTTGGGCATGATTTTTGCAAATTGATGGTAGAAATTGATTTCTAAGCATTTTGGTTTAAGAATCATAAAAAATGGAGCCAAAATAAAAAAAATGTCAAATTTTTTGACAAGTCCAACAATAAGTAGACCCGATGGAAGCTTAGTGACAACATAAATAAGTAGTTTTTAGTCAAAATGACATGTCATTTACTAGCTAGGTTGGCTATGTTTTAAACGTATCATAAGACATGTTTTCCAGTTTTATTTAATGAAACGAACCGTTTCATTTCTTTGAGTTTAGGCTAGACCTTTTTGGTTTGTTTTTGTTTTAATTTCTAGGCCAATTTTTTGGGACTTCACATTTGTTGTCAATTTTTCTTTTCTTTCTTTTTGGGCCTCTGTTTAATTATATCTCTAGATCATACTTTAAAAAAAAAAAAAGATATTTTGACCATTTTTAGATTGTTTTCTTCCAAAATTATTTTGGGTCTATTTAGGCTTTGTTTATAATTTTTTTTATCTATATGTTTATTTTTATTTTTGTTTTGACTCTTTATTGTTTTGAACGAAAAATGAAATTATTGTCAATTAATTTATCTAAAATTAAGAAAAATTGTTTTGAAATTTTTTTTGACACATTTAGAAATTTTACAAAATTATTATTTAGTGTTATTTAATTTTTCTATATTATGCAAAATCATTTTAGACAATTTTAACACATTAACTTTTGTAAAATTATTATCAAGTGTTATTTAAATTGTCTAAATTTATAGAAAATTTATTTAAGCAATTTTGACACATTTAGGACTTTGTAAAATTATTTTTGTGCTAATTTAATTTTGTCTAAATTATATAGAGTTATTTTAAATAAATTATTTAACATATTTATGGAATAATTATATAAGGAAAATTTTTTTAATTATTAATAACATAAAATTTATCTGATTAATTAATTAAAATAAATTCTTGTCAAGATAAATTTAATTGGTGCGCTTATATGAAGATTTTAATTCACATAATGGATTTTGATATTTTTTTGATTTGCATGTATAATTTCATGAGTAGCTACAACATGTTTTATATATGTGTGCATGCATTATGAAATCAAAATCACATATGGATTTGAAAATATCAATTATAATTAAATATGTAGTTATAATATATTTTAACTTACAAGTAGATAATTATAATTGCATGCTTAATGTATTTTCTAAATAGTATACTAGTATTAGGAAACATGAATGCACTCTAATTTCATTAATTATGATACACGAATATTTGACGTGCTAATATTTTTATCTACAAGGAGATTTTAGTGATAAAATTTTGTATAACTTATATTAGTAAGCAAGCATTTTATGATAAATGTGATAGTTGATTTGTCCTATAATTTTCTAGTAAGCATGCATTTATAATAAATGTAATGATTGATTTGCTTTATAATTTTCTTGTAAGTATTATTAATGTTTTAAATTGTCTTGCAATAGTTTCTATGTCTCAATTTTTAACATAACAATAGCAAAATAATTCTAGATTAAAGCAACTACAAGGCATAAAAAGAAAATATTCTCTTCCAATTGAGATGCCTTGACTATGACTTTGTCTTTCATGTGAAAGAGCCTCTGAGATCCACGAATGATAAAGACAAAAATACTAAACTATTGTATGATCACTAGAAGTGATCAAATTGCCTCAGCATGATGACAATCAAACAACATATATAAAGTAACATTCATAGGTCCATACCAGAATGCAAGATAGTTAAAGAGTATCTTAAGGCCATTGATGTTTAATTTGTTTTATCTAATAAGTCACTTAGAAGTGCACTTATAGCTCAATTGTACACAATAAAACTTATTGGTATAGAAACAGTTAAACAATACATGATGCAAATGAACAACTTGGCATTTCAATTGAAGACCCTTGGGATAAAGTGAAATAGATCATTTTTGGTTCAACTCATCCTCAATTCACTTTCTCTTCATTATATTGCATTCAAGATCTTCTATAACACATATAAAGAGAAATGGACTGTTGATAAACTATTATTCATGTGTGTATAGGAAGAGTATAGGATGTTACTTAGTGGAGGAGGTATTCCTAATAAGGCTCATTTAGCTGATACCAGTGGCTCCAAGAAAAAAGGTCACAAGAACAATGGCAAGAAGAAACACATACCTCTTAAAGGAAAGGGCACATTATGAAGGAATGCACCAAGAGAAAGGCTTGATTTTCCAAGAAAGGTATACTTCTATCTAATGTGTATTTTGAATCTCATTTAGTAGATATTTGTCATGATACATAATAGATTGATATTGAATCAACAATCCACATTTCGAATATTATGCAAGGATTTCTTAACAAAAGAAAAGGAATCCACATCCTAATAAGCATTAAGTGTTTCCTTATAATAGAATAAACTCAAATATAAAGGCTATTGGAACCTACTGAATAATTTTATTTTTTGACTATGCAATGGATGTTTCTAGTTTTTTTAAAAATTTGATTTCAATTTCTAAATTGATTCTTTTGGATTTTATTATGAATATATCTAGAATAAATTTTAATTTTCTAAAGGACTCAGTTTCTATGGGAAAATTTTTCTTATCTAATGGTTTATTTAAACTTCATACTATTGTTGATACTGCTAGTTCTTATATTATTGTGCATGTTAATAGTAGAGTTAAGAAATGTATCATAAATGAGAATTTTGTTGGCTTGTGGCTTAAGATATTAAGAAATATCTCTATAAAAGAGATCAAAAGATGGGTAAAGGATGGAATTTTCCAACCCTTTGACTTTATTAATGTTAGCCTATATGTTGATTACATTAAAGGTAAGCAGATTAACAAGTCACATAAAAGGCTCAAGAGGAGTTCAGAATTATTAGAGATCATACACACTAATATATGTTGTCCTAATTTATGTTCAAATAGGTAGAAATATTTTATCTTTTTTATTGGTAATTTCTCACAATGCATGTACATCTACTTGCTTTATAATAAAAGTGAGACATTTGATGCATTTAACGAATATAAAGCTGAGATAAAGAAACAGACATGGAAACAAATTAAAATTGTGAGATCTGATAAAGGAAATGAATATTATGGTAAGTACACTAGTGATGGATAGGCACCTAATCTATTTGCTGATTTCCTTTAGGAGCATGGTATTATAACATAATACACTATGTCTAGCTCACTTGATATGAATAGTGTTACTAAAAGAAAGAGTATGACACCATTAGATATGATAAAAAGTATACTTAGCAACTCCAAGCTTCTTGTTTCTTTTGTGAAGATATGCAGTTAAAATGGCAATATACATTTTAAATAGGGTTCTAATAAAAGTAGTGTCTAAAATACCTTTTGAAATCTAAAAATGTTGGAAACTTAGTTTAAATCATATATGTGTATAGGGTTATCCTACTAAAGTAAGAGTGTAGAATTCATATGAAACGAAGTTAGCCTAAAAAATTATTACTGTACATTTTATAGGTTATAGAAAAAAGTATAAGGGATATAAGTTCTACTATCCCTCCCATTCAACAAGATTTGTAGAATTTTGGAATGTTAAATTTCTTGAAAATGACATAATTAGTAGGAGTGATCAATCACATGACTTGGTCCATTGAGAATGATCACATACAATAGATTACCACTAATTATGATAGAATATTGATTTTACATAACACTCATCCTACTAAGATGAATGTAGAACATGATGAAATTATGGTAATCCAAGTTGATCTTATAAATAACACTACAAGAAAAATGGTGTTTTCTTGCAATATTTTTTGTGAAAAAAACCCCAAAAATTCGTGAGAAAAGGCATTCTCATGGAGATTCTTACATATTTTGGGTTGTAAAGAAAAAAAGTTGTAGGAATTCAAAATTCTCATAAAAATATTTCATAAGACAATCTTCTCTCAAAATAATTATATGAAAAAATAATTGTGAGAAAAAGCTATTTATAAGTTATAGTTTTCTCTTGGCATTTTCACAGAATAATTCTACAAGAAAAGTTGGTGAGAAATTTCTTGCAACATAAATTCATGAGAAACCAAAAAAAATTATTATTTTGGTTTCTTGTGGAATTTCGAACAAAATTTCTCATAGAAAAATGTTGTGAGAAAGTCGTAAATTTCTTATGGTTATTTACTGTGAGAAAGTTATGAAATTTTTGTATTTCTAGCTTTCTCGCAAAAAGATTTTTGTGAGAAAATTGCAAATTTTGGTGTAAGTATAGCATTTGTACATCAACCCCTATTTAAATAAATGGAACTTATTTAAACTATCAAGAAGCTCAATTCCTAAATTCTGCTAACTAATAACAAATATCACAAATGCATTAAGGCTACAAATCATGTATAAAACTATAATAATAATGGAGTTACAATTTAATAGATATGTGTTAAAAATATAACAAAATACATTAAAGCTAAGACAAATATGTGCTTAAAATCATATAGCTACAAATCATATATCCATAATAATGTCACATAAATAATAGTCCTATAATCACTCTTCATCAACTTCATCCCTAACATCATCATCTTCATTGTCATTATCATCATCATCATAAATGGGTTGAGTTTGGAAAGTGCCACCTCTCTTAATGCATATTCTAAAAAATTATTATCACTCTAAATTACAAAAAATAAATTAATATAAACATATAAATTTAATTATTTTTGAAATTAAAATTTTAGAATTTTTTAAAACTCTTATCATTAATGTTTTAAGTTTTATTGAGATTTATTTTTAAAAAATAACAAATATAGCTTAAAATGCGAAAATTACAATTAAAAAAATAAAATTACTTTAAAAATACATTTAATCATGACCCCATTGATTTTTGAAACTTAACTCCAAATTACTAATTTTTCTGAGCTTTTTTAGATATTGCTAGTTTTCACCTCTTTTTTTGTAAAAAAATGAAAAATAAAATGTTTAACCATTGAAATAGTTCAATAGTGTCAACTTGATTAAATCAATTGGATGATTCCAAATTTTAGATATGATATTCAAATTTCAAACTACATGATTTTAAAATTTAATAAATTTACATGCCTTTAAAGTTTATTTTGATATACAGAACTTACGTTCTAATTTAGCTTCTTGTACTTTTAATTTTAGTAAGTTCCTAATTGTAAAAGGTGATATTTTTCGAGGTATTATATCTTTGTGGCATCTCATTACAAATATAGACTCAACTAAATCTTGTTTTTATTGGATTAGTAGAAAGATTACCTTGATTAACATAATATTAAAAATATACAGACTATCTTCATCCTATAAATTTCAAGATATATTATTAATACATTAATTAAAAATTATAGATAGGGAACCAATGTCAAACCATGACCTTCATCCATAGTAAGAAAACCCAAATAATAGTTTATTGAACATTTTTCATTACCTATAATATTTGTTGTTTTTACGTATATTCCTTTTAGCATTTTTTGATATAACTCAGCAAACTTAACAGATTAGAATCAAATAAATTAGAATTTTCTCATAAGTTTTACCAACTAGGCATTTTGTACAAAAACTCTACAATCAACTTCAAATTAAAAGCCATCATCATGTTTTATTGTTATGGGCACCAAAAATTAAGGAAATTGGGGAAACATAAGAATAACTAATAGGCAAGATACCAACAATAGATAACTTACTAGATGAGAGGGAGAATGATGATGAGAAGGATGAAATCATGATAGAAAACATGAAATCATGAAATGGGAGGAAGAAAAGCATAGAAAAAGAAAGAATGGATGAAGGAAAGCTCACCTTCAGCTTACAAGTTGAAGTAACTAGTAGTGGACTGAAGGAGGGGCTACAGTGAGTGGTAGGACATCCTTAGTTGCAACACAATACTTGGAAAATGGAGGAAGTGGAAGATTTACCTGAAGAAGCCCAAATTTGGACATTGCAGATGAAGAGAACAGAAGGAGGAAACAACTGCAGGTTTTTACAAAAAGAGTCTTAGGTTTTTGCTATGTTGATCTATTAATGATTTCTTGTGGAACTTTCTCACAAAATTTTTCATGAGAAAGCAAAGATTTTCATTTAAAATGTTATAACTCTTTAACTCTTCTGACAAAATAATGCTATGAGAAGATACCATGAGAAAAGTTTCTTACGGTATCATTCCTTGAAAACCATTGGATTTTCTCATGGAAATTGTTGTGAGAAATTCTTTTGACAAAATTTTCTCCTTTTTCTATTCTCTAACAAAATAAGACTATTAGAAAAAAAAAACATATTCAAATTTTATTTTTTCCAATGATAATTTTCCATGAGAAGAATTAAATTTAGCAAATTTTTTATTTTGCATGGAAAACAAGCATAACAATGACCTTTATTTTGCCTCCAAAAGTTTGTAATTTTTTTTCATGATTTTTCTAACTGAATTATACCATGAGAATTGAAAAAAAAAATTGTAACTTTTTATTCTTGCAATAATTTACCATGATAATCTAATATTCCATCTTCTCACGGCAAAAAACCTTGAAAATTCTTGTGGAAAAATTCCTTTCTATTTTTCTCATGGATATTTTCTATCAAAAATGTAAATATATTTTTTAATCTTTGTTTCTCATAGAAAAATAATGCAAAAATATATTCCTACCATATCGCAGCACCTTCATTACAATATTTGTCACCAAATTGTCTCAAAAAATTTTCACAAAGTTTTTTCCTTGAGAATCATGAGAATATTACAAATATCATATACTGTGACAATTTTAGTGAGAATTTCTGTGAGAAATTCTTGTAAAAGAACTTCCGCAAGACTTCAATAAAAAAAATCCTTGATTTCTTATAGTGTAATAAGGAATATATTTATCCCACTATTAATGATGAGATACTTTATAATGATGAAGATGTACTTTAACCAATGGTAATAGAGACTTCTATTGAACAATCTTAATAAGTTGAATTAAGGATATTAACTAGGACAAGAAAGGTGGTAATATCTATTGACTACTTAATGTACATAATTGAATCTAACTATGACATAAATATTGAAGATGCTCTTATAACAATTTGCTATGTATTAAATGGTGAAAATTCTAAATTGTGGTATGATGTTATGATTGATGAAATAGAATCCATGGCGAACAATGATGTTTAGGATTTTGTAAAGTTATCTAGTGGGACTAAAGCAATTGGTCACAAATAGGTCTTTAAAACCCAAAAAGAAAACAAAAAAAAAAAACTCATTAGGCAACATTGAGCATTGCAAAGTAAGGTTGATTATTAAAGGTTTTACTTAAAAGGAAAGAATTGATTATTAAAAAACTTTCTCTCCTATATCCAGAAAAGATTCTCTTTGTATCATCTTAACGTTAATAACTCATTTTGATTTTGAATTATATCATATGGATATTAAGACCACCTTCCTCAATTATGAATTTAAAGAAGAGGTATATATAAAACAATTCAAGGGGTTCACCTTAACTACTAGTAAGAATATGGGGTGCAAATTTGAAAAGTCAATTTACAGTGTTAAACAGGCCTTACAACAATCATATCTCAAATTCCACAATATAATTATATATTTTGGTTTTGTTAAAAACATTATGGATCAATGTATTTATTTACCACAAAGTTAATGGAAGTAAAATCATATTCTTAATTTTAGATATAGACAACATTCTACTTGCCTAAAGTGATTTAAGGTTACTACATAAGGTAAAACAATTCTTGTTTAAAAATTTTGAATTAAAAGATATTGGTGAAATATCTTGTATCATTAGTATAAGGATCTATAGAGATAGATTTTAAGGTGTTTTAAGACTATTATAAAAAACTTATATAAATAAAATTCTTGAACAATTTAGTATGAAAAATTGTTCATTTAGTGTGGCACTTATAGTGAAAAGAGATAAATTTAGTTTGTTTCAATGTCTTAATAATGAGTTTAAAAAAAAAAAAAAGAGATGAAAAATGTTTTTTATGCTTTAGCGTTAGGAAGCTTGATGTATGCATATGTCTACATAAGGCATGATATACTATAGTCATGTTAAAAAGATATCAAAGTAATCTAAAAATTAGCCATTAGAAAGCTATTTAAAAAGTCATGAGATACCTTTAAGGTTCAAAAGGTTATATGTTTACTCATATAAAAATCAACAAGTTGAAAGTTGTTTGTTAGTTATTTAGGCTTAGATTTAATAGGTTGTGTTGACATAAAGAAATCAACATTAGGGTACATTTTGCTACTGGTTGAGGGAGCTATATCTTAGAAAATTACTAAATAATTATTGCCAACTACATCTATTATGGAAGTTGAGTTTATTTCATATTTTGAGGCAAGTTTACAAACTATGTAGTTGAAAATTTTTATTATTAGGTTTAAGATTATGGACTAAGTCTTTAGACTCATTAGAGTATATTGTGATGATACAACTATAATTTTTTTTAGCTAAAAATAATAAGAATAGAAATCAAAATAAACATATTGACATTAAGTTTTAACTTTAAGAGAATAGGTTAAAACTAATCAAATAATCATAAAAAGCATATTTTGATAAAAGAAATGCTAGCTGATCCTCTAGCAAAAAGGATGCATTCAAAAAAATCTAAAGATCATATGTCTCAAATGGATCTCAAGCCATATTTCATCTCATTGAAGTAGATAAAGAAATAAAATTTTTGGTTTTAGTTTATTCTCTCCATATATATTTATATACATTTTTTGGTAGAAATTGACAAATATATAAGTTAGAACTCCAATAAATATTTAAAATTTATTCATGAAAAAAAAAAGGTTACAAATGATGAATGAAAAGTAATACTTGTTGGATTAAAAGATTTACCACTAAGATTCTTATAGTATATGTTTATTTACCTATAAACATATTATTTGGCAAATTATTATTGGATCAAATAAGAGAATGTTAGAATATTTAATTTAAATATATTTGTTAAGATATTATTTTTATTAAATATTTAATAAAAATATTTCATATTAGTAGTTGAGATATTTTAAAATAAAATTAATTAAATAATATCTCAGTTTTAAATTAAATTATTTTGATTAGTAACCCACATTTTTTAATTTTAAATTACTAAATATTTTAATTAGCATATTAGTAGATATATTTACATTAAACAACTTACTTTTTTTTTATAAGAAAATGGCTAATTTTTACATTAGCATTTTTTAAGGGTTCCTAATAAAAAGAATTAGCTTAATAGCCCATCATTAAGAGTCATACATTTATCATAAAAAAATCCTCCCCCTCTCTACTTTCTCTTTTGCAGTTTTTAAGTTACTTTGACTATCGATTGCAAGAAGAATTAGTCAATAATTAGTTTCAATGCATCAAATATTTACATAACATGGCTAAAGATCAGATTCCTAATTTCTATTTCTGCAATTTTTATACTCTTGAATTATTCTTGAATTATCATTTAATTTAGGAGAAAACTTATATACTTACCCTTATATACTTAATATCAGGTTCTCCAATTAACAAATGCCATTTGGATTTTATTTTACACCTCAACATCTACTCTCCACCGCCGTTAACTCACGTTTTGTTCCTTAAAAAACAAAAATAAAAATTCTGCCTGTAACCCTCGTCGAAGTCGTTCTATATGCCTGCCTCTCTCCCGTATCATTGAAGCATCTTGTTCCTATCTGTTATTGCATCTGTGCGTCAAAGTTGGTTGTGAAAGTCGTGCCTAATCTCCAATTCCTTGTTCCCATCTGTTATTGCATCTGTGCATCTACCAGAGTTATGCCTGGAGGCCTCGTTGAAGTCATCTTGTATCTCTGGCACTGGTAGAAGTTAGCTGTCGAAGTCATGCCCATCTCTAACTCCTTATTCCCATCTTTTATTGCATCTGTGTCCATCTTCTATTTCATCTGGTAAGATTTCATCTTTTATTCTCCATTTCACTTTGGCCGCCGTTCTCCTCAATTCATTACCCACCATTCTCCTCTTCCTCTCTCTACTTTTTCCTTTATCTCTTAAGTGAGGGAAAGGGTGGTCAATTTCTATAGGAGATGGAGCAAAAACTTGAGAGAAATTGGGAGAAGAGGAAGGGGCGGCCAATGAATTGCAGAAAAAAGAAAGAAAAGGGAATAGGAATTAGAATTTTTTTTTCTCTTAAAACCAGTTAATAGTCGATGAAATGGTCAAACGGTTTAATAGCATCTCAGAACGTATCCATATAGTTGATAGATCTTGCTATGAAGGTAATATTTTCCTTGATAATGTAATTTATTTATTTATTTTTATCAATTTTCATTAACACTAACTTTATGTTTATCGGCTCTTCGCTCTAAATATTTGTTGTCAGTTCATGTTATTGTAGGTTTTACGAACTCTCCTATCCATATGTATGACATTCTTGTTAGTTGTTTTGGTTGATTGCAAGTTTCCTTATGTATAATCCTTTCTATATTTTGTGGGGTACTGGATTGATAGCAGTGCGCAAGACTTTCCTTTAATTCTTGTTTGGATCGACCTATGTAAAAGTTGGCTTATGCATTTCGACTAGATAATGAATTATTCCTAACATTGTTAAATTCTTCATCGGATATAGTAAACATTTTGGTTAATCTTATTGATATTTTTCATGTATTATCTAATTTTCTTTTTAAATGTATTCTGTTTTAGAATTTAGATGATTTTGTACCACTCTAATAAAGATAAGGAGAAAACTCAAATGAACAACAGAATAGAATGAAAAAAAAAATTAAATTTAAGCCTAGTGAATTTAGGAATAAGATTAACCAAAATGGTTAAAGATTAGTCCCGTATTATCTGTCTTGTATTGGTTAATCTTATTGATATTTGTCTTGTATTATCTAATTTTCTTTTTTAATGTATTCTGTTTTAGAATTCAAATGACTTTGTACCACTCCAATAAAGATAATATATAGACCTCATTTCATTTATCCGAGGTTAAAGATTAGTTTGCTTGTATTTTTCATAGTATTTGAGTATACGATTAATGATTTGCCATTTCTTGCAAGTATGATAACACAACCTGTGGGTGCCACAAATTCTCATGATTAATTTATGTAGTTTACTTAACAGTATCCTAGAATTGGAACTAATATCAGTTATGATAGGTCTTAAAGAGCTAGTGTAAAAATACCACAATTGGGGTTTAATATATCGGTAAACCTATTGCATTTGTGACAAGATGAGTCTAATGGTTTTATATCTAAAAATGATTAAGATGTTCATCTTGCCAATAATGATGCCAAGCATAGGTCTTTTTTCTTAGAAGTTTGTGATATCTAATGTAATTCATCAATTCCAAATACTTTAGTTTGTACTTAATTGATTGATTTTCCAATTGATGTAGCCTAAGTTATTGGACAGTTGCAAAAACAGAGCTGGAAGGGTGCTAGCACCGAGATTGGAAACACCCAAGGCAATAATGATAGTGGAGAAAGTTTGGTTTAGAAATCAGACGCGGAGAGTTATTTCCAACATTTGAATTATAATTTTGAATTGTAATTTCACTATTATGATATATTGTTGGAATTGATGTGCAATGAGATTATTGGTTCTGAATAAAAAAATACTATTATTTTTCAATCTTTCTTTATTTTATATTCTCTTTTGTTTGAAGCATTGTATTTAAATATATCTTAGTACAAAAAAGAAATGGCAAAATACCAAAATTTAAGCAATATAGTAAAAGAAAAAAAGAAGAAGAAAATATTGTTTCTGGATATGCTTAATTCCAAAGCACTATTTTTGGTTCTGCTTAATTTTAGAACACAAATAATTTGCATAATTACCAAGAAAAACTATTTTTAGTTCTACATAATTCCAAAACACAAGCAATCTACGTAATAGAGGGAAAAACACTATTTTTTATTTTGCTCAATTCTAAAACATTATTTCCGATTCTGCATGATTCCAAATCATAAGATGTGCTCATTCCTCATTCTGGTTTGACAAGTCAACATGTGCCTTCATATTGAAAAAAGAAAAAGAAAAGGAAAAATATTAGCAAATAATATGAAACTTATATGTGAACATATTAGGAAATATTCCGTAATACAAAGTAAGAACCTGGATCATAGTTGACTCTGTAGGTTCATACATTGAGGCCTACACTTTACAAAGAGTTTAAAATTAACATGGAGTTAAAATTATTATGGATATATCATTAAAAATTTAATTGGAAATAAATAAAACAAATATACCTGAAAAAATGGAGCTGTAACAGGCATTGACAAGGATGGAATTTGAATTATATTGGAATCTGTAGGTTTATACACTTGGCATCCTTGTAACATTGATGCCTACATTTTACAAAGAGTTTAGAATTAACATGGAGTTAAAATTATTATGGATATATCATTATCAAAATTTAATTGGAAATAAATAAAACAAATATACCTGAAAAAATGGAACTGTAACAGGCATTGACAAGGATGGAATTTGAATCATATTGGAATCTGTAGATTTATACACTTGACATCCTTGTAACATTGATGCCTACATTTTACAAAGAGTTTAGAATTAATATGGACATATGTATTAAAAAATTTTAATTGAGATAACTAAATTAATATACCTGTAAAGAAGAAATTGACGAAGGTATTGACACCTGTGAACTTCATTTTTTCTTTGACTTCTTTTCCACACAACTTTGAAGTTGACCTTTAATACGAGATACACCTTCTTTCTTTTTTATTCCCTTGGCTTGAATTGCATCCCTTTCTCTAGATGTACTTGTCCCATTATCTTGTTGATGATGATCACTAGAATCCTGTTGGTTTGGTATGGAAAAATTTATACTCAGGATTTTATCAACTTCCATGCCTAATTCAACCAACCTTTTTGCAAAAAAAGTTGAAGCATCATCAGATTTAGCAGCCTTACTTGCTATCTCAACTGCATTTCGACATAAGTCCTTGAAGCGATTTGAAACAACCAATTTTGGGTCTTCCTTGATTATACGCCCACTATTATCTACATTACATCCACTTCGAGCATGCTTGGTCCACCTTTTAAGAATGTATTTAGGAGGAATAATTATTATGTTCCATAGATTAAGTACTCGAAGAGCATGGCTGTATAAGATCCCCACAATGTTATATTTCTTGCAACTACACATAACTGTTTCATCTTCTGAGTTAAAGGTAACCTTGTGCTCTCTTATATCTCCCATTGCACACACTTTATATTCAAATAATGTTGAAGCTTAATTACATTCTTTAAAGAGTATGTTACAGGACTTCTCATATTCTTCTCTAACTTGATAGAAGATTGCTGGTGTGTAAATGTCTCTTGCATTCTTCGATAAAAGAACATCCATATTTAGTGCTGGCATTTTTTGACTCATTTCATAGTTAGCCTCTAACTCTTTGTATCTTATGCCTTCTAACAACCTTTCAAAATGTCTGAAGAAATCTAACACATTAAATGTAGACTTCATATAACCTCTTAATTGACCATTGAAACTTTCACTCAATTGTGTTGATGTAGCACCTGCTGAAAAGGCATGTCGCCCATATACCATTGCCCATTTTTCTTTCTTGCCAAACAAATCTTGCATCCATTTACTTTGATGAAGGTCATGCTTGTCAAGCATTGACTCCCATGCATCAAGAAAGTCACTTTCATACTCATAATCATACATGCAACGTCTCAAGTCTGAAGCAAAAGAATCTGATTTCTTGAAGGCATGATTAACATTCTTGAGAGCATTCTGAAATAAATGCCAAGTGCATAAGCGATGACATGATTCAGGTAAAACTATTGAAATTGCCTTTGCCATTGCTGGATCTTGATATGTAAAAATTGTACTTGGTTTCTTCTCACACATGGCCTTTAGAAAAGTTCTAAATAGCCATTCAAAAGATTCAGCAGTTTCATCATACAGTAATGCAGCACCAAATATAACAGTTTGTCGATGGTGATTAAATCCAATAAAAGGCGCAAATGGTCGAAAATTTCTATTTGTACGATAAGTAGTATCGAAAGATACCATATCTCCAAAGTAAGCATAATCTACAATCATTTTTGCATCTACCCAAAAAATATTTGTGATTTGATCTTTAGCATCAAGTTGAATTTCATAAAAAAATGATGGATTCTCAAATTGCCTTGATTGAAAATAATGAATCAGAGTGTAAGCCTCTCCTTCTTTCATTTCTGTC
The DNA here is from genome assembly GCA_032878935.1 of Erythrophleum fordii. NCBI lineage: Eukaryota > Viridiplantae > Streptophyta > Magnoliopsida > Fabales > Fabaceae > Erythrophleum > Erythrophleum fordii. The sequence continues at coordinate 19,579,516 of JAVQMF010000050.1, forward strand.
ATCCTTTTAGAAGTCAAATGATTGCTAATATCCTTAAGAGTGCACCCAACATTCTCTCATCCTCCAACTTGTCGACTCAAAAATTCAAAAATCAATTTTTGTCTTATGCCAGAATGCTTTGCCAGTTCAATTTGAGTAGCATGAGCAGTAGAAATCTTTCTTTGGGATGGTAATTTGTGTTTGCTTCTAGGAGTAGCAAAAGCATGATTATGTTCCTTCTCGAAAAATGTAGCTACATATTTTCCATTTTCTTGTCGATTGATGGTCATTCGGGCCAAACAACCCGTTCTTAAATCTTTACGAACCTTTTTTGATTCACACTTACTTACCTTTTTGAACCCTTCTTTAAAACAAACATATTTTTGAGATATTATTGTCTTATGATCTGTCTTGCTTCTATTCATCCGATCTTTTCTAATACTAAAACCAACAAAGCCCGCATATGCATTGTAAAATCTATATGCATGTTCTTCAGTTTCAAACGCCATGCCAACATATGGAGTTAAATATTTTTCAGTAACTTCATGTTCTAAAAGGGGTTCAACTGATAAGGGACTAGATATGACTACAGTATCCATCAAATTCACTGTAAAAAAAATAAAAATTAATTATCAAATGCACCATGATTTTTAATGCAAAATATAAATTAACATACTAATATAATAACACTAAAAGCCAAAGGAGCACAATGAAAAAGAATAATTTGAAGCATGTAGGACAACTCAGTAAATGCATCATAGTTTTAAACTTCCATTGTATTGTTGAAATGTGCTGCAAATACTTATTTATTATTAATGAAAAATCAAATTAACATGTAATGCTCTGATAAAAGAAATCCATAAATTTATAAAACATTATGGTAGAAGATGGGCAATAGAGCAATAATGTGTACAGTACAGATAAAAATTAGATTCACATTTATCAAAAAAGATGAATTCTAACGCCCTACATCAAACACAAGTTGCTAAAGCCTATGAAATGACGCAAGAAAAAGGAATGGGAATAGAGAATGAAATCTTACCAGATGAAACGGAAGATGTAATAGAAGACAGCACAAATGCAATAACAGATGGGAACAAGGAATTGGAGATTGGGCACAGCTTCCACAACCAACTTCGACGCACAGATGCAATAACAGATGGGATCAAGATGCTTCAATGATATGGGAGAAAGGTGGGCATACAGAATGACTTCGACGAAGGCTACAGGCAAAATTTTGATTTTTTTTTTTTAAGGAACAAAACGTGAGTTAACGGCGATTGGGAGTAGATGTTGAGGTGTAAAATAAAATCCAAATGACATTTGTTAATTGGAGAACCTAATATTAAGTATATAAGGGTAAGTATATAAGTTTTCTCCTTTAATTTATGTTGTTTAAATAGCATTAATGTTAACATCTCCAGTATATCTATTGCTATTTTTTGTCTTTACAGCCCACTCTAGGCTTCTGCACCTTCATATTCAATTACCAAGGAATTTATAATACCTTAGTTGGGATATTCGACGACTGGGCATGCGGTTTGCTTCTCTCCATATTTTGCTGATTCCAGAAGATTTGATTAGTTGTCTTCAACCCTAGCAAAAAAAAGAAATTAGTCTCTTTACTATATGTTTATATAATGTTGTCTTGCAGACTTGTTTAGTTTTTAAATATCAAAAAAGTATATTTAAAAAAATTTATATATTTGTTATTAAATTTTTTAATTAAAATATAATACGCATATAATTTTTAAAAATAAATATATAATTTTTAAAATTTAATATCATAAGACTAACTTTTTAAAAAAATTTATAAACATGTTATAATATATTAAAAAATCAATAATAAAATATGAAAAAAAATTAACCTCAGTCTTGTTCTGTTGAATAAGATAAGAAATGAGAAGAGGTGTCAGGGCAACTGTCTCCGTTTCTCTTTGTCCTTCGCACGTGCGAAAAGCCTTATGCCGCCAATCTTCGCACGCTTGCATCAAGCGGGACCAACAATATGTACAGCGAGCCTCCTATTCAATCGGCGACGTCAAGTTTCAACTCACGAACGCTGTTTCTCCTCGTCATGGCCTCTTCAGCTAGCAAGCAAGAACTCATGCCAAACCTGTACGGCGGCGTCACCTCCGCTCCGCCTCCGACGCCCTCCAACAACAACCTCTTCTCCACTTCCGACGACGCCGATGCCTTCTCCCGCCTCCTCCTCCACCGCCTGCCACCTCCCACTCTCTCCCTCCCCACTCGCCGCTCCTCCTCCCCCGCCACCTCTCCTCTCGTGCTATCCCTCTCTGCCCATCAAACCCCGACCGACGACCTCGTCTCCTCCGTTGCCAACCTCGGATTCTTCCAGGTCACCCACCACTCTATATCTCCCGAACTCGCTAACTCAGCCGAGTCAGAATCGCTCGCGCTCTTCGATCTTTCTAGAGACCAGAAAGAATCGTTGTTCCCCAAGAACTGGCCTCTGGGTTACGAATGCGACGATGACGATAACGATGAGGGGGACGGACTCGGTGAGTCGTTCCGTCTGGACGGGTCGTATTCGTCTGAGTCGACGGAGTTGTCTTTGGCTTCTCTGCACGGGTTCACGCGCGCCCTGGAGAAGTTGGGATTGGAGATCATTGATATGCTGTCGAAAGCCATGGATTTTGAGAATCCTGTGGGGGATAACCCGACCGGGTTTTGTTCCTTGATGTGGATCTCAGAGTGTGTGGCGAGCACCAAGCCCGTCCTATCAGGTGGGTTTTACCCGTTCATAGTCGGGTTGCAGTACCAGATCAGGTGTCATGAGTACTCGATGTTGTCGGATTCGGGTTGGGTGTCTGTGTTGCCCCATGTGGACGCTGTCTTGGTCACAATTGGCGAAATTGCTCAGGTGAGATTCTTTAAATTTTTTTTTTTAAATATATTGTTTATTAACCTTACTAATTAACTCAATTTATGACATGAAAGTTTATCAGCGATTAACATTAGGCAATACTTTTCTCATAAACTTTGATTAATTTCATATTGTTAGTGGCATTGGAATCCCACATATTAATGCGCAAAATGCAAATTTGTGGGCCAATTAAAATTTGTGATTGCTTCCATTATTTATGTAATTGTTTTACTGGGCCACCGTTCAGTTGTTGGGTCCCACATTATTTCGGGTATTTTTGTTTTTTCCGTATTGCATTTGGACACGGGAAACCTTATTAAATATTTTTGGCACTCTCGATAGCATACAGAATTATGTTGGCCCCCCATATACAAAGCAAAAAAATTCATAATTTGGATGCTCTAAAATATAGTTTGTAAAGTGTCTCTAATGTAAGTGAGAGAATATGTGATAATACATATAGAGTTTATTTTCTCTATTTTTATTTTTATTTTTTTAAATTTTTCTTTTTTCACTTCAAAAATATTTTATATATTTTACACTTAAGATCATCTTTTATTATACAAAAGGGGAATGGAAAATTGTTGCCCATTGATTTTCTTTATCTTTCCTTACTCTTTTGGGTTAAATTATATAGTTATAATAATAAAATTACACTCTCATTTTCTATTATTTAACTTACTTTCTCAAAAATGAATAGGTGTGGAGCAATGGGAAGTTGAAGAAAGTGAGAGGGAGGCCAGTGGGTTCAGTGGGAGATGAGAATGGTTCGCGCAGCATAACCATGACATTGTTGGTGACTCTTCCTACGGAGAGCAGGGTGGCTCCAATCCTTCCTAAGCTAGCTGTGGGCGATGAAAATGAAGATGAAGAAATTAGGAGCAATCAAAATGGGGAATTAGTAGAAAAGAGTGTGTTTCAGTCTTTTGATTTTGAGGACTATGCTTGGAGGGTCTACCATGAGCGCCTCCTCGTCAAGGATCCTCTTGATAGGTACCGTATCACTTAAACTTTGAGCACCTTAGAAGAAACTAGAATGGAGAGATGAATCATATGATCCATGATGAGATGTAAATGCACCATTTATTTGGGTGATCTTGGGACAAAGTTTAAACTGAGACAGCCATTGATTTATTTTTAGTATTGTAGAATGTGAGTTTGGGTCTTTTACTTCGGAGTTCATTTCTACGTAACTTCCGTCATAGAAAGAAAGAAAAAATCTTAATTAGACTTCCTTAGCTTATGATGTCTATGATGGTTATGGCATGAAATTTGCGATAACAATCTAACCAAACTCGCCTTACTTTTTAGATTCCTATTAAACAGCTGGTCATCAATTAATGTAAGCAATAACAAGGACACATGGAACAAATAGCTTGATTAGATGTCATGAGCATCTAAAAGTCAAGTTTTTGCATACTAAGCTAGTTTTATTAAAAATATTAATTTTATTCTAAATTATTATTGAATTTAAACTTGACATGTTTGAATGATCTCAATCTCTCACTATTAAATCATATACCTAATAATTAAGCCAAAAGAAAAAAGCACACCTAATAACTTAGTGTGCAAATAACGTTTTTGTTTCCGAATTAATGTAGTAGAATTTAGATAGTGTGCAAATAACGTTTTTGTTTCCGAATTAATGTAGTAGAATTTAGAGATGATATATTACAAAAAGAACTCTATATAAGACGTTGATTTGGGACACTGTAGATTTAATTGTCTCGCCAGAGAAGAAGTGAAATGATCACTCAATTTCGTTGGACTATCAGATCTGTAATCTTTGAGGACAGAAGCCCAATTCTTGTGATCTGAACAAACGCGCGCTAAACTAACAGGACAATACATACATGTACATATACATACATATATATATATATATATATATGAAGAATAACAAAAGAAAAGAATAATTACTCATCTCTCACCGTGCAATAGAGATCAGAGAGAAATGGAAAAAGATACCCAAGTATCTAAATTGTGAATTACAAATTAAAGATAGAAATTAGGATACTTCTTTCTTAATTCGTTAATTACTGTGATTGTAGCGTCCTCAATTATCTTTACTAATGAACAATGATGATTCTAAAAGCATTACATGTTGCAAGATATTTATAAAATCAAAATATAATTTGCCAAAGGGTTTTAATTTTAGTGACACTCTTTTTTTATTAAAATTGTTAAGGAATCTTTCTATGTATAAATGAAAAGGGACCAATTGTTTCCGTATCAATAAAAAATTAGTCTTACATTATTGAATGATTTATTATTGGATGAGTTTCTTACAAACTCTGCCGTTGAATTAAAAATTCTAATTATAAAAATTATACTTACAAAATTTTATATCAATCTAACATTGTTTGCTAGTCTATTAATATATCAATAAATTAACGTACATTATATTTTTTAAAAAATAAAGAAATTATTAACTATTTAATTACTCTTTTAAAATTTAATATATATGATCAGTATGATAATTATTTTTAATTTAACAATTGGATACATAAAAATTATTTTTTATAATGAGATACTGAAAAATGTATGTCAATTCTTTTTTAATAAATTACATGAATCTCTTTTGATTTTGTTGAAATTACACATACATTTTTTTATTTTTAAAATTAAAATATATACATTTTTTTCTGAAACAAAAAATTAATTTATATTTTAGTTTAATTTTAAATTTTTTGATCCAAGTAGCTTTTATTTAATTTGTTTAGTTTAAAAAATATACATTTAGGTTAATAAAAAATATTTTAGTTAAAAAATTTAAAATTAAACTGAAATATAAATTAATTTTTTATTACTTGAGATATTTGTAATTTACTTTATATATGTAAAGAAGATAGGAAAAAGATATAAAATTAGAGCCCGTGGGCCATGCATGTATCCTGCTGTGTGTGTGCGGGGAAAACAGTAGGGTCCAAAATTGCGATAATTCCATCATACATTAAGACTCAAAGTTAAGTATAAAAATAAAAAAATAAAAAAAATAATTTTAAAGATGTGAAATAACTTTATTATTCTTGGTTAGTAAATAATATTAAATAATAATTAAATAACGATTACAAAAATAAAATAAGTATCACAAAATAATTTTCTCTTTCTTCTTACTTTCCCTTGCTTTCCCTTACATTCCAACCAAGCCCTTACGCTTTCTATCGAGAATGTAAAAATAAAGAAGAAAAATATAATTTTATAAATAAAAATTAATTGTCATATTTTAATTTTAAAAAATTAATAAATGATAAATATTATTAAATAATAATTATAAAAATACAATAAATATTATTATTATAGAAACAAAATCTATTTTCATCTAAACGACCCTAAAAGATATTAATTTGGATTTGATACTCATGTCAAACTATAACTACTCATTTTGAGAACTAATTACCACGCATGGATTAATAAACGCACTATTGATCTTTCCCTAATTCAACGATTCAGAACACATAAAAACCAATAGAAAAGTATTCCTTTTAATTACCAAAATTCAACCATGCATCCATATGCGAGCATGTCATTAAGTTGCTCATCGATTTATTAAAAAATTCACATAATAATTATCATTTAATGGTTCTTTTAAATTTATGTAAGATAGAGAGATTCTCTTTATATAGAGATTTTTAATATTTATTATATTTTTATAATTATTATTCATTATTACTCAATGATATTCATCTTTTTTCAAATTTAAATTAAAATGAGTACATTTTTTTTTATTTACAAAGTTATTTTTGTTTACATATCTTTTTTTCATTCTACATACTAAACAGACTGTAGCTGTATTTATGATTTCATTTTATGCAACAATTTAACAAATATGAGACTCAAATTCTACAAAAGATTATAAAAATTAACTCACGACCTGACTTGTGATAAGGTATACATAATCGATCGTTGCTAGCTGCAATATATATATATATATATATATATATATATATATCTATATCTCTCTCTCTTTCATGTGCCAACTTTAAGGTAGTTCCGAAAAGCCTTATCGTATATATGATCGATCTTCCTCCCCTGTCCCAGAATTTAACAACTTGTGAGAAATCGAAACCCTCAGCCAAATCAATGTTTAATGACAAAATGCATGCTGGTACCTGCTGCACCCTTTACTACCGTTGGACCCCATTCATTAGGGTTATTCTTTCATTTTCCTTGCATTCCTTGTTTGTAACTACTTCGATCCATTAGCTTTCTGTTTCTGAGATTATTAGGTGATCATTTTTCCTATATTCTTTTAGGGGGGTCGCTAATCCTCTTTGGATCTCTGCCGTGTTTGGCTTTTTCAGCGCCGAGATGCAAGTTAGCTACCTTGATGTGCGTCTAAAAAATAATAAAATTAATGGTGAAAGAGATTGAAAAGAAAATGGGAGAATGAGGCTTTAAGAGAACTGAGAAGGACCTGGCTATCTGGGAGATATATATATATATATATATATATATATTCCTGTTGAAGCTTAGCACTTTTTGTAGATTTTTCTTCTTGGTTTCCTTAACTTAAAAATAAAGCGATGTCCCAACCATCAAACTAACGCCCAATAGAAATGAAGTGAGCAAGTATGTATGTAACAAGTTGCTGTTGTACTCAAAACACACTTTCTTTTTTTTAACTTATATATCTATATAAAGAGATTCCTTAGCTTTTACTTTTCTCCAACATAAAGTTACTAATAATTAGAGATTTGCTTTAAAAAAGCAATACCATTTAATTAGACTTAACAACTGTGGTTTGGTTAGTTTAATGACAAACAAAGGAATGGTAAGTAAAGCGACTTGTTGAGTTATGAAAAACATGGAGATCCAATATATGACCTGAAGAAGAAGCTTCATCTGCTAAAAAGAGAAGCAGCAGCTTGCAACTACTTGAGAATTGAAATATCGAGGATCCTAATGGGTGGTAAAAATTGTTCCCCACATTGTATGTAAAAATTTTTTTATAATCATGCACAAAAAGTAAAGTGATTAAAAACCAATCTTCCAATTATATTGAGTTAAATTAGGTCAAGTGAAAAAAAAAATTGTTGACTTAGTCGAGCCACATAATCAAGTCGATTATATTGGCTACTTTGTTTTAATCTGATTTAGTTTTATTAATTAAAAAAATACTTTTTATAAATATTTTTTAGAGTAAAAATATAATTTTATAAAAAAATTATATAAAATATTATTTTTTATGGGTCATTTTCTAATTTTTATCAAAAATTAAAAAAAAATTAAATGAATTAAGTCAGACCCAAAAGCCTTGTTTAGAATTTAAAATCCAATGCAATACTAAGTTGGCCATCAAACTTGGCAAATATCCAACTCAACCTAATATTTATACGGCCTTAACAAAAAAGCGCAAAAAATGCAAAACAACATAACAAAAATTGTTTTTATTAAATTATTTGAATTTACTATTTAAGGTTCTAACGGCTTTGCATATCAAAGGAAAAGAAACAGGACAATTATTTCTTCATCTTCCTTGATGTATTTGCAAAGACACCTCTTCAAGTCTTAACAATATATTTATAGTTTTAGAACTCTTCTCTTTCCTTTGATGTGTAATTTTTTTCTATTAATATCAGTGACGTTGCCTTCAAAATTTAAAATCCTAATTAGTATACCTATATATATTCATTTAAATAAAGAGTGCAAATCAAAGAGGATGGGTTGATAAATCCAATTTCAATAATTGTGTCGACTACTAGCTAAATCTATATGAGTCCGTAAGAATGCAGATAGCTTGTCAACTTTCTTTGAACTTGAATTGGCAGGTAGAAAGTGTCGTTCTAAGAGTTTAATCTTGAAGCTTGCCCTTTCGAATGTGTTATTCACAACGTTGAGTTGGTAACCATTTAGAACCATTTTTGACCAATTCATTTGTCTAGTATCCCTTCGTGTTCTTGCGGCTTCAAACTTGTTCCTTTCTTTTTCTTGCACTTTTGCCCATCACGTTTTGGTTTTCTTACACTAGAATCTCATCTAAATATATATACTGAGTACAATTTTTTATCTATCCAGTACTTAATCACTCAAATTCTTTCATGATCATACATTCACATAATGATTTATTACCTCAAGTTATATGCATACATAAGCCTAATAAGACACTCAAGTATCAAAGAATATAACAGGCATTAATTTGTTGAAGTGATTAAATCATTGTATTAGATGTAGATTTGAGCAACAACAAAAATTAGATAATTTTGAAGAGATTCTTTTTCGGTTACATGACTTTCTCAAGAGATTTTTAATTATAATAAAAAAAAACATAAATCAATTCAATAATTAACCAGCATCAGGCAGTTGGATGTTTTTAATTCCACCATCCGTTAATCTTGAGGTGAAGAGTTACTTATCATTATATTATGTGAGAGCAAATTACACTTATTTTTTAAAAATTTTGACTAAATTATACCTGATTTTCTCTTAACTTATTTTCTATCAATTAAGTTGATTTTATGTAACATGCATGTTTTTCAAAAATAAAATTATTTAACTATTTTTATTATCATATTAAAAATAAAATCATAATCTTATATTAAATTTTAATATCAAATTAATTAATTTTATTGTCATATTAATATAATATAATTATATTTTTTGACAAAATAAATTGAAAGAGATATTTGCTATATAGATCAAAATATTAAAGAAATTAAGTGTAATTTAATCAATTCACAATAAAGTATAAGTGATGGTTAATCTCAGCTAACCAACGGAAACTGTAACTTATTAAGGTCCTTGCTTAATTGGATGTGTAAATATTTTGATCATTTCTAATTAGATGACCCTTTGACCTATAGAAACTAGGCTTTCTAGTTTCTATCTCTGTGCTGGTGAGGGTTTCAGGCTTGTGTCTCAAGTCTCACCACTGTCTGATGATCAAACTTCGGCTTCCATTCTGAAACCGATAGACAACAACGTTGCGTCTGCCGAAGAAGCCTCAGTACTTCCACCCTCTTTCAAGTGACTGAGACTAGGAACAACTTTGAAGGCTTTGATATCACTCCTCTCTGTCCCTCTCTCACGTATTTCTGAAAATGGAGAGATCGGGTGATATCCAAGTGGTTAGCCATGGATAATATGCATTTAAAAAAATACTCAACGCAGAACTAATTCTGAATTGAGAAAGACAATTCTCCATCCACCAATTTTTTCTTACCAGTTTCTTCCAAGACATACCCATCTCACCAAACCCCAATTAATCAAACACATACTTCTCATTGATGTCCTTCATTGCTTTCTCTCTATTTCTATCTCTGTCTCTCTCTCTTTCCCTCCTCACTGCTCAGGCATTCGATCTCCTTTTCCTTCTCTCTGTGTGTCTCATGCAGCCTTTTCGCCGCAAGAGTACTCCTCTTTTCACCTTCGAAACGGGGATAATGAAGGGCCGCAAGAACAATAACCTCTCAATCTTTGTTGTAGTCTTTTCAGTCTTTCTCTTTGGGATCTTCATGTACAATGAGGACGTTAAGTCCATTGCAGAGTTTCCATTCTCAAGGCCTAAAGCTCAAGAAATCCAAGAAGGGAAAGCAGAATCAGAAACACTCGACCTTGTTCAAAGGGATGTCATTGCCAAGACAGGCGCACATGACTCTGCCACAGTCGATCCTGTTCGAAGAGACATCAAGGAGGAAGGCGTAGATCATGACACCATCATAGTCACGGATTCCAAGAAATCAGGAGCTCAATTGGAGAAAACCCAGGAAGAAGATTCTGATGAAACCCAAGAACAGATTGTTGATTCAGTCTTACCTAAAGAGAAAGAGGAAAAGATTGAATTGCCGGTTGTGAAAGAAGAGGAGGAAGATGAAGATGACGACGAAGAAGAAGTTGTTGAATTACCTCCAGAGGAGTGTGATCTGTTTACAGGGGAATGGGTCTTCGATAACGTGACCCATCCTTTGTACAAAGAAGAGCAGTGTGAATTCCTCACTGCCCAAGTGACTTGCATGAGGAATGGAAGACGCGATTCTCTTTATCAGAACTGGAGATGGCAGCCCAGAGACTGCTCTTTGCCCAAGTATTCACTTCAATTTCTTTTTTTATTTTCTTTTTTATAATAATGTTCTATATGTTTTTTTCTCATTGATTGCATCCGTATAACTTCTTTCAGGTTCAAACCAAGATTGTTGCTTGAGAAGCTCAGAGGAAAGAGGCTTATGTTTGTTGGAGACTCACTGAACAGAAACCAGTGGGAATCAATGGTATGTCTAGTCAATTCTGCGAATCCTTCGGGCAATAAGACCTGGTACAAGACTGGCTCTCTTGCTATCTTCAGTATTGAGGTTTGTTCTCCTCTTCTTTAATTATGACACTTAATGGCCAGATCAATGTTAGCATAAAGAACTAATACTTTTGTTCGTAAATGGTGGGCCTCTGAACTTGATGACCACTTATTTAATTTGGCCTTTCTCTGCAAGTTCTGGTTTTGAAAGATTTTGCTTAGGATTCACTCCATTTTTGTGTACGCGCAGGACTATAATACTACAATAGAATTCTATTGGGCCCCATTTCTTGTGGAGTCAAATTCAGATGATCCAAATATGCACAGCATATTGAATCGTATAATCATGCCGGAATCAATTGAGAAGCATGGGGTGAACTGGAAGAACGTGGACTACCTCATCTTTAACACCTACATATGGTGGATGAACACTTTCTCTATGAAAGTTCTGTAAGCACCAGATATCTCTCACTCTGTTTCTTTACTCCAAGTATCTTACTTTTCAAGCAAACTCGTAAAAACTTGTCTGTATTTGTCGTATATATCCGATGCGACAGACGAGGTTCGTTTGATGAAGGGTCCACTGAGTACGATGAAGTCCCTCGGCCTGAAGCGTATGTGAGAGTTCTTAATACATGGTCTAAATGGGTGGATGACAATATTGATCCAAATCGCACTAATGTCTTCTTCGCCAGCATGTCCCCACTTCATATCAAGTAAAGCCCAAATCTTAATTTCTGCTTTTAGAAAACTGATTTGGGTTTAACAAATTACTTTTTTAATACATTTTCAAAAAAAAATTTAAATAGAGTTAATTTAGAAAAAGTAAGCAGATGTTTCGTTTTACTGAAAAATATACTCAGACGTATTTATATATGTGCTCGTAATTAGTTTGAATTTACTTAACTGTTAAAATTATGGCAGGCGAAAAAACTTCTTTGAAAGAGTATTAATATGTTACTAAGTGATAAAAAAAATGTCTAATACTAAATATTATACTTTTAGGTAATATAATAGTAACTACATAAACAATTGCTCCAAGTTTTTTTCTTTTTATTTTTGTATTTTCCAACCTGCTTTGACTTGTCACATCTGAGCCTACTATTTGGATCATTAGTTGATTGTTTAGAAAAAGCTTTAACTACTAATCTTATTCCTGGCTAATTTGCACTGAATTATAGATAAACACAGCACTCAGCATATTTATGCACTAGATTTGGCCAGCTTTTGGTGGAAATGTTCAACATGGTTGATGATGTTAGCCCATTTGATAGAGGTGGAAAAAAAATTGTGTAATATTTATTTTATTTTTATAATTATTATTTAGTTATTATTTAATATTATCTATTAATTATTATCTAATCATTAAAAGTATAAATATTAAAATTATTTTTTATCTCTAAAATCATTTTTTTTTATACTTAACTATTTATGTACCAAATAAGATCTTGATTCATCTCAAATTCATTTGTCTTTCTTATTTAAAAAAAAAAAACCAATTCCATTTGTATGGGACACATAATCCTATTCCTTTCTCTCAATAATTACATATTGTGTAATTATTGCAAAGAACCTATGTTGTTAACAATGAACCTTCTTATATGGGACTTAACAACCCTCTTTCTTTCTCCCAGTAATTGCATATTGTGTAATTATTGCAAAGAATTTAGATTATTTTAGGATATGTTTGGTTGAAAGATATAATGATGAAAGGGATGTAAAAAGTGAATAAGTGAGAGTAGGTGAAATAAAAAATGACTACTTTATTTTTTATTTTTAAAAAAATAATTTAATGAATAAAATAATAAATATAATGATAGAACAGACATTGCACAAGTTATATAAAAAAAATATGTTTATGATACTACGAACCACAAATTAGACTCCGTTTAGTTCATTGCGTTGCGAAAATATTTCATTTATATAGTTGATGTAATGTCTATTATATCTTTATATTTATTATTTTATCCATTAAATCATATTTTTAAAAATAAAAATAAAATAATCATTATTTATCTTACTTACTTTTATTTTATTTATTCACATTTTACATTTTTTTCTGCGTCATATCTTCCAACTAAACGGAGGATTAGTTCTAATTCCTTTGAATTTATCATGTCACTAAAGCATATGAATTTGTAGGAGTGAGGATTGGAATAACCCGGATGGTATAAAATGTGCGAAGGAAACCACCCCAGTGTTGAACATGTCCGCCCCACCGGAAGTGGGTACAGATCGCCGGCTTTTGGTCGTCGCCAGCAATATCACCCGGTCGATGAAGGTGCCAGTGTACTTCGTTAACATCACCACCCTATCGGAGTTCCGAAAAGATGCACATACCTCTGTGTATACAATACGCCAGGGCAAGATGTTGACTCCGGAGCAACAGGCCGACCCGACTACCTATGCGGATTGTATCCATTGGTGCCTACCCGGATTACCCGACACTTGGAATGAGTTTCTTTATTCACATATCATTTCTCACTCTTGACGTACAAACGTACAAATCTTCACACATCCCCCCCTTTTTTTTAACCATCTTTACGTAATTGTTATTAAAATTCTCTTTAAACTTTTAAAAGAAAAGTTCAACTTTTGTTTTATCTCTGTAAGTTCTTACAATTTTTCCTCATATACGTTCCACTCTCAAAGATTGAGTTCTAGGATTTGGACAATTGATTTTTTTGCCAATTTAACTGAGGTTGGAAAGCAAAGGAAGCACATGAATTGTACAATGTATCTTCGGAAGAGAAAATAAAGTAATTACATAAAAAAAACTCAACAAAAATTTGTAGTTGATTTTTGGTTGTTAAAGTGTTTGGTTTCTTTTACTTTTAAATTTCATGAATTTAATAGTTGAGTGAAAATAGTTTCACACTAAAAAAAATGTGAAGATAGCTATAAAAAAAATTTAAAAATCTAATATCATAATTGCATAAAACTTCTAATTGAATTAAAAAAGAAAAACAAAAGCTGACCATTTTTTTTCTTGGGACTTTTACCAAAGTTTTTATGAGAAGTTGAAAACGGGGAGTTTTCATTATTCCAATTCGTCTTCCAAAAAAAAAATCCATTTATTTTGTATACAAGAAAAGTGTAGGATCTCAAGACTATCAATTTGTCTCCCAAGGCAATTTACGGCACATTTGGTATAAGAGAAAGAGAAAAATAAGAATGAGAAGAGGAGAAAATAAATTATTATATAATATCTATCATATTATTATTATTATTCAAAAATTTATATCTCTTTTTATTACACTATTTAAAATAAGAATAAAAATATTATTTTTTATTTATTTTATTTATTTTTTCATTCATTTTCTATTTGGATTCTATTCCATTATATTAAACCTAATGTTTTGCTAAAGACAAACCTTGCACTCCTTAAAGGAAGAGAAGGGAATGAGGGCTTTTTGACACATATATATTTAAAATAAAATAAAATTCTAACATAATTACCTATCAAAAAATATTCTCTCTATATATAACTAATTTTTTTATTAGAATTACTCCACATTTCAATTTATATATATATATAAAAGACTGTCTTTGTGTCCCATTAAATTTATTTATTTATAACTAGTTCCACATCTCATTTAATTTTTTTTATATAGTCCCATTAATTATATATATATATATATATATAATGGGATCCAATTATGTATATATTATTTCTATAATTTTTATAATTTAATTTTTGTAAATTGATTTAAACATTTTGGTTAAAAATTTTTAAATTTTGATTTTTACAAAAATTTTGTTAATTTTTTTATTTATAAAAAAGATAATTTAATATAATTTTTCAAAAATATTACATATTTAAATTAATTTATAACTTAATATATTTTTATTAATTGACATTTAATTAATTAATTATGATGTAAATTTATATTGGCTCAATAAGAAAACAATAAGTACATTACAAAATATATTTAAAAGTATAATTTAATAATATAAAAATTGAAATAAATGAAAGAAACAAGAAAAGAGTAATATTAGTCATCATCTGTAATAACTCTTTATCCCACATTAAGGCCTTTTTTTGATTTGTTGTAGTCAACGTTGTAATGACTATTCTTTCTCTTCTTTTTCATCCTCTTATTCATTTTTTTCTTTATTATTATCATCAACTTCTTTTTTTCTTCTTCTTCGAACAATTCACTTTCCACTTGATTATAAAATTGGTTGAGAATTTAAGTTCAATTGAGGGGGTTTGAATAGGTAGGGTCAGTTGATTTGGGTGAAAAAACCTTATTGTGGTTAATAAGATGATTCCCACTGTTCGAAAAGAAGTATTGGTGTACTCAATATTGAATATAAATAGATTTGTAAAATAATAATGTGAGTAGTATCCCACTAGATTGCATTAGTTATGGCATTAATAGTGTGTAATAAGAAGGTACAAAGGAAGATGGACTAGCACTTTCAACATTTTGTGAATGGTGGAATGAGAAAAAAACTGACACATCCAAAATCTCTTTGCATAGGAGCCACTGTGTAGGATGATAATGGCATACTTGCATCAGCTCCACCAATCTCGTCACCAAACATCAATTCTTTAAATGAGATGAACTTACGACCTCTCTTTCCTCGTCTAGTCTGTGGTTTTGGAGGTATGGCTAGATTGGATGCTGGTGGAGCAAGTTAGAAGACCAACATATCTCGATGTTCGCCTAGAATGTGTAGCGTGGTTTGAATATCGCTGCTTGTCCTTTACTTTAAGTTGCCATAGCTAAGTGTGAGAGGGTCAGTGATAACAAACTTATATAAATCCTCTAATATATTAGCCTTCAAAATGAAAAATCAACCATTAAAATGTTTAGATAATATAAATATATGTAGAAAGAGAGAAAATACAAAGATAAAAAGTAAATAAAATCATACTATAAAACCTTGGGATCCACTTATAAGATGGATCCACTGTCGCATATGTCTCCGATATTAATACATGTAGTCTGATGTGCAATCCATAGTTCTATCCTTGAAGTCATTTTGTGGCATAACTTGAGGCCATGAATTTTATATCAGGATAAGCACCATGTGCTCTCGTGTGTTAGTCTTTATGAATATTTCATTTTAATTTAAGTGTATGTAATAATTCTATTTAGAATGACTTCTCAAGGATAAAGTACACCTATTAAATTGGCGAACAACGTGGTTAACGTGATACCACTCGATGATCCAAAAGTATAATATTAGGACAAATGCACACCATACATCTAGCATTGCTAAGTAGTACTTGGGAATTAGTTAGAGGATATTCAGTGAGTTGTATGGGAACCGAATTACTTATACAAAATATTACTAATTTGTATTATAATCATAACATGAAAAAATAAGTAAATCTTCATCCATAAACCTTATCATCCTTCATCTAATTTAGCAACGTCTTCTATTGTTGTAGAGCCTCCATGGTCAGCTAGTGATGTTGTGGGACATGCTACCACCTGTGGGAGATGTGAGAATACACTTAGTCTTTGTATCACTAACAATTTTAAATTTATACAAAAAAATTAGCTCATACCTAATGCTTAATGGTAGTTTGATAGGATAGATAGTCATCTATGAGTCAGGTTATGAAGGCTTTAGTGGAGCAAGATGGGAGAATCGATGTTAATCTCGTCACAATGCGTGGCATTATACATCTCTTGATATAATAGTTCAATATTGTTGAACCCCAACTATGGTAACCAACTTCCTCAAAGCCAGTGAGTAATGGAAGGTACATTAACATCACTTTATGTATTCAATAATATTATATCAGAGTCTAGTTTTGAGTAATTTTGTGATAACATGGAGGATATGCATGTATCTAGGCTCATGTACTTCATAATTTGCTCATCCATTTCTCCCTCTGATTGGTAGGTCCTTACTTACCAATTACATCAAGTACTATACTCCGGACAACGATACTTGATGTACTTCAATGATGATTAGTGCACTTTGAATGTATAATACATGCACACTGAGTAAAGCTTCACCATATGGCTTATTTACTACTTATTAGGAAACCATGTACCAATATACATCCTTTAGTCATCATTTAGATTGGTTGCCCTTTTCATCTCGGGCATCTTAAATTCATTCATGGTGTCCATATTAATCCGTGATAGAAAAGCAAATGCTTAATCAAAATACTAGTTCAATAGAGTGGCTAGATCCCCATCAGCATCATCATTATTGACATTGTTGTCCACATACTTATTGACATTTAGTGAAGTATCATGTTCATCCTCAACCTCATATTCATCTATTATATCTTTTAGTGTATCTTGGGAACTCATAAAGCTAGTATTGTAGATCAATAATTTGAACAAACTCGATTGGGATATGTGGTTAACCGATGGCATTTGTTGGATACTAAAAGGTTAGTCCTCAAATGGGCGGACATCTTTTAAGTATGAGCTAAACAAAGAGACCTATGCTTTAGGTCTATTAATCTAACTTGTATACACATTTGTCAATTGTTTGTATACATCATTTTCATCCATACTCAAGCTGACATCACTAGTAGGATATGTACATACAATTTCGGAGCCCCCAACTAATTTGGGAAGTATTGGTTTGCTTGTCACATCATTTGAATATCTGAATTGTCTTTCAAGGTATACGATAAGTACTAAGTTAAATTAAATGACTATCGGTATTAATATATCAACTCAGCTACAAACTATTTTAATTCAAGTTATAGCTTTTTCACAACTATAACCTTCAATTATTTGAGATTAATGTTAAGGTCAACTTTTAATAGTTTTGGTTTATTATAAACAAACATTGTTCCCTTATTGCTATAAGAAATTCTTCAGTTTGCACAAATAGATATAATTTCCTTCATTTTATTTATTGTAATTCCTATCTCAACATTTGTGTGTAAACATATATAAAACATCCTTATGTTCTACATATAAATATGTAATAATTAAATTTTTTATTATATACACACATTTAATATTTCATAAATTAAAATTTTACATATACACAAAGTTATATAAATAATTAATAATATAAATAATAACACTTTAAATTTACTCACAATGTAAAAAAGTTTACCTTAGCACAAAACAACATACTAAGTCTAGTGTTAAATTTTAAATGAATTATATGATAAAAAAGTAAAATTACATCATTATAAAAACATAAGAGGACAACATTTTTTTTTTAAATTAAAGAATCGAATTAATTTTTTTTTGGAATTAAATAAATCATAAGTACATTTAAATATATATATATATATGTTATAAAAGAAATAAGTAGTACAAAATTGCAAACTATTTCCTATTTTTAGAAGGTGAGAATCCCCATAAGTCCCTTTACAGTGCTATTTTTTTCAAAAAAATAAAAATAAAAATTGAGAAATATTGTTGAGGAACTTAGAATCCTCCCTACAAAAGATTTCCATCCATTTTGAAAAGAACAAGAAAATAATATCTTGTAAAGAAAGTACAAGCAACTAGAGCAAGTACGAATGTTGATATAGTTAATTGTTTTAACACAAACGAACGTACTGGTGAAACAAAACTTTGAGGTCTGAACGAGAAGTAACTTTGTAACAGATACAAAACAAAAATTCAATTAATTTCGTATCTTTTTAAATAAAACATAGTTATTAACAAAAACACAAATAAACGTTAGTAAATATTTCCCATTTAGGGTGTGTTTGGATGGAAGTTTTTGGAGGAGAAGAGAAAGGAGAGGAGGGGAATTTTTCAATTGTTTAATTATTTTATTACCCCTTAATATTTTTAATATTTTAATATGTTAATATTTAATAGAGATTAAGATAATTTTTTTCATCAGGAATTAAAAAAAATTGAGATTCATAATATTTTTTTAATAAATATTGATATAAATATCTTTTTTTATAAAAAAATTAAAATAATATAAAGGTAAATTTATCCAAATATAATTACCTCCCCTCTCCTTCAACCAAATAAAAACTCATTAAAACTCTTATCCTCTCCCCTTCCTTCCGTTGAACCAAATAGAGCTTTAATTAAGCATTAATTGTAAAAGGAGTATACAAATTTTAGAATTAGCAAAGCACCATCTTAAACTTTGAACTAAAATAAAAATGTTGAACTTTAGTTAATTTTTAAAATAAAATCAAAATTTTTAAACTATATTTTTTTGTGAATTCAATATTGAGTTAGGTCAAATATTGCTATTACACTTAAAATTACGTGATTTTTTTGGCTAATGTTAATTGGAATATAATATTTTTAATTTAGTCTAAAGTTAGATATATATATATATATATATTACATTTTAAGGTTTAAGTACTAATTTTATACTTAAATTTTAGTTTAAGAAACAAAATATAGTTTTATTTCAAAAAATGTAAAGAATAATAAATTCATAAAAGTCATTAGACCGGGATAATTGTGAATAGGCTATAAACAAGTTGAGTTAAGCCAAATCTTAGTATAATTAAACTTATTCATTTAAAATATAATGAACTCGAATAGGAACTCAAATCTTAATCAAATAAAAAAGTTGTGATCAAATTAGATTCGTTTAATATATAAGCTGAGCCACATAGTTTAGAAACGATAATATAAATATAATATATACTTATATGCATATATAAAATTCAAAAAAGTCAGCAGACCTAGATAATTGTGAATAGGTTATAAACAAGTTGAGTTAAGCCAAATTTTAGTATAATTAAACTTATTCATTTAAAATAGAATGAAGCTGAATACGAACTCAAACCTTAATCAAATAAAAAAGTTGTGATCAAATTAGATTTGTTTAACATATGAAGGAACGGTAATATAAATATAATATATACTTATATGCATATATAAAATTAGAATAAATAAAAAATATGAACCTTTATACTAAATATGTGTATTGTGTGGGGAAAATTTTATAAAAGTATATATTACATTATTTTAACACTGCATAAGTTTTTATGTTTATCGTAAATCTTTAAATAAAATCATATACTAACATAATATACTTCTATATATATATATATATATATATATTAAATTATATTTTATTAATAATTGAGTTGTTCATAACCTTAATTAGGTGAGCATCAAATTTTTAATCTTGTCTTATTTAATTAAATGTGTTTAATGTATTGATCAAATTCGTTCATTTTATAAATGAACCAAGCCAATTTCGATAAGCCAATTCTAAGTAATTCACAAATAATTGAATTCTTTCTATCCCTAGTTGTGAAAATATTTGGTAAAGGTAAATACAATATAAATGAAATCAAAGTCCATAACAAAATTACTTGTTTATTTAGATAATGAGGCAAAGTATTTAAAAAAATAATAAATTAATGATTTACTTTTTGAGATATTATCCGCCTTTAAATTTAATTATTTAAAGATAAAGTCTATTAATTTGAGTTCCTTAAATATTTTATTTAATCAAAATAGTTTTTATGTTAGGTAAAGCCATGATTATTTAATAAATTAGTTAACATATGACATATATAGGAGCTTACTTAACCATTAATTAATGATATAAACTTGCCCATGTATTTTGAACCCTCAAAAACAAGGTAAAAGGTCTAATTTCATAAAAGCCAGGGCTATTAAGACATTAATTTTGGCTCAAGATAAATTGGTTGTTGCAAAATTAGGCAAAATATGGTCATTTCGGGAGTTTAAATTATTTAGTTAAGTCCATAATATTAATTAACAATTACATAATTTTATTTAGATTATATGTCAGCTAACCCATCATGTGATTGTGACTTCAACTAACTAAGAACTATTTTGATAGCGAAAAATATTTATAGATTAAATTAAAAGATGTTAACTCTAAAAGATTAAATTAAGATGAGGTTGAAATTTTAAGGATTAAATAATTAATTTAATCTTCTAAAGTTTTGTCTAAATGGGGATTAACCAATCGGACCGTGACCTGGATCCGATGCTACAACCGGTCTCTCCCTGCTATGCGTGAAGTCTGAAAATTCTATTCCAAAATATTTCCCCGTGTATTTGTCATTTAGCTCGAAGACGAGATCACTGCTGCTCGTCTTTTCGTATGCTCCTTCCCCATAATAGATCGATCTTCTTCCCGTGAAGGGTCCGAATCTTCTTCTGTTGCTGTTTCAACATCTCTCACTGATTTGGATCCTCCACGAGCTCTCCCTCTCACGCTTGGTCTTCACTCTTGACTCCCAGTCGACGCAAACAATCGCCGCCGCAGATCCGAGTCTCTGATTTTCAGTTCCTAGATCTAAGGCGTCATGGCGGCCGCGAATGCTCCGATCGCCATGAGAGAGGCCCTAACTGTGAGTCCTCCTTCACGTTATCCTCTTGCACAATTCGTATACTTCGATTTTCTCTTTTTGCTGTGCTGAATTTGGATTATAACCCTGGTATTGAGATCAATAACGCTTGTTTTTGGATAAATATGGAGGTCTGCAGTTTTAGGTTGCTTAATTGTGGTTTCCAAGTCAAGTGCTCTTCAATTTTTACACTTGATAATGTAACGAAGTTTGCTCTGCTTACTTAGTAGTTAGTATCAAGTTTTGCACAGATCTGAATGTTTATTGTTTGCGTCTGAAATGTAGAGTGAGATATTTAATCGTTGGTTGCTGCCAATGCTTATTTTGGATAGTAGTGAATTGAGTTTTGTTATATGGCTTATAATTGCAGTTGCCAAGCGTTGGCATCAATCCACAATTCATCACTTTTACGCATGTGACGATGGAGTCTGATAAGTACATATGCGTTCGAGAAACTGCTCCGCAGAATAGTGTGGTTATAATTGATATGAACATGCCAACGCAACCTTTGAGAAGGCCCATTACTGCAGATTCGGCTCTTATGAATCCGAATTCTAGAATCCTTGCTTTAAAAGGTAAGATATGTCTTTGTAATTTTCTCCTAAACTCATAAGTTGTGTATTGGGTTACTAGTATTATTGATATCAAATCTTTCGGTATTGTTGATACATAAAATTATTGAAAACTAACATTCTTTTCTCGGCTTTGTATTATCAATGAACACTTAGAGGGGTGGATTAATTACTTAGTTGAGCAAGATTATGAGCAATGTTATTTTTTGCTTTTCTAGTCCTTAGTTGCTTCTGATATGCTAGGTTACTAGATTGATTATAGCACAGTTAAGGATATGTGCTAGTGACTTAATCACTTGCGGCACAGAATTGTCAAGCGTTTATTTAATTGGTTTGAAATTCTGAAATTAATTGGCATTGTTCTTTTATATCTCAATATATGAAATTGAAAGAACATTGGAAGAAAGGCACATGGCTTTGAGAAACATAATAATATTTATTGGAAAAATGGAATATTGTATTATTGTATGCTCCGTCAGTCCATCTCCCATGAACGGGTAAAGGGATTCTAGTAGTTGTAGATGAGGAATCCATCTGGGCAGAGAGAAGTCATGCTTTGACGTTAAACTATGAGTTAATTTTTGAGAGGATTCCTTAAAATATATTTTCTTCTCTGTGAACTTTAATGATTTTGGTGCAGTAGATCTGATAATTACTCTTCTTCATCTGGTTGGGGAACACGGTCTTTGAATTGGTCCATTTAAGAAAACTTGCCTGATCAGAAGGCTGTTGCCTTTTGTTTTATTTTATGCATCATACTTCTGCTAGTTTCTGTCAATCAAACAATCAGCCCCAGCTGCACAGAAGAACAATTTTTTCATTGCGACTGAATGTATTATTCTTGTTATTAGCATTTGACAATGTTGACTGTGTTTTTATCTTTTGAGCAAATTATACCCCTTACCAAAAACAATCAACCAGCGTTAAGATGATCAAATGTTCAAATGCTCCCAACCATTGAGAGATAAGGTTTCAGTTGATTATGCTGCATGCTTCTGTTTTTGTTGCACTTCAAATATTCTGTACTTCTGGATTATCTTTTCTTATAATCTACATCTTCTTTTGAAGCCCAACTTCAAGGGACGACTCAAGATCACCTACAAATATTTAATATTGATATGAAAGCAAAGATGAAATCTTATCAGATGCCTGAGCAGGTAATGAGTATACAGTAGTATAGATATTTTGTAATGTGATGGATGATAAACTTAACTTCGTTAATCCTTGTGGGATGCCCTCATTTCTTGTATAGGTAGTCTTTTGGAAGTGGATTACCCCGAAGATGTTAGGCCTTGTGACACAGACATCAGTATACCACTGGTCAATAGAAGGTAGGACTGTAGGATAATGGCATTCTGCTTCACTCTGTAAATTGGTGCCCTATATCTTGCAGTTTACACATTCTTATTTTGTGTGCTTGTAGCTTATCTGCAAATTGCTAACTGCAAATGGTCCTTGATTATGTAATTTGTAGGTGAATCTGAACCTGTAAAGATGTTTGAGAGAACAGCAAATTTGGGAAACAACCAGATAATTAATTATCGATGTGACCCTACAGAAAAATGGTTGGTCTTGATTGGTATTGCTCCTGGTTCCCCTGAGGTATATTTCTGATGTTTGTTCTTTAAGCTATGGTTAAATACATTTCAATACATTTAGGTTTTTCACTTTGTTCAGATGGCTTATATCTGTATTTGCTATATGCAACTTTTTTAGCTGTATGACAACAGATCATTTTTACTGTCATTTTCCCAAGTCTAATCTGTTCTGGTTTATTTCTTTATATTG
Organism: Erythrophleum fordii; assembly: GCA_032878935.1. Taxonomy (NCBI): domain Eukaryota; kingdom Viridiplantae; phylum Streptophyta; class Magnoliopsida; order Fabales; family Fabaceae; genus Erythrophleum; species Erythrophleum fordii. The sequence goes on from JAVQMF010000050.1 coordinate 19,603,227, forward strand.
TTTTGCATTATAGAAGCCACAACTGGTCAAAGGGAACATGCAACTTTTCTCTGTGGATCAGCAGCGCAGTCAAGCTCTTGAAGCACATGCTGCATCATTTGCCCAATTTAAAGTGTGTACCTTGGATTCTGTATTCATTTTCTTTTAATTCTTTATTTGATATTACCTGAATATATAAAGTTAGCATCCATTTACAACAATGTCAATCAAACTAACTCTTACACCGTGGAATAACATTTTGTAGGATGAATTTTTTAAAAATCCAATGTTGGATTAAAAGTTTTTATTATGAATATCATGGTCATAAAATTCACATTAATCCATAATTGTTTTGTACTTCATCAATATACTTAACCTATAATGTAATTTTTTAACACACACAAAATTATTTGATTACATTTATTTTCCTAAATTTTACTATTTGGCATACAAGACTAACATGATAATTGCATTACATTCAACAGTTGGATTGTAGTAAACAAATCACATTCTATGACAAGTTATTATAGGCTGCTATATTCTTACACTGGTGTCAATTGATATTTGTTGGGAAAAATTAAATTTTGTTTTGTGGCAGGTTCCTGGGAATGAAAATCCTTCTGTTTTGATTTCGTTTGCCACAAAGACACTCAATGCTGGTCAAATTACATCCAAGTTGCATGTTATTGAGCTGGGTGCACAGCCAGGTCTGCATATTGTTACTTTATTCACATTGTCCTTTTATATAACTATTATATGGGCAATTGAGATGGTAGACGATTCTTTCATATGATGATTTGTTCTATAATGATTCTCCAAATATAATTATTCCAGGTAATTCAGAATGTTAAATATGCGATGTGCATTCATCATGTTGTATTTTTAATCAGAGGTGCAGGGGGAGGTAGCCTTGGCCCTTAAGTCTCTTCCCAATACGCAATGAGTGAATATAATGACATTTTATATGAGATTTCCCTTATAATGATGCCTTTGTTCTGCAATTCAAAATTTTTGAATTCAGAATCTCACTGATTCTTAAATTTTTGATTGTTGATGCATGGAGTTTAGTCATCATTGCTATTAGTCTCAATTAGCAAAGTATTATACTTCACCTTGAGTCTTGCTCAAAGGATTGCCTTATCTGGCTTACCATGCACATGACTGATAGGAAATTTCAGTAACATGATTGACATCATAGCTGACTTCTGTTGGGTTTTCAGTTTTAACCATAAACCTTTGACCCAGTGGAAGTAAGAGCTGAGTGACGCACTCAATATTTGTTTCTTTTAGTGGCAACTGGTAGTTAAATTTACAAATGTCGGAAGAATACATTGAAATCAGTCAGGGATTTTGAAAATGAAGAAGGATATCTAATTGAATTATGTGCATATCATACGGTGGTCCAGTCATTCATCCTTCTGTATCTTAGTGTTATGATTTTGTTGGCAGGGAAACCATCGTTCACAAAGAAACAAGCAGATCTTTTCTTTCCCCCTGATTTTGCTGATGACTTTCCTGTTGCAATGCAGGTACATAAGTTGCTTGTATTTGTTGCTCATTATATCAATATTAGACTCATTTGACCCCTAATATGAATTTTAACAGATATCCCACAAATTCAATTTGATTTACGTGATCACCAAGCTTGGACTACTATTTGTTTATGACTTGGAGACAGCTACTGCAGTATATAGGAACAGAATTAGTCCAGATCCAATATTTTTGACAGCAGAAGCTTCATCAATAGGAGGCTTTTATGCCATCAACAGGAGAGGGCAAGTGTTATTGGCTACTGTTAATGAACAAACCATTGTGAATTTTGTCAGTGGCCAAGTATGTTTCTGACCTTCTTGACTTTTCTATAATGTCACAAGAGAAAGATGACTTATATTTAAATGAATCTTACCTGGCTGTTACCACAGTTAAACAACTTGGAGCTAGCAGTTAGTCTTGCCAAAAGAGGAAATCTTCCTGGTGCTGAGAAGCTGGTACATGAACTTTTGTATTGAACTTAACTACGGCAATGGTATCTCTTCATTGGGAGATTCCAACAATGTGGCGTAGCATCTGTTAATCATACAATTGTTATTTGCTAATTTTGAAGTTTGGTGGTAGTTGTTAGGTGATGCTTTCCATATTGAAAACTTGCAATAGAAAGTACAATGCTTTCGGGGCCAATGTTTCTTTTTTCTTTAATAACATTTACTGATTCAGGTTAATACAAAACTCTTCAATCATTGTGTCAAAGTTTCTAACCCTTCTAATTACTGTTGTGTGTGTGTGTGTGTGTGTATTCATTTTAATTTATTCAGTCAGATTAGTGCTACATGTTTGTGAAAGATAGATGTTTGGGATGATGGAGTTTTTGTGTGACCTTGGTATTGTATTCCATAAATCTGTTGCTTGTTCAGTCATTTCCTTTGTTATTTTGTGATTCATTTTATAGATTTCAATCTTTTTATTTTTGGTATTTTGTATTTTGGACTTAATTGTTTGATCAGAATGTTTGAAGGTGTCTCTTAAAATGATGTGTTATTGTAGTTGTTTTGTCTTGTTACTGCATGCTTCTCTTTTATGCAAAGACATTCCCTCTTGATGACATTACAGGTTGTGGAGCGTTTCCATGAACTGTTTGCACAAACAAAGTATAAAGAAGCAGCTGAGCTTGCTGCTGAATCTCCACAAGGAATCCTCCGTACACCTGAGACAGTTGCCAAATTTCAGGTTTTTATATATCCTGTTCCTGCTATAGCTATATAATATAATATAGTTGTTTCCTTGATTGCTGATACTTGCGGGTTGCTACTGTCTACTTTATCCTGTAGATATGCCTTATTATGTCAATTATTTCACAGTTGTGTTCTGGACAATCTGGGTTTCACTTTTAGACATGTTTTCCTTAACCTGCAACCTCTCCTATCTAATTCTCTTCTACATGCAGAAAGGCAGTTTAGCTCTCATGATGTGATTATTGTTTTATTCAATTATTCAGTAAGACTTAGCTATGGAAACTAGCTATTGAAACTGAGTCTAACTAGACAGTCATCTTTGCTTGTCTTAATGGGAGAGGAGGTGTCCCCCCTCCCCCCCTTTTTTCTATTCTTTTTGTTTTGGTAAATACTACCATAATTTCTACAATTTGTTCTATGTGGCAGAGTGTTCCTGTGCAAGCCGGGCAAACTCCTCCACTGTTGCAGTATTTTGGAACTCTTTTAACAAGAGGAAAGCTGAATGCCTTTGAATCATTGGAATTGTCACGGCTTGTTGTGAACCAGAACAAAAAAAATCTGTTGGAGAATTGGTTGGCGGAGGACAAGCTAGAATGCAGTGAGGAGCTTGGAGATCTTGTTAAGGTTGATTTGCATTTGAAATATTGATAGTTTTAAATTGATTACCTTTTCATATATATATATATATATATATGCTCTGTATCTTTCTAGTTACTCAGTTATGGCCTACTTTGTCAGTTTTACCTGTATTGAAATGGTCTGTTAATTTTGATAAACATGCTCTGTTGTAGACTGTGGACAATGATCTTGCTTTAAAAATATATATCAAAGCCAGAGCTACTCCTAAAGTTGTTGCTGCTTTTGCTGAGAGGGGGGAGTTTGATAAAATCCTGATCTACTGTAAGCAGGTTGAGATTCTTATTTTTCTTCACTAATACTGAAATTTGGTTCATATGCATATGTAAATTCTTCAATGCTATTAAAACCAATAGATAGTTTTGATTAGCTGTTACACACACACACACACACACACACACATGTTCACTCTTCTTGAAGAATTTGGATCTGAATGTTTTCATTACTTATTTGTTGCTATAGGTCGGTTACACGCCTGACTACCTCTTCCTCTTGCAAACAATTCTCCGGACAGATCCTCAGGTATATGAGAAGTTTCTGCATTTTATAACCTGTAATTATCTGTGTTTTTCCCATTGACTGCTGCCTTATTGGAAGTTTTGTCATTTGTTGTCTTCAAACAAGACCGCGCTTTAAGTTGAGTGTATCTGGTGAAGTTTTTTTTTTTTTTTTTAAAGGGAAGCTCTAGAAGCTAACTTTTTTTTTTTGATTTGCAGGGTGCTGTTAATTTTGCATTAATGATGTCTCAAATGGAGGGAGGTTGCCCAGTTGATTACAATACCATAACTGATCTGTTTCTTCAGGTTGGTAATATGCCATGCTTAAGCCATCATGATGATTATAATTTGATGTTCTATTGGATTGCCATTATGTTAATTAGACACAGAAGCACCTGTTGTGTTGTTTCCTGTTCCTGATTTGGGCAATGTAATGATGGGCAATCCATTTATTAGTTCTTTGGTTATTTTTTTCCTGCTCAGAGGAATCTGATCCGTGAGGCAACAGCTTTTCTCTTGGATGTGTTAAAGCCAAATCTTCCAGAACATGGGTACCTTCAGACAAAGGTTCTGGACTTCTTGTCCCTTTTATTATGGGCATTTTATAATTCTTTCCTTGCAATGATATTATCTATGTGAATTCTGTTGTTCAGGTGTTGGAGATAAATCTGGTAACTTTCCCAAATGTAGCTGATGCGATTTTGGCAAATGGCATGTTTAGCCATTATGACCGTCCTCGTATTGCTCAACTTTGCGAAAAAGCTGGTCTTTACATCCGAGCTTTGCAAGTAATGTCTTGTAAAATCTTAAAATCTGTTGAATTCTTACCTTTTTTGTTTTTCCCCAATTAGAGCTGAAAGTCATCCCCTTTGTTGAATGCATTACTTTTGGTGCAGCATTACACAGAGTTGCCTGATATAAAACGTGTGATTGTGAATACGCATGCAATTGAGCCACAGGTTTATATGCACCATTGCTTTTGTCTTGCTCTTCATCGTGGGAGTTTTTAAAAATTTTTACTCATTATCTGGTTGTTGCAGGCACTTGTAGGGTTTGTTGGTACTCTGTCACGAGAATGGGCCTTAGAGTGTATGAAAGATCTATTGATGGTCAATCTTAGAGGCAACCTGCAGATAATTGTGCAGGTTTGGAAGTATCATTGGATTCTATAACATGAAAAATATTGATTGATAATTAATAATTATAGCTTATTGTTGTTGGTCCAGGTTGCAAAAGAATATTGTGAACAAATGGGTGTTGATTCCTGCATAAAGCTTTTTGAGCAGTTCAGGTCATATGAAGGACTGTACTTTTTCCTTGGATCATATTTGAGTTCCAGGTAATGGCTTCATTTGGAAAGAAAATCTATTTTTCCTTGTGGGCAAGTGATCTTGTTCATATCAGAGGTCATTTCCATTGTATATCTGCTAATATATACTAATCTGAACCATATGGACAGTGAGGATCCTGACATTCACTTTAAGTACATAGAGGCTGCTGCAAAGACTGGACAAATCAAAGAGGTGGAGCGTGTGACTAGAGAATCAAATTTCTATGATCCTGAGAAAACAAAGAACTTTCTTATGGAAGCTAAGCTTCCAGATGCACGACCTTTAATAAATGTTTGTGATCGTTTCGGATTTGTTCCAGATTTAACACATTATCTATACACAAACAACATGCTCCGTTACGTTGAAGGATATGTTCAGAAGGTATCATAGTTTTGGTCTTTCTTGTGGTGGTTTTGCTTATGCTCATGAGTTCTATCTGCTTTTCTCTCTCCACCTCAGAAATTTTATCTCATTTTATAGGTGAACCCAGGGAATGCTCCTTTGGTTGTTGGGCAACTGCTTGACGATGAGTGTCCAGAAGATTTTATAAAAGGCTTGATCCTTTCTGTTCGTTCTTTACTGCCAGTGGAGCCCCTTGTGGAGGAATGTGAGAAGAGGTGGTGTCTGTTGTGTAATCCTGCCTATAGTTGTATTTTGTTTACATTTCTGATTTTTCTCCTTTTGTCTTTTGGTATACAGGAATCGGCTTCGATTACTCACCCAGTTCTTGGAGCATCTTGTGAGTGAGGGAAGCCAGGACGTACATGTCCACAATGCTCTGGGTAAAATTATCATTGATAGCAACAACAATCCGGAACATTTTCTAACCACCAATCCATACTATGATTCTCGAGTTGTGGGCAAATATTGTGAGAAACGAGATCCTACCTTGGCAGTTGTAGCTTACCGGCGAGGACAATGTGATGCGGAACTCATCAATGTCACAAATAAAAATTCTTTATTCAAACTGCAAGCAAGGTTTGTTACTTGTATATAGTCTCTCTTACTCATTTTTCTCTGCCACAATGCTTACATGCTTATTTTGTGATGACAGATATGTGGTTGAGAGGATGGATGCTGATCTTTGGGAGAAAGTTCTTAACCCTGACAATGACTATAGAAGGCAACTTATTGATCAGGTTGTATCCACTGCCTTGCCTGAAAGCAAGAGTCCCGAACAAGTTTCTGCAGCTGTTAAGGCTTTCATGACAGCTGATTTGCCTCATGAATTGATTGAGCTTCTTGAAAAGATTGTGCTTCAGAATTCTGCATTCAGTGGAAACTTCAACTTGCAAAATCTTCTTATTTTGACGGCCATAAAGGCCGATCCATCCAGAGTCATGGATTACATAAATAGACTGGATAACTTTGATGGGCCTGCAGTTGGAGAAATGGCTGTTGAAGCTCAGTTATATGAGGAAGCATTTGCAATATTTAAGAAGTTCAACTTGAATGTTCAAGCAGTCAATGTCTTGTTAGATAATATTCGTAGCATAGGTAGAGCTGTGGAGTTTGCTTTCCGAGTTGAAGAAGATGCTGTTTGGAGCCAGGTTGCTAAGGCTCAACTCAGGGAAGGGCTTGTAAGTGATGCAATTGAGTCATTTATTCGAGCAGATGATGCCACACAATTTTTGGATGTTATCCATGCTGCTGAAGATGCCCATGTTTACCATGACTTGGTGAGGTACTTGCTTATGGTGAGGCAAAAGGCAAAAGAGCCCAAGGTGGACAGTGAGCTCATTTATGCATATGCAAAGATTGATAGACTCAGTGACATTGAGGAGTTCATTCTTATGCCGAATGTGGCTAATCTTCAAAACGTTGGTGACCGATTGTATGATGAAGCCTTGTATGAAGCTGCAAAAATCATATTTGCTTTTATATCTAACTGGGCCAAGTTGGCTATCACGCTTGTGAAGTTGAAACAATTCCAAGGTGCTGTTGATGCAGCAAGGAAAGCCAACAGTTCAAAAACATGGAAGGAAGTTTGCTTTGCTTGTGTTGATGCTGAGGAGTTTCGTTTGGCCCAAATATGTGGGCTCAACATTATTATTCAGGTTAACTGCTGATTTGTGTTTACATTTTATTTTCATGAACCAGGGAGGTTTGTCTTAAGTTCAGTTTTCATCTTATTTTTATTAGGAGCAGTTTGAGCCTTCAGAATAACATTTCTAAATTTATGTTGTGAGCCAGTAATGATTGGAAGGCCTCTGTGCTTATAATATGAGCTTTATGTAGGACTGCATCACTGCATTTAGTGTTCTTATATTCTTTCCAATGCTTAATTTTAGTTATTTTGTAACTCCATAGGTGGATGACTTGGAAGAGGTCAGTGAATATTACCAAAATAGAGGTTGCTTCAGCGAACTAATTTCTCTCATGGAGAGTGGTTTAGGATTAGAACGGGCGCATATGGGTATCTTCACTGAGTTGGGAGTTCTATATGCTAGATATCGTCCTGAGAAGCTTATGGAACACATCAAACTCTTCTCAACCCGCCTCAATATTCCCAAACTCATCAGAGCTTGTGATGAACAACAGCACTGGAAGGAATTGACCTATTTGTATATCCAATACGATGAGTTTGATAATGCCGCAACTACCATCATGAACCATTCTCCTGAAGCATGGGATCACATGCAGTTCAAAGATGTCATTGTCAAAGTTGCTAATGTTGAATTATATTATAAGGCTGTTCACTTCTATTTGCAAGAACATCCTGATCTTATTAATGATGTTCTGAATGTCCTTGCACTTCGTGTAGACCATGCACGTGTTGTTGACATAATGCGAAAGGTAGCATTAATACAGGCAGATATTCCACTATCTTAGTTTATAACAATTTCTACACTGTTGCCACTAACAAGTATTATACTACAATGTACTTTAGGCTGGTCACCTCCGTCTTGTGAAACCATACATGGTTGCAGTTCAGAGCAACAATGTATCTGCTGTTAATGAGGCCTTGAACGAGATATATGTTGAGGAGGAAGACTATGATAGATTGCGTGAATCGATTGATTTGCATGATAACTTTGATCTAATAGGCCTTGCACAGAAGGTGAGCTGCATTTCTTGTTCATGGAAACCATTTCCCAATTTTAAATTGCGGAAACCTGATAGATTATTGTTATCTGATGCAGATTGAGAAGCACGAGCTTCTTGAGATGAGACGTGTTGCTGCTTATATTTACAAGAAGGCAGGCCGGTGGAAGCAGTCCATTGCCTTGTCAAAGAAGGATAACCTTTACAAAGATGCCATGGAGACAGCCTCACAATCTGGTGACCGTGAACTTGCTGAGGAGTTGCTTGTTTATTTCATTGAACAGGTACCAAAATTAGTTTTAAACTGCATAATTTTACATTCTCTTTCAATCTGGGCCTAGAGGAGACCCAAATAAAGAAAAAAAAAAAAGCTGAGCTCAGTTATTTTATTTAGAGTAGACTTTATTGCTTGGTTATAGAAACTGTCAGTGGAATGCGATTTACTTATTGGCTAAAAGAAGCAAAGCCATCATGTTTGCATACTTGTACACATAGCTACAATATATCCTTTTTCTTTTTAGGAGTTTGACAATTGATATTGCATATAATTGCTCGTGGTATTTCTCATACCATGTGCAATTCTTGGTCATATAGAGAAATTATTAGCAACTGTTGTTATTTTCGTCTTCTTTGTCAAGCATATGGTGACAGGTTTTCATGTTAAGAGTCTCATTCTCAGTTCTTACTAGTAAGAGATGGTGATATAATTTTCTTACCTAATGGTCCAATTTTTTTTTTAAAGATGATGTTCATATAAGTTGCATGGTGTCAGTATATTCTAATTGTTATTTCCTATGCTCATGCAGGGAAAGAAGGAATGCTTTGCCTCATGTCTCTTTGTTTGTTATGATTTAATTCGGGCTGACATAGCTCTTGAGCTTGCCTGGATGAACAATATGATTGATTTCACCTTCCCGTATCTCTTACAGGTCCGTATGTTCTCTTCTACACTGTTTACTTGTATCAGAGAATTTATATGACCTTTATGTTCTTTTATGTTTAAGTTGTAATATCGGGCTTCAACAAACTCACAGATACAGTATAGGATGGTGTCCCCTGCCCCCTCCGCCTTTTGGTGCCCCGAAAACTGTGCTGCCTGTCTAATAGAATCTTTGCTCTCAGGGAGTGAACTTGAGTGTCTGTACGAAGTCTGACATTTATGATTCAACTGTTTTATACAGTAGCTTTGACTACTTTTTGATGAATGATAACAGATTGGGCTTTCTAGAGAGTCTGATGCATGTTAGTGAATTGCAAAATGAAATAATAGACGGTAGTTATGTAAGGGAGTGATGCTTAGCTTATACATAATGCAAATTATATGGTTTATTTCATGTGCTTCACTTGTGCTCTTGCTTTGGGTATCCTAGAAATCTGAGATAACTAATGGATGTATTTTCTTAAGCCTTTCATGAGCTGAAATGCGATTCTATCCATCAATATCTTCCATGCATTTCTTCTCACTGTATTTTCTTTCCTGTTGTAGTTTATCCGTGAGTACACTGGTAAAGTTGATGAACTGGTGAAGGACAAATTTGAAGCACAAAATGAAGCGAAGGCTAAAGAGAAGGAAGAAAAGGAAGTAATCGCACAACAGGTAATTACTTTGGCCTGTTGCCCTACTATAGTTCAGCTTTTGCTGAGTCTTTGCTGTGTACTTTCTGACTGACATGTCAGCAGCTTGACTCCGCAGAAGTCAGAATATCTTGCTGTTGACAATATCTATTCTTGTCACACGTCATTTCCTATCAGATTGGACAATAGGTTAGTACTGATTCAATGTGATGTGTTTTCCGTTGCAGAACATGTATGCTCAGTTGTTACCTCTTGCTTTGCCTGCACCGCCAGTGCCAGGAATGGGGGGAGGGCCAGGTATGGGAGGAGGTTTTGCTCCTCCACCTCCTATGGGTGGACTGGGGATGCCTCCGATGCCACCTTTTGGCATGCCACCCATGGGCAGCAGCTACTGATATGTGAGCAACTGGGAAGTTAGCATTTAACTCTATTCCATACATGGGCAACTAAGCAGCTTGAGTTCTGCATAGAATTCTTGTGGGACTTGATGGCCTAAAAGAAAATAATAGAATTCTTATGAGACCTTGATATGGCATTGTTTCCTGGTTTCTGATGGACGTGGCTATTCAAGTTAAAATGGTTTCATGTTTTTCCTTTTTTTTTTGGGGGGGGGAGGGGGGGTGGTTGTGGCATAGGGATGTACGTCTTGTAATATTTTTGTAGTTGAGGCATTTTTTTGGCTGCTTTTATGAGCTAGCCCAGAATTTCTTAATTGTACCATTTTTCTTGTATTCAATGAATTGGTCCCAAGCATGATACGAAATACATCGACTTCAATAGCTAGCTTGATAGTTGATATGCATGTTATGGTCTGGAGATTATTCCTCTTTCCTTGTTATGGATGCTGCATAAATAAAGCTTGCTGACGTAATGTTTATTGTATGCATCTCATTTCAATTGTGTTATATTGCGACTTAAATTCATGTCATTGGGGTGTGAAAGTGATGTACGCAATTCTGATACTTACAAAGTACCCTGCATTGATCTTGTTGATCTCGTGCACCTTGGCATTTTGGATTAAACTTTTCATTATGTTCACTGTTAATAGTACTTCTTTTTAGCTTTGAACGAGTGGGGTCAATATCTGGAAGTGCTAGCAAAATATAAATCTGGGAATCAACGTTATACTCGTCATGTGCGTTTGTTGCGGCGCTTTCGCCCACAGCAAATTAACAGACTCTAATTGATGCTAATTCGGCGGCGTCTGACCGAGCAGTCAAAGGTTCCGCTACATTGAATTTTTCTTTTTTCTTTTTTCTTTGTGGTACTAATATTATGACATGAACTAGACTCATTTTTTAGTCTAAAATTTCACATAAACTTTATATTAAAATTTCATATTTTATGTGGGATTTAAGTTTCATATTTTGTAATTGGAACTATAGCAAGTTGTTTTCATTTAATTTTTATTCTTTTGAAATACAATAACCTGCACCATTAAATAATTTTATCAGTAAAATAAAGAGTTAGTTGTATTTTTTGTCTCTGAGGTCTTAAGCGAATTTCTTAGGAGTTAATTACAAATCATTTGTGCTGAGTTTTAATTATATTTCATGTTTGGGAATTAGTTAAATGAATTTCTTAGAAAATTAATTATATTTTAGAGTAAATTATGCTTACTTCTTTAGAGGTTTAGTTAAATTATACATGATATTTTTCTTATTTTAAAATTTACATTAAATTTTTTTGACATTTTAATATTACTAGATCTCTTCTCTAATTTATTTTCTGGCAAAAGAGTTAATTTTTTGCACAATATAAGATTTTAATTTTATCACAATAAAGAAAATTAAGTAATCTTATTTTAAAAAAATTTCATATTATATCAAAGGTTGACTTCAATGATAATTTTTAAAGCAAATGAAATATCACATAATTTAAATCTTAAACAAAATTAGAATAGTATACCTTATAGTTTATGTGAAGCTTTTTGGAAAAAAATTCAATTTTGTTAATATTGAAATAATTATGTTTGTTAATATCATACAGATCTCTTTTAAAATAAAATATTATCATGTACTTTAGTTTAATTTATAATTTTTTTATTAAAATACCATCTATTAACTTAAATATATTTTTTCATAAACTAAAAATTTTGAATGGAGAGTATTTTAATTAACAAGGTTTAAATTAAACTAAAATATAAAATAATTTTTTGTTTTAGAAAAAAATTTACATATTTTTAAAAATGAAAAGAGTTTATGTAATTTTAATAAAATTTAAAAGAAATTTATATAATTTACGTTTTTTTTCCTAATCGAACGCTAAAAAGTAAATGGTAAAAACAAAATGGCATAACCTACGGCAACAGAAGGTGAATGTACGCGCTATACGTTGCGTGGCAGAAGCAATGTCTGGCCATCAATAAACGATATGGGGTTAGCAGGAAAGGAAATCAGGAAGACCGCCCTTTCTCTCTATCCGTAGTTGGGCTTTGAAAGGCCAGAAGATGGCAATTTCTTTAAATTCAGTCATAAGCTTCAACTCAACGGTATGCTTTTCTTGTTCTCTTAATTCACTACCGGTTTTAATTAAGAGCTTTCCTATCCGATTCTTTGTGGGAATTTGCTGAAACTTAAAAGTCATTCTCTCTCCCAATCACCCTCTTGTTCCTTACTGAAAGTTGTATATCACTATATCCTTCTCTTGGCATTCTGGACTATAATTTTTTTTTTCCAGAAATAGAAGGGTTTAGAGATACTTATGAACTTTTAGTCATTTTTAAAATATGAGCAATTTTTGGTTTTGATGGGAAAACATAGATATATGTAGTGAAAATTTTGCATATGTAATAGGCATTAACATCATATAATAAAAAAATTATTTTCAAATGAGAAGGCTAGTCGGCTACTCTGGAAACTAACTGGAGGTTCTGGTTAGAGTTGACTTTACGCTTCATTTAGATTGATCTTCTCCATGTATCTTTGAAACTATTGCAATTTTTTATTTTCAGTTTAAATATATTTAATCGATTTATGTCCTTCTCGAAGCTTCTTCACTTAAGCAAATGATATTGCTGCAACAATATTCCCGATGTCATATCTAGGTGAAAAAGTAATTGCAGCTCGAGCCATTGGGTCTGTAAATGGTGCTCCAAAATATTTTATGTTAAAATTCGAACAAAATGCTGTTTTTTGGAACCCTTTTGATTTATTTGGAAATGAGAATTCTTCAGAAATGATATACAACTTGTGAAATTATTTGTAAAGATGAAGTTGAGTTGTGCCAAAATAATATTACTCTTTCGACATTGGAAATTTTCTTTTAAAATAGAATGTTTATGTTTTTCCAAGCAAACGAATTGATTTGTTATTGTAACATTTTTCCCAGTCACTTATCTCTCATTCTTAGTTGTTTCATAATCTTCCACCAATTACTTTACTTTAGTTGGAATTGTTTATGTTTTAATCAAATTTTAACTCTGTTTTGACCTCTGTCAAATTTTTTCCCCCTCTCTTGAAAGGGTAAATCTAATAAATCCTTGCTTGGCTTTGGCTATCTAAGGAATATAGTACTATGTTGATTATGTAGCGTTGTCATGTACTCTATTGCTCCAAAATTTTTTGCAAGCCTGAAGCTTTTCTCTGAAAATATAGCCCGTACTCTTGTTTCATGGGAAAAAGCCATCAAAAGGAACATAAGAAAAAAATATACAGCTTCTTTTTGTGTGTGTGTGTGTAAGGCGGGGGAGTTATTTTAATGTTGAATTTCATATGTGCAATTTAAGAATTGCTATTGCCCAACTCTTTAATTGATCTGCTTTGAGAATATTCACCAACCTGCTTCTAGTGGCTATGGCAAAGGATATGGGTTGCAAAGTTTATGGTTTTAGGCTATGCTAGAATATGTCTAGGTTTTGGTGATTCACTGGGAAAGATTGACTGATAGAAGTTAGGGATAGAGCTTAAATTTAAGGCTTGGTTAGTAAGTGTTCCAAGGCACTGCAGGTATACAGAATTTTAATTAGATGGTAAGAATTAGGGTTCTTACATAGGTAAATGTAAGAAAATATTTTACATTTTTCATCAAGAGTATAGAGTATGGGTAAGAAAATACTCTTATAGGCTGTGATCCACTGCAATGTCTTGTACTGCTGTAAAAAATATAGGCTGCCAAATCCCCTTACAGATAAGAGTATTCTAGGGACCTCCGTTTACATGCACTAAACGAATGCTTCAGTCAGACTCAGTCTAGTTTCGATACTTACAAGTGAGAATTATTGATTGTAGCTCTCTAATTATGTTATGATATATAATGAATTTTTATGGTTTAGGGAGCTGGTTGATGATACAAGCGAGGGTTGTACTACTGATTGGAATTCTCATGTTCCAAATGAGGTTAAACTTAGAGAATAAAATGCACTGACTGATAATGTGATGGATTATCAATGGTCATTATATATGTTTATCATCAATCACTTCATTGCAATTTAGTTATGCTTTTAGTAATGGTCATTTTTCTGATTACTTATACAAATCTTTCATTTTCCATCAGAAGTTGCAACCCAAGTACAAGGATGCCTCAAGATATTGTGTGGGAGCTTCACTGCCAAAGGCCACCAAGTTCACACCCTTCTTGTTAACATCAGTACCAAGAATGCTCGCTAAGGAAAAAAGACTTGGTTCCTGTCTTTCAGTTGCAGATCGCGATCAGCTTGCAGCAGATACCGATGGCAAGAATTCTTCTGGCAATGCTGAAAGATCAGCTGCTGATGATCAGTCACCATCCATAAACCCGCCAGTAGAAAATGTACAGTTCCGAGCTGGTGCTAATCCCGAATCAAAATCTCAGACATCCGAGGTTTCCAATGGGTCAGCAGCACCTCCTAACTTACAATCTACGATGAAAAAATCACCTTTGACTGCAAGAGAGAGGCTAAGGGCGGCTCGAGTCCTAAGTAGGTTCACAGAATCAAAAGAATCTAATAAATCAGACATGGGAAGTAGAGTGTTGGATGCTTTGAAAGAGAGTGAGGGTGGGAAGAAAAGATCAAGGCTTCCAGAAGCGCCTACGAATTTATTTGATGACAGCAAAAGGGGGTTGCCGAAGCCAGGACTAACCTTCCAATTTCCTGGGGGTTTTGATCTGTTTATCATTGTCTTTTCATTTGTTTTTATCAGCACTTTGATGTTTGCAACAACTTACTTTGTCTGGAAAGTTGGTGCCATCCATTTTAATGAGTATTGAGATGAGGAGGTGGGGTAATAACTCCCCATACGCATGCAAAAGTGGATTGCTGTGTGTGATTTGTTTGTTCGGACAAGCTTCGTTTACTTCAAGGCCTGATGAAGTGAAGTGAGGAACTGAAGATCAGTTTTTCTGATTATAGGTACCTGACACTTGTTATCTTTTAGGAGCTAGGAGCAAGATTTACTTCAAGCAGGATGTACAAGTGAGTGGGCAAATATTGCTTGGTCTTAAAACGGCATATATATATATATATATATATATTTGAACATTTGCGGTTAGAATGCTACCCTAGGCTCTTCTTTCCTTTCTCTTGTTATTTATCTATTTGTGCTGGCAAAATATATAGAATAATAATATCGAAAATAAATATTTTCTTGTAAAATATTCGAAAATTTTCGTACTAAATCATTTTTTTATCTTTGGTTTTACAAGTGTTTTTGGATTCTGTCCAAAATTAAAATTTTTCTCCAAACAATTTGAAAAGTACATTAGGTTAGTATGTTTAAAAGGTTACTCTTAAAACAGTTGAACATAAATTGACAGGTACAGATATTCTCTTCCTTATCAATTGGCCCAGTTCTTTGAATGGACTAGATTGTACTTAATGACTAAAAGGTAAAACTAATTTAGATAATCATCAAAATGTCCGAAACCAATATTAATTGATGGTGCTTCCTAAGTACACAAACAGTGGACCTTAATTTTGATTGACACAAGCTTGTAGCGTTATAAACCACCAATATTGATATGGTGTAATCACAGTAAGATTTCAATGCACCGAAAAAATGTGCATGACATGACCAAGCAAGTGGCAACCAAGATTCTGTACCATTTGCTAAATTGAAGCAGTTATAGTAAATTGCAGAATTTTTTTTTTCTATCTTGCTGGATAAGAGTAAAACCAAGAAAAGAAATGAAAATGCCACAAATAATTTTCGCTTGGTATTCTCACATATTTCAATCAATTTTGTTTTTCTTCACCCCACTTTGAGAGTGATGAGGGATATCTTGTGAACAATAATTGGACCTATTGTTACCCTTTCCACATCTAAATCATAGCTCCCCCTTCACTTTTTCTGCCTACTAAGTTTGTTTGATACATTTAGTACTATTTCATGATTGTACCTTATATTATCATATTTATAAATAATTTTTAAATAGATTCAACACAACCCAACTAAGTCAATAGAATTTAAACCTATCTATCATACTGCTTTGTAAACAATTATAAAGGCATTAATTTAATCTTTGAAATTTATTGTATCAAAATATTTTAAAATATATCACTTAAGTTTTGACCCTATTTCATTTAGGACTAAATTACTAGTAATAAATTTTTAAGGACTAAACTAATAGCAGCAATTTTTTTTTTCAGATATCAATATAGTAATTTATTCATATAATTTATCCCTAAAATATTTA
Organism: Erythrophleum fordii; assembly: GCA_032878935.1. Classification (NCBI taxonomy): domain Eukaryota; kingdom Viridiplantae; phylum Streptophyta; class Magnoliopsida; order Fabales; family Fabaceae; genus Erythrophleum; species Erythrophleum fordii. The sequence goes on from JAVQMF010000050.1 coordinate 19,619,631, forward strand.
GGTATTTTTTTATTATTAACTCAATATACATAAACTAAATTTATCTTACAGTTGGGGGGGGGGGGGGGGGGGTGATATATCAAGTTCAGTTTGGTGCTGTGGTTTCTCACATTTTTATCACGAGGCTGTCCCTTGCCGACTGTGCATGCATTGCATATATTTGTGTGAAGATATCTAGTGAGATTATGGGACCCCAGAGGCAGAGATTTCGATCAGACAAAAATAAATGGAGAGAAGGAAGGAAAATAAAAATAAAATACGGCATCAATATGAAACCACACAAATTGTAAGATATCGAGGGCTCACCTCACAAACAAAGTGAGTGGTTGATCGGAAGTCCTGTCACTCTTTTATTATGTGTTCCAATGGAAGAGGGAGAATATGGACCTACCTAGTGATTGTAATTGAAGCTTCTTTGTCTGCTTCTGAAACCACTCCCCTTTTTAATCTGTGAGGCCCATCGTCCCACTTTACTTCTTTCACCTTTCAATCAGATTGATGATGGAAACCAAACCATGCAACCTTGCATCTTTGGACCGGGTCTCTTCATTATTGTTACTTTCTTCAATTCAATCAATAGCATGAATTTTGGGATTTTCTCTATTTCGTTGTCTATGTGTCTTTGTTGTCTCTCTATTATGTATTGATCTTCCTCATCATAGCCAAAACTAAGTCTTAATTTTAGTCGTTAGACTAAACTCCAAGACTAGTGTAATAACACTAAATAAGTAATAACCATTGATTCCTTCCTGAAGGGTAGCGAATGAAAAAGGAAAAAAAATTTATCTTCAAGGTAAGTACTATGACAGAAGAGTTGTGATTGGGATCTGTGTTATGCTCCACCCAGAGAGCCCACTAGTTCATTTTAGCAGTATTGCAACATATATATATATATATATATATATGCTTTTTGCGTCATTCAAAATAGTAATCATCCGCTGAATCTTTTACTGTTACTATGTCAAGCGCTTACAAAGTTTCAGCAATCAACAGTGATTTCTTCGTTTATTAAAGGACTTTTGCTTCTAATGATATCAAATAATTACTCAATATAATAATTCAGTCTGTTACAGATAAATAAATATCATCTTAAATCAGTGTTTTTTTTTTATTCTTTGGGTTCAAAATTTCCTCGATGCTATTCAGTTCTAGGCCAAGTTCTTAGTCAGCATAGAGACTAATTAATAATTAATATTTGGCCTACCTTTCCCTTTTTTTTTTTTTTTTCCTTCCTTAAACTTAGATTCTTCACAGGTCCAAATCTGTTAGATTTATCATTAAGGAAGAAAAAAAAGAAAAAAAATTCTAGTTGAAGTGACAGGCAGAAACAGACAAAAACGATTTTCAATTTCACCAATAAAAGGTTTCTGCATATCACACCAATCGCCATCAAGATAAGAAGAAAATGAACCATTATTAGTGCAGGAAACAGTAAGTGGCTAGCTGTGGGTGGAAGGGGAAGAAAGATAATAAAAAGCCTAAGAAAGCCAGTGAGTGAGAGAGTTTAGAATGAATGAATTTTATTGTGAGTATGGAAAATTTCTACTATTCTAGTTCTGGTTCTAGCTGGTGGCCTGTGCAGGGCACAAGCAGTAATGGTCCTTCTCCCTTTTCAGTCCAAACTCCATTATTGCCTCATCACATCTCTGAGTCATGCTCTGTTCAGTTCCGTGAGTTTCCTAATTCATGGCCTGCAGAAGATAAAGCTGCTAGTGCCTCCAAGAGCCATAGCCAAGCTGAAAAACGCCGTAGGGACAGGATCAATGCACAGCTTGCTACTCTCAGAAAACTCATTCCCAAATCTGATAAGGTAACAACTAATCATAATTTTCATGCCTGCCATACTCAATTTCTAGTATGCTATTACTTTAGACTATGTTATAGACATTGATGAAGAAAACGGAATCTCTTCAGATTTTAGATTCCATCCATTTCAACCTCTTATCATTTTCATGGGTGGCATAAGCAGTTTCAGTTTATATGTGCTATGAGAAGTCTGGATTTTGTTCCTTGTACAAACAAATTGAATGGAATTTCCAAGTGACAGAAGTTTAACTTTGATCACAATGAGAAAAATTTCTAGGTTCATAAATAAGCTGATTGACTCTATAATGAATTAATTAAAATTCTGTTTTAGGTATCAGGATCTATTTACACACTCAATTTAATGGGTATATATTAGTTTCCTGTACACTATGAATCTTAAGAAATTTTCAAATTATAATAAAGATAGAGGAAAAAAAAAGAAAAAAAAAGAAAAGAAAAGTATGGTTGAGACCTAAGGTAGTTTTACACTAACAACGGAAAAAGATACTACACAGAAAAAGATATCATAATATGATAAGATTTAAAATGTTCATGTATAATATAATTTAAAGTATCACTCGTCTAATATAGCTGTCAAACACCTATTCTACACAACTTGCTTTTAAAGTATTTGACCTAATAGCGCAGTGACAGCTTTACCCAACTGCTGAGGCTGAAAGTAAAGCTAATAAATGTGTGTGGTTGCAGATGGACAAGGCAGCACTTCTAGGGAGCGTGATAGAGCATGTTAAAGACCTGAAACGAAAAGCCATGGATATTGGCACATCCTTCACGGTTCCAACTGAGATAGATGAAGTATCCATAGACCAAGATGAAAGCTGCAGCTCCAGCTCCAGCAATAAGGTTAATTACAAACAGAAGGGAAATAACATAGTGATTAAAGCTTCAGTTTGCTGCGACGATCGACCAGAACTGTTCTCTGAACTCATCCAAGTGCTCAAAGGCCTGAGGCTCACCGCAGTGAAGGCTGACATAGCAAGTGTGGGAGGCAGAATCAAAAGCATATTGGTGCTTTGTTCTAAGGACAGTGACGACACTGTTTGCCTCGCCACTCTCAAACAATCTCTTAAATCTGCTGTCACGAAAATTGCTGCTTCATCCTCCATTGCTTCTACTTGTCCCGCAAGAAGCAAGAGGCAGAGGTTCTTCTTGCCTTCGCATTGCCTACACTGATACTACCTTACTCCACGATCTTGAGGACCAATCCAGTGGCTACTGTTATATCTATATATATATTTTAATATTTATCTCATATATATAGTTTTTTTTAAGGGAAATTACTCTTCACTCCGGCCCTTTTTTTTGTTTTTATATTCTCTTGAAATTAAAAAAAATATGTTGTACTAATTTTCTATATAACAAAAGATAAGTTATAATTAGATTTATTTTAATTAAAATATTTTTTATATTTATTAATTATATAATATAATAAATACTACATATATATTTAATTAATATAAAATAATCACTTTATTAAATTTATTATTTCAACACAAATTGAAATAAAAGCTTAAAAAAATATATATATTTATTATATTACATTTTTAATAAAAATAATATTATTATTTAATATATTTTAATTATTTTTTAACTTAAAAAAACATTTTTGTATATTTTTTATAATAGTAGAAAAAATTATATAATTTAAATATCTATTAAGGAAAAGAGAATAATTTATCTTTTTTTATTATTAGATTTTGTTTTGGAGCTTTCTTGAGACCTTTTTTTTTTTTCATTGGTTGATCTTGCGGAAAGATTCTCATACATTTGGTATATTTAGCATTAGACAAATTTAAGTACATTTTTTAATATTTATTATGAAAAGCTTTAATGATAACACCTATAGAATTTTATCAAACCTTCTTTGTTGGAGTGCTTGTAAAGAAAAAAAAAACGAACACAGAATCTGACTTTTTTCAATGTCAGATTGAGTTTTTCCAATTGGAGGCAAAAATTTTGGCGTGCCACCAATTAAGGAAAGTTAAAGGGATGATATTTTTCAAAAAGAAAAAAAATTAAATTAAAGCAAAGCGCATAAAGAAAGTTCAGTGTATGCGGCCACCTGATGCTTCCTGAACAAAACTTTAAGATTGAAAAAAGGACGAGAGAGAGAGAGATGTGACAACTTCATAATTAAGATCTCATCTAATCAGTAGGGCAAAGCACAATTGAAAGTAAAAAGCAAATCCACACTTATCTTTTTCAGATAGTTTCGCTTTTTATCTCATGAGGGTACCAATTAGAGAGTGATTATTAGTTTCTTTATAATGATGATATATATAAAATATAAAGATTTAAATCAAAACTTAAAACAAATTATAATGCAATACGAGTTAAACGGCGGCTATGGCTATGGCAAAAAGTAGGGGTCACGTTGGTACTTATTCCTGGGGAGAAACTGGTGTTATATGATATACAACGTTTGACTTCTAGAAATCAACAATAATATAATGGATTCACCAAATACAGGGACGTCCACTCAAGATAGTTTTGGTGGTAGTGCAAGTTGTTCTGATATGGCCCTCAATATTTAACTTTTTTTTTCCAAAAAAAAAAAAATCATGAAAACAGCTGCTTAGGATTATTGAGATAAAGCAGTGCTAGCAGTTTATTATAAGATTAGGACCACAAACCTAACATGACTATCGAGAGAGAGAGAACTTAAAGAAAACTTATCCTTGGAAAAGTTTTACTTGGAAAATATAAACGATTGGTAAATAGTAATATTCTAATTCCATCATTGGTAAATATAAACGATTGGTAAATAGTAATAGTATAGAAAGTTTGATATTTTCCTTTAATTATCTAATGACTCGTGTATGAGTAATATTCTAATTCCACCGATCCTTTCACTTACCCATAATTATTTGGCTTCTATTCCTTACGTTAAGGGGGAAAGATTCTTGAATAGTACCTTTAGAAATGTCATATTTTAAAATTCAATAGTAAAAATACTATTGGAAGAATACATTTAAAGAATAGTGAATAGGTGAATGTAAAAAAAAGAATAATAATATTTTTAAAACAATGTATACTTAAAATTACATTATTACAACTTGCTTGAAATTAGAAAATAGTAATTGAATTAACCAACAAACTTAATCAATGTATGTAGAAAAATAAATCAGAAATACAATTTCAATTAACTATAAGTGAGAATCAATTAACTATAAATGACTATTAACATAAATTTGTGTATTGAACAAAAAATAACAGAGGAATGTAGAAAACTAAAGAGAAAAAGGATGAAAAAACAAATACCAAGAATTTATCCTAATACGTCCAATCCCTTTGATTCACAAGAAATTTTTTACTTCAATCAACTAGTTTGTTTTACATTCGCTCACAAGTAATGGTTACAAGAAGGTTTTTAACGTTCACCCACGATGCTAAGATTTTTCCCCATTAATCTAAAATGATTTACAAGTCAATTTTCTCTGGCTTGCTAATAAGGACAACACACAAGTTGTTTCCTCTAATTCACCCATAACTAACTCTCTTTAGATTTCACTTTTTAGGAGAGAACTACAAAGTGTATGGTAGAACTAGTGGACCATCTAAACAAAGGGAATACAATTTAGTTCAATATATTTACCCTTTAAAGTGATATAAACCCTGACACTAAGCTCTTTCTGTGTGCAATTTTAGACTTCTAGTTCTTTTGTCTTTTTCTATCAGGATATGGTTCATATATATAGGAGAAGCAATGTACTAGTCGTTAGGCTGTAACTTCATTGATTTTGCAAAATTAATCTATGCTTGACTCTTTTGAAAATCTGCTAGTTGTTGGAATGTTTTTTCTTCGGTTTTAGACTTGCTTCTTCATGATTTTTGCTTCTAAAAATTTCTTTCAAGGCAAGTAGCTGTTGCGAAAACTATTACAGCTCCTTTCCTTTCTTAGGATTTCTAGCAGTTACTGTCAGAAAATTGAGCAACTTTGTTTTTTGGCTGGAGTTAAACGTCACAATTTCAATACGATCCATTAATGAAGATATAAACATTGAAAACTTAATTCTTACCGTACGACTTCTCTTCTAAAATTTGTTTCTTATTCTTGTAGTGGAAACCAGCCATTGAAGCATCTCTTATATGGAAGTAGTTGTTTGATTTTGGCTTTGTTTGAATTGTATAATTTGACTTTTAAAATTAAGTTCCTTGAGATGACAGTCACCTCTTTAAATTTGATTATCTTTTTAATCTATATACAATTTTGTAAATTCACATTAAAGTTTGAATCAACCTTCGTTTCTTTCCTATTTTGCTTTCACATAATCTCCACCTACTAAGAAAATAATCTAATATAATCAAAATAATATTTAACATGGTTTTAAATTCTTCATCTAATTAAACTTTTAATTACAAAATATTAAAGATTTAATTATTGAATCTCAAAGATTTTATTATCATCAAAATATTTAAATCACTTTTGAAACCTTGGCACCAACACCACTAAATTAATTTTCTTTGATAGTTTAGATTAATTTGAAACTAGTGTCTCAAAATGATAGTGTGGAAATACAATGACATCATTTTAATTTACAATAGAAAAACTTTTTCTTAATCTATATTTATGTGCTATTTCTTGAGATAGTTTATAAATGTTTGAATAACGTACCATTTCATTACAAGCCCATCTCATCGTTTGTTTTGAACAGATTCGCATAGTACGTAAAGGTAAAAAAATTTCTATTCCTTTTCCTTCTTCCAATTTCCCATATCATATATTTCGTGCAAACTTAAAGGATTTGCATCACAATTGTGATTTTCCATCTAGGAAAATACATTATTTACCCATTTTTTCTTTCCACCGGAAATGCATGTTTGTCCATAAAATTTAAGATAAGTTAATCATAGGATATATATGTAAGGAAGTTGAAGTAAGGAAATGAGTGCAAAGAAAATAAAAGGGGGGAGCAAGGAACGGCATGCGTTAAAATTTCATGCGGATAGATAACTTTTTTTTTTGGGTTAAGAAAAAAATTTTCTTTTCAAATCTTTAAATTGAAAGAACCTAAAATTATAAAATAACCTTAGGAGATCTTAGATTTTGAAAAGTCATTATGCTCCCATCTTATTAATAAATTTTAAATAAGAAACGCGTTTTAAGAAAGGAAAAAAAATTTAAATATAGTTTTTTATTAAAAATTAAATAATATTTTTATATATTTACTATCAAATTATTTAATACAAAAGTAACAAGTGGATACTTGTTGTTGTTTAGTATATATCACGTGATTGGATTTTTTTAAAATTTATTTTACACATATTAGAATTTTTATTAAAAAAATATTGTAATAAAAAATATAATTAATACTTGTACCTAAATTTAATCCTTCAATCAAACATTTTCTTCTATTCTCTTCTATTATTTTCCATCAATGCAAACATACCATCAATTTTAGATCCTTTCTAACAAAACCCCCCTAAACAAATTTTGTGTTGCCAATAAGTTGATTCTGAAGACGTTTTAAATTTAATAAAAAGAAAAATTAAAAAACTATTTTTTTTTAATACAAAAACTATGATTTGTTAGTTAACATGTAATTATAAAGGAAAAAAAATGCAAAACAATGTAGATTGAATCATAAAGAAGGTTTTGAAATATTTGCTAAATATATTGTTCTTTAAGATGTTATTTGTCTCTACTAGCTGCTAAGTTTAGACAAACTAGCCCTAACATTGATCCAAAGTACCTAGAAAATTACACTCAGAAATTGCATGTGAAATTCTCGCCAACTATATATTTTAAAAGAATACAGAGAAGTGAGTGAATTGAAAGTGATTGGATCTTTAATTTAAATCTAAGTTCATAAGCTATTTATACAAATAATTCTAAACTTAATGCCTTTTCAACAAAAGCTGAATGTGAGTAAAAATTTTATTGTATCATCATGTTTTTCAAACATTCAATTTGTCTGAATACTTATAACAATTGCTTAACTTTTATTAATTGAAACAACATGACTGACTCTGAAGCCAATAAATACCTTTTTTGTCTTTGGCCAATTAGGCCAATAAATACTTTAACTGTCAAGAAACCTTCAGTTCCTGATGTACAGTGCGTATTAGTTGACTTATAGCAAGTTATGAATCGACTTGAATTGTATCCTTACCGTTGTTGCAGAACATGTTAGGAGAGTAACTATTTATAAAGACATCACCCTCTCTTATCTCCCACAGTTACTTGTTAAAATACCTCAATCATGTTGTGCATAAAGTTTACTTCATTCACAAAAATAAATAATAAGAGAGGTTTTTCACACACCCGCACACATATAATGGCAAGAAAACAAAATGATATCAAATGCAATTTAGTTAAACCTCAAGAAAAATTAACGTAATTTACTCTAAAACATGTTCATTTTGTCATGAAAACGTGCAAAAATAAGAAAAGATAAATTACCTTATTCTTTGTTATGAAATGATTTAATTACACAATTTTTTTATTATAAAAATATACACAAATCTTCATTTAAATTAAACTAAAAGATAACCAAAATGCTATTTAAAATAAGATTTATTTTTTATTAAAAATATTTTTAAAAAATATGTTTTTGGAACTTTTATTTTATTATTATTATTTATTTTGTGTTTAAAATCATAAATTTTAATTTATTTGAAAATTTTATTAGATTTATAACGGTACTTACACTTAATACTTGTTAGAATTAAATATTTTCTTTTATTTCGTTAAATTTCTTTAAAAACCATTTTAAAAATAGGTTCTTTGCTCTTATAATAATCTTTATTTTTTATCAAAAGGTTTTAAAATTCACTAAATTTAGATAAGTGGTTAATTGATGTTGGTCAAATTCATATTTGACATTATTATATTATATAAATAATAAAATGATATTTTGGTGAAAATATATTTAGCTGTAGCTCTAGCTTATCTTTTGATTTGAGAAGAAGTCTATATATATTTTCATAATAAAGAAATGAATCATGCAATTATCACCTCTTAAAAAAACAGTATTTTATCCAATTAAAAAAAAAAACGCTAGGATTCTTTAACCTATACAAATAGGGTTAAGTTATTATACTGGACTATTGGTAAGAAGAGCATGAATAGTTAGTAAGAAATTTTAAATTTATATTTATATACATCGTATAAAAAAATTATAGGCACTAATTAGGATTGCATTAACTAGAAAAGATGTCAACCATATTTTTGAAAAAGAAAACATTGCATCAAAATAACACCAATAACTCCCGAACAATATAATTGTCTAAAAACAAACTATTCCTAAATTACACAAACATACATATCACACGTATAGATATATATATATATATATATATCCGTGTGACATAACAAACCAAAAACATAAGTAAAATTAATAATGATAATATCACTGTTACTAATCTCGGTGCTATTTGCATGTCTAACTGTAATAACAACTTACAGTTACTATTCGTCTCCTTCACTCACCCATCACCTAACCTATTTCAACTCTCTTAGTTAACGCATTCCCCAGTTACAGCTTTATCTCATTCTCACCCACCTCTTTGATTGAATTCAACTAATCATTTAAGCACGTATATATCAACATTATTATGATAATATATAATTAATATTAATATTAATTCAATATGGAATAGCTTCTAACTAATATATAGAGCTCCGAATTTCACTTGGAAACATGAAAAATATTTCTATAAAATCATGCCACTTCCTTAGACATTTTAGGAAAAACCGTTATTTGAATCAGTTACTAAAGAGAGAGAAGTTACAACTTACAACTTCCCTGATTCTTCCATTTGTTAAAAAAAAAATGAAATAAATAAATAAAACCCAGAGAATTGAGGGAAGAAGAGGAAGAAGTTAAGGAACAGAAACAAATGCGTTGGAACCAGATAGTGCAAAGTGGTTATGTAGAAGAGCGAATTTACGGTTCATGCCAACAACGACTCTCCTCCCATCATCTTCGTTACGGTTACTCATTCCATCCATAATTATAATAACACCAACCTTAATACATTTTCGTTTAAGGTTTCGGGTCCTATGATGGGTCTCACCTCAAACAACGCCGCTTCCGATCGGGTCAAAGGCTCATGGAGCCCCCAAGAGGATGCCACTCTCGTCAGGCTCGTCCAGCAGCATGGCCCGCGCAATTGGTCCCTCATCAGCATCGGCATACCCGGCCGCTCCGGCAAGTCTTGCAGGCTCCGATGGTGCAATCAGCTAAGCCCTGCCGTTCAACACCGCCCTTTTACTCCTGCCGAGGACGCCATCATCGTCAAGGCTCACGCCGTCCACGGCAACAAGTGGGCCACCATTGCCCGCCTCTTGCCCGGCCGTACCGACAACTCCATCAAGAACCACTGGAACTCCACCCTGCGCCGCCGCCGAGCGGCGGAGATGTCGTCTGCCTCGGGGTCGTCGGAGTCGGACTCAGTTTTGGTAATGAAGAAGCGGCCATCGGACCTGTGGGAGTCGGGCCAACAACTGAAGCGGCAGTGCCTCCGAAGGATTTCGCCGGAAAACAATAGTTGCAAGGATCCAATGGAGGAGGAGAAGGGCACTGTGACGACGTCGTTGAGCTTGTTGCCGCCGGGAGAGAGAGTGAGTAACAAAGTGAAAGAAGAGAATGAGGATGATGAGGATGAAGGTGAAGGTGAAGGTGAAGGGAGTGAGAATGGGAAGGGAAAGGAAGAGGAGGAGTCGTGCCTGATGAGGATGATGCAGCGCATGATAGCAGTGGAGGTTAGGAATTACATTGATAATTTGCGAACTGGGTTGGGCCTTCACATTGACCCATCTTCCATTCATAAGTAAAACTTTACTCTATTCCATGTTAAAGTTCTGTTCTCAGAAAATATATATATTACGGAAAAATATATATTAGGTTCCTGGCCTCTTTATTTTTTAAGAACTCGTAATATTCTTATATTTAATAATTTTTACAAAATAAGAAGATAACATTAAATTTTTTGGATTTGACGTATAAAATTAGAGTTTAATTATTATTTGATCCCTTAACTTATTTATTTACTTTAATTTAATCCCTTAAAAATAATCCTTTAAAATTTTTTTAGTGTTCTAAAGTGATTTTTTTTAACCTTTTTAGTATTTTAAATTTAACTTGATGAATGTAATGAAAAAGAACACATATAACATAAATTAAAAGTTAAAAATAAATTAAAATAAATAAACAAGTTAAGAAAACAGGACAACAGTTAAATTTATTATGAAGAGTTACTGCAATAGCTTTCTACGTGTTCCTGACTTCTTGTAGAAAAAAGGCCTTGCACTTTTTTCTTTTTCTTTTTCTTTTTTTCCTCAATTCAATTTGTGCAGTTGATATATTGTGTTCACAAATCTTTTCTTTTAAATAATCACTAACAAAGAATTGACAAATTTCAAAATGAAAGGCAACTTTTCATTTGGGTTTTATATTCAAAATATAGGAACAACATTAGCAGTCTAAAACTATACCCCTCATAGGGTGTGTTTGGAAAACTGGTGGAAAGCCTAAAATCACTTTTACTTAACCCACTTCTATCAAAAGCTACACTTAGGCTATGTTTGGAAACGCGGTAGACCATTTTGAAACCACGTTTCATACAAAGCTTCAAATTGTTGCTTCCATGTTACCGGGGTTTTTTACCGCAATTCCAAACATGCACTTACTTGCTTCTCCCAAATCATGGTTTGGAGGATGCCAACATTTTTCCAAACATGCAGATAGCAGATTCAAAGCTGAGACTAGTATTGTACAAGAAGTTTAAAGAAATCTGACATTTTGATTCTCATTGACTTTTTTGATCTTTGTATCCATCTTATATGCATAATATGTACAAGAATCTTTTGAAAACTGAGCAATTAGACGTACTATCTTGGCTAGGCTTGAGCTCCCATTGTTCTGAATATTCACTGCATTTAGTGGACTATTGCATGATCATTCAAGAATCGATTCTTTAAACTCAAACTTATCTCAAATTTTCAACTAATGCTAATGCGTTGAATGACTTTTAGATATTACCTAATTCACTTGAACATTCCTTGTTAGGAATGTATGATTGAATGTGCACAAACTGGCCCAACATCCCTGGATCAACAGAAGCAAACTATCTCCATGTGGTGTGAAGTTACACAAATTTTTGTCTAATTTTGTAAAAATTTAGAGATATTTCTTCTAACTTTAAAATATAAACAAATTTTCTCTGCCAAAAAAATTATATCACCCACACTTTTTCTGATTTTTTTTTTAAAATTATACAAACTTTCCCTCTACTTTTAAAATATGTGCAAATCTTCTGTAAAATAAAAAGTAAATTATATAAATCTATTTATATAATTTAGTCTTTATTTTAAAAGAAATTTATATATATTAAGAGTAATAAATATATATATATAATTTCAACAGTATGTTTTAAAAATAAATAGAATATTTATATAATTTCAATAAAACTAAAAAAATTTATATAATTCTAATAAAATTCCAAAAAAATCTATATAATTTACTCAATTGGAAGAACCGCTTAAATGCTATTCCTCTCAAGTTTGTCAAATACGAGTGAAGACATTCCCTTTGGGTCGACTGATAGATTGTTAACGGCACCACAGATTATATCCCCAAATTTTGTTACAGCTTCTTGAGATTGTACTGAGTACTACACTGAAATTATGATATTGGTCAAGGAAAATATGGTCCCTGTTATGGACGGTTTACATAACCTAGGTTGGAAATTTTCACAGCAAATTAATCAACCATCCGTGCTCGTAAATAGTTTTAGCTTAAAGCTCTGCAAACAACTCCCAATTTATCAAACGTATAGTGCTTAGGACTTAAGAAGCCCGCTAAGCAATCCCACTATTATATAGCCGGCAGGCTTTTAAACTTCATAAGAACAAAGGCCACAAATAGTTGAACACATATGTTGAAGATAAACGACTAGAGCTTCATCACAGAAAAGAAATCAGAATAAAACTAAATAGATTATGCTCGAGATGGAGTAATAAATTTGGGGTTTTGCTGACATCCCACATGATACACTTGGAATACCACATACAAATTACCACTATTACTTCATCAAACAAGTCATGTAGCCCAAGAAATTTATAATCACGGTTAATCATCTATGATGACGCAAATCATGAATCCCAGATTCTAATTATCCTAGGAGAAGGGTAGATCAATTCTAGCATTCAAAGTGTCAAGCTTTTAAAAAAACGATAGAATCAGATATGCAAACATGAAAGCTTCTTAATTCGAAGCAAGGCACAATAAATTTTCAGCTAAACTAGGGTTCAAATCAACTAAGCGAAACCAGCAATAAAATGTGCCAAAATATCGAAGACAGAAACCAGTCCTACACTACTGGGTGCTGAAAACAAAACAAAAACAGGAAATTGAGAAAACTACTTGGATCTCTGCCTCATCTTTCGGCGCTTCCTCTTGAGCCTCCTCATACGCTTCTTCTTCCACTGCAAACAGAAAAAGAAAAAAAAAATCACAATTCCAATCAGAAGTCATGTCAGCAACAAGAGCGAGAATTATAACAGGAAAAGAGAAGATAGGTTGAGCTCACCTTAGCTCTCATGGTGCTCAGGAACGCAACCTCGTTCTCTTCTTCGCCTCAGAATAGTTGTCTCCAACAGCAGAATATAGCTAGATGCAAAAATGGAGTTCGCTAAGATTTATAGTCCATAGATAGGAAACCCTAACCACTAGTGGGCTTTAATGTCGGGTTCGTGTATCTGTACCCAATATCTGGACAGCTATTGTAAATCCATGATTGATTTTTGTGGGCCAAAACTCCTTGGGTATGCTTTCTAGGCCGAAAGGACCTTAGATTTTCTAAAATAAAAAAAAATACAGTTGAAAATTTTAAATTAAAAATATTTACATTAAATATTCTTAAATTTTAAAATTATTCTGAAGGATTTAAGAGTCAAAATTTTAAATTGTATAAAAAAAAATTATAATTTAAGACCTCAAATTAAAATTTTTTATCTTTGAGTCATTTAGAATAATTTAAAATTTTAAAATCATTTAATATAAATATCTTTAATTTGGGTTCCTTCATTATAATTTTTTTATTTTATAAAATCATATTTTTCTGGTTGAAATGGTTTTTTAACAGTAGTTTTTTTGGGGTCTAATTTTTAAAAGTAGTTTACAATGAAGAAATTCAGACCGAAAATAAAAGATGAAGCAATGGGCCAGTATTGTCCAATTGGCTTAGAGCCAAACAGGCCCGATGAAATATAATTACGGGCCAGGGACATGTCTGGATTTTGAAGGTAGTAGTAGGCCAGCAGCATCTATTGAAAATACCAATAAAAAACAAATCTTGTTATTATCACATTAAAATAGAGACTTCTAGAATTTGTCCTTTGAATATGAGATAATTGTGTAAGGTTTAATTTAATTCATTTTAAGATAGTGACTTTTTAGGATTTCTTATAAGAAAATTGAAAAAAATTCTTAACAAACATGAGAAAATCTTTTATGAATTTGATTTTAATCAATAATGATATTTAGTAGATTATAAAAAAAATCATTAGAAAATAATCTTAATAGTCTTAAAACTAGAAACGATGCATTCACCCCCCCCCCCCCCCAAAATATAGAAATGATAATAGCTAAATTGTATGATTTTTAAATAAATATTTAAAGTAATTTATATCTTGGTAGCCTACGAATTTGGAAAAAGATCCCTAAAGGCTTCTCGCTGACATTAAAAGAAGGACTTCAAAAAATATTATCAAACTCAAATTTATACTTTTTATCCACAAAACACCAAAAGAAAAATGCTAAGATCTAAAGTATCATTACTATCAAGTATCAATCCTTTCAAGCGGGGAGAGAAAAGATGGAAGGAAAAACGTTGCATGAAAAGAACAAGTAATTAAAAGTAAAGAAGCTTCAAACTTTCCCTTACTATGACCCACTTTCGGTACATTTGATGTATCAGAATTCATGGCCAAGTCAAAGTCTTTTCTACATTTAGTACAATAATGCGATCCACGCCAACTAGAATATGTATTTTTCATGGATACGTTATGGTAAGCGGAAAGGCAAGGCTGAGTTACCTCACGGAACTACCGCATGCATAAAGCTCCCCCAACTTGAAAATAGATAGCCGTGCATATATCCTAAATCAATCATCCAATTACTCACCATTGTCCCGTTTAATTTCAGCATTGATTTTTTGCCTCTAAAAAAAAAAAAAATCAGCATTGATTTTTACTGCTCATCAAACAAAGAGCATTCCCATGCAAAATTTTTCCAGCACCGGCGGCAAAATTATTTGTTCATATTTATCACTATACTTAAGCATAACAAAATTATAGCCAAATTCAGTTGCTCTGCTTTCTGATCTCAAAAAGGGAGAGAGGCATAAAGTGGTGGTGCCAGTAATGCTACGGTCTATTCGCTCACAGACACAAGGCAAAGAAAGCAGCAATCAAACTTACCAATATATAGAGAAGTATCATTGTCCTTCATCTTTTGGTATTTTGGGACCCATTTCAAATATCTTTCCGTTTGCGTACCGAGAAGATGGACCAGCATATGTTCAAAGCAGACTCACACATAGTCATAGCTGACTAAGAAGAGCAACTTCTCTCACAACTTTTATCAAACAAGTGGCGTCTGAGAGCAACAATCAACTTTTGGTTACCCCCCATTATTCCATCATCCAAAGTGAGAACGAACTCAATTCAATATTCTCACATACAAACGACTCCACTGTCTTCATCCTACGTGTATTTTTTATGGATAATAATTATGCCCAATTTCAGATAAAGAAACCAAAAAAAAAAGTTGCTTATGAGAAATTGGATACTAAGTTACTAACCACAGAAAAGTCTTTCACAATTCCATTTTCTTATCATAATTATCCAAATCTTTCTACATGATTCAAAACAGCATCTAGCTGAAGAAATTCTGTTCTTATAAACACAGACAAAGAAAAAAAAAAAAAAAAAGAGCAGGATATATAACTAGAATTGAAGGTCGATTCTAATGGGTGGTTCTTGAATCAAAATCTGTGGAAACGAAGGATCAACTTTGAGAGAAGATCTGCAGAGTGGGCAACTGGAATGATTAATAAGCCAGTTATCGACACACTCACAATGGAAACAATGATTGCATCCCGGCAGGACCTTCAATTTCTCGCCATCTTCGAACACGCTAAGGCAAATAGAGCACTCTGTTTCCTCCAATGCGCAATCAGAATCTGACGGCGCCTGGTGCAAGATTATCGGCAATTTCTTGATCGAAACAAGGTCGAGACCCTGCGGCGGCAGAGGCGCGGCATGACGCACCGGACTAGAGTGAAAGGTGGTGGTGGGAAGGTGGCCACGGTACCGGCAGATCCATCGAGCGCAGAGGAAGAGAAGAGTAACTAGAAGGATAATAGAGAAAAGGACGATGATAAAGAAGACTTTTCGGCCGTGGACTTCGAGGTTCCGGTCATCCAGCTCTGTATAGCGCCAATTGAATACCTGAGCATCTTGCTGGCTCGACATGGTGACTCTGGCGCAACGCAGATAGCTACGGCGGTGACAGTGGCGGTGGCAGTGTATGGCGGCGGAAGAGAACTACGCCGGCGATGGAATCGCTGCGTTATAAAGCTTGAACAGTAGTAGTGTTACAGTGACGGTACTGCTGCTTTGAGTGTATACTCTTCGTACTAGTGAGCGTACCAGGAACAACGAGCGAACATGATTTATATAGTTACGTTTAGAGAGTAGATATACTCGCAAACACAGCGCGTGGGGCGTTTTATTCAGTGAAGGTCGTGAATTAAAGAGCACTTTCATTTTTTAATATTTTTACTTTTTCTTTTGTTTTACTTTTAGAAAGTATAACAGATTTTATAACTTACATTTTAAAATATTTTTACTTTTTTTATGTTATACTTTTTAATGTAATGTAGTGGCCTCATAGAAAAATATTTTATAAAAATGACTAGATTTAAATATAATATTTTTATATATTTTATATAAATTATTTAATTAAATGATAATATATATAATTTTTTTAAAAAATTTAATTATGTGACATTGAATTATTAAAATCATATATTTATCTATAAAAATTATACACTTATTATATTATTATTAAAAATTAAATATTTATCATGTTTTAATTAAAAATTTTAATAATAAAAATATAAAAAATTGTATATAATTTTTTAATAAGATTGTTTTTCCATTAATTTATGTTCTTTCAGTATATCTTAACGTTTTGCTAAATTTTTTTTAATTTAAATTCAAAAATATAATTTTTTGGGAACATTAAAGTGGTAAATAAATAAAATAAATATATCGCCTAATTCTATGCAAGTGATACATGTTTTATGAATTTTTTACATATTAATTGCAAAATTAACACTTTTAAATAAATGAAACTAAAAGGTAAACCTCGTGTAGATACATGGGAATTAAGAAAAAAAACTAAAAAAAAAAAGTGGATTAAACTATTTTATATATGTGTGTGCGTATTGATGAGAGGTTTATAATTTATCAAGGAATGCAGAGTGTTTTCTTATGACATAAGAAAAACAAGTTTTTGTCTCCCAGCGAACGGAAAAATGGGAAACAAATGAAGTGACAAATTTTTCTTTTTATTTGGAAAGGCAAAATCCATCATTTCACTGTGTAAACTAGTAGTAGGCTCACCAAAATTTGGTGAGTCCTATCATTAAAAAATAATAATTATCACATTAATTATAATTTAAAAATAATATTAAAAAATATATTGATTAGATTTAAATATAATATTTTATATTTTTAATATAAATATTTAATAAATTTATAATATATAAAATTTTTTTATTAATTTATTTAATTTATGTTCCTTTTAGTACATCTTAACATTTTGTTAAATTTTCTTTTGACCTAAATTCAAAAAAAATGGAAACATTATAAAAGGCAAATAAATGAAAAAATATACACTGTAATTATATACAAGTAATAGATATTCTATGAAATTTTTACACATCAATTGCAAAATTAAGACTTTTAAATAAATAAAACTAAAAGGTAAGTCCTGTATAGATGCACGAAAATTAAGAAAAAAAGTTGAAAAAAAAAATAGAAAGGGTTTAAATTCTGAATTTTTAAAAAAGGTAGATCTCAATAAACAGTAAAATATAAAAAGGTGAATTTATTAGAGGTTTACAATTTATTAACGCGTGTTCTCTTGTGACATGACAAAAGCGTGTTTTTGTATGCCATCAAGAGAAGAAAAAAAAAAAAGGTTGGGGGGGGGTGGTTGGTGAACAAATGAAGTGACAAGTTTTTTATTATTATTTAGGAAGGCAAAATCCATCATTCACTTGGGAGTGTTTGGTTTAATCAAGGGGAGGGAGGGGAGGAATTTTAATGGAAGGGAGAGAGAGGAGAAGAGGGAAGGAGTTTTAATGATATCTTGTTTGTTTAATTTGGAGGGAGGAGATTTAATGAAATCTTATTTGGTTAAGGAGGGGAGATAAAATTAAATGGATAATTACACTCTTATGATATTAAAATTTTTATTTTTTTTTATTTTTATAAAAAAATAATTTTTTTTGCTTTTTATTATTAAAAATAATTTTTTATTTTTATTCAAAAAATATTTTTTATTTTTATAAAAAATTATCTTAAACCCCATAAAAAGAATAAGATTTATATTATATTTTAAATAAAAATAAAAATAAAGTTAATTTAGTCAAATGAAACTAAACATTTTCTCTCCCCTGCAAAATACCTCTTCCCCTCTCCTCCTCCCAAAACTCTCAAAACCAAACAGTACCTATAATTTAGTGGTGGGCCCATCAAAATTTGATGGGTCTCATCATTAAAAAAAAATTTTCATTACATTAGTTATAATTTAAAAATAATATTTAAACTTTTTACTTTTATATATATATATATATATATATTGATTGATTAAAGAAGAGTTCGTTTATTATGCAAGAAGAACAAAAATACATAGTGTACGTCAATATTTTTGTATCTTGAATTTATTGATAATTTGATATCTTAGTAGAGACAATATAATATTTAAAAAATTATATATAATTTTTTATATATTTATTATTAATTTATTATATTAAAATATAATAAGAATTATATTTTAATTATATAAAAATTATATACTTTTTATATTATTATTAGAGAATCATATATTTATTATATTTTAACTAAAAAGAATTTAATAATCAAAATATAAAAAATTACATCTAAATATAATCTTATAATTTAAAATGTTAGGATATTTAAAATATTCATATATTATATGAAAAATAATAATATTTAACATTTAAATAATTGTAACATATATACGTTTGATGTACATACCAATTATTGTTATTTAATTTTTAAATTTTTCAATATATTTTTTAAAGAAGGGCAAAATCGATAGTCTATGAACAAATTTTATATCACATTTTTTCATGAAACAAAAATTTTTTTTTTATCACTTAGAGATATGGCCTGATTTTAAGTATTATTACATACTACTATTTTTTAAACAAAATATCAGGATAAATTCATGTACATTGGATAAGTCACAAATAGAGGGAGTTTCTTCGTAGATAATTTAGATTTTAGAAGAGTTTTTCTGTGTTGTTATGAGGTAGCAGATAAAGAAAAGTAACGTTGTTGGATAATTATTTGCTATTTAAAATATTAATGAAATTATAAGTTGCTTTCAATTTGCAGCCTCTACGACAATTCTTCGTAGTGATACACGCATTTCACTCGCTGCTTATTAGTCATCGCCAATATAATAACAATTACATTCCAACCGTTAAGGACCAATTACCTGGCAGTAATTATATTATTCAACTTTATCTACGAACATAAACTCTCCCGTTCACATTCTAGATAAGATTAGAATGTTCAACTTTAATTTTTCTTTTAAATTTTAGTTATATATATTTGCAGGCGCTCATTTCTGGGGATTTGAATTCATACTTTTCTTGATTGATTTTTTTTTTTTTTTACGGAATTGATTGGAGGATTATTGCCGTCCAAATTTGACGCTTGGACTCAACTTGTTTTTTTCATAAAAGTTAAGTATCATTTTTATATTATTAGATTAAATTCTTCAATAAGGACACGATGGGTGTTACTTGACAGTAATTGTCTTATTTAACTTCGTCTACACAAACTCTTTTAATCAAACTCACATTCAGATAAGATTAGCATGTTCAATTTTAATCTTTTCTGGATAAGATTAGTTCTTCACGTTACTTATTTAAGTTATATATATATATATATATATATATATATATATATATATATATTTGCAGGCGCATGTTTCAATCCGAATTTGAATTCATACTTGTTTAAATTTTTTTTTTTTAATTGGAGGTTACTGCCGTCCAAATTTTACTGTTTTACCTAATTTTTTTTAAGAAATAAAATACAGTTTTTGTATTTTAACTATTAAGTTTAATAATAATATGATAATTTTATAATTTTTACAATTTCATATTATATAATTATTTTTTTGTTTTTTGTACATACTTCATATTTTTATTGAAAATTTTGATGAAACATAAAAATAATTGTATTTAAGTCTAAAAATTTAAAATATAACCCAAATAAATTCAGATAATTTCATGGTTTTCAAAACTAAATTGGATTGGCTTATTTGATTAGGAACTTATCATTAGTGTGATTTGGTTAATTTATAAAATCGATCAACTAAAAAATTGATAAAAAATTGATTAAACTGATCAAAAATTGACTTAATTAATGAAACTAAATTGGTTAAAAATCATTTTGAATTAGTTAGTGAAATTTTTTTTATATATAATAGAATAGTTTATTTTAAATAAATTTAATAAATAAAAAATAAAAAACATTAAAAAAAAGAAAGATTAAGATATAGAAAAAAATAAAAAATAATAAAAAGCACTTACTTAGTCATTTTTTATATTTGTTATCTATTATATCATATCTCCTATTAATACTTTTTTAAATATTAAAGTGTTTTACTAAAATCATTATTTATTATTTTAATTTTTTAATTATAAATAAAATTTTAATATAATTTAAAAACTTTAAAATATGGATAGTTTTTACTTTTTAATTAAAACTAATTTTTCAAATGTCTTTAAAAATATTGAATTATTAATCAAATATTTAAAATTATCTCAAATTTATTTTATTTATTAAAATTTTAATATTTATTAAAAAATATATTAAATTATTATTAATTTAATTATAATTTAATTATAATTCAAATAATAAATCATAAATTAATATTTTTATTTATTTAACACTCAATCTAATTTTAAAAATATTAGATAATTTTAAACATATACTCCAAGTTTTTTCGGTCCACTAGGATTTGGTCATGATTGCACTGCGCTAGCGGTTGGTTCGATTATACTTGTGTACAATAAATAGATGGGTATCAGCTAGGAGCCGCAGATTTCACCCCCCGATTAAAACTAGTCCAGTTCACACTATCATAGGCAAAAAGTAAAACTTGTTGGAATATATTTTAAAATTTAAAAATTGAAATATTTAAAATTAAAAATATAAAAGTGGTCCTCACTATTATTACATAAATCACAGTTTTCCCATTATTAACTATTAGCTATGGCTGAAGATACGTGTGTATGATTCACGTTTTTCATATCAAAATTTAATTTTACAGACTTAAGGCTTGACTATATATATATACACACACACACACATATCCATTGCTTATTCTATAGAGAATCGAATAATTGTTTAGCTTTAAGTAAATGTAATCTTAATTTATTTTTTTCTTAGACTTGAACAAGAATAGATGCATAGTTACCGACCATTGTGAGTAACTATCAATATTTTTAAAATTAAATTAATTATTGAAGATATAAATTTACGATATATTGATTTAGCTGTAATTAAATGAATAATAATTAAATATATCTTTTAAAAGTTTATATATTAAAATTAATATAATAAATAAATAGTTGTAAATTTTAAATATTTAATTATTAATTCAATATTCTTTAAAATATTAGATAAATTATTTTTTAATTAGAAAATAAAAACTACATATAATTAAAAATTAAAAGTATTTAATATTAAAATTTTAAAATTCTTACATTATATTAAGATTCCATTTATTATTAAAAAAATCAAAAAGTAAAAGTCAATTTTAACCCAATACCTTGATATTTAAGAGAAATTCTACTAAAATATGAGATATGATGGAGAGCAAATATTAAAAATAATCAAGTATGCATTTTTGGTTTCTCTTATATTCTTTCTTTTTCAAATTTCTCTCTATTTCAATTTTTTTTTAATGCCTTCTATTTTTAAGTTTTTAAGTTTATTTAAGATGAACTATTTTATTTTATAAACAAATATTTTTTTAAAAAAATCAATGATTGATTTAACTGTAACTGATTTAGTTATTTTTTGACCAATTCTTTATATGATCAATTTTTTGGATTAACTAAACTAAATCAGAGTCTGATTTCTAATATAATTAGTCAAATCATAGGCTCAATCTAGTTTTAATTACATTGGTAACTATAATTTATTACAAATCAAATATCTTCAAAATAGTCTTATTTAAAAAATATTTATTTAATAGAAGTTTATAATTATAATTAATTATGTTAAACACAGTTATTTTATTTTTTAAAAGAGTAAAATTACTAAATTCCAATAGAACCACATGTAAATTTGAGAGGATTATAAAGATTCTTTTTTTGTTCTCTTTGGAAAATAAAGAATAGGTAAACATGTATCTTATTTTTTCTTCTAATGAATTTTTTAACATTTTTTTAAATTTAATAAATATTTGCACCCGGATGAGATTTTTTAAAAGGCGATATTCTCAGAAGCCCAAACGACACGCATGGGAATACAACCCTACTAAACGACATATTAAGCGTTCTGTAGCTTTCAAGTCATTCAACAGGAAACTATCGAATCGCAATATTTATGTCTGAAATCTGAATCTTGCTTGCTGGATACCTGGGTCCCGCCCTTCCAAAATATTTTGTTTTATCTTTAATTAAGTTAGAAAGCATTTATATCTAATTTTTTTATATTATTATTATTAAATTCTTTAATTAAATTAGATTTTTTAAAGGATATATATATATATGTATTATAATTTTCTTAAAAAATTTAAAAATAATACAACGTAAGTATTTATGAAGAAATCACCATAGCCAGAAACAAAATTTTTTTAATTAAAATAATGTATAAACATTCATACTTTTTAAAACTTAAAAAAAAAATCTTTTCGGTCAAAAATAATGGTCAAAGCGAAAAATTTGAAATGATGTGGACTATACGGGTGAGAGGCACAAATAAGGCAAGACTAGCTGTAAGCCCAACTTTACAACAAGGATAGGGCCCATTACAAATTGGAAGCCCAGTTTCGCTATAAATTTGGCAAACTTCGCCATCCCCTAAAATGTGACAGTGATATTTACAGATATATCTAAAGGAGTTTATGGGAGCCACGTTGGTGCAAAGCCATGACTCATTTCACATATGAGCTTCTTTCTTTTTATTCTCTTTTGCTTTAACAAAAAAGAGGATTATTTTTTCTGAGGCAAAAAAAGATTATATTTAGATATTGATGTAAACATGTTATACTTTTCATCTCAATATTTTGCCATAACTTATCATATCTCGAATACAAATGGTCGTTCAAGTTCGAACATAACTGGCCTAAAATTAACAAACGACAACCAAAGAAAAAGTAATATGACAGTACTTGTTTTAGATATGTAAATACTCAAGTTAGAAACTTTTATAAACATTACAATAACAATTATAAGTTGAAATCAAATGACATTGCACATGTTAAAATTCAAATTAGACCTACGAACTTATTTACAAATTACAAATTAGAACGATAAAATGAATCAAGGGTTACAACAGACAAATTATCCTTCTCATAATTCAGATCAACAATCAACTCCCTAGATGTTGAACTGGATCAATTAACTTTTTTTCCCCCTTCTGTAGCCAAGGAAACTCCGTTGAGGAGCCCGTTTAAAGAAGAGTAAAGGGGCTGGAGAATTGAATACAAATATACACTGAAATCCTTTTAGCTCCCATGTCCCGGGAAGATATCACTTGGACCAAGACTTTCGAGTTTTTTAAAAAAATAATCGTAAAATATCAACATATACAAGTTAAATTATCTAGTTTAAGCATATCAGAGTCCAAATTAATATATATACATCGCATAATTAAGTAATGTATTATAAAGAATAGACTAAATTGTACATAACTTACTTTAGATTTTGGGTCACATATAGATAATCCTTTTGACTTTCAAAACTTAATAATAAACTTTCTAAACTCTCAAATTTGTGTGGATAACCTCCTAGTATTAGTTAATTTATTATTTTAATAACGTAATGTGACATGCCAAAGAAATTATTTACCTATGATCTAAAATTTAAAAATTTATTTACATATAATCTAAAGTTTAAGAAAATTATTTATACAAAAAAAATAAACTTTAAGAAGATTCATTGTTAATAGTGTCATATTTCATTAATGAAATAACCAATAACTAACATCAAAAGTTATCTACAGAAGCTAAAAGGTTTAAAGGATTCATTTCAAAGTTTTAAATGTAAAAAGATTATTTGTATATAATCTAAAGTTCAAAGAGATTTTGCATATTTTAACCCAAAGAATATATATATATATATATATATATATATATATATAATCATATGTAAATCCTAATAACCTAAATCCTGAATGCCATCACTAATTAAATTGAGATGTGCTTCATATCAGAAGTTAAAATCCGTAATCCTACCGGAAAAAGGAAAAGAAAAAAAAAACCTGAAGGGCTGAAGGTCGAGACAATACTCACAAATACATCGAATAATTACCAAGCAGAAAATCCTAAATCACGATTTAGATAATGTGACTTGGTTAGGTATACGCTAATACTTTAGTTCTATCAAACACACAATTTAACTGACGATCAATTGACTTCTTAATTGACTTCTACTATCTGTCCTTCAGTATAGTATTTGTTCTCCCTCTCGTCAAATCCTATCCCTCTAGCTATCCCATAGGAGGCAAGTTCTGTTTTTTTTTTTACGAAAAAAAAAATGTTGTACGTGACAGCACAAATATAATGATAATAAAGAAAATTTGACAATTCCACATCACAACTTTCAAAATTAATGAAGGAGGTAGTAACTCTATTGACTAATTTTGTATAGGATAACTTAATTACATCAAATCATGAAAAATAAACAAGTTTTATAAATATCTAAATATGATCAAAGTAAGCAATAGTAGTACGTAGGAAACAGTAGAACCACTACATGTTCCAAAATCTTAATTACTAAAACGGAAACCTCCAATAGAAAATTTGGAGGGACATTTTGCAGAAAGTAATTATTTGTAAAGTTTGCTCATCAGTTATCACAAATGACAATCCAGCAGCACTGCAAATTTAATCCTAGACAGCAACATTAATTAAGCAATATATATGTCATATTCATACCTTAGAAGATATATATATATATATATATCTCTTGTCGATATAAAAAGAAAAAGCTTTCACCTGATTAAGATGAAGATCGGGTACCTAGCTATATATATGTATAGCTCGTTGCTTGCCCTCAGAAAGGCCTGGCATATTTCGGATTAATTTCTCACTCGGTCTCCTTCAGATGATCGATTCCGTTACCGCATGCAACATTATTTGGACATTAGAACTAAATTGATCAACCACCATTTCTTCTCTCTTCCTCTTTATTCATATTCATTGGCAGTACTAATTGATCTTCTCCCCTTAATTCCGTCTCAAAAATCAAAGAAGAAAGGATCATTATAGTCCCATAGACCAGATGGGTACTCTTCTTCAGTTGTCATCTGCCACATAGACGGAGATCCCACACTAACTGCTCCCACTGGTACCGGCGGATCCAGAGCGGCCGTCGGCTGCGCAATTATAGTCTGGGAAGAACTCAAGCTTGATCCCCCCACCAAGGCGCTTATATCATCGTACATGCAATTACTTTGACTATGCTGCTCCTGATTCGACACATGCAGATCATGACTATGGTTCTGGTGCGAAGTTGCTGCTGTGGAGGAGGCACCAACAGTAGCATTACCAGCATCAGATTCCGGGGACCCATACACTTGCACCACCTGTTGTGGATGATGATGTTGCACTTGCACTTGTAGAGCGTTGTTGATAGGGCAGAGCAACTGTGTATTATAAAGCCCGTAGGGCACGAAGGCGGATGCGGCGGCAGGGGGACGGGGGAGCAAGGGGCGGAGGGTTTGAGTAGAGGAAGAATTAGAGGGCCGAGAGGAGGATGAGGAGGACGAGGAGGAGGATTGGGGAGGCTGAAGGTTTAGCTGAGCCCTGGAGCCGTAGAGGATGAGGGCCGCGCGGTCGTAGGCACGGGCGGCGTCCTCGGCGGTGGCGAAAGTGCCAAGCCACTTGCGGCTACGCTTGCGGGGCTCTCGGATCTCGGCGACCCATTTGCCCCAGCTTCGCTGCCTCACCCCGCGGTACCTAAACTTGTTGTTGTCAGGACCACCTTTGCCTTTGCATTTGCGAGCAGTGAGAGAAGAAGGATGAATGGGTGTGGTGGCGGCGGCTTCGGGGGAGTGAGGGTGAGAGGGTGGGGATGAGGCGTCGTCCATTGGTTGGGGGGTTGAGGAGGTGGGATTTAAGTTGGGACTCAGAAACAAAGAAGCAGAGAAAGAAAGAAGGGAAGATGGAGACCACTTGGTACACCTCGTTCAGTGTTCTCTCTCAATTAGTCCAAAAGAGAGACATTTCTTTTCTTCTCTTCTCTTTTCTGGTGCAAATGCTTCCAATGTCGCTCTCTGTAAATGGTGAGATAGGGCGGTGCTCTCTCTTGCATATTTCCAATTTATATATTGACTATAGAAAGAGAGAGAGAGAGAGAGAGAGATTGCTGTGCAGTGAAGAAAGAAACTAACCAGGAAAGGCGCACACTACTTTGGGAATTTGGAATCATTGCTGCTAGGGTTTCTTTTCATTTCTTCTTTTTTAACCTTTTGTAAAACAACCTGAATTTCTTCTATTCAGACTTGTCGGAATCATTTTGGGTTAATTGCCTAGGCAAGTAATTAATTAAAGTGATTAATGACTTCTCATCTCCACCTAACCCATTAACATGCAAATTAAGAAGGGGTATTACTCTTGCATGGAATACAAATTAAAGTTATTAATTGATATTCTAATTATCATTAGCTTCTTATTCACCATTTATATCGACCAACTTGAAAAATATTTTAGAAAAATTGAATCAATTAATTAATTATAATAACTATAAACTTTTTCTTTATGTACATAATATTGGTTAACATTATTTCCCAAAGCAAAAAGAGTACGTGTAACATCGATTGGGCACATGGTTTTATCGTCGATAGATTAAAAAGGCCTCAATGGAGAGACTATAATAGCTTGGTTGTAGGTGCATTCGTTTGATGGATCATTGCCTATATCTATAAATAAATGTTGATCTCCCATCAACTTTTATATATACACTAAATTTATGTAAGAATTTGTGTTATAGTCTAAAATGTTGAAAATTAGATAGGTATATAGGATCTGGCTGAGTCGAATGTGCCTGAGCAAAAGGCTATAGGATCGAGATAGATGCTTCTGCTGCTTCGTTTCAGCACTCCCTTTCTCGCTCCTTTTGTGTCCCTTAACAACTTGCTTCGTCGGCAAGATCTTACTGTTCAGTTTGGGAATTACAAACTTATAATTACCTCATATTAGCAAGTAGCTATCAGATCGTTTAGAACATAAAATATTAAAATAAAAATAAAAAATAGAATAGGTAAAAAAATAATTTTTATATTCTTATTAAAAAATAATAAAAAATAAATATTATTAAATAATAATAATAAGAATATAATAGATATTATTAAATAATAATAAATCTAAATTACAATTTTTCTATAAAAAATAGTATTTGAATTAACTTTTTATTATTTTATGATCAATATTTAAGCCAATTCCAAAATTCAATCATTTGATTAAATTTAACTAACTTCTTGTTTTGTTGTGTTATTGTAATTTTGTTTCTCCTTTGTATAAAAGCGAAACTTTCAACTGATCATACCTACCAATTTGTTCTATATATTATTATTGCACTGTGAGACAGAGGACACAAAAGTTTTCATAAAAATTTTATTTTAAATCTTATCATTGATAAGTGGATGAATACGCATGATCTGTCACTTGTTTCCAGACCATCAACATTCATACCCCCAAAAAAAAAAATGTTATCTTAGTTTTTGTTATTTAAATATATATTGGTTTACGTGGCTGTTGCATGCAAGAGAATCTGCCACGTGGCAAAATGAAGATGTTTACACGCGAAAAGACCTGCAGCAGAAATTAAGGAAAAAAAAGAGTGACATATCCATGATCTAGCCTTTTTTAACTTCCCATCAAAATTCAAGAAAACCAAATAGTGGTCAACACTATAACATAGGAGGTCCTAAACTAATTCTCATTAAAAAAAAATATATGGTGTTTTTGGTGTAAAAAAAATAGATATAAAAAAAATGATTGAATAAAATTTAAGGCTTGGTTAGAGAATAAACAAAAATTTAGAGGGGTTCAAAAACTTGAGGAAACCATATCTAAAAAAAAGTAAGTTGATGATAGGAAATAATCTTGAAACAATGGTAGAATCAGGGGGAGATGTTAGTTTAGTTTTGGTAATCGAATATGAAATTTTTTTGAAAGACATTTTTTATATATTTTCTTTTAGGAGAAATTTAATTTTTATTTTTTATTTAAATAAATTTGGTTTATATTTTACTTTCGACAATGGAAAAGTAAACTTAATAATAAACTCCCAAATTATTGATTGTGGTTATTTAGTAGATAGTTTATATAGATTACATTTGGTTTCTAACAATATTTCTTCATTTTTAAATACAGAAAATGTGGTTGCCAAAAGGTCTAAAATTAAAAAAAATTCATTTTTATTATGACATAAGTGATTAGGTTATATCTCTAGAAAAAGAGTTGAAGATAGAAGAATTCTAATTCAATTCTAATTCATAATTCAAATTATTATAAAATAATATTCTTATAAATTAATATTCTAATAAATAATTAATATATTCAATTATATTCAATATTCAGATTCTAATTATAGGATAGATTCTATTTTTATTTTATATTGAATAGAAATTTTTATTGATTTTCTATATTTCTATTTATATTTAGAATATATTTTTATTAATATTTAATGTATTTTTATTTGTTTTTATTAGAATAATATATATTATGCATTTTTAATATACAAGGCAAATCCCTTATGATACACCAAATCCGGCTCGGTTATTGATAGAGTGAATAGATCAGCCATTTCTTGAAATCCGTCTTCTAATTCAAAATTGTGGTGTAATGTGTATCCCCACATTTCGGTCATGGAATAGATGAAATAAATCAAAAAATGGATTTTTGTTCAATAATGAAATCTTATTGGAACTGTCCAGTTCATCCTTCGAAACCATATCACATCTTGCATCTGATAAAATAAGATGAATTGAGACGGTAAGAATCCTATGATCCTGAACTGATCTTACCTGGGATCGCAAATCCCAAGTTTGTTTACGAAGAGCAGATCTAATTAGATTAGTGTCTATAATTGATTTCTTTTGTATAATACTAATTGATAGGGCCTCATTGGTAAGTGCTACAAGATCACCGCGAGCAAACATATTAATGCCGAGGAAGGCATTTTTGTTATGCTATTAATACTTTACTTGCTTTGCTATTCTGCCCAAGCCTGGCTGAGGAAGAATTACGAGGCGTAAAACAAAAAAAATATGCGGATTAAGGCATACTATATTTATTTAATATTTTACACCATTTACAATATCTTTTTTCTTATTGGATGACCATGATACTTCCCAAAAATAAAAAATTCTTGATCAATGGAGGAATAATATCACCATTTTTGTTCAATAAGATACCAAAGTGGATGATCCTCCGGTTATATCTTCCAAATCGTCTACACTAACAATCCACCCTTCTCCTCCAAAAGGTGATTTTAGTAAATAACCAAATATAATACTTGGATAATTCCCTTTAAAGTTGTATTTCTTTTAGAGGGCAATATGAATGTTCTATTATGTTCCATCAACACATTAAAAAAATTACACACAATGGAGTTGTAGACACTTTGATGATTTAACGACTTCTGTGGACTATACTAAAGGAAAGTTTACTAAGAGTAAAAAAAAAATGCAACTAAAAGTTCAAGTCTTTTAGAAATCATTCACATAGACATTAATGGACCATTTTCTCCTACTATTCATGGTAATAGGTTCTTTATCACTTTCATTAATGACTTTTCTCGATTTTGGCTATATTTATTTGATTAAAGAAAAATTTGATGCTCTTGAAAATTTTAAAATTTTAAAACTAAGGTAAAAAAAATAATTAGAAAAAGTTATCAAGATAGTGAGATCTGACCGTAATGGAGAGTATTATAATAAGAAGTCGACTTCTGGTTACATCTTTATGTTAGCAGGAGGTGTGATATCTTAGAAAAGTAAGAAGCAGACTCTTGTTTCCTTCTCCAATATACAAGCAAAGTTTATTGCTTTTTATGCTATTGTTACTCATGTTGTTTGTTGAAAAATTTAATGATAAGGTTTTTTATTATAGATTCTGTTGCACGACCACTAAGTATTTATTATGACAATAGTACTGCAGTGTTTTACACTAAAAATAAAAAACTACTAGTGGTTCTAAGTATCTAAAGTTAAAATATTTGATTGTTAGAGATCTAGTAAAAAATAACAAAACAGTTGTTGAATATATTGACACATATTCTATGTTAACTGATCCCTTAACTAAAAGATTTAAGCCTATTGTATTTAAAAAACACGTTGAAAACATGGACATTGTAAGTTCTTTGATATTTTTGGTTAGTGAGAGTTTGAGGTTTACATTATTTTATTATTATGTTGAATATTTTTTTTAGATACTTTTGACGTTTACTCAACTTGTATTCCAACCAATTGATAATGCATTGAATTTTTGTTATTATATGCTTTTGTACATACGCATAGATTACAAAAGTTTGAACTCGGTATCATTAGAACCGTTATGCCTATGGTCAATGCCATATTTGAGTTGAGACATGATGGTTTTTTGACAAACTATACAATTTCTCTGGCTTCAAGGCATTTGAGAGAAACTGCGATGACTGACAAAAAAAATAGTAATTTGATTATTGGATCACACTGACATACTATTTTCTTGTTACATTTTACACTAATGACTAGTTAACAGAGTCAATAATATTTGTAACCCTGGAAGGTTTAATATCAATAAGAGATATAATAATAGTCACGATTCAATGTTACATAACTTTAATTGGATGGAGTCATATTTAGATATCGCATCTTAAATCATATATATTTTTAAAAATGTGGCTGCATTGCAAAATTAGTCATTAACTCGAAAGTCATTTTCAAAATAAAATTTTTAAAAAAAGAATTGATTTTGCCCAAGAATGTTAGAATTATTGTGGGTTACAATCAATTATTAATTTTGTTTTAAATAAAAATAGGCTAATTTATATTTTATTGGGATGCATTGAGGCCCACCTACTAAATTAGTGATTTTATTATTTTTGGTTGGATATCTATAATTAATTTATATAGATAATAATGCGAGCCCATAACCCATAGGCTCATAATGAGTGGGTATTAGGGTTTATTTAAGTTTAGTTAAATCCCCTTTGTATTCATGTCAAATTCTAACTCCACAACTTATCCAATTATAAGTTATGATAGGGAGTATGAATCACAGAGAAAGCCTAAACCTCTTCAAACCTTCAATAATTCAAAATTAATGAGTTATTCTTAAATATGTTATCATATCTTTTATAGGTAAGTCAATTTGGTGTTCTAATTTCATATAATTGTCATGGATTTGTTCTTATAATACACCAGTAGCCATAGTAATGGCATCTTGTAGAAAAAAATTTTTTGACCGATGACCACATATTATGATGGATATTTAGAAAATAGAAAAGTTGATGTATATAATTTCAGTCAACAACTCCTCTATGTATAACCAACTAAAGAATAAAACCTACCATCAATAGTTTTAATTTTCCATAAAATGTTATAAAAATAAAATAAAAAAATCGCTCAGTTAATAAGTTAAATAATGTAAGAATAATAAAGGACCATTAATTCTAACAAGCAGCATTGAGCCAGCATGCATTAGTATTTGAAATGAAAGGTATAGTATTTGTGTGCCTGGGATCATCTGCAGAATACGCAATAAGAGCCACAAATAAATATATATATATATAGAGAGAGAGAGAGAGCTGTTAGTAGCATGTGGACTGTCAGTGGAGCTGCACCTTGGAACTCATCATAAACCCAGCACTATTGCACTAGCACACACTGGGATCCACTTTATTCATGTTATGTTCTAAAGTGTTATGGAAAATTTTACTTTCTAAAAATTGAGTTTCTTTGTTATTGATTTTTTTTTTTTTAATTTTTATCAAAATAAGTGCTGTGTTATTTGAAAATTAATAAAAAAAATTATAAACTAAGATAAAATCCAAAAAGAAAAACACTCAACCTCTCTCTGCAATGTCAGACTTGAACTGTAACACCCAAAATCTGAATGACTGGATAAATGTATTACTAATAATGATACAGCAGCACTATATAGCTACAAGTTTAACCTGAGTACCGGACTCTGTATATATATATATATATATATATTTTGAGAAGGAAAGAGAGATAGAGAAGGAGGGAGACAGAGAATGTGATCGGGTGCTCTATGATATGCACAAGTGGGTGAACTTATGCTGTTTTTGTGTCTTCCACTTCGGGCTATGGCTCAAGACAGCGTCGCAACTCTCTTTAAAGCCATTGCTGGTAAAAAGTTCCAATCACTGTTGCTTGCACCTCTTATGTCTCCGTTCATTGGATTTTGATTCTCTCTCGAGAAATAAGAGTGTAAGTTCCGTATAAATAAAATTACATTCTTTATTCTCCTTCCATTGCTAGAGTCCATTATAAAAGAATTCAAACCATTCATTTCTCACTTTCTTATTTGAAGAATGTGGCTCCCACATACATTAACTATCGTTTTTTGCTGATCATTTTCCACTGATCACATTTGTTATGTCCCGGGAAAAATATGTTAGATGGAGTTTTATAATGAACATAAGTATATTTTTTAGATATTTATTGTCAAATTTATTAATGAAAATATAATATATACAAATTTATTTTTTTAAAAAATTAATATTGTTATGTTAACTTATAAAAAATGTTTAAATGATGGTGAAATCATGAAGATTCTTAATGTCCCATTTGCTAAGTAAAATGGGCAAAAAATAAAAAAGAAAATGGTAATTTTATAAATAAAAAATAATTTTAGTGTATCAATTTTTAAAAAATAATAAAAAAAATAAATATTGTTAAATAATAATTATAAAAAGTATAACAGATATTGTACATAATTTTAAAACCTTGAACACTAACCAAATGGGCCTTAAATTTTGCCCTTTGAATTCACCCCAATTAACTATTTTAGTATCAACATATGAAGTATGCTTGATGTTCCAAACTGTAAACGTTGTAACATTTGACATACATTGGGCTAAATTAAGATAATTAGAAGGCCTAATCTGGAAATTCTGCAAGTGAAAAAACCATAAAGCCCAGTGCTTTTTCAAGTAAGAATTAAAGCCCAATAGATGTCGTCCAAAGATCAGAGACATGGTTTCGCTTGGCACTGAACTGATTTTTCTCAAGTGGTTGGTCCTCCTCTCTTCACATCTTTTATCCAAGAAAAGAAAAGAGATGCAAAATTGTAATTTTTATTTTTTTAATTAAATTTAAATTTATTTTTTTATTTATTCTCTTCAGTCTGAACATATTCTTTACAGAAATGTTAGATTTAATCTAATGAAGAGAAAATGTAAAATTTAAAATTTCACTCCTCATTTTTTCCCTTCATCTTTCTTAATTTAAGCATATACACTTAAAATATGTTTGCAAGAATTATAAATAACAGAATACAAAGAACGGAACAGAATACAAAGGAAAAAAAATGAAACAAAACAAATTTAATACATAAATAAATAGAATTTTCTTCACTTTAGTTGGGAGTCATACTAAAAGTTAAGGAATAGTAAATATTTTAGATATCAAATTATAATATAGTTCTTTTACATACTGAAATGTATGAAATTACTTGAGTTATAATTCCACACAATATATTTTTATGTTTATCCTTTGTTTGGTGTTTTTTCTTTTCCTTATCAGTAATATATTGATATATGAATGCAGTCTCAGCAGAAGAGGAAAATAAAAGCCAAAGCATTCCAAAATTAGAAAAATAATATGGATTGCATATGATAATTTACAATCTATAAATGATAATTAATTCTATTATTAAATTATTGTGATAAGAAATGGAGTAGAAATTACTTACTTAAAGAGCAAATGTGATCAGTAGTATCATAGATTTGGAGCAAAAAATTGAAGTTGGGATAAAGAATGATAATAAATTAGTTTATAAAATTTAAAGGATAAAAATGTCTATTCATAATTAAAATTTGGTGTTCCCTTCCTTTATCCCCCAATTTGGGAGGAACGATGAAGGAACAAATATTAGTTTTAGGACGGGAAAGGAATGAAGATAATTTTTCTCCTCTTCCCCTTCCATTCCTATATTATAAAAGTTTTTAAACAAGGGAAAAAGTTTTCTTTTTGTTGTATCTCCTTTCATTCGATCCATTCCATCTATCCAAACACAATGTAAGGGAATGTTTAGTGCAAAGATTTTAAATTTATCACAATAAATTATTTATCCAGACAATTCAATCCCAAGAATTAACTACTTTGGCAATCTATAAAGTGTGTTTGGAATAAATATTAGATAACAAAAATAAAAAAAGGAAAACTGAGGTCCCATGAGTGTTACTGGGATTAAGTTACTCAATTTTTATAGAAACCAAAATGCCAGGAATTAATTTTTATTTTATTAAATTTAATTTTTTTGAAAAATTTAAAGAAATCTCTATACTAAACATAACCTTAAGTTCATTTAGATTAAAAAATCGTGAAAGAGAAAGAAAAGAAAAAAAAAGATTCATTGAAACCTTTTTATATTAGAGATTTATTAATAAAAATGCAAGGATAATAAATGATTTTCAAAAAATAGTTTAAAATCCTCCCTGTTTAATATTTTCAAATTCTTTAAATTCTAAGAATTTTTTAAAAATTAAATAATAAAGAGAACAAAATTTTATCATTTAACAGTATTTTTTTCTCCCTTGGTCCCCTTCTTTTTTTTTTTAAAAAAAGGGAATTCAAAGCCCTTCCCTTCTCTCAACTCCCATTACTATTAAATTGGGTAAAATCTTGAAAAACCATGGGTTATTTAGAGGAGCTGGCAGTATTATATTAACTATGCAATTATAGAAAAGAGAATAGTCTAAGAACAATGAACCATTGCCGTAAAAAAACTAATAACAGCAAGCCAATTTATAATCTATATGAGATAAGTGATTTGAGCACATGACACAATCTACACCAAAATCTTTTTCCTTGGATCGGTTTCGTCCTTTTGATTTCAAAAAAGTGAGGATGGGAATTCTTATCTGAACAAGAAAAAGAGGAAACGACAGTGGAGGAATGTAACCCAAAAGAAAAAAAAAATTGTAGAAGAAGTAACTGGACAAAGTAATGTACTTATACTCAAAATATGCCTTTTAAAAGTATATATATATGAGTAATTTGACTCGATTTGAAACTTTTCATTTGATTTTTTTTAAAAAAATTCCATTCACTCTATTGCAAGTGTGCCTAATCTGGTTCCAATCTGATATAGCCATGCAATAATTGAGCGGAACTAAATGAAAAGAAATGGCTTATACTGCTTCGTAAATTATGCTTCCAGTAGGTTCTTTGTTTTTTATCTGCTTTTAATGAGCTTCAGTTACTTTTTATATATAGGAAATACTTATTATATTCTCATATAGTATTAAATAATTCAATGCCATTGTCATTTATATTTTGATAAATAAACAGTTGTTACCTAAACTTAAAAATATGACTCAACTATAATTTAAAACTAGATTATGTAACTCTTAACATAAAATAAATTAAATTATATAGCAACATATAAATGATAATAGGACTGAGTGCTTAGTACTAATATACAGACAATCCTTGAAATAATGAGTTGTGTCATAAATAATCTGAATTTTGAAATACCAAATTAAGCTTTTGGGTGATTGGCTAATTAATCTTTCGTAATCGTTGTCTATCGATCTCTTGTATATGTATATATTAAGCATGTAGCAAAGGCGGCAAGCAATATTCCTTCCCTTATCTTTACGTATCACGGCTCTCTTTTACCGTTTGGTGATTATAATGTTGTAAAATCACATGCAGCCCCTATCCCTATGCATAGATTCCTTCTGATTATAAAGGGCAACAAAGACTATTGAAGATTTTGTTTCTTAATTAATGAGTAGATATAAACCTACATTTGAACGTCCATACACCCGATATATCTTGTCATCTTGAAATATGTTTTGCTTTTATAATCTTTTTACGAAAAGATGTGTGATTTGGAAGACGAAGACTAAAGGAAGACGAAAGAATAATAAAGTAGATCATGCAACCAAGCTTTACATGCAGATCCATGCATATCCATATCAATTACAAAAGGCCAATAAGATGTTGTTCCCTTTTTGTTTGTGCTAATTCTCTCATCTTTAAATTCAAACCTTAAACAGATCGATACACTAGGATCATCTTAATTTGCATCCTTTAGGGGGAAGAAAGGGTCCAATAGTTTGACCCATAATTCATTTGCTGCAATAAAAAATTAATCCTCATTTATAGTTCTATAGCATAACTTTAGGGGATTTGCTAATTAATAGTTAAAGAGGTGTGCTCTTTATTTCAATTACTTAGATTTAAGCCTTAGAGTCAACATTTAAAAAAATTATTCTTTTAAATAGATCAAGCCAATAGTTGAAATGTGCTCTTAAAATTACTCAAAACGAGATATTAGTGGTCACATCAACTAATAGTTATAAAATATTCTTACCATACAATCAAAAGGAGACTTATGGTCTTCCCGTTATTACAAGTTTAATTGATGTGCACAAATTAAGTGTTATCTTAATAAAAGTTATTATATTGGTTGATTATGATATAATTAATTTTTTTAACTCACTATAAACAAAAAGAATAGAGAGATGCGACTAACTCTCAATATGCTAATTGCTAACATCCTGGTTGGCCCAAAAAAATTAATATGCTAACATCCAGTACTGAATTAAGCGTGTATATTTAATCAGAGTAGGGGATTATACATGGAGAATTAAAAAACTGTGTTATTAGAATTTTCTTTTCCTCATCAGTCTTATCCGAATCATGTTTCACGCGTGTTTTAATTAATTTTCTTATATTCTGTTATCTCTGTACATATATCAAACACGCTTTAATATTGTTTGACAGTGTATTTATACTCAAATACATCGTTTGTAGTATTGTATTATCGCAGATGGTGAGAGAGAGAAACAATGGATTTCACCTTATATGAGGTTCCACTTGATATTGAATCTTTTAAATTTTCTTTTTATAAATTTTATATAAAGTTAGAGGGTCTCTCTTTCTCTCTCTTTATCTTTCTAACTTTACAGCAAACTTATTAAAAGAAAATTTAGAGATAAATCTTGGTTACACTTTTATTTCTTTCTTTTTCTTTTTTTTTTTTCGACCATACAAGTGTAGTTACTGTGAAAAAATCTAGTTTGAAAACTTGTTTGAAAACCACGTTCATGTATAAGCAAAAAATTATTACTTTTTTAAAAACGTGATTTTGGCTTCAGCAATACAAAAACAAACACACCATAAGTCAATACATCGATGCGTCTGGAAAAAAGAGTGCTCGTGACTTACAAGGAGAGAAGGATGCGAGAATTAATTGGGCGGTGGTAGGGGAATTGACAAGGGCATCTATAAGTTAGTTTAATGGTCATCAGTGTGACGCAGAGGAAGCAAAAGTAAATGCCGGTACATGAATCCAAGGACCACGCCATGCATGAACTTCCTCCCACCACATTTCACAGTTTCAAAATGC
Source organism: Erythrophleum fordii (assembly GCA_032878935.1). NCBI lineage: Eukaryota > Viridiplantae > Streptophyta > Magnoliopsida > Fabales > Fabaceae > Erythrophleum > Erythrophleum fordii. Next base: position 19,657,568 of record JAVQMF010000050.1, read on the forward strand.
CAAGAGCCATTCAAAGATATCTATTATATCTATGCACCATTCTTTCATATATCATGTCTTTTGGAAAAAAGAGGAGCAGCTCAAAAAGCTCTTTTCGCTTTCAAGAATGTTGACTTTGACAAATTCAATATCTAAGCTCTAGCTAAGCTAGCTACTCAAAGTTTTGCCCTTTCCCAACATGCACGATTAACGTTTTTAATTACACCGACAAAAACAAATTATGGAACTATCGGAGTCATGTACCAATAAAACACATGTCAATGGAAAAAGGATAAGACAAGTTGACGATTGAAGTTAAAACGGCTAATTAAGGAGCTCGAAATTTGAGACATTGGTAAAGTTGCTTGGCATAGTAAAAGGTTTGTTTCTGAAAGATTAATTTTAATTGTTTCATTGTTTTCAGATTTATACGATGGTCTCAAAATTTATGATGAATAATATTTTATATGTACATATATAGATTTATTTATTTCAAAGCAATTGAATAATTTAGAGGTTGACCTTTTCCACATTAACTCTGGTAAAAACAGATCAAAAAGTTTGGTTCATCACTATACTATATAGAATAATAAAAATATACAAGATTCTTCAACATTATGTGTGAATGATGATTTGAATATTTGATTAAAAAAAAAAACTTCCATATGGTTTTGAATAGATTAAAAAAGTACATATATAACAAAGATATAATTCAGTTTTTTTAGCACAAAATTAAAAGCATGCTCATAATTATAATATATCTTAACTAATTGAAATCAATTTAAAAAGACCATAAAAACAATCACTAAAATCAAGATCGTGTTCATAATTTGGGAGAGCTAATTCGGCTAGCCTATATAAATTTTTTTGTTCTTTTTTTTTTTTTGTTTTTGGTTACGCAATGAACAAGAATTTGAATTTAAGATATTGATAACTATTCGAACCCCTAATCACTAGATCTAGCTAGTATGTTCAATTTAAATCTTTCTTCGTCACTTGCAATTAGCAAGACCAAAATTTCTCGTTTATTTGATGACAAGTGTTGGGTCATCATTATGCAGATATACAACTAAGTTGCCATATGCATAAGACATGATTTCACCATATAATCTCAAGGGTAACACTGCTTGGCATTATGTGTGATCCAACTAATCAATTATATACTGCTACTACACACACACACACACCCCGTGATCATTCTTCGCAAAAGATGTACACAAAAACACCGATATTTCAGCTCTCTTCTTTCAGCAATCACAACATGTATACATCTTTAATTAATTATTCTTCACAAAAATATGTACATACACATATATTTCAGCTCTCTTTCGTTACATTAATCAGAATACTTTCAAGTTGCCGCACACAAACACATCGTTGTACTAGAAAAATCACTTTTTCAAATAGCATTTGAAATAGATTTGAGACGAATTTTAAATGATTTTTAAATAAAATTTTGACAGAACTTTTATTTTAGACAAATTTCAGACGGAATATATTCTGTCCCTAAAAACCTTGTTGCAAAATTATTTTCGTCTGAAAATCTGTCTGAAATTAATTTGAGACAGACTTTCAGACAGAAAAAATTATTTCAGACGAATTTGTGTGTGAACGTAGTTTTAAATAATATAACTAATTTAGGGATGGATTTCAGACGGAAATAAATAATTTATATTTATTAAATATATTGATTTTAGAAGAATTTCAAACAGAAATAAAATGCTTTTCAGACAAATTTTGAATAAAAATTTTAAAAAAGTTATTTGATTTATAAATGGATTTTAGATGAAACACATATATTTCAAACAAATTTTGGACGAAATTTGTTGTGTTTTTTAGACAGATTTGGGATGAAAAATAAAAAATAGTGAATTTTTTTTTAATTTTCTTTTTTGTTATTCTTTTAAACCTGTTAAATTCTGAAATAGTAAAATAAGGACCTCTTTAACTAATTTGTCATAACAATAATATTAAATATTCAAATTCAAATCTATGAGATTAGAAATACCTAAAACATTAAATACAAAACATGGCATATTCTATTAAAGTTCAATTACAACATGTGTCCAATGAAAACAAAAGGAAAGAAGATATAAGCTAGTCAATGCAAATCACCTTCATCATCCTCATCACCGTCCTCCTCCTCCTCCATCGTTGGTGGAATGTTCAAAGTTTGTAACACCAATGCAAGTCTTTTTTCATTTAACAACATTCTTTTTTTCTGTTTAACTATTTTCTGATCTTGTTCAGCTATCTTACGTGCTTACTCCTTATTGATTCACTCTTGATCCTCATATTTTTTTTGCCACATTAAAAGTTCCTCTTGCATGGTTTCATCCACAGATAATGTGCAGGAAGATGTGCCAATAGAAGATTTTGTGCTAAGACGTGATCCCATAGAACCTAGACCATAAATAGCCCCTTTTTGTCCTCTAGGGACAATCTCTTTCCAAATGCTCAAATCATGTAGTATAAACTGGCTTGCATTAGATGACCATTCTCCTTCTACATCATCATTAGATATAGCCATCTGTGAAATCTCTATCCTTCTCTTTTTAAAGTTTTCCTACAAAAACGTGATGATTAATTAAACATTTGGCAAACAAAATGTTTATAAAAAATTATAAGTTAGTCAGTATCACATACTATAGCATTCTTTGATCTCTCATCAACCCAAGATTTGTCTTTTCTCATATGGGTTTTAGTAAAAACTTTTACAATATCAAGATCCACTCCTATAGTTTTCTTATGCTTTTTTCATAAGTTGAACAAGTAAATTCACAATATTTTATATTTAAAATTAATATCACATAAGCAAATTATAGTTTTCCTTAGCATCCTATGTCCATGCTCACCTGCAGATAAAGAACCACTTGTATGTAAGGAGCCACCTTGAGTTGAAGCACGTTTTGCTATATTTGCTATTGACAAATTCTTGAACTTGTTGTCTGATGCCCAATGACATAGTAACTGCCTCCATATTACCTTAGACATGTATATGGGCTTATAATTTGAATTCTTGCTATAATTCTTCCTTTCTTGATACATCATACTCCTAAATCGAGCATCTCCCTTAATGTAAAAAATTTGGCGGATCCTTACAGTATATTGAGGTTTCCATGTACAATACTTTTGCAAATATTAACAAAAGTTATATATATCTACACACTTATATACATAATAGCAATAAGATTTATCATCCAATATAATTTTTACCTTAAATTTCTCAAACCATAAGTCTCGCATATCCTTAGATGTTTCTTTCCAAGTTGGACAAAACAATCAAATTTGATCTTTATAACAGAGGTTAAGAAGTGCATTATAGTTGATGGATTAAACCTATTAACAAATATTATGATAAAAGATATATGCATGTATGTAATAAATAAAATAGATTGCTAAATACAATTGTGTCAAAAAATATACTCATTTCCATAAGGTTCTATTTCATTTATTAAAAAGTTTTTAAAACAAAGGCTTTCTAAAATAAATTTGTAATAGCTATTGAAACATCATGAAACAAGAAAATAATTAATCAATTTCAGTGCTAAATTGTAAGTCATAAAAAAAGGAAAGAGTTGAGAAGCAATAATATTTTGAAACCTTCTTGTCCAACCTAGTATTTATATTTGAGTTCTATGCTATAGTTTGGAAACAAAGACAAAAAATTATGACGTCATCTTGCACATCATTGTGCTGTTGTTGTTTTAAATGATGGCGATGGGATATTGAACCATTAGATTTTATAGTTAAATCAAAGTCGCTGCAAAAATGTACAAAGTTTCCCAATCAAAATCATTTTCATTTGGTGCCATCTTATACAATTCAAATTCACATGAAGCATGCCAGCAAGGTAACTACTAAGTCTACAATCCAGTATACCCACCTTAAAGAAACTCTAAAGACTAACCTAAGATTATAGACTCCTCCCTCTATAAACCCACTCTAGTAGATATGTTTTTGGCCTTCAACAATAGCCACATTCCTTATTTTCCAATTCAAACCTATTTGTCTTTTTCTGTATAAATAACTAAAACAACTAAATAACATAAGCAAGAAATGTTCAGAGTTAAGGCCAAGGCATTCTTCTTACGTATCAATGACAAATTATTAATTCTTTATGACATGACTACAGAGAATTCAATATCAGAGAATTGAACAGCACTTAACCTAATATCATATATCACTTTATAACATAAAATAGAGTATTAACAAAGTTCATTCAAGTAGTAGACAAGCAGTAGACAAGCAGTATAATTTGAAGCTTAATTTCCACAATCAACTTCTTTGTCATACAATATTGGATTATTTTGGGCCATGCAATACGATTCAGTTTTCATCATGTTGTAGGAAAATGATGTTGTTATGCAGAGCAATATCATAGTTAATAATTTTAACTTAGATCAAAATTCTAAAATGGCCTTCATTTTACATTAGTTATTGTACTTAACTTGCTCATCTAGCTTTTCAATAATTTGCCAAACATTAAGAAATCCCATGGCCAAAAGTGCAAAAATTGACAAACTTAACATAATAGAACAAAGACATGATATGATGTGTGCTTATTCAAAATGTGTTTAGCAAAATGAATTAGAGAATAAGAGGAGAACAAGCTTATACACATATGAGATACAAACAGAGTATCTCTTTCACTCAAATCCTTTCCTATAGCTACTAGTTAATGCATTGGAGAAAAAAATGAAAAAAAAAATCCATGCTTGATGTCTCATTAAAGAGAATCACATCAAATATAATTTAGTTAATTTTTTAAAAAATACAAAAAGTAATGACTTTAGGGTTCGAACTCACATGATGCAAGTTCTCCTAGATCTAAAAGGCATGATAAATAATATGCAACACAAAAATTGATAAATCAAAGTAACATATAGATCTTACATGAAACCTTCTGCTCCAATCCTTTGTTCTTACTCTTCTACTCCAAGCCTTCGATAAATGTATGAAACCAAGACCAACACAAACACAATGTAGTTTAGAAGTTCAAGGGAAACATAGGGCTTATGTGTGGGATGGGACTTCGACCAAAATAGTGTTTAAGGGATTCACATTCTGATAGTTTTATGGATTTGATTCATCTTCAGACGGTTGTGGCTTCTCTGCACGTCCAGTCTTCAAATGGTTCTCTTTGCTTTTCCTTTTATAAACTTAAATAAATAGAAAAGGGGGAGAAGGGGGAATACGAAGATTAACCCAAAGCAATAATTAGTTTTCAACTTTTATTAGCATTGAGTTTTCTTGTACGATTGAAGATGAGGTAAAAGATAAAATATAAAAATATGGTAATGTGTATTTGAAGTTGCATTTAGTCAAACGAGATCAATTTTGCATTATTCAAATTGAGTAGTAGAGTTTTCTATTTTATTTTTAAATTTTAGTTATTCATTTTTTATTTTAAAAAATAAAATATAGAATAAAGATAATTTTTTAATTTTTATTGGATAAAATTATTTGTTTGATAGAAGTTAAACAAATTATCTTTATTCTATATTTTATTTTTTAAATTAAAAAATAATTGAGATTAACCCAAAAAAAATTAAAAGGTGCAGTAGCTATTTTCTATCAAACACTTCTTAAACGATGCGTCACGTGCATCACTTGTCTAATCCTTTCATATTTCAAAAAACTTCAATGGATCATCATGAGTTGGGTAGAATAGATGTACTATTAAAGAAAGAAGGACGGGTAAGTGAAAAACAAAGAAGGAAAAATAAAACTATATAAACGCTATTTTCTTTGTTTATTTTTTTTACAATCTTTTTTGCTATTTTGAGTTTTTGTGATTTAAAAAAAATCTTCTCATTAACTTGTTATTTTTATAAGTTATTCCATCCCAAATCTGTTTAAAACTTTAGATATATTTTAAACAGCATAGATTTTGTATAAGTATAATTTTAATTTATATAACATTCCTTCTCCAAATTTAAAAGAATTTTTTAATAAACAAATTTTACAAAACAATACTATAATTATATAATATTCTATCCCTAATTCATCTCAAATTAGAGACGAATTATAGACAAAAAATTTTTTAAAAAATAATTCAGTCCTTATATAATATTCTGTCTGAAAATCGTCTCAAATTTAACACAGATTTCAGATGGATATTATGAGACAAATATTCTATCACAAATCTGTCTGAAAGCCATCAAAGATATTTTGGCAGCAAGTTGGTACAAATTTTTAGGATGAAATTCTAACAGATTTTAGACAAAAACCTTCCTTTACACTTAGTGCTTTATTTCATGAAAAATTTATCTGAAATTCATCTATGATTTCAGACGGATTATAGTCCATTCGAAAATTCCGTCTAAATTTCACAAATTTCTAACGGTAAACTATTCTTTACAAATTACAAATGCGTATATTTTAGCTCTCTTTCATTTCATTAATCACGACACACAAATTTGATCATTCTTCACAAAAGATGTACAAACACATATATTTCTGCTCTCTTTCATTTCATTAATCACTACACACATCTTTGATCATTCTTCACAAAGGATGTACAAACACATATTTCTGCTCTCTTTCATTCCATTAATAACAATTACTTTATAAGATGCCATATGCAGTTTAATTAAAGAACTTAAATGTCTACATCTTTTATTTCATGAATGGTTGTGAAGTAAAAGATGTACACACACACATGTGTGTGTGTATAGCAACTTAGAAATGTATAAAGCCATGCAGTAAAAGATATATGTGTGTGTGTCTGTGTGATCATTCTTCATAACCATCCATGCGGTAAAAGATGTATACGTTAGGTTCCTTAAAATGTATACAGCAGCTTAGAAAGTAATTGTGATTAATGAAATGAAAGAGAGCTGAAATATAAAAGACATAAGAGTTCATAGAAATGCACATAAGATCCATGTTTCTTGACTTATGATCTTTCAAATAGCTTGATTATTGATGATCAATGAAACATGTAAACTTGAAATTTCAAGCATATATATATATATATATATATATATATATATATATATATATATATATAAAGTTTAACACATGTGTAGACATGCACGCTACAAACAAACAAAACAAATAGAGAGAGATATACGTTATCAAGGCACATATATGGTAACAATTTTGGATTTTTTATTTTTTGGCCTGAACAATATTCGATTATGTGCGTCAACTGAATAAAGTCCTTTCTTAACCAGTATTAAGGATACACCTGCCATGTTGTCTTGATATATTTAGGAGAATAAAATTTCTGATGTTTGAGAGTCTATAAAGGGATGGAATGGATTGGAATGACAGATTATGTGTCATTTCATTATTTAATAGTATTAATAAGGAAAGGGATGAAATTCTTTTACCATTATTTGAAAGTTGCAATAAAAATTGAAAAGGAATGACTCATAATTTTTTTTTTCAATATTACCCTTATAAAATAAGTGCTGGCCATTTTTTGGAGTTTTAATAAGGGTATATTTGTAGTTTTTAACACAAGTACATATCATTTCATTTCTTTGACTTCTCAATTTGGAAGAACACAGAAATTAAAATTTTAAATGGCAAAGAAGGGTTTTGGAAGCCATCCTTTGCCATTTCATTTTGTCTTTTAAAAAAACATCAAACAATGGCCAAATTTGTATTAATCATTTCATTCTATCCCTTGTTATTCATCACTAACTTAAATACTAGCCCTAAAGTTTAAACTCAATTACTTAATGTAAGGAGCACGTCTCTTTAAACACTAACCAACTCAGGTTGTTGGAACTTATAAATTAACAAGTGTTTCATCACCAAATGGGAGAGAAATATACCTCTTCATAATGAAAAAGAAAAAAATTCGAAGCCTTAAATTCATTTCTATGAACCTTAAGATTGTATGTTAATTGTTCCAAAACAAACCTTAAACTTCTATTTCACAGAAAAAGGAGGGATTTAATTGGATATGATATTATTGTGAATTTTGATTTGAAGAACTAGTTTTTGGTTTCTTGTTTTTAAGTCGACACAAGAAATATGATATAATTCTCCTGCAAAAATGATCCTCCTAAATCCTAAGCATAGTTATGTTTAGATGAAGTGATTAATGATGTATTGGGATTGAAACTGTACAATTTGTAGACAAAAAGTAAAAATCAAATTGAATTGCATAAATTGTACTGGCTTTGGAAATGACAATAGAAGAATTTTAAAAAGAATTAAATACAACTTGACTAAAATTAGATAAAAAGATGTAAGTAAAGTATGTAAATAAAGGTAGTAAATAAGGCTAATCAAAGACTAAAATTAAAAGAAGTTATAAAATAAGTTTTTGAGAGGTTTTTGTATATCTTTCGTGATAGCATTTATTTTCAATTTATAGCATTCTCTACACAATCTTTACATAACCCATGTTCATATGCATATTGTCCTACTTGCTTGGTGGGTGGAAATGAAAATCATATGGTCAATTGACTTTAGAAGTTCTTATTTTGTTGGATTGATGCATTTTTATTTTACTGACATTTTGTTATGTGACACATGGGTCTTCAACTAATAATGAAAATTTAGCTAGTTAAGAGGAGATCAACTAGCACCTTGTTCTTCCACTAACACTTTGTATCAGTTTATGACTAACCTTCTCTCAAGTTTTCTTATTGAATCTTATTTAACTATCTTAACGTTGATGGTAGCCTTATAATTATTAGTGTTAACACTTACCTTATTTCTTACTATTCATCCCAATTAATTGAGAGTTCTTATTTTGTAACGTTGATTTGTTTTTAATTTTTAATTCATTTATTCTTGTAAATTTTATCTAGTCAAATTTAATATATAATGACATGGCTTTTTCAAATTCTGAGAAACAATATGCATACGTATTTATTTCTTTATTTTAAGAGATTGTGAATGTAATTCTTCATATTTTTTGGTTAGGATAAAATATATTTTTCATTTCTTAACTTTACTTCAATTGTCATTTTTGTTCTTTTAAGTTTATTTTGTTTTAATTTAATTTCTTAACTTTATTTTAAGTTTTATTTTTGTCCTTTAATTTTATCTTATTTCAATTTAATCCCTTCATTTTCACTCTTGTCTCTTAATTTTACTTTATTCCAATGTAGTCTTTTAATTTTATTTTACGTTTTATTTTCATCTCTTCATTTTATTTTATTCCAATTTATTTTAATATAACTAATGCTCTCATTTTTTTTTTTCAATTTCTATGAGTAATGTCATTGGAGAGATCAAAGGTAATCACCCATATCTGAAGATAGTATGCCCATATTATTTTCAAATTTACAAAATATAGTGGCTTGTGGTAGAAATAGTATTATAACAAGTAAATCTATGTTGGAAAAAAGTTATTAAAGTTAAGTAAGTGATAAGTTACGTAGAACTTTTCTATTTATCATTTCAATTTGATGGTGTTAAAAGGGGGGAAAAAACATTTGATTAGTCTTTTTGAAGTTAAAAGATGAAATTGGAACAAAATAAAATTAAAAAATGAAAGCAAAATTTAAGAAAAAAATTAAGAGACTAAATTGAAGCTAAACAAAGTTAAAAAATAAAAGTGAAATTTGAAATAAAGTTTAGGGGCTAAATTAGAAGCAAATAAAGGTAAATGATGAAAGTAATTAAAACCTAAAATAAAATTAAGAGATCAAATATTAAGTAAATTTAAGGCACAAAATTTAAAATTCAAAATTTTGGTAATTAAAGTTCAAAATTTAAGGCGCACTTTTTATCTTTTTAATTAATAATTAAAGTTCAAAATTCATATTCATTCTGAATTGAATTCAACTTATAACTATTTATAAAGGTTTATTAACAAATTAACGTGTTTTGACAAAAAATTGAAAAACAGAAGTTAGCACATTCATATGAATGTGCGGGGATTGATCTGTCCAAATTTTGGCAATTGACGGGAGATATCTACGGACGGAATAAAGGTTTTATTCTTTTTCCAACCAAAAAAAAGGTTGATGTAATAGAGATACAGAGACTAGAAGTAGTTTCTAGATTATTAGTGAAATGGATCCCCACCTAGATTAGCAAGAAAAGGCCCATGCTGAGCAACCTATGCCAAAAATTTGGAGTCTAGCTAGTTACTAGATCATCATTGGACGACAAAATTAGAAAATCTTTAATTATTTAATTCCAACACTGATTAATTAATTTGAGTGTAATATTACTTTTAAAATTTGTCGTTGGTTAATTCATAAATAAGAAAATATAAATTCCCTCCAAATAGAATTTAGCCTAGAACACGCTTTTGTGAACCTTAAGCAAGAAATTTTGACAAGGACAATAATATTCCCTCAATTTGATATATACTGATTAGAGTAGGTAAGTCCGTGTAGTCCAGGGTGCAGCTTCTCTCCAGTCTCAACTCTCTCCTGTCTGTCCAGTCCCAAGCACAGAGCTTCTTCCTACTTTCTTTTCTTTTTAAAAAAGCAAAAACAAAACAATAAAAAAAGAGAGAGAGGACGGGAGAGAAGCCTGAGCCGTCCATGTATGGGGTTCCAGAGAACAAATGTTAAAATAAAAAGAGAAAATTGCAGTAAGAAAAAAATAAAAAAAAATTATTACATCAATAAACAACTATCGAACACTAATTTTATAGTGAAAACAATATATATATATATATATATATATATAATGGTTCTAATTGTGGACTGTGCATATTCCCTCAGTGGGCTCTTCTTTTCTGAGTTTGAGATTTGCTAACGTCGAATAATTAAGGTAACGATATTATTATCTAGATATCAATGAGTTTTGATTCAATATTAGAGTCAATTTTAAAATTAAAAAATTGTGTTCGAATTGTGCATAAGGGAAAAACCGTTTTATTTACCTGAAATTAACCGTGTCAGCTTGTGTAATTAGGTGTATAGTTAAAATGCTATATATCTTCTAAAAAAAAATTTATCTTGTAAACATTTTTATGTCGAAATAAATTAATATAAGATATTGTAATGGTAAAAATTTTAATTTATAAAGCTTAAAGTTTTATTTCATTTAGTATATGACATTTAAAATGATAAATTATACATCTATATATATATTAATTATAGTTTTAGAGAGAGCGTGAGAGATAGACACGCAGAAATAAAAAAAATATATCTTTTCAAATATGATTAATTTTTGCTTTATATTTCTGTTTATTTTGAATAGAGTTTGAAATATTTTATATTTTTTTCTTATAAGTTTTCTTTTATAAATTTTAGAAAGAGAAGAGAGAAAAGAATAAGTGGATGAAAAGAGAAGAGGTGAGTTTTATATATATTTTTAATTTTTTATGTTGCTTTTTTTATAATTTATAAAAAATTTACCCAAAAAAATTAGAGCTTCCTTACACCTTTTGAGTCGTGAGAGGATCCTTTGCCTATTGTATATATATTGTTCAGTGTGCATAGAGAAAAAAAATTATTAATTTAATCTAATTCTATTTTCAATTTGAATCCTCTTCTCTTAGGATACAAATAGAATGTCATTATATTGGGAAGAGATAGATTAAGGGATGTAAGTCTCATATTAAGTCTCATATACTTCCACACAAATCCTCTCTTTCTCCCTTCTTTGAGCCTTACAACTTGTAACAATCTTTTTCTCTTTGATGGGATAATATCTTGTACAAAATTAATTAATTTTATTTTATTAATTTTTCTATTCTTTTCCTTTTTTTTTCTTCTTTTTGCACATTGTAGCATGCACAATAAGAATCATGGGAGCAGTATTCTTTATGGTTGAGGAGGCATAGCATCATTTATTGTGCCTTCCTAATGGGGAGTTTGTCCCCTCAATCGTTTTATATTATTTTTTTCTTAAACATCTTTTGTTGTGATAGCACAATATCATCACATCCAAGAATTTTTTTTTAGAATCATGTTCTTTTATGTCATCATGCCTACTGTACTACTACACATATTCAATATAAGAAAGAAAAAAATTAAATTCTTTTATGTCTAAGAGACTCTAACATTAAGGGGAAAGATTAACACAATAGGTAGGACCATACTCATTGTACACATTTTCTCCCACATGAAGACCTTATAAACATGAAAGAATTTGAATCAGAAAAGAACTATATATGATTAAACATATATGTAGAGAGAATAAATTAATAATATTAAATAACAAGATGATAAAAATATGGATTTAAAATCAAACTTTCGTCCACAAACATAGAATCTAATTTGATGACATAATTTACTTAGTGGAGCATTATCAATAAAAATGTTGAGATAGACAACTAAATAAAGTCAATTAACTATAAATAAATTATATATTTGTTAATATCACTTATTATTGGCATCTTTATATATATATATACAATCTCATTTATTTGTTTATAATAAACTAAATTTACTTAATGTTTTTGTAACTAAAAAATTGATCAATTATCTAGTCTTAATCTTGTCCTTTTACATGCCATGCACCATAACAAAATTATATATATATATATATATATATATATATATATAGAATAACAAATTTTATAGTGCGTATTCAAAAATTAAGTTGACCGATCAATGATACAAACTTCTCATTATGCAAGCAATAAATTTGAATGTGTTGATAGTATATTAGTACTATAGTTAAACATTGTTAACACATTTCATAATCGTTATCAACATGATGAGAAGTTGATTATTACACATTTCAAAATCATTTCAAAAACATCATTATGCAAGTAACACATTTCAAAATAGTTCTTGTACAATAAATAAGCTAACTTTAACAAACTTAACTAAAGAGACTGAAATAATCTTGGGTGCAAACTTACTCTACTTCTAATCATAGTAAAATTAGGGAGAATTTAAACCTTTTTAAAGTGGTACTAAAGTAATAATATTAAACCAATTTATTTTATTATGAGTACGAAGAATCTAATTAATAAATTCTAATTTATAGTTGATTAAAACTTGCTCTAAATTTTCTACGAGATTTTCAAGGGAAGCAATTATCCTTCATTTACTTAATTTCACTAGAGTCCTTAATATCTCTTAAAACAACCCTTGAGAAGTTTAGAATTTTACCCAAAAAAGGATGACTGATCCTATAGCAATCAGTCAACTGCTTCACAAAAGCAATCAATTGGTTAGACAGCACCTAGTCGACTACTTGCTAGTTGGTGATTGACCAGCTACTTAGAGAATCAATAGCTTATTTAACACAGCACCTAGTTGATTGTTTGCTAGCTGGTGGTCAACTGATTACTTAGAAAGTCGAAACTGTTAGCTAAATGGTCTTAATAGTTGATTAGCCTTTGGCACTAGTCGATTGGTATGCTTATAGAGTGCAACTTATACATTTTGGAGCATAGCTAGTCGATCGTTTGCCTTAACTAGTCAATTGGTCATAGAAGAATTAGCAAACTAAACTTTATAAATAAGGTAAACTATCAAGCCTTTCATAACAATAACTTAGTAAGTATGAAACCAAAGTCCGACACTTACCAATACTGGTGTAACAAAAAAATAAGCCTCTTTACATCAAATTTTGGCGTTATAACCCCTTAAATAATTTAGTTTGAAACAAAACTACAACTACCATCCATTTCTTAATTCGCAACTAAGACTTCATCAGTATAAGCTATAAACTAAAGATATCCACACTTATGATTAAAGAGTAACAAGATTACATCATTAAAAGTGGCCTTACCTTCCATTCATGAATGAACCATTTATGCAAAAGAATCCATCTTGCAAAATAAACAAAAGAACTCCCAGTAAAATATCAATCCCAATTATAAAAGACAATGGAAGATCCTACACTTGGCAGGACATAATGCATCATGGTATGCTATACAAAAGTAAACTTTTTTATAAGTTATAATCATTCATTTACAAAAAGGAAGATACCAAAATGTGCACAAAATGCTAAAAATACTACTATCAATGCTCTATTTGCTTTCCTTTGTCACTAGAAGATCTTTCACCTAAAAAGATAACAACTAGGATGTAATATAAAATCACATTAACCAAAGTAAAATTCAAACCATATAACATAGAACAACCAATAATAATGCTTTACAAAGGAAAAATCACAAAAGAGTAATGTAAGTACAAAGCAAATGAGCAAGTTTGACTATAAAAGAATTACTATCCCATTACTAGTATTTATAATTCTATTATATCTAATCATTGGCCAATAAATAAGGGATGGATATGGTTATGACATCTTTTCCCATCAAATGAGTACAGTGACATCACAATACATCAATGGGAGTATGATTATAGCTCTACCTACCAAGATACAATCAGGGTTCACAATAATCAACAAATATAAATATTGAAACTTCATCATTTATAATATATAACTACATGTACAAGCAATCAATAAGATATTACTACAAATATAAATGGAATCAAATCCAAAATACATTTTGAAGATGTTTTTGCTCCCTAGCAAGCTACTAGCACGTCTTAAGTAAACAACCCAAGTCTAGCATAAGTATATAATGTCAAAATACTCAATCAATACAAAGGAAAATATATCTTTAATGTATTTAAGTTTATAAAATTAGCAACTCACCTTACTAAATTCTCTAAAACCATAAGTTCTTGATCTTGAGCACCCAAGTATCATGCTTTGCAATTTGAGTTTTCACCTTTTGAACATACACAATGTCCAAATACTAGACTCAACTTTAGGAAGAAATTTAAGGGGAAAAATCAATCATAGATGAAAAGGGAAATTCATATCTATACTTTAGTTTTACTTTTCCATCATCTTCAAGTTCCAAATCAAACCAAAATCCCCAAATCCAAAACCATATGATTTTCAAATGACAATGAAATTATAAGATATTCAAATTAAAATGAGAAAAAAAAGAGTAGAAAAAATTTCTCTAAAGTTATCTAGGTCAAATCTTCCTCTTCCTTCTAAAGTGTTGCAAACTCTCTCTCTCTCTTTTTCCTCAAATTTCGAGTGTTAAGTTTTCAACTTCTAAAATTAAAGAAATACAATGTTTCATTACAAAAATTATTTTCAACTTCATTAAATTTCACTTTTTTGGGATAAATGGTCTTAGATTATTTTTCTTGGACAAAATTACTGGTTTTTTTTTTCACATTTACTAGTTAACCGCTAAATTAAATTAATTTCTCTTATGTTTCCATAAATTATATTTTCTCTAAATTTTTAATTTAAATAATTTGAGGGATGCTACAAGTACTATAGTTAATATGAATTTTAAGAGATACCTTTTTTTGGTATATTAAGAATTAAGTGTATTGATATAATCTGTTATAGTATTACTAATTAATTATAACTATACACTTAGTTGTTGATATACACAATTATTAATTTTATCAATACACTGAATTCTTAAAAAAAGGGCATCTCTTAAAATTCATATGATCTTTTGGCATATATCACATATATATCTAGGAATATCTGGGAAAATAAAAAAAGAGAAGGTGAAAACACACAGAAAATACCTGTCCCTCCTTCCCAAACGATAGACCCCACGCCAAAGGGAAATAGATCCCCTGCTGTTGGCTGTTTCTGCAGTTGAAAGAATTTGAAGGGAAGAGAAGATAAATGAATTTAATTTTAAAAAAGAAAAGAATCAAAACATACTTTCCCTCTCTCCCACTCTCCCAACAGCACAACAGGAGGAAAATTCCAACCGTAGAGGATCCACTTCCCACGCCAAAGGGTTCCAAATCATGCACGGGATACATACAACTGTACAAGCTAACCTAACACTAGCCCTATGCTTTTTAACTTTTGTATTTTAATGTTCTCTTTCAATGCCATTAATAAGGACATGTACCCGACAAATATCAAGCAACCACGTCCTTCAGCTCCCACTCACAATCACCACAAAAACAAGAGATTATATCAAAATATTAGGGTACGTAGAGATTTCGGATTGGATATGCAATCTCAGTTCGCCGAACGACAGAAAGCAAAGCCACCCCCCAGCTGTGTTGTTAGTTTATTTATTGATTTATTTATTTTGTTCTTGATTATTCAATTTCTTTCCCATAAAGCGATGCCCGGAGAATCTTGGCACAAATCTTTCAGAGAAAAGATACACATGGGGTCCCCCTCCAATTTTAGTCTACACCGCGCTTTCACTTCCACAGTTTGGTCTTTTGCCTCTTCTTAAACCTGCTTCACCTTCCAAGCTACTCACTTCCTCTCCTCTCTCTCTTCACATATGGGAAGCTCAGTGGTGATAACCCCTTCCGAGCCAACCCCTTGTGTTGTTCTCCCACTCTCAGCTCTCGACTCCCAACTCTTCCTTCGTTTCACCATCGAATACCTCTTGCTCTTCAGAGCCTGTCCTGACCTGGACCACGCTGCCACATCAGCTAGTCTAAAAGCAGCATTGGCTCAGGCTTTGGTTCCCTATTACCCTCTCGCCGGCAGAGTGAGGGCTAGACACGATGGCTCCTGTCTTGAAGTGGTGTGTCGAGCCCAGGGTGCGCTTTTCATCGAGGCCTTTTCTGACCGTTGCTCCCTCAGCGATTTCGACAATAAAGCCCCCAAAACAGTGAGCCAATGGAGGAAACTGTTGTCCCTCCACGTGGCCGACGTTCTCAAAGGCTTGCCCCCTCTCGTTGTTCAGCTGACGTGGCTCAGAGACGGTTCCGCCGCCGTCGGCATTGGGATCAATCATTGTATTTGCGACGGCATCGGAAGCGCCGAGTTTCTCAACCATTTCGCCGAGTTAGCGAAATCCTATGTCCTCGCCGAGTCTATCAAACCCAAATCCAAACCCGTTTGGGATCGTCACCTTCTCAATCCACCACCGGCGAAGCCTACTCAGATTACATGCCCAACGATCCTCCCGGAGTTCAACCGGGTCCCCGATCTCTGTGGGTTCATGACTCGGGTTTCGACCCAACTCAAACCAACCTCAATTACCTTCGACAAGACACACCTCGACGAGCTTAAGAGCATCGCTCGCGCCACGAGTCGAATTGGCGAATCGTCGTACACGTCCTTCGAGGTCCTAGCGGCTCACGTGTGGAGGAGCTGGGCCAGAGCATTGGGCTTCCCCGCGAACCAAACACTGAAGCTCCTCTTCAGCATCAACGTGCGGAA
Source organism: Erythrophleum fordii (assembly GCA_032878935.1). Lineage (NCBI taxonomy): Eukaryota > Viridiplantae > Streptophyta > Magnoliopsida > Fabales > Fabaceae > Erythrophleum > Erythrophleum fordii. Next base: position 19,674,569 of record JAVQMF010000050.1, read on the forward strand.
CCGGGTCAAACCGGGTCTGCCCGACTGGTACTACGGGAACGCGTTCGTGCTGGGGTGCGCTCAGAGCAGCGCGAAGGAGCTGGCGGAGAAGGGTATCGGATACGGGTCGGGTTTGTTGAAGAGGGCGAAAGAGAGAGTGGATAGCGATTACGTGAGGAAGGTGATTGAGTTGGTGTCCGAGTCGAGAGCGAGTCCTGACTTGGTGGGGGTTCTTATAGTGTCTCAATGGTCAAGGCTGGGTTTGGAGAGGGTTGACTTTGGGATGGGGAAGCCGATGCATGTGGGTTCCATATGCTGCGATAGGTACTGTTTGTTTTTGCCGGTGAAGGATCAGAGCGACGCTGTGAAGGTGATGGTGGCTGTCCCTACATCCGCCGTTGACGATTACATCTATTACCTCAAAGCATCGCATTAATGAGAACCCACTAATTAATTAGCTTTTGAGTTTTTAATTTTAAATAAAATAACAGAACCAACACAATTTGATTTAAATTGTTGTTCCATAGTATGTTTAAATTAATGCTTCTGGACATTACTGCTCTTTCTACGGAATGAGCATTAAACTAAAATGCATAATGAAATGAATTAATGTATATATAGAATTGTCATTAGTTCATCGTGTACAAACATTTGTCTATTTAAAAAGAAAGAAAAGGAGCTAATAAATAAATTTTTATTTTGGCTGTAGAATGGTTAGCATGATGGTGTCTGAACAATTGAACAAACGTCTAACTATCGTATCTTTTAAATATCAATAAGCTTAATTGTTTTTTTTTTTTGGTTATAAAAATAGATGGTTGTTGTTATTAAAGAAAAAAGATTGTTGTTGTTATATCTTTGCGAGAAGATATTGAAGTATGATATCAAATTGTGAAGCATGTTCTTAATTTTTCCTTATAATTCTGTTCTGCACCATTGAGAAACGTAGGGTACAGAAAAAGAGTACAGGTTGATTTGTTCAAAAATTTGATACTTGATGAGAAAATAAACAACCACAATTTTATTCTTCTAAGTATATTCCCTATTTTAAATCCATGTGATGTTACACCAAATGATTCACTAGGTTCTTTAAGATAAGATTTGCAAGGATTCTTCAAACAAAATAGTAAGAAAAGTTTACCAATATTTATTTTTTCCTTTGACAAAATCTTCTTGTGGCAATTGATTATTGTCATCATCTATTGCTTTATTCTTGCTGAAACACTTCGTGATTATTTCATTCGCTTTTTGACTTTACATATGAACTTATATGATCGAATGAAATATTAAATTTTGTTAGCCACGTAATCTTTGATTAAAATTCTTGAGGTGAATTAATTAAAGGTTAACAAAGTGTTCGGTTTAAAAACCAGCGGAGATATTTATCTGCAAACGTGGGCCTATGCTTTGAAGAGACCAGCCCACTTAATGATATAGACCCAGTCAAGGTAGCCCAACTTTGAATATTAGCCTTTCGCTTGAGGAAGGTATTTTACACTTGGTAATTATTATTATTATTATTATTATTTTATTTTGGGCAGAAGGGGTAAAGAACATTTGCACCCAAACGTTTTGTCCCCCCCCCCCCTCCCCCCCCCCCAAAAAAAAATCCAAACTTTTAAGTTTTTTATGTTACCTGTCCAAAAACTATCCAAATCCACAAATCCCATCCTCGCAATTACCGTCAGCTCATTCTCAACCCATAATTCAAGATTATTCTATACTTTTTAATTAAAAAAATTATTTTAAAGATTTAAATTTAAATAAAAATTTTTAAGTGTCAATTATCAAGTTTTTTTTTATATAACTATAGAAGTTTTTTTAAAAGATCTAATCATTTAATGCTTAGATATCAAAAATATTTATTTATTATGTTTTAATTGAAAATTTTTAATAATAAATATTTAAAAATTAGACTAAAATTTTTTTCTATTATTTTTTTCTTTGAACATTATTTATCCTTTTTTTTTGGACTGAGAATTTGTTCTATTCTAATATTTTGGTTTTGAATAGGCCTTGGCAATTTTTTTGGGCTTTGTAATTGGTCTTGGGTAATTCTCGTACATTTTTGTCTCAAAGTTCAATCTTTAATTTTAAAAAACAAAATTTGACAAATTTCTTTTTAAATTCTAGCCTCTTACTCCAAGTAAGTTGATCTTATCATTTGTTCCCAAAAAAAGAAAAAAATCTTGGTTCATGATTTAGAATTACTTTCATCTAAATTTGATGATTAAAAATATAGTGTTTTAATTTCGTTTTCTAAATATTTTCTCCCAACTAAAATAATATATTTTATTAGTAAAAGTTATAATCATTTAAAAAATTAGTTGACATAGAGCATAAACAAAAATTTACTTCACCAATAACTTATCATGTGAACTAACTTAAATCTCTTGAACTCCCTCAAAATGATATAATTTTACAAAATTAAACTCACAATGTTATCATTTTTGGGGATGGTTCAATTAACTTTTGTAAAATTAGACAAAACAATGTTATTTTGAGGTTTAAGACATCTAAACAAATCTAAATCATCAATTAATGGTTCCTATAATTTTCACTAATAAAAAATTATTTAATTAAAAATTATTTAAGGAATTAAATTAAAAAATTATATTTTAAAAAATCAAATAAAAAATAAAATGATATCCCAGCTAAATTATTGATTTGTTTGTGGACAAAACTAAAGCTAATTCTAATCAATAAAAACAAAACCAAACACATACACCAATAGCAAGCACTGGACTTTAAACTAAGTAAATAAATAAATACAAGTATAAGAAATGAGAAGACAAGAACATTACATAATAGATAAACATATTTTACTCAATTCTTTCCTTTGCACCAGCAACATTTAGGCCTAGAATATATCCAAGAAAGGATGAGAGAGAAATCTCTCAACCAAGAGGGCACGTCCTTTAAATAGTAGAATAGGTAATCCAATCTACTATCTTATTAGCAATCATGGTAATCCAAACAAAACAAGAAGAGTATGAACCTCTTTCTCAACTAGATAATATCATTAACAATAGCACAACTCCTCTAATCCAAGCAATTATAGCCATTATTAGTCATAAGCACCAAAGCTTCAAAATGGGGCTCAAAATACACAATGTCTAAACATAGATTAAAAGCCATTAGAATTCCCCTTTCTCAATACAAAATCTTTGCTCATAAAAGTAGTAGAGGTAATACATGGAGCTCCATACATTTCTAAAACTCACCCCTTGTAATCTCTTATAATGAGTCCCATCCTACATTCTTGCATTATCAAACATACCATAATGTTAATTTTTTACTTGATCCACTACCAAAAAAAAACCAACCCATTGTGTTAAATTCATTATTCCTTTTAAAACCAAGATGAGCTGTAAACCAATCATTAGTGAACCAAAACTAATCAAGCATGTCAAAAGCCTTGTTAACAGTTATTATTGGATAATGTGCTACTTGTTCAAACAACCATTCACATACACATTTCCAAATATACTAACAAATTATTTCTATTAAGGATTTATCAAAATCAATTAAATTTAATTCCAACAATGCTTAGTAAAGCGATTTATCCATTTTAGTCATATTACAAGGGATGGTTTTCAAAGTAAAGGGATAACCAAAGCATACCTTTGTTGTCTAGTCACATAATATAAGCATATGTTCTATAGTTTTAACTTTTCCTTGATAGCATGGGCAGCATGACGAGACATTACACTTTTGTTTCCATAAGTTTTCCTTTGTTGGAATAACACCCATATAGACTCTCCTAGTTATTCCATTAATGAGTTGAGGTTATGGCATTTTAGGTTATGTTACCTTAACTTCAAATATTTATGAATGTTATTTTCCCATTTATCAAGTCAAAATGCTAGTTCTATTCAACACAAAGTTTGTTAATTATCAAAGCATGTTAAAGCTTATTACCTTTCACACCATTATAAACCCTGTTAGCCCTTCACTTTAATCCACAATGATATATAGGGTCCCTTTTTAAATCCCTAATGTTTTGGGAGCTAGATGGTTTGTAACATTCATAAACGATCATACTCATCTTGCTTAGGTCTTCCTCGTGAAAGAAAAATCTAAAGTGCCTCACATTTTCAATTATTTCAATACAATGATTCAAACTCAATTCCACATGAAGATTCAAACCTTTAAAATTGATAATGGCAAAGAATACATCAATTATGCACTAAAACAAATCCTAGATAGCCAATGCATTGTTCATTTGATATGGACATGCCCTAACAAAGTGGGATTATTGAATGAAAAAATAAATACATTTTAGAAGTGGCTTAGGCCTATATGATTTTCTCTTAATTTATTTTTATTCTTTTTATTTGTCTGTTATTTGTTTCCCTTCTTTTTCAGTTATTATTTTTTGTTTTATTATGAATAAATTGTATTTCGAGTTAGCTAATTTGTTAGGATTAATTGGGAGATTTGTTCCTTCCTTCCTACTATATATTCATTATCACTACAAGCAACCCTTTATATTTCTTCAAATTGACTTTCATTTGACTTTGGCAAATAAATTAGGCTAGTATGATTTATCATTGAAGTGGAATATGTTATCTTATCCTCATTATTATCAAATCCAAACGTATTATTTATCTAGATTGAGGTTAGGCAATGATCTTGCCTTTACAGTTTAAACTTATCTCTCGCTAATCATCTTCATTCATGGCTTGTATCCTTAAGGAAAAGGAACTTAAGAATGCTAATGTCAGTTCCCTATAGATGTGTGGCTTAATCTTTATGAATTGTATCTAGCCAATGTTGGCTACTAATGATTGTATCTCATTCAAGAAACCCAACTGAGTAAAAGTAACTTGTTTATATACCTACACACTCTAATGGGTCCCTTAATTAGGAGGTTATATCTTACTTCTTGATATTTGTCTTTAAAGGTGATTCCATTAAGGTTTTAAGGAGAAGGTGATATGCCCTCACTAGATATTCTAGCTCACTTAGGTGTCGTTGAGTGTTTGGAAACTTGAAAGACAAAGCAGAAAATGAGGGGGACAAAAGCATAATAGTACAAAATAGTTAGGGCCCACTAGTGTAAACAAATTATTACTCGTAGTCCATCTTATTTGTTCACACACCGAGCACACTCTTACCCAATAAGTAGGTAAAAAGGGTTCATAAACACAATTTCTTAGGCCTAACTCAGCATCTATAATCACAAGATACTAATCCACACATCCATCTGAATCATATAGATTCAAAAATTATGGCCAAAGTATTACCTAAATCAAACACAGAACAATAAGTAGAGTTTTTCAAAACCTAACCAAGAGTGAAACAATCACAATTATAGTCAGAGTCAACCAAAACTCAACTTTTAGACAAAAAAAAAACTCATAAATTATAGACCAAAAATTTCTTTTTAATTATTCACCATAGCCATACTCACTTGTACTAAAAATAGGGATCGAACTCTACTACATATATAAAAATCCCCATTAATAGAAAAGGAACCTAGCCATGAATGAGAATAGTAAGGCACAAGCACACAAATACACAACCCCAATTAAGATCACAAGAAACAACCAATTTCCAAGAAAACTTGAAAGGGAAGCTCGAAGCTTTTCCAAGGAAATTGCATCATATGTTATGAGTAAGAGGGGAAGGACAAAGCAGGAAGGTGGCTAGGGTTTTGAAGGGTGAATCATGACTATTTGGGTGTTGAGGGCAATAGAATGTGATTTTGGGGACTAGGGTTTTAAGGTACTGATTTAGGAAAAATGCAACTTAAGTTGTAGGAAATGTTGCACGGCCTATGCATGATGGCACAAAGGGCCATGCAATGTAAATTTTTTTTAATTATTATTATCATTTTTGTTTATTTCTTCATACTTCTCCCTTATACCCAGATAGCTTATACCATTACAAAATTCAAAAGTTAAGAAAAATATTCAAAAATAAGAATCTACCTCAATATTGGTAAACTCTGCTACTGATCCTCAGAGCCCTATTTGTTAGATATCATTTAGGAACATCATCTAATTATAAGGAAAATTCAAAATTCAAAAATCAAAACAAAACAAAACTAAACTAAAGTGGTGAGGTAGAAAAATAAAAAATAAGAAAATTAAAACAAAATTAAAAATTAAAAAAGAAAACTAACCAAAAATAAAAAATAAACACAAAAATAAAAATAATAATTTCTAAATTAATAAAAATAATTATCAAGTTGATATTGCTTATACCTTCCTCAATAACAATGACAAAAACTTGTTAGTGAATTTTCATGAATGCACAAATCACACAATAGTATAATAATGAGTAAAATATCATTTCATGATGATGATTAATCAAATACTAATTCCCTAAATTATTCTTATTTTCTAAAAAAAATAAAATATTCAAATTAATTAACGAAGATTTAAGAACAACTTAACGAAAATTAAATGGCTTAACTAAATTAATTAAAGAAACTCTAAAGTTTAGGATTTTAATGCTTGCTTCCTATGAGTAAATGAAAAATAACTAATACAATCAATTTTTATCTTAATTAAAGGCTGATTCCCCAATGCATATATAATTCTCTTTCAAGATAAAACATGTATCTATACTATCCTTATAGCTACTTTTGTGGTTATAGACTTTAACACAAACCCATTAAATTTTATAGATCTTAGTGTATGCCTACATACAGTAATTTGACATGCATTAAGTTACAATCTTGCCTAGGTAATATTTACATACTATAGAGTTTAAACCTATATTTATTATTCAAGTGATCTCCTATAACAATTCACCTCTCAGTTCTTTTCATTATTGATCAAAGATTCACAAAGATTGGACAACAATTTGCAAATGGTTATAAACTGAATAATAAATTAATTAAAAGAAAATTTAACTCATGAATATTCGAAATTCAAATACAATTCATAAACATTTTCATCTAAACCCCATATCTACAAGGTTTAACTACTCATAATCAAAAATAAAATCTTAAAAGTAATCCTAAGGGAATTCAGAAAGAAAAGAAAGTAGAAAATGAAACAAAATTAATGGCAACAACTTTAGGAAGGATCTTTTTAAGTATTTTATAGTGTTAGCAGCTCTTAGAACCTTTCCTTCAGTTGAAGCATGCCTTTTCTGACCCTTAGGCATGGCTCTATATAGATGGTAGATTAGGCCTAGTTTCTTCTTCCAAAATTTCCCTTAAACCTAAAAATTTAAATCCTAATTGTACTTTGATTGCTACACTGAGCTTGGGCCGTCATTTTGCTCAGAAGAGGTCATGTGGAGATGTCTATTCAGACAACTAAGGTCGTGTATAAGTTGAAAATGTTATTCTTTGCTCTAAATTGTTGTTTTGACTCTCCTTAGAACTCCTTGTCAAAACACAACATAAAGCATAAGAACTCACATATTTTTCATTAGAAGTCATAATTTAAAATGAAATAATTATATGAATAATTCCACTACATCAACGGGTTATGTTGGTCAGCCATTACATGATGAAAAAATTCATGATATCAAGATCCTGCATAGTTCTTTGCCTTTCTTCCTCATTTCCTTGCATTTTTGTTTAGACGTTCTTTTGTTTTGTAACTACCATCCGTCATGTATTATAATAGAGGTGCATTATATTAGAGTCATTTGTGTTCCTAACACTCTTCAAAAGGGCAAACTAGTGGGCTTTAAGCTTGATATTTTCTAATAGGTGTTCTTTTTTATTAATTTCTGACCAAATTCTCCTTTGGACTTTGTTATGTTTTTTCTTAATGGTGCATGGGAATGGTGTTGATGGAGTTTACTTATGTATCTTGTTCCTGAAATCTTCATGTACTAAGAACTATTTAATGTAGTAAGCTTCAAGCTTAGCCTTGAGTTTGGTGTAAAAAAAGAGCTTCCAAGTAAGCTAAAACATAGTATAGGTAGAGTAATATAGTATTGTAATTATTTGATCAACGAAACTTGAGCTATCTTCATGAATCTCAAATCAAGGTCTCATCATAATGCAGAAGAGTTTTATCACCTCCGTATTTACTCTTCTACCTAATTAAATATGAGGATGCTCCCTAAAGTATTTACTAGTGATTAGTGTAATCTCTAATATAATCATAGTTCGATTTAAATAAAGTAAAAGATAAAAAAAGGAAAAAAAAGAAAAGAAAAGAAAATGCAACCTCTATGTGTGACTATTCTGACTTCAATGTGCTTTCCAATTTCTTCCGTATAATAATTATGCTCATCTTGAAACAGGGAAGAAGATGTAATCTATAGTTCAATGAGCTTGCCCAGCGTCAAAAGCACCGCCTAATTTGGAAATCTCGTCTCTTCATGAATTCCAAACTTGGTGGATCTGTCTAAGTCCTCCCTGACAGTTTAGTCATAGTTTCAAATTCACAGATTTTGAAGTGATGTAGTTGTGTAATTTATCCAATCTTGTATTTTTCTTTTCTTCCTTGCTTTTATTCTTCCATTAATTTTCTTTTCCGAATTATGATGAGTTAGGCATTAACATATTTTGTTGTAATTGACTATACTAGGACACTATTTGTCATTACCAGTTTTATCCTTTCAGTGATTGTGTTATTCACTTGTGTTACGTGATGAAGATATATGAAGCTTAAGAGAAATGCTAATCTTAAATCTTGTTCTTGAACGGTTTATTTGTCACTTAAGCCAAACTGTTAAGGGCTGTAAGAATTAAAATTATAAGATTTAATTGTTATCAAGCGTATTCAGAGGTACTGTATTTTATGATGGTCCTCAAAGAGATATCATTTTTCTCTACAATACTATCACATTGCCTTTGAAAACACCAGAATAGAATCAAACTACCGTGCTTTTGTATTAGAGAATTGTCCAATATGCATATGCAGTTCTTGAAATCGTCTAATCAACACCAACAATTTTATCTTGTTAGGGGAAAAAAAATCCAATAGTGGGTCTAAAGAATGATTCATTTGGTTCTAGGTTTGGCATTTTGATATGCGTTACATAACGCAAGAAGTATAGCCATTTGGTGTTAGTGCTATTCTTTGGATTCTCATCACACAACAAATTTTATCGGCCACATATGGGGTTCGGCTGGTAGTACTTGGGGGTGAAATCATAATGGTAGGAACGTTGCTTTCTTTGTACTGATTGGTGTCTCTCTCGTTTGTCGCTAATCGCAATGAATGCCCACCATCCTCTGCTCTCCATTGCCTCAGCCTCAGACTTCAATTTCACAATTTTGGACCTATCTTCGATGCCTCACAAGGCTTGGATGGTCGTGCCCTTTCCTTTCTAACAAAAAATATGTCCTAGATCGGAATTCGAAGAAACGTACACTGAAAATCTTATGAAACCCATCATTTTCGAGCAGTTTGATAGTTCTTATAATTACCTTGAAATTGTGAAACAAAGTAAACAATTTAACTTAAGAGTGATTCATTCAATAAGTTCTTATTTATATCAGCATATATTAGAGTCCCCTATGTTTTTTTTTTTAATTTCTTCAACCTAGAATAAATCACAATCATAACGAAATCAGAGAGCATCAAAATTCAAAATATATATGGGATTTGGAAAAAAAATCATCCACCATATCATGTCGGCTTAATAATTGAATCTGAGAAGAAGAGAAGCCATCATCAAAATCACAGCAAGAGGAAGAAGAGTCAGGGAAAGGAGGCAAACCCACATGGGCAGGGAAGATGTTGTCGGTGAAAGAAAGTATGGTAATGGTGGTGGCAGTAGTAGCAGAAGCAGAAGAATAACGAGTAAGACGAGCCTTAGCGATGGCCAAGTCATGCTGAAGCTCCCCCATCTTGGTCTACAAGAGAGCAATGGCTCCAATGCATCCATAAACAGGGTCTTCGAGCCTTGCCTCCGTTTCATAGGCTAGCAAGTTTACCGTGTCCTCTTTCTGCTCCTCCGGCACCTCTACGACAACCCTGCTCATATTGCTGGCTCTGAAAACCTTGTGGACTTTGGCGAATTTCTTGCACTCGTCGAAATGGAAGTAAGGTGCAAATATACAGTTAGGTGTGCATCTTCTTCTCAGGAGCTGGCAAGCTGCACAAGAAGAGCATGAGCGGGGGCTCATACCCCTTTATACCTTTCATTCACAATTCCCACCTCCCTCTCGATCAAATAAATACATGCTAATCCATGTCTATTTCACTTAAAGCATGGTTAGAAAACAGTGCAATGGCATATTAGCTCAGCTAGTACGGGCGTTATGCTAATAATGCGAAGGTCATAGGTTTGCGACTTGAATGAGCCATTTATTTATAATCTTATCTTTTTTTTCCATAATTTTTAATTATGGATAGCTATAATTCAATTTAGATTAGTTATTCGTTGGCTACAAATATTTTTTGTTTATATAAAAAAATTACAATCCATTTCTGTGCTTATCTATATAATTTATGGGTATTCATAACTCATTTATAAAACTAAAATATAATTTTATTTTTTTCGCTATAATTTTTAATTGTGGATAGCTATAATTCAGTTTTAGATTAGTCATTTTTTTGCTACAAGTGTTTGTTTTTTATATAAAAAAATTACAATCAAATAAATAAATTATAATAAAAAATTAGAATATTGAAATATTAATTTAAATAAATAAGCAAATTAAATCAATATTAAAAATTCTATATATTTTATTTTTATTTTTTTAAATATTATTAATTAATAAAAATCAAAATCAAATTGAAAATGAATTAATTAATTAAAAATTAAAATTAAAGTATTAAATTAATAAAAAGATTAATGCATGAAATATAAGGAGAAATTCGGCCACCCCTGTCATCATCTATATAATTTATGGGTATTTATAACTCATTTTTGTGGCTCCTTTCAACAAAAATTACAATTTGTTTTTGTCCCTTTGAATTTAGTTTATGGGTAATTATAACTTCTTTTATAATTCATTTTTGTCCTCTTGCTATAATTATTTATTTTTATAAAATTATAATTCATTTTTGTCTATTTGTTATAAATTTCAAGTCATGGGTAGCTACGACTTCACTTATATTTCAGTTTTAGATCATTCTGTGATATGGAAGTGCGCAAGGGGTCCAAATAATTGAAACATGTGGACATGTGGGTGCATGTGTGGGCAGTTTTCAAGTCAGACATGATGGTTCTTGAATAAAGATGCGAGATATTTTGATTCATTGAAGAAAAGAAAATTTCTCAGCAACAAAAATTTATGCCATGTTGATGTTGGTCACAAGAAGAAAACAATGGAAGTACTTTATTTTTATTTTATTTTATTTTTGAATCAATGGAAGTACTTTAATTTTAGTTGGGAATCTTCAGTACTGCATTGTGGAGCCAGATATAAAGTCACACAGATTGTTGTTTCATGCCTTCTATAATTTAGATCAATGTTTTTGGGATCTTTTTTATTTTTAAATTCCAGTTGCTTTCTAAGAACTGAAAGTGGTAATTTAAGGTCAAGGATGTGGAAACAAGATCTTTGCATGCCAAAAATAAACCACATCAAAAACATGAATAGTATCATAAATTTTATACCTTAAAGGAGAAAAATAGGTTGGGGGAAGGTTTTATTTTTTTGATATTTATTTTTTGTACAATTTTTTGTTTAAATTAATTATCATGGGGGCATTTTTGCCATTCAAGATAATTAATTATCAAAACTATAAGCATTGACATAAATTTCCAAACATAATTTACATTTTTCTTACTTTTTTTTGGGAGTATAGATAATGATCTTCACAGTATTCTAGAGAATAAAAGAAAATAAACAAAGCTCTATGATACATTAAAATTTTAGGACCAATCATAATTGTGTTCATGCGTTTTCATTATGTTAAAGGATAAAAAGGCAATTTTTGAAACTTCACTTTTCGCTTCGACTATTGTGTCGGTTGATTTCTTAGTATGGCATATCAGCTAAATTTAGCTTGGGACTTCAGAGATTAAGCAGTTCGTACTCTTAATGAACCAACGTAATTGATTTAGTGTACTACTAATTTATTAGAAGGTAAAAAGTTATACTGAACTTTAGACTTTCGGATTTATTGATTTTTTAGCCAAATGTTAAAAATATGTATCATTTAAATGGTTAGAGATTAATTAAAAAATATATAATTATTTTAATGCACTTTTATCATTTGCAATTAAGATGTAAAGATATTATAATTGGCTGTTCAATCAATCCCAATTTGAGTTTTTGATCCATTATTTTCTTACTGCGACTCCAAAATGTAGTGCTCCTTTTCAACCCAAAAAAAAAAAGGTTTAAGTTTATTTATTTATTTTTGGCTGTAGTTTAAGTTTATATTGATAGGTGAAAATTATATGATATATTTTTTAGAAAAAATTATATAGGTCTTTTTTAAATTTTTCTAAAATTATATAGATTTTTTTATTTTTAAAAAATATAAAAAAAATTCTTAAAACAAAAATTATCTTATATTTTAGTTCAATTTTAAATTTTTTAACAAAAATATTTTTTATTTAAAATTTTTCCTTGTAATGGATGGATGTCAATTTTATCACTCTTGTTAAAATTGAAAATCACGTAAGATTAATCTTAATACTACCTTTTTAAATGCTTACTCATACCAAAACCATGATTAAGTGTGAAACTAGAAAATTGGTAGTAAATTCATAAGCTTAAGTGCTTAACCTAATTAGCAAAAGCCAAATGATAACTTTCCTATATTTAAAATATTGTAAACATCAAATGGTCTCCCATTTATAATGTATTGGTCATGGGGTCTATCAATTTTGATTGAAAATTTTAAATAAATATAATAATGATGGGATAAATTAAGAAGAATTTCATAATAATAACAAAAATAAAAAATAAAAGTTACTAAGATGATTTGATTAAGCCCCAAAAACCTAAATTTTCTGGTTAAAAAAGTAAAAATTTTAAAAGTCATTCAACATAAAACATGATTTGGTATGGACAATGATAGAAGAGGAAGATAAATGTCACCTGAAATATTTGCATTATATATATATATATATATATAAAGGACATAAGGCCATTGGCTCCACCATCTCATTTAAGTTTTTTTTTTTAATATAAACATCGTGTCCTATTTTTATTTTTATTTAATTTTACCACTAACCCAAATTAGTGATATCATTGACCCTCAAGTCAGTGATGTACACTAACCCTTAGATCAATGAAATATTATTGACCAAATCAGTGATATTTTAAAGCCTTGAATGCAAAATGCAGTATTCTACATTCAATGACTTATATATATATATATATATATTTATATATATTTATATATTACCTTATAGACTTCATACGTTTAATTCATAACTTTATTTTAGTTTCTTTCATTGTTTCAATTGATTTCACATATTTCAATTTGTGTGTAGTTTCCTCCATTTTTCCTACTCAATTTCTTCCATCTTCTCTCATTGCCTACATTTTATTTTACATAGTGAAACATTATAATAATATATTGTGTATTTATCAAATATAGTTATGGTCCTATATTATTTTTTCGAGTTTTAATATGATAGGGTTTATATTAATAGATTACTTTATTGATATGCAATACTAACCATCTGTGTCCTCAAGATCTACCAAAAGATATAATGGATAAGTATGAGGTCAATGATAAATATGATGTTCCACCAAATGCCAATGAGTATATGTATGACAATGTCGATGTTGATGGTGATGATGCTAATAGAGATCCCACCACTCTATTAAATCAATATTTTGATTGGACATTTTCCTTTTTATAACATATTAACATGAATGTTGCGAATGAATTTGAGAAGCCCTAGATGGAAGAGACAATTAATCTAAATGATGATCAAGAGATTTATGTTGGCATGTAATTTTTTGATGAGTAATCAATGAGCCATGCGGTGAAGTTTTTCTCAATATGCACGTACCACATATTTAGGGTACACCAATCATCAATGAAATATGTCAAGTAACATTGTTTGGAGTATGGTGTTTGATGTAATTAGTAAGTAAGGACGTGTCAATCAAAAGGAGAAAATGATTGACTAATCATGAAGGACACAGACCCATATACATGCATGTCTTCCATGCTATTGTAGAATCACCCAAAGCTAAACTCCGATGTAATGTCATCGGATATTGTGTCAATGGTGATGAAAAATTCCTTTGTTCATTCAAAAAATGTATAGTATTTTTAGATATACTTTGTCTTACAAAACAACATGATCTAGTAAGTAATGGGTAATCACAATCGCCTATGGGAATTAAGAGTGATCATATGATGTTCTACTGAGATAGTTATCTATCATGTAGCACTTTTATCCAAGTTCATATTTTAAATTTGTTACTAAGGACCGCCTATAGACAGCATTGGATATGGACTCAATGATTATGTTTTGTAAGATTTTCTTGACGTTTAAGTCTCGCATTAATGCATTTGACCACTTGAAACTAATTATTCAAGTAGATAGTATGTTTTTATATAGGAAGTACAAGGGAACATTGTTAATTGCAAGCTCACAAGACATAAGGGTGTCCCTTACATTTGCCATCATCAAAGGGAAAATGCAAGAGGCATAAGGGTGGTTTCTTAATAAACTTAAGCAATAAGCTATGTCAAACAAGCAGAGCATTTTGTTTAAGATATGATCGACATTTAAGAATATTAGCCATTGTCGTGAACCGACAAAATGGTTGGCAATCACCCCACGTATATCACATGTTTTGTTTATAAACATTATAAGTAATTTGAATACAACACTTAAGAATAAGTGGTTGAAGAAAAAGTTTATCAAGATTGGAAACTTGAACCAATGCCATTTCATAGATGAATAGTTGGCACAATTATGACAATTACATGCAAAAGTAACAAACTAAATAGAAGATATATCAAAGAGCAAGTGGTCGCATGCATATGATATGGATAGGCTTCTTTGAGGGCACAGGACAGTAAATTTAGCCGAATGTATAAATAACGTCTTTAAAGGTGTTAGATTGTTGTCTATAATTAGCTTGGTCAAGGTAATCATACAGTTGTTAAATAAATACTATGTTGTACAAACCACAATTGTATCGATGCAAGCGAACAACTTATTTTCTAGATATCAAGAAAAAAATTTTGACAAAAGTTACAAGAGCATTTGCCTTATTATTATGTGGTTTTGATAAAAGGTATAGGCGAATTTATTAAATTAGCTTTACAAATTGGACATATAATTGCGGAGAGTTTTAGCTGTAAAAGCATTCTTATCAACATGTCTTCACAATATGTGCTATCATTTGTATAGGCCTATTACAATTTAGGCACAATGTCTTCTTACTAGAGACTATACTTAACGCATATAAGACTGAGTTTTACCTAATAAGAGAAGTTTGTTAACCTCATATGATTGAACCTTGACTAGTCCTTGACTCTTCAATGATTCATGACAAAGGTTGACCTAGGCCCTTGCAAACATAAAATGAGATGGATCAGCAAGACAGTTCCAGGGATCACCAAAGATATGAGTTGTGTAGATAGACTGGACACAAATGCACCACCTGCCCTTCCTATCAACCATGCAGACAACCATAGTTGTAGAATTAAATTGTATATGACATGAATTTATGTATAATTACATATAACTTGTATTTGAATTGAATTGACTTATTAATGAGATATAATTGAATTGCTTCTTATATGTATATGTATTGAATTACTTACGTGATAAAAATAAATTACTTATCATAGATATTTTTGTTTCTATGACTTATAATAAATTTCATCATAATACTATCAATTTAGGACCAAAAGATAATTCTCACTTTTACTTGCAGTTTTACTATGTCTCTTTAAGTTATTTTGCAAGAACAAGTAGGTTAAAAATTATTTTGTTTTTTTTAAGGTTTAAACAAATTTATGACCGTGCCTTTACTATAATGACATAGAAAGATAAAATTTTGCACATATAATAAATCATGCAGGAAGATCATATATTCGATTCCTTGCTTGCTATTGTTACATACCTCATACAAGTTAATTTCTTTGGTGTCTCAAAATTTAGACATTTTGACTTCAATGCTATACTTGTGTCGTCCCTAGTTGAGAGGTGACAATGAGAGACCCACATCTTCCACCTTACCAAGGGTGAGTGTATGATTACACTCCAAGGCATCACCATATAGTTGAGTTTACCATGCATGCATAGTATTTAGACGAATAGATTACAATTAGCTAGTTGTGTGCAATGATTTGTTAGGTGTGACACAATCACAAGGGACATTAAATGGACAAAGAATGAGCATTCCCTTACTTGTATAAGCATTTACGAACTTACTAGATGACGTAGATGATGACACCATTCAATAATTCACATGGACATATATCTTATACTTGATTGGGAGTACCTAATGGCAGACAGAACTGAACGTAAAGTGATGTTGATGTATTTTCTATTACACACGGGCTTTGAGAAAGTTAGTCACTATAGTTGGGGTTCAGTGATATTAGCTTACCTATATCAAGAGATGTGTAGTACCAAACATTATGATGAGGTTAATATAAGTGGTTGCCTAAACTTACTTTACCTACAAATATCAGATCGATTCCCCCACCTTGCTCCACGAAGAGCTTTGTAACCTGACCTGCAAATGGCTATTTATCCTATCAGACTATTACTAGACTTTAGGTATAAATTAAAGTTTTTATATAAATTCAAATTTTATTAGTGATAGATAACCTAACATGTGTTTTCATATCCCCGATAGGTGGCGACATGGCCTATAACATCCTCGACTAACCATGAAGGCTTTACACATCTCTCAATATAGGCTCTACACAAATTAACAATTTTCTATATATGTGATTTGGCTCTTATACAAGTCATTGGACGTCTTCTAACTAATTCTCATGTACTATTTGATGATACTTAATTTATGGCTTGCATCTATCTTGATATTATGCTTCTAGATCTTTGAATGGTATCATGCTAACCACATTTTCTGTCAATTTGGTAGGGTGTAGCATATACTTGAGAAGCCATTCAATATAAAGTCACTATACACACTTCAATTAAGAGAAAAAGTTTAAAAAAATTGAAAATAAGAGCATATAGTGTTTATTGCAACATAGAATTTATGGCCTCAAGTAGTGGCTCAAAATGACCTTAAGGATAGATTTATGGATCGCACGTTGGATACATGCATTAGTATTGGAGACAAATGCGATGATGGATCCATTTTACAAGTGATTCCTAGGGTTTTGTAGTACAATTTTATCTACTTTTCATCTTTGCATTTTTTTCCTTATATGTATATATATATATATATATGTTATTTAAATATTTAACAATCAATTTTTCATTTCAAAGACCAATGTATTAAAAGACTTATATAGCCTTATTATCACTGACCCTCAAACACTTAGCTATAATGACTTAAGGCAGAGGGCAAACAATGATATTCAAACCATACTGTGTGTCCTTGGTAAATATTAAGATATGTTTATCTTTCAACCTGCTTTACCGACACCCAATCTACTTAAGCCTCTAGAACCATAAGTTAGACCAGGAAAGAGAGGTCATAGATTCATCTCATCTAGAAAATCGATGTTTGGTGATAACATTATTGAAGCTAACACAAGTGTGCCATCATTGTCTTGCATAGCGGCTCCCATGCAAAGAGATTTTAGATATGTTGGTCCTTTTTCTATTCTTTCATTCATAGATAGTGGAGGTGTTAATTCTTTTTCTTTTCCACCATTCACAGATGTTAGAGGTATTGATTTATTTTCCTTTGTACCTTTTTATTATAGCCCATCTCTTTATATGGAGTCATCTTTCTCTACACGGATGATTTAGCCAATGCAATTTAATAGGGTACTACTAACATTATTATTTATATATCTATTTGCATTTGGTGCTAAGTATGCTAATGCTTCTTTCGGACAATGGTAATCGCCCTACCAACTACAACAAAGCTTCTTCATGCTAAATGAACTAATCTTACTTGTTTAGTCCCTTCAATAGAACTTAAATTTTCAACCAATTCATAATCATGTGGAAAGTGAATTGTCTAAAGAAAAAGAAGATGATGATGATGATGAAAAGGATGATGAATAAAAGAAAAAATAGCCAGCATAGGGTCGACTATAATGAATTAGAAGAAGGTTTTAATGTAGGATTGAGAGCAATTATGAATAATGGCCAATATCACATTTTTTTATATGTTTCAATTTTGTATATGTTTCTTTATTTTTATATTTATATTATTAAATATACTTTAAAATCTATTTTTTAATGTATTTATTATTTCCTTATTGAACCAATACAAATTTACATCATAATCAATTAATAGATTTATTAAAAATGCATATATTAAGTTATAATTTAATTTAAATAAGTAATATTTCTAAAGAATTATATTAAATTAACTTTTTATAAATAAAAAGTAATAAATATTTTGTAAAAATTGAATTTAAAAAAACTTTTAACTAAAATGCTCAAATCAATTTACAAAAATTAAGTTATATAAATTATAAATATATATGTAAAATAGGATGCAGAATATTAAAAAAAATTAAATGAGATGTGAAACTAGTGGCTCTGCGTCCCTTATATATATATATGTATATATATAAATTGGAACACAAAGCAACATGTTTTATGTTCTAATAAAAAAATTAATTATATACATATAAATATTTTTTTTACAATTAATTATGTTAGAATTATATTATTTTATATGTCTGTGTGTGTTATAAAGCCTTTTTCAAACATTTCAAAGCACACTCTCTTTTCCCGTTGAGATGACTTCCCTACGCACGTTCACTTTAAACTCTACTTCCCATACAAGATCAATAGTGTGTGAAGAACACCGCATCAATAGAAAATAATACTCTTAAATAATCAATTCAACAGGATGGGTTGACCTAAGAATAATTGGGGATGATGAGTTCCACTTTGGTCTCTCCATTTATATTTTACTTTTTTTTTTAAATTTAATTTTTTTAATATGGATATGGATTGTAGAATTAGGATTGTATTTAGGAGTTCAGTTGTAATGTAATAGGCTATAGCAAGTTTGACTTAGAAGTCTATTATTCTATTGCATCCATTCTCGAGTCACAATCTTATAATGTGTAGTACTATGTGTGTAGTAGATAAATTTAAAAAAAGAAAATTGACGCACTACTTCCCTATTTGATGAGTGGCACAATATTTTTTACAATCGAAAAAGGTATAGAAAGAGATATGAATCCCATTCTCTCATACTGCTTTCTCTCTTTGATTGAAATTGAAAACTTATTTTAAATAATTGAATAAAACTTTAATTATAACAAATGTTTATTGAAATAAGACAACACAGTTATTGGATTTTTATAATAAATATTATTAAAATTACGTAATTTATAATTAAAAAATAAGATTTTTTATTTTTTAATTTCAAATCATCAATATTTAAAGAAATTATAATTTTTTTAAAGATAGTTTTATAGAAAGAGAAGTAAAGGTTTTAAATTTTTTATAAAATAAGAATCTCAATATATATTTAGAATAAAGTTTAATTGTTTTAAGAGATAAATGTCCTTATAAATTTTAAACAAAAGTGCATTTATTCAACTTGATTCTTGGTTCCAATAACAATATCCTCCTTAATTTAAAAAGGCAATCACGATGGACTCCTTAATTTATTAGTCCTATTCTATTACAATAAGCCCTATTATTTAAATTTAAAATTCTCAACAATATAAAATTATTCAAGTACCTTATTATTAAAGTCATTTTGTCCTCTTCTTTCATCTTCTTCGATTAAACTTTCGATTAAACTAGTGGGACATAGGGCGCAGATTATGTTTGGGCATGAGAGGGGACTCCATCAGTTCATGGTATCTTCCAAAATTCTTTCCCACTTATTTGTTAATTTTTTAATTTATAGAAAATTTTGTGTAATACATAGTTGATTATATCTGTTCTTAACTGTAACATGCTTGATTATATCTGTTCAGCGTGACAATCATATACCTGATGGTGCTGTGGATAAGAGAATGGTCTTTATCATTCTAGTTTATTGAGTTTCCATTCCCAGTTTCTTCTTCTTGTCACATCCTTACCTGTCCACGAAGAGGACATCACTGGCACTTCCCAAGTACTGATGAAGGGCAGGATATTGATTGACAGATTAATTGGAAAAGCGGAAGAGAAAGCCAAAAAAGATATATTAAATAAAAAGCATTTTACTAATTTTATAATTGCTATTTTTCTAAATTAAAAAAAAAAAGATATTATAATTGAAAATAAAGATCTTAGAAAATATGCGTAATTTTTCATAAATCTTATTGGCCCTGCTATTTGAATCTTTTGTAGTAATTACACAAAGTATAATTAAAAAAAATGAATAGGAGTTGCGGCCCCATATAAGAGAAATCACTGTAGTTAAGTATTTGTGTAATTAAAAAGAAAATAATTTTAAAAAAGTAGAAATACATATAAAATTTACTTCTTTTCTTGATTTTTTTTTTTTTAACACTTCCTCTCTTGACACTTAATTTTTTTTGCCCACTTATCTTTTTCTAACTATATGTTATGAAATTAGTACTTGATTGTAGAAGATCTAGATTATCATACAAGTATGACCTATTATTTATTTCTCTCTTCCTTTCTTTTATTATATCTTATACAATAGTGTAGAGATTAATGGCCGTTTACCCTGGCCCATGACTGTTGCTTCGGGAACATCCGTTACTAAATTAGTGAGCACATTAAGGAAGCCCAAGTCCGAGGATCTAGAGTCATCCTTTAAAGCCATGAAGACGTGGGCTTAGAAAACGGAACCATCAGTGAAGAAGCTTCCAACCGCGGGGATCATGATGTTATTTTCTTGCCCTGAGAAAAACCATCTTGAGTCTTGAATACCCATATTTGCAATAAATTTGGCCTCCTTAAAAGGTCAAAACATAAGTAAAATTTTAAAAAATAATTGTTATTAATTTTCAGATTTACTAATGAAAATAATTTTTTTAATTAATCATGTTATGCTAAATTACAAGAAAAACCTGTTGACATTTTCATCAAGCCACTCAAGCAAAGAGGTTTCAAAAAATTAAGAAGCATGCTTCGAGTGACAAAAATCAAGTTTAAGGGAGGAAGTTATTAATTAACTTGATTTTGGCTCAATATCTTATAATCCATGACTCATATTTAGGCCCATTGTCACTTAAGGCGGTGAAGAATTATCACATCAATGATAATGTGTTAAATGATAGGTTAAAACCTTTCTATAAATAGTATAGATAAGGTTCAGTTCTCCCATTATTGAATCAAGCTTAAAAAATAAAAATTTGATAGAAAGTTTCTTTTTCTCTTCACTAATCTTTTCTCCACTTCAAAATTCTTCTATCAATATTTTAAACACTAAGAGACCAACCGTTGTCACCTTAATGTCTCAACTAACATGCACGTAAGACGATTGAGCACCGTTCCTTGGCTGTTTGTCATGAGGTCACGAGGTTTCCTTTAATAAAAACATAATATCTGTCCATCTTTTCCAACTAACCACATTGGCTAAAAAAGCAAAAATCTTCATGAGTCAATTTTATTATACTTCATACTAAGTATCTGAAAGTGCATCAAAATCTTTTCCTAACATTAATTCCCCGTCAAATTGAACAACCTTGGGCTTATTTCCTTAGAGATATTGGGGTCCAAAACAAAGCTAACCTTTTTTTTTTTTTTGGCAAAAGTCTAAAACGACGTATCGATTCAGAGAAATTTCTCAAACTATAAACCCTCAACCTCTACACACGCAGACACATACTTCTCGAGTTGGCAAATTCTACACCAGGCATGTGGCTTGCACTACAACCACCTCCTCCTTCTCATAGTCTCTTTGGCCTTCTCTTTCCTTTCTCTTCTATACCCCATTCCTACAGCCTCGTCCAATGACAACATCTCTCCTGTTTACACATTCGGCGACTCCACCATTGACTCTGGCAACAACAACCACTTCAGTGCCCTCTTACGCAGCGATCACATTCCCTATGGTCGCGACTTTCCCAGCCACGTCCCTTCTACAGGGTCCTCCAATGGGAAGCTACCAACTGACTTCCTGGTTCATATTTTAGGGCTCAAGGATCTACTTATTTAGACCCAACAGTGACTGATCGTGATTTGTTCACCGGGGTTAGTTTTGGGTCTGCAGGTTTTGGCTTGGATGATCTCACATCTAGCTTGACCAGAGTTAAGGATATGCCAAGGCAATTTGAGTTATTTGAGGAGGCTTTGCAGGAGATAAATAAACGAGTGGGAGAAGATAAAGCTAGAAATATTATGGAGAATGCTTTGTTTGTGATCGGTGTTGGGACTAATGACAAGATTTGCATATTTGTTACCCATGAGGATAATTCAGTATAATGACCTTTCAAGTTACCAGGACTTTCATATCCAAAATCTTGAATCTTTCATTGAGGTACGTATTTAATTATTCTACATATCCACGCAAGGAAACCGTGTTGCCAGTTGATGTTGGCACTACTCTTTGGATTCCCATTACACGATAAAAGTTTAACGGTCACATGTGGGGTTCGGTTGGCAGTACTTGGGGGTGAAATCATAATGGCAGTAGTGTTGCTTTCTTTGTACTGATTGGTGTCTCTCTCACTTGTTGCTAATCGCAATGAATGCCCACCATCCTCTGCTCTCCATCCTCAATGCCTCAGCCTCAAAGACTTTTCAATTTCACAATTTTGGAATTATCTTCGATACCTCCCAAGGCGTGGATGGTCGTGTCCTTTCTAACTAAAAATGTCCTAGATCGGAATTCGAGGAAACACAGTGAAAATCTTATGAAACCCATCATTTTGATAGTTCCTATAGTTACCTTAAAGTCGTGAAACAAAGTAAAGAATTTAACTTGAGAGTAATTCATTCAATGAATTTTTATTTATATCAGCATATATTACAGAGTTCCCTGTCTTTTTTTTCTTCCTTTTTTCTTCAACCCAGAACAAATCACAATCACAGGGAAATCAGAGAACATTAAAGTTCAAAATATATATGGGATTTGAAAAAAATCATCCACCATGTCATGTCGGCTTAATAATTGAATCTGAGACGAAGAGAAGCCATCATCGAAATCACAGCAAGAGGAAGTAGAGTCAGGGAAAGGAGGCAAACCCACGTGGGCAGGGAAGATATTGTCAGTTGAAGAAGGTATGGTAATGGCGGTGGCAGTAGTGGCAATAGTAGCAGTAGCAGCAGCAGAAGCAGAAGAATAACGAGCAAGACGAGCCTTAGCGACAGCCAGGTCATGCTGAAGCTCCACCATCTTGGTCTGCAAGAGAGCAATGGCTCCAATGCATCCATAAACAGGGTCTTTGAGCCTTGCCTCTGCTTCATAGGCCAGCGAGTTCACCGTGTCCTCTCTCTGCTCCTCCGGCACCTCTATGAGGATCTTGCTCACATTGCTGGCTCCGAACACCTTGTGGACTTTGGCAAATTTCTTGCACTCGTCGGAACGGAAGTAAGGTGCAAATATACAGTTGGGTGTGCATCTTCTTTTCAGGAGCTTGCAGGCTGCACAAGAAGAGCTTGAACGGGGCTCATACCCCTTCATGCCTTTCATTCGTAATTCCCACTCCTCTCTCTAGAATGCTATCTATCCTCAACCTCAAGCCCTGCACAAATAAATACATGCTATTCTATGTCCACTTCACACAGAACATAGTCAAGTTATAGATAATGTGTTGGCCTACTAGCTCTCTTGCGTAAAGGGTCGTGCTAACAACGCAAAGATCGCAGGTTCGAGACTGGCCTGTGCCATTTTTATATTTCTTTTTTTTTTTTGCCATAATTTTTAATTATGGGGTAGCTATAATTCATTTGTTATATAAAAAAGTTACAAATCATTTCTGTCCTTGTCTACATAATTTATGGCTATTTTTAACTCATCTATAAAACAACAATATAGTTTTATCTTTTTGGCGTAATTTTTAATTATGGGTAGCTATAATTCAATTTTAGATTAGCCATTCTTTTGCTGCAAATATTGGTTTGTTATATAAAAAATTTACAATCTAATAAATAAATTATAATAAAATATAAATTATAATATTTAAATTATTAATTTAAATAAATATTAAAGAATTTATATATTGTATTTGTATTTGAGTTTGAATTTTATTATTTTTAATATTAATATTTAAATTTCATAAATTAATTATTAATTAATTTATTGAATAATAAAAATAAATTAAAATTAAAATGAATAAGTTAATTGAAAATTAAAATTAAAATTAAAATTAAAATAATAAATTAATAAAAAATAGTAATGCATAAAAATATAATAAAATATACGAAGATAGGCCTCCCGGTTATTATCTATTTAATTTATGGGTATTTATAACTCCACAAGAAAAATTACAATTTATTTTTGTTCTTTTGAATTTTAATTTATGGGTGAATATAACTTCTTTTATAATTCATTTTTTGTCCTCTTGCTATAACTATTTATTTTTATAAAATTACAATTCATTTTTGTCTACTTGCTATACATTTCAAGTCATGGGTGGCTATAACTTCATTTATATTTCAGTTTTAGATCACTCAGTGGGTCATTCAATACGGGAGTTCATGAGGGGTCTAAATAATTGAAATATGTGGACAAGGGGGTGCATGTATAGGTAGTTTTCAAATCAGACATGATTGTTCCTGAATAAAGATATGGGATATTTTGATTCAGTGAAGAAAAGAAAATTTTGTCAGCAAGAAAATTTTATGCCATGTTGATGTTGGTCACAAGAAGAAAACAATGGAAGTACTTTATTTTTATTTTTAATTTTTGAATCAATGGAAGTACTTTAGTTATAGTTGGGAATCTTCAGTACTGCAATGTGGAGCCAGATATAAAGCCATTGAGACTGTGTTTCTTGCTTTCTGTAATTTTATATGTATTTTTTTATGGGGCTTTTTTATTTTTAAATTCCAGTTGCTTTTGTAAGAACTGAAATTGGAAATTTAAGGTCAAGGATGTGGAAACAAGAGCTGTGCATGCCTAAAAGAAACCGCATCAAAACATCTATAGACATGAATGGTATCATAAAATTAGTTTCCCTCTTTAATATCTTAAAGGAGAAAAATAGGGTGGGAAAGTTTCTTTTTTTCTGATATTAATTTTTGGCACAATCTTTTGTTTAAATTAATTATCAAGGGGGCAATTTTCTTCCGTTGGTTGAGATTGCCATTCAAGATTGTTAATTATCAAATTTGGCATAAACTTCCAAATATTAATTTACATTTTTCTTACTTTCTTTTGGGGTATAGATAATGATCTTCACAGAATTCTAGAAAAAAAAAAAAAAAAACAAAGCCCTATGAGACATAAAACTTTTAGGACCAATCATAATTGTGTTAATGCACTTTCATTATGTTAAAAGATAAAAAGGCAATTTTTGAAACTTCACTTCTCACTTCAACTATTGTGTCGGTTGATTTTATGGCATCTTAGCTAAATTAAGTTTGGGACTTTAGAGATTAGTCAGTTCTTTTTCATAATGAGCCAATGCAATTGCCTGGGCCTCTCATATTTTGTTATAAGGCAACAAAATTAGAAAAAATTACATTTAAATACTTAAAATTTATAATATTTATTCTGAAGGATTTGTTACTATTGTTTTAGGTAGAATTACTATTGATTTTAATTAAAATTAGTGATATTCAATGATAATAAATTTTTTAAAATAAATATTATAAATGTTAGATTCTTAAATGTCAGTCTCCCAAAAATTACAATGAACCTTAGATCATGGGTAGGATATTATACTCTACAAATAAAGAGATTAAGACTCTTCATTTAAACTTTATTTTTTCTAAAAAAAAATTATTTATTACATAGCACACTGTGATACAGTACGCGATTTATTTTTAAATTTTGGATTTATTGATTTTTTAACTAAATGTTAAAATATATATGATTTAAATGGTTAGAGATTAATTAAAAATAATATTTTAATGTACTTCTATTATTTGCAATTAAGATATAAAGATATTATAATTGGGTGTTCAATCACAATTTGAGTTTTTGATTAATTATTTTCTTAAGTGCGATTCCAAAATGTAGTGTTCTTTTTCAACCAAAAGAAAAAGGTTTACGTTTATTTATTTATTTTTGGCTAAAGTTTAAGTTTATATTGAGAGATGAAAATTATATAACATATTTTTCAATCTTTAATATGTTATTTCATGCCCCAAAAAAAAAGATAAAAAGGGAGGTTAGAATTGAAATTTTATTTATACTATGACAATAAAAGTGTTAAATTGATATTAAATTCTAATATAAAATTTTGAATTTATTCTTTATATAATAATAAAGACATTTTAGTAATTTTATTTTTAGAAGAAGTATATAGTGTGTAAAGTTAATTTTATTTTTAAAAAAATACAAGAGAATCAAATGTTAGTTTCTTAAAATAAAAATATCAGTATAATTTAACTAAACTTTATAAGAGATTAACGCAATCTATTCGTACCAAAGCCATGATTAAAGTGAGGAGAATGGAGACATTGAGAACTAGAAATTTGATAGGCTTTCATACTATAAATTCATAAGCTTAAGTGCTTATTCTAATTAGCAAAAGCCAAATGATAACTTTTCTATCTTTAAAATATTGCAAACATCAAATGGTCTCCCATTTTATATTGTGTTGGTTATGGAATCTATTAATTTTGATTAAAAATTTTATATGTATATAATAATAATAATGAGATAAAGAAGAAACACAAACTTCACCACTACAACATCAACAATAATAATAATAATAATAATAATAATAATTATAAAAGCCACTGGAATGCATTGAATAAGCCAACAAAAATCTGAATTTTCTGATAAAAAGGTGGAAATTCTAAAATTTATCAGACACGTAACATGGTGTTGTAAGAAAGGAAAAAGAGGTAACTTTAATTGATTTGGTGTGGGCATGATAAAAGGAGAAGATAAATGTCACCTCAAACATTTGATGGTAGAGATTGGAAAGAGATGGAAGATGATAATGCCCTCTCCACACTCTTCCGAGCCCACTGTCTTAATGCGCGTCGTTTTCCCTCAACACAACAACGCTACGCGCCTTTGCATTCAACTCCACCTTCTCGGAAAAGATCGACGCTGAGTGAAGAACACGCGCACCAACGGAGATTGGTACTCTTTAACAATCAATTTAGCAAAACGGACCGGCCTAAGATTGATTGGTGATGATGAGTCCCACTTTGCTCTCTTTATTTATTTTTTACTTTGCTTTTATAAATTTATTTTTTTCAAAAAATTATAGTTTAAAAAATTTTAATTAAAAATATTTATAACAATTTTAAATTTTAAAATTATTTTAAAAGATTTAAGAATTATATATTTAAATTATATAAAAATTATAATTTAAGATCTCAAAATAAAATTTTTAACTTTTAAAATTTTTAAAATAATTTAGAATTTAAAAAATTTTAATATAAATATTTCAAATTAGAGTGTTATCTATAATTTTTTCTTTTTTTTTAAGTTAATGTGGATTGTGAAATGACGATTGTATTTGAGAGTTCAGTTATAGTGTGGCGCACTGTAGATAATTTGACTTGATAGTCAGTTGCACCCATTCTCACATATCCTTCTCTCTCTCTCTCTCAATGAAATTTAAACTTTATTTTAAGAATTAAACAAAACTTCAATTATAACAAATATTTATTGTAATAAGACAACATAAGTATTTCATTGTTATAGTAAATATTATTATAATTAAGCTATTCATAATTAAAATGTAGTTTAATTAAAAAATGAATTTTTAAAATTCAATTTCAAGTAATCAATATTTAAAGAAATTATATTTTTTAAAAGATAGTTTTATAGAAAAAAAGCAAATATTTTAAATATTTTATATAAAAAAAATGAGAATCTTAAGATATATTTAGAATAAAGTTTAATTGTTTACAGAGATAAATATCTTTATAAATTTTAAACAAAATTGCATTTATTCACCTTAATTTTTGCTTCCAATAACATTATCCTCCTTAATTTAAAAAAAAATCATAATGGACTCTTTAATTTATCAATCCTATTACAATAACTCTTATTATTTAAAATTAAAATTTTCAACAATATAAAATTATTCAAATACCTTATTATTAGAGTCATTTTGTCCTCTTCTTATATCTTCTCCAATTAAACTTGGTGGGACATAGGGCGCAGAGCGTGGTTGGCCAGTTGAGTATGAGAATGGACTCTATCAGTTCATGGTATCTTCCAGATTTCTTTCCCATTTATTTCTTAATTTTTCAATTTATAGAAATTTGACTCTTTTTTTTTAGGTGAATTTTGTTGAATACAAATTGGAGCAGAAGGATAATATAATGCCTTTTTGGACGTCATCTTTATTGCAATTAAAGGTCTCTCTAGATCAAATCTTAAATTTTAATTGCTTTTAGGGCCTTCCAATCTAATTCTTTATGGATGATTGCTCAAGTGAGATGAATTAATTAAATATTTGATGAAGAAGAAGCTGGGAAAATAGATGAACACCGAAAGAAATATACATCTTCTCATTTTTTTAATGCTAATATAATATTATTATATTAAACAATGATAAATTAAGATATATGAATCTTATATATTTTCGTTCTCTCTCTTTTAGTATTGGGCTTTTTACCTCATGTATGTTTTTCTCCAATATAATAATATTATGATGTAGAAAATGAAAAAATCCACACTCGTGGACAATATTTCAATTAGTGTTTAGATTTTGGGATGGAATATTAAACAAGATCCTTTTTACTGAGATTGAAATATGTGAGAAGATGTAAAGTTTTTTTTTTTCCCTTTTTTGGCCAATAAGAAGATGTAAAGTTTGAATAGTAAGAATCAAGAGAAACGAATAGAAAGAAAATGATTGGAAATGGACTCAGAGATGGGTTTAATACTCTATTCAAGCTGACTAGACACTTGAGTTCTTAGTAGTAACATGGTTGATTATATCTGTTCAGCTTGAGGGTCATATATCTTATGGTGCAGTGAATGAGAGAATGGTCTTTATCTTTTCCAGTATAGTGAGTTTCCTTTATAGTTTCTTCTTCTTATCACATCTTTACCTGCCCACAAAGAGGATATCACTTGCATTTCCCAAGTACTGTGGAAGAGGAGGATGTTGATTGATAGACTAATTGAAAAAGTAATTTAATAATTTTATATCGTTATGATTTTTTTAAATTTAGGTAGTGGTGGCTTACTATAACGTGATTAATAGATTATGTAATGGATGGCTCTTCTTTAAAATTAAAAAAATATATTACAATTGAAAATCAAGAACATAATGGATAAGCGCAATTTTTTAAAAATTTTATTAGTCTTGCAATTTAGATTCCTTGCAATAACTGCATAAAGCATAATTCGAGATAAAAATAAATAAGAGGTGTGGCCCCATATAAGCATGGTTCGTTGCTTATTTCTTTCTCTTTGTTACTGCATTTTTACGTAATGTTACTTTAGGACGATCATTATTATTAATTACCATGAGGAAGCCCAAGTGCTTGGATGCAGACTCATCCTGTAAAGCCATGTAGACATGGGCTTGGAAAACGGAACCATCGGTAAAGAAGCTTCCAACTTCCATGGGCATCATGAGGTTATTTTTTGGGCCTGAAAATGTCATCTTGAGGCTTGAATTTTGATATTTGCAATAAGTTCGGCTTTCTTAAAAGGACAAAACATAAGTTGAATTTTTAAAAAATAATTGTTATTAATTTTCAGACTTTTTAATAAAAAAAATATTTTTTTCTAATTAATCATGTTGTGCTAAATTACAAGAACAAGTTGCCGACATTTTCATCAAGTCTAAGGGAGGAAGTTATTAATCAGCTTGATCTTGGTTCAGTGTCTTGTAAGCGATGATTCATCTTTAGGTCCATTGTCACTTAAGTCGGTCAAGAATTACCCTGTTAAGGGTAGTGTATTAAATGATAAGTTAAAACCTTTCCATAAATACCATGGATAAGGGTTATTTCTCCCATCGTTGAATCAAGTAAAAAAGAATAAAAATTCGCTAATCTTTCTTCAATCCACTCCAAAATTTTTCTACCAATATTTTAAAAACCAAGAGGCCAAACATTGTTCAATAAATAGTTGGCATTTGGCACCTTGATATCTCAATTAACGTTCGGGTAAGACGATTGAGCACCATTCCTTGGCTGCTTGTCATGAGGTCACGAGGTTTCCTTTAATAAAAACATAATATCTGCCTATCTTTTCCAATTAACCATATTGGCCGAAAAAACAAAACTTTTCATGCATCAATTTTATTAGATTTCATACTAGGTATCCGAAAAGTGCATCAAAATCTTTTCCTAACATTAATTCCCTGTCAAATTGGACAACCTAGGGTTTATTTCCTTAGAGATATTGGAGTCCAAACAAAGCTAATCATTTTTGGCAAAAGTCTAAAACGACGTATCGATTCATTCAGAGAAATTTCTCAAACTATAAAACTGTCAGCCTCAACTTAACACACACAGACACATATTCCTCAAGCTGGCAAATTCTACACTCATACATATGGCTTCCATAACAACCACCTCGTCCTTCTTCCTTCTCATAATCTCTTTGGCCTTCTCTTTCCTTTCTCTTCTATACCCCATTCCTACAGCCTTTTACAATAACAACGTCTCTGCTGTTTTCGCATTCGGTGACTCCACCATTGACTCAGGCAACAACAACCACTTCAGCGCCCTCTTACGCAGCGACCACATTCCCTACGGTTGCGACCTTCCTAGCCATGTCCCTTCTGGAAGGTTCTCCAGTGGGAAGCTACCAACTGACTTCCTGGTTCATATTTTAGGGCTCAAGGATCTACTGCCTGCTTATTTAGATCCAACAGTGACTGATCGTGATTTGCTCACTGGGGTTAGTTTTGGGTCTGCGGGTTCTGACTTGGATAATCTCACGGCTAGCTTGACCAAAGTTATGGATATGTCAAGGCAATTTGAGTTATTTGAGGAGGCTTTGCAGAAAATAAATAAACAAGTTGGAGTAGAGAAAGCTAGAAACATTATCGAGAACGCTTTGTTTGTGATCAGCGTTGGGACTAATGACGTGATATATAATGCATATTTGTTACCCATGAGGATAATTCAGTGTAATGACCTTTCAAGTTACCAGGACTTTCTTATCCAAAATCTTGAGTCTTTCATTGAGGTATGTATTTAATTATTCTAAATATCCACCACAACTCCGTTTTTCTCTTTTCTTTTTTAAATATTTCATCCCACCATTACTCATTTCTCAGTGTTTTTGAGTCTTGTACAAATTATCGAAAAACTACTATTTATGTAACTTAAAATAGTTTATTTGAGGGCAAAAATTTAACGGTTTTTCATCAGCATGTCACAACTAGTCATTAATTTTAATTAGAAGCAGCTGTACTTATATACAAAATCAAATGATATTGCAACTAGCAATATAGTAAGAAAATAGTCAAGGAAATTAACCAAGCCAAATAACTATCACATTTTATGTATATGTCTATCACATAGATCGTCACATTGTTACGACTACTAAAGGGGGAAAAAAACACAAATTCATCCATGTAGAAATAAAAAGAAAATTATGATTTTGTATTTCACATGGGTTAATGAACTGTCAACAGATCGCTAGTCATATAGCAAGGCTGCTAACCAATAAAACAAATAACTTTTTCTGTCTCTGCAAAAAATGAATTTGCTTTCCCCTTGTTTGGTTATTTTCTTATTTCTTATACGAAGTAGTGACTGTGTTTTGAAGGATCAATTCAGGTGCTCGTGCTTGAAATGAATGTTTCACTCATAATATAGTTAGTTAATTAGTTGCATGTAAATTATGAACAGTAATTAATATAAAGACATAAATGCATGCATGTTTATAATTGGTTGTGTTTTGAAGGATCAATTCAAGTGTTCGTGCTTGAAATGAATCTTTCACTCATAATATAGTTTAATTAATTAGGTGCATGTAAATTATGAACAGTAATTAATAAATACAGACATAAATGCATGCATGCTTATAATTGGTTGGGGTATGGCAGAGAGTGTACAGTGCAGGAGCTCGAAGGATTATGGTGACAGGACTTCCCCCAGTAGGATGCCTCCCTCTGCTAGTAACGTTAAACAGCATCTTACACACCCTCCGGCGTTCCTGTGACCTCCAACACAACACAGACTCTGAAGCATACAACACCAAGCTTCTCTCTTGTATCCATTCACAGCAAGCCACACTTTATGGTGCCAAGCTTGGCTATTTTGATATCTACACCCCCTTTATGGATATGATCCTAAACCCCTCCAGATATGATAACAACAATTTAATCAATTTTCATTCACCAACTTAGATGAAGGCATTCAGCTCAGTTCCACGTACGATATATATATATATATATATAATATTTCGTGGGTAAAAAATTTCAATTTATAATAAATTTAAATTGTCACACTAAAGAGTGTGTCTTTAGTGAAGACACTTCAAAATTATTATTGAAAGTATTCGACATCGTAGAAAAATTACTTTCAATTAGGACTTTAATTATCGCCACCAAAAAATTACGACTCAAAGTCTCATTTCTTTAGGTGATGTTTGTCCGTGTGTTGTTCTGCATTGTGAAGGGTTTGGAAATACACTCCAAGGATGCTGTGGGACAGGGCTGGTGGAGATGGGTCCCACGTGCGATGTGCTTGCCCCAGCTTGCTCAGATCTCCAAGTATATGTTCTGGGATGCTCTGCACCCTACACAAGCAGCATTCTCGGTTCTCGTAGATTATGCTCGACAAACTGTGCTGCTTCCATACCTCACTAGTTAAAATAATATTGCTTTTGATTTTAGTTTATAAATTTGCATGTTGTCGTGGGTATCTAAGGTGATTAATGACTTAGGTAAACATTAAGCTTATTTTCGAAGAAGTTTATATTTTCTGGTCAATACTTGTCAGTTGTCCCTTGGCTAACTATTACCTTTGTCATCATGCATGGTGAAATTTAACTTCAATACTGTCTCTTCCCACAAACCGTATTTGTTTCCATGCGAAATGCGTTCGCTACGTAACAAGTGTGCTTTCTATCTTTAATGTCTGTTCTTTCGTTCTTCTCTGCGTCATTCCTCGGTTAAACTAAAACACTCACGATAACGCTATAAAATATCTGAAACTGAAAAACTAGGTAAATTAAGTTTTGTAGCTAAATTAACAAGCTAGCACGAGGGCTTCTAGTAAAGAGCCCCACCAAACTCAAATTGGCCTCAGATTCCCAATATTCCATGTGGTTAAGTAGGAATTAATGGATTACCATTAATCATTGTATCTCTGGGATACGTATACTCAAGGTCTTTGTGAGAATTGTCTCATTCACAAAGTGACATTTAAAGTAATCTTGGCTCCAATTCCCGGATTCACATGGATATTTTCAAGCTATCCTCCAAACCATCACCTTCGAAAACCATTTTTCTATTCATTTGTTATTTGATGCAATTTTCCAGGATTATAATTGAAATCTAGTATCGAATGAAACCATACATACCTGAAGACGTCTTCCTTTGTGCCATTGCTTTTGCTCCAATTTGTTCTTCAGCTTGGTAGTAACTTCCTCAAACAAATCTCAATACTCATTCTGGTCACAAGGGGTTCTTTTGGCCAATGCATTAAATTGAATACAAGTGATATATCCACGATCATAAAATAAGTACCTAGTCACTAATTTTTGGTGTATATTTGAGACTAATGAAAGTTAATTAAATTTAAAAGGAAACCTAGCTCTGACTTCCATCTTTTCCCTCTCTATTATTTTCCAGTTCAACTTTCATATATTTTGCAATGAAAGTTGCAATCTTCATTTTTAAATGAAGAAAAACAACTGGTAATATAAATTCATGGACAGGAATCAAATTTTGATCCTATGGTATATTTATAATCTAACGGAAAACATGATAATTGCACGTACCCTAATAGCGGCAAACTGGGCCCGCGAGTTTCCGTTTTACAATGAAACCACCATTACTAAGTTTTCTCTCCATTAGCTATCTGATTGCTTATGGGTACACACTGTTCATCACACGGCCTCTCCTGTCTTCCATTTTGGAATGCATAACATGCAGAAATCTCCGTCGGGGTGGTGGTGGTCTCAACCAATATAGAGGGAATGGGAGGCCATTTGCAATTTAAGCTGACCAATCAAAGTTCGTGAATTCTCAGTGCCAATAAGGCCTTAATCTGTAGCAGTACATGAACGTGTGAAATTTGACTTTCATACACTTTTGTTATGCCGTGAGCATCAGCTATTAATAATGGAACTTGAAGGCCAATGCATCACAAAACAATGCCCTTTCTAAATTTTCAATCTGAATTTAAGACGGAAAAAAAAATGAAGATATAGTACTGTCTATGCTGGGACAGAGCCAAAAAATACTCCAGAACATATACCAAAGAAGAATCCCAATCGCCTTATTGGGGTGTGTGTCAAAACCAGATTGCCAAATCAGTATCAACTAAACTGTAAGCCTCTATTAAGGAGCCGAGAAGCTGAACCGAAATCCAGTCTTTCCACGATCATGCTCATGCTGCCTGAGTATGTAGTAGAAGTTTCCCTGAAAGAGTGTGTAGCATGTCAGTGAAGAAACAATGGCAGCCATACCATTACAACATATTCTTTACCTAGATTCACATAACTACTTTATTCAGAAAGTACAATAACACGATAATGTCTTGGATCATATTTTCATGAGGATAGTATTATAAATTTATAAGCAAATATCAAGGCTCTGTTCAGAACCCTAAATCCCCAATTGTAATTACATGAAAATAAAGAAATAGTTTAAATAATCTTCTCATACTTGATCAACAAGATTTCCAGTGTAAGAATTTACATGAATTTTTTTTTTTTTCTTTCTTTCCATAGTTTCTAAACTCCAAACATAACATATCAGGTTACACCAAAGCCACCCATAATTTCGTCCATCATTAACACCAACCTGTCCCCACTTTTGGTTAGTCTCACCAGTGCCTAATTCCATATAAATAAAATAAAACAGAAGCTAACCTCTAGGCGAAAAATTTTAGTAGGAATAACAATTCCACATCCCACGGATGTTCGAAATGATCCCAAAATTTTTTTCGGAGAGAACTGCCTGTACTCATTCTCAGCTAACTTAGCAATATTCCCAGCACCAGCAAAAACATGTCCATGGATTCCATGTTCTCTTAACCAACTGATTGGAAGATCAAAAGAGAGGTCTGCAAAAGCAGTAACCGCAAGGTCTCCTCCAACGAAGTCCCTTCTAGAGGAATCAGCATTGTCATTATTATTTCCATCTTTACTTTGCCTTCGTGGTTCACTAGGGCCTAATGCCCTTGTCCTGAATCCCCACAATGTTGTTGGCCCTCCTAGGGTGCAAACTGGAGAGAAGTCACCACCCAAGAAAAACTTTTCGGGCAGGGGAGAAGGCTTGTCCAAGAACCCTTGGCCCCATGGAAAAATGACACCAGCAGAGATCCCAAGGTTCAGTGCAGTGTGAAAAAACCCAAAAGGAATGGCATATCGGACATCAAACTCCTGCATTAGAATAGGGGAAATAAAAAAAGTTTCTCAACAAAAATATATTTAAAAAGAAAATAAAAGAAGAAAAACTAATATGCGCATGAGGGGTACTACAGCAACAGTTTGTTTTACATATGTTTTACTAAGGAAGCAATATGCACATATTTCCTGAGCAGGCTGTGATTAACTAACAATACAATCCAGTTGGAAAAATATGATCCTAAACTACCCATGCAACCTCAAGACACAGCTCAACAGATGAGAAGGAAGCAATAACAGCAGAAGGGAAAATTTACAATTAGTGGAATAGAAGGCCATTACATCGTTTTTGCTTTTCTTTCTCCATGGCATAATCCTTGGTCAATAATGATGTAAAAGTAGAAATTATTGAGAGGCCATGGTGTTTGTAACAAACCTTAAAAGAAATAAAAAAACAGTACCCCCTGCACAGGCATTGCTGCCAGAAGCGCCAAATTTGATCCCTTCAAAGTTCAAACTACTACGTAGATAAAATACAGTAACAGCACTAACCATGACTTATTTATTACTACAGAGAAAGAGCAATGATGAAAATGATGAATGATTCCCTTGCCATATAAAAACTGAATCAAGCAATCACAGACTCAAAATGTTATAGGAAGTACCTTCCTTTAATCATTCTCTTCCTTTTAACATTTTCCCATGAGTTTTCTCAGTTCTAAATCTACTGTTTCAGACAATAGCTTAATTGCCAAGAGAAGAAAGCTAGTAATAACAACAAACAATAGAAAACAAGCTAACACCACAAGATTTTTCCTCCTTCCCTCCTTTTTTTTTCTTTTTTTTTTGTGGGGGGGGGGGGGGGGGTGCTAAAAGCCTAAAACCCTAGGTGATAGTTATAAGAAAAAGAAAAACACATAAGGAAGAGAAACAAATACTCAATACACCTAAAAATATTGCTAGAAAAAATAGGTGCCAGGGAAGTAGGAGAGAAACAAGTACTTCATGCTAGTTACATTGATGACCAATGATAAATACGACATATTATAATCAATTTTTTGCCAGCAATGGAACAGTTTGACTTCAAATCCCTGTGAAATGTTCTACATATTTTAATTTTCTCTCATTTTACCCCAGGTCTCAACTTGTCATGACAATGGCACAATGCAGTCATTGAGACTAACTTGATAGGAGAGATAAATTTATATCACATGAAAGTCAAACGTCAGCATCATCCAAGAAGCACTAGAAATGGAACATAGAGAATGTTTTTTACTAGAATGCAAAAACAAGATAGAGTGCATTGCCCTGGCAATTCATGGCACGGCTTCATTGAGACAGCAGATTATTAGACCTTCCTTTATGGATAAGGGTGGAGACTGAAATCTCATTTAAAACCTAATACCCTTCTAGAAAAAGGTCACTTGGTGACAAAATTGTTTGATTGCTTCTTGGAAAATAAACATGGGCAAAAATAACTTTCTAGTCATGAGATACACAAATCACTTAGAACTGATATGCCAAACTTTCAATTATTAAATAGTTATTTGTATGAAGTTCAATTCAGAATTGGCTGCAATTGGCCAATTGTTCCAGAATCCTCATCATTGAAAAAGCGTTCCATGGACAACTGCACCAAAATGGAATTCTAAAATCTCACTGAGGGCAAGGTACAGCCCCCAAAAGGTAACCATAAGGCTATATGCACCCAAACATTCTCTAGGACCAGGATTTTTTAGACAGCTCTAATAACAAAATAAAGATTCAAAACAAAATCAACCAACTCAGGCAGAAGAAGGGTGTCCTTTCATGACATGGAAAGGCTCCAGGTAAATTTTTTTTTTTTAATTTAAAAAAACCCTGTTCTACCTCAAGAAGTAACTAAATCAAATTCTTTGGGACCAAATTTTTGAATTTATCATATTACTCCTCCCATGCTCAAAAACTGTTGGAAATCATATTTAATATGTGATCATTTGCTGCAAATCACATTTAACATGTGAAATTCTCAAGCTTTAATGCCTTTATTTGTTTCTTTATTTTGTTGGTTGAGTCAACATTTTATTGCTTTTTTTTTATGTGATTGTAATCAGACCTTAATTAGATATTTTATTATATCTTCTTTTAATTTTCTTGGAGGGCATGAAGCTCTCCACCTGTCTCTGTATATTGTACCTTTGTTCACATTTGAATATAAGAGAATCAAAACATTAATCACTGAATTCCTACTTTGTCTTAACCTTGATTTCATACTCATTAATTTCATCATTTCAGTTTAAAATGTATAGTCTGCATCAATTTGGACATTCTATCCATAATTCTCAATATGATGACACTTAACTGAGAGGTTATTATGTTTTGTCCATGAAATATTCAATTGCATTGCAACTGATAAATGGAAGTACAAGAAAAGGAATGAATCACACCTGACGCAGAAACCGCAAGCTCCGGTGATCCGGTGCAAGGCCACCTAATTGAGTTGTAGAAAGAAAAGCATATCCTCTTGTAGGCCTAATTGGCGAGTTCCTCTGGTCAATCTTAAATGTATATTTCAAAGATGACAATAAACTATGTCCAAGCTGCCTCCTTATAGACCTGGATGACATTTGTGATGGATCTGTTAAGGTACGCCATCCAAGATTGTATACTAAGTCATGGTGCTTTGTTGAGAATAAGCCAAGAGACATGCCAGACAATCGCTCTTTGTACGAAGAAAACTCTTGCCAATCTTGGGAATTCATGAATACTCGTGCCACAACGGGGGTTAGTAATCCTTTCAATCGAGGCACAAACAACCCAACACTCACCTCTGATGTTTGGTTGGGACCATATGCTAGAGAACCATCCCATAGATCACCATAGCCTAACAAGTTTTTGAACTTTAGAGCACCTTCAAGAGTCCAAGAACTAACCTGCAACACATCACAATTTATTTTTGGAAAAAACAAAAAAAGGAAAGAAAGAAAGACATTATATTCACTTGTCATATATTAACACTAAGCAGATTAACATACAGAGCCTAAAAAATAAACATTTAATGCCATACAGCAAGAATAGCCAAAGCAAAGTCATGCAAACACTGTCAGGTCTTTGCATGTGATGAATACACTACAGGCTACAAAAATATCTGTGTCTTAACTTGGCAAAGTGCTGAAAATCCTGGCAAGTCACAGAAAAAGACATGGCACATATATTATATCTTTCTTTCATACTTTTTACTTTCTTATATGTAAATTCTAAAATATTAAAAGGACCCAAGAAGGATATTTCAATAACCATTTAATAAAAAACCCAAATGGAATAATAATAATAAGGGAAAATCATCCCAAAGGATTCAAGGACATGAGGGGAATGAAGTCTTCACTCATGGAAATCAAAATCAAAGGGGTGTTACAACTTACAAGCAAATAAAGTATTTGGAATTTCTTCCCAATATCCATTATAAAGTATATCCTTGAAATACTTCTTTCCAACCAAATAGTCTGCATCAGGCAAAATATAAATAACACTGCAATATATGTATTCCGGCTCATCTATAACCATACTACCAACAGCCAAGAATATAATAAGTATTTTTTAGTAATGTAATACACTAATCTGCTGCATTGCTGCCACCATCCAATAGCTTTACTGTTGAAAGGTCATCAAGTAGAAAAATCAACCACTGCCCCTAACACCCTTAATCCTCTAAAATCTGGGAAAAGGCAAGCTCCAAAGAGAATAATCCAAGGTCGTACTAAAAGCCAATAAAAACTGAACGAGTGCATGAGTAGCTGCTTTCTCAGCAATTTAACCAGAGCCTCTCAGCAGCCTAATTAAGAGCCAGTGGAAGAAATAGGTGAAGATAAAAGGGCATCTGTATTGCTCCTAGCTATCTAAGTGAGACTTGAACCGTGATTTCTCATCCACCAAATGAATAGAAAAAGAGACTTTTATGAAAAGCTACTAACATCAAAGTTAAAAGCTTCTCAGTCCTAGAATGACCATATTGGACCAATCCCTAGAATCAAAACATGCTACCTGTTTAAATGCAACCTTTTCATAACTTCTTCATTTATGATGATTGCCATTGTAGCTATCTCGAAAAATATCTCAAAAAACAAAAATGATTAAGCATCCAGAATGAAAAGGTACGACTTCAAAACCTAAGAGGAAACGTATGGGCTTGCTGGAACTCAAATAACGGAACCAAAATTACTATTTTCGTCACCAATCATGTTTGTTGTCTAACATCTGACCGGGCTTAAGATATATAATACTAAATAGGCTATGCTTTTACAAGCATAAATCTGCAATGTATTCTGATATCTGATAAACTAACTACAACGAATTCCAATATTAGACATGTCATTTTATTTGTGCCTACGAAGTCCCCATATTTCTTTATAATGCTTCAAATCAGACTAATATCTTGTACGTAAAACGTGGATTAGTAAATCAGTTTAAATCTTCTATTCATTTTCTTCTGACTTCTCAGCAGCCAAACGCCTTAGTGAGCCACTCTCCAATAATCCATAAACTGAAAATTAAACCCACAAACCCGATTCAATCTCGAAACAAAATCTAACAAAGAGAGAAAATGACTGTACCGAGGGTTTTGAATAAACGCCGAATTCACCAGAAGGTTTGCAATCGGTCTCTGAGACCTCAATGATGACATTGGCAGTACCAGCCAACTCCGGCGGTCCTGGTTCGAGCCTAATATTAACCGAATCAAAAATCTGGAGGCTATGAAGTTTCGCATTGGCAATTTTGGCCGCTTCTACCAGCTCTTGGATAGTTGTGGCGTTCTTCATCCCCTCCACCTCGGCCTCAATCACCCAATCCTTGGTTTTCGTATTCCCCTTTATTAGCACATCATGGACTCGGGCAGGAAGTTCCTGCTCGTTGTCGTCCTCATCATCCTCGACTTCCTCGTAGTCGTCTTCTTCACCGTCGCCATTGGAAGAATCCTCCGTCTCCTGGCCATTTCTAGGGTTTGGAGGGGATGGAACTTGATTTTCTCCTTTTGAGTTTGCCATGAGAAGTAATCAGAGGAAGTTCGTTAGGAGAGAGAGACTGAGAGCTCCGCAAAAAGAAGCGGCGCTGGAGGAGTGGATGGTAAATAATTAACCGTTCTGACAGTAAACTTCGGTTAAGGTTTGTTGACATTCTTAATTCTACTTGGACGGCAAGAGTTTTGTTTTTTGGTTAATAATTATTTGAATTAAAGAATCAACTTTGTTGTTTTTTTTATCAACAATTTTATTCAAGAGGAAGTAAAAAAATTTGAATTCATAGAATCTTTATTAATTATTTATAGGGTAAATTACACATTATTTTTTTAAATTTTAATGAAATTATAAGATTTTTTTATTTTAAAAATATATATTTGTATTTATTGAAATAAAAAATTACATTATACTCTAATCTTAATGGCAGTTGATTAAATCGCAGTTGTGACTATCCTTTTGCGGCTGTTGGCTTAACTACGATTGAACTACCACAATAAAACACACATTTTTTTTTAACGGGTGGAACTTGAGGTGAGAATATGGTGTTTGGTTATTATGGAAATGACAACATGAAAAAATGTTTAATACCCATTAAATTTGAGAGAGATTTGAGGTCAAAGATTAGAAATAGAGTAGTCAACAATAATATTAAGAATTTTGCCATGCTTGTGAACAAGTGGAGATTGGCTAAAGAGAGTATTTGGAAAGGAAGAGAACCCAAGTAGATAAAAGAAGAAGAAAGGGTGATTCACAGAAGAGAGGTAATAGGGCTTGCAATCAGAGGTTAGAAGGGGAGGTAATCAAAATCAAGGCAAGCGGCTTAGTTTAGGTAATCAGAGCTCTAATAAGCAAAACTATCGAAGATGTGGAAGAAACCATGGTAAATAATTTTGTCAAGGTGGTCAAAGTGGCTTCTGAAAATGTGGTGGGCAAGGATTACCTGTATCAAATTAATCCCATTGTACTTATGGTAGAATTATATAGAAGTATGTTGTCTTTGGTCATAAAGGAAACCCTCATGGGTAAAGGAAGAAAAAAAAAAACACGGTTATGTTGGAATGGAAAGAGTCTAGATGCAATTAGGTTCAACTAAATTATAACAGAGCTTCCAAGGCCAACTTCGATTTTGCTCATTGAGGTGAGATGATTAGAAACAAAATGGGTCGGCAATTAACAAGGCTTAATCAAAACTTGGGATGTTGTAGTGCCTTAATGGTTGAACTTAGGGGTATTAGAGGAGGCCTTTGTTTGGCTTGGTCTTTAGGTTACAAACAATTAGAAGTGGAGTGTGACTCTAAAAGTACTATAAAGTTTATTAATCTTTCATGCTCAAACCCACAATAATCAGTTAATAGTATACTATCTGAGCTTCACAATGAAGGTAGAGATTAATCGGGTTTTAAGGGAAGGAAATAAATGTGCTAATAGGCTTGCCAACTTTGGAGATACCACATGGCAAGAATGACAACTTGCTAAAGATATTTTTTAGGTGCTTCTAAGGTCTCAGTTGGTATGTTAGAAAGAGATGAAATTTATCACTTTTTATGTTTGATAATAAGAAAGTATGACAAAAACAAAATCTATTGAGATTTGTACAATAACAGAGGAAGATAAATAATTTTAAAGATAAAATTTTGAAATGTCGTTAATGCCCCTGAAGACAAATTAACATTCATATTCAATAAATAAAAATTACTTTAACTATATTTATATAATACATGTTATTTTTCATTTTTAAAAATTATTAATTTATATAAGTTTAAATAAAATAATATTTAGATACTACTTTTAATTATTATATAATATTTTTTAATAAGAGAGATTTTAAGATTAAGAAAAAAAATATTTTTATTATTTTATTATTAAAAATATTATTATTTTTAACTAATTAAAAAGTGCAAAAAATTATTTTAATAATTTTTAATTAATTTAAAACTAATAAAATTAATAATATTTAATATTAAAAAATAATAAATTATATAAATTTAAAAGACCAACTACAAAGTAGTCAAAAAAAATGTTGTTTGACCAAATGTTAATCAAAAATAAAGTTCCGACTGACATTTAATCAAATATATATATATATATATATTATATTTTTATTATATTTATTTATATTTTATATATATAAATATAAATATGTATTAGAATATAAATAATATTATAATATACTATACACATAATATTTCATTATTTTAAAATTATTTATTTTATAAAATAAAAATAAATGATATTATTTTTTAAAAATAATAAAATATTTCTTAAATCAAATTTAATAAATAACATAAAAATTTATTATTAAAAATTTAAAAAAATTCCACCAATTAAAAAACAATCAATAAGTATCTCACCAATTAATGTGTATGTGTGTGTGTGTGTTAGGGGGGTATATACATATATATATATATATATATTATGTTTTTTAATATATAGTATTTATATATTATAATATATATTATATTTAAATAAATTATCAAAATAATATATTTTTTTAAAAAAAATTATGTAATATAATAAATATATTTTTAAAAAGTATATTTTCATTAATATATACATAATTTAAATTATTTTATTGCAAGAAAATTGTTATATAATACAGATTATTGAATTATACAATTTTTGTTTAAAAAAAATTTTTGGCAAATAAGAAGAAAAAAAATGTGAATAATAGAAGAAGTGTCCAGCATTATTGATATGATATGAAAGCATATAAAATAAGGATATTCTTGTTATTTTATTTTTTATTTTATTCTACTTTCATCTAACTAAACAATCAATTATAAATATATTCTATTTCTTTTTCTATTTTTACTAAACATAACCTTTTTCCATTATATTCTATTTATCTTTCTCTTTTCATTTTCATTACTAAAGAATCTGCATATCCAAAGAGGCCTAAGTGATGTAATTACCCATATCCCATTGATGTATTATGTAGTTTCAGACCCTGTTTTAATTACCAAAAACAAAAAGTAGTTTTTGATATAAAGGGATGGTGGCAAGTTATTTAACTTTTAATTATTTTTTTATA
The DNA here is from genome assembly GCA_032878935.1 of Erythrophleum fordii. NCBI lineage: Eukaryota > Viridiplantae > Streptophyta > Magnoliopsida > Fabales > Fabaceae > Erythrophleum > Erythrophleum fordii. The sequence goes on from JAVQMF010000050.1 coordinate 19,718,034, forward strand.
TTTTATAAATTTAATTATTAACTAGGAGCTACTCCATGCCTTGTAGGGGGATTAAAAAATTCCAATGCACTCCATTAAAAAAAAAAGCTAAAATGTAGGCCCTACAAAAAGTAAAAAAAAAAAAAAAAGACATGAATAGTGATGAACCCTTATAAAAAACAATGGCCATCAGTGGGATTATATATATATATATATATTGATTCAATTTTTAATTTACATAATTTAGTTAAGAACAAATTAAAAATATTAACATGCATCTTAGTACATGTCAAGTCATTAGTATTGGTTAAAAAGATAAAATATAATTACTTGTATCTCTATCTTAAGATTCTTTACTAAAAGAAATTTATTAAAAGACTTAAAGTATATAATGTTGAGTTGTAAAAATCTTACATCTATCATGTAATTATTAAAAAATTTAATAATAAAAATATAAAACTATATTTAAATTTTTTCTTAATTAAAATAGAAAAGTCCTTTTAGATATCTTAAATTTACAATAGTTAAAATATCCCCTAGATGATTATTCAAAGTTGTTATGGCTTTTGAAAAGCATAAAAAATAAACACCATTAAAAAAATTAACCAAAGATAAATCTTTAACTTTTGCTGTGAAAAAAAATCGAAAGCAAAAGTCAAAGCAATTGATCCACTCCAAGTTTGAGGTTTTCTTTAGATGATTGATAATAACGAACAGACAAATCACTTGCCGTGAGTTAACGAAACATAGTTTGGAATAATAGACACCATAAGGAGAAGTAAGGATCGAAATCTATCCCCATGTAAAAGCAAACAACAAACTTCCAAACGTGCAAGCAAAATATGCAGGTCTTGGAGGATGACTAGTAAATCCATTATAGTAGTTTTTGCATCTTGTAGACTTCAGGGGTAGGCTAACTCGGAAATGTGATTGATATACATCTCCAAAAGGGTCCGATGGAGTGCGGTTAAAAGCATAATATTTTTCTTGATACCGTCCATCTTAATGTTTACTTGGATGGAAATCCAACACCTGTTCAAAATAGACAACACGAAAACAACATTACGATCAGGAGCCTTTCACAAGAAGAAAAGTGATAATGATCCAAAAATAACAAAGGAAGGCAACGATCAAGGTTGAAACGTCAGGATAAGAGGTTATCTGGAGTTTATTTTCACATAATCTTGATAAACCCTAGAGTATTTCCTTTGAAATTCAATTCTTTGTAAAACCCTAGTTGCTGAAAGTTTGACCCCTTCCATGATTAGTTGGTGAAAATCCTGAGAACATCCATGTGATTCCAGGTGAAGAAACCTTTTGTCAACCCCATCAAACAACTCCGTTGTGTGAATATGATCAGTGCAGATAGCCCTCGAGAAAACCAATTGTACGATCAATTATTGCCTGTAATCAACAACATATACCCCAAGATACTTTCCAAGAGAATCTGAAACTGATAACTAGTATAGATGGCATAATGCGCTTAAAAGTCTCAGTAATATCAAGTCTGAATGGGGAGGGTAGACTCGGTTATATTTTTATATTGCTCTACCAAAGTTCTCTGCTTTATTGGGACATGTTTGATTCGTGGATTCAAAATTGATGGGAATGTATAGATTTGTTAAAAAAAATTAAAAAAATATTTTTTTTATAATAATTACTTAATAATATTTATTTTTTATTATTTTTTAAAATAAAGATATTAATATTATTTTCTATTTCATCTATCTTTTTTTTTTTTTTTTATTTCATCCTATTTCATTCATTTTTTGCAAATCAAACGTGATATTAGTATACATCAGATGTGAAAGTAAAGGACCTCTGTAGACAAATTCAATACTTAGAATTGTATTCTCCTTTTTTTTTTTTAATAGCATACGTGAAAAGAATATTATAATGATGCAAAAATAAATAAGTAGAAAGATGATCTCCTTATTGGGCACTTTGATGTGGATAAAAATACTACAGCTTTGGCCATTAAGGAGAAGATTATAAGGCATAATAGTTACCAATTGCTTGATAAATTGTCATGGCCATTTATTACACAGAATACAAAGGGAAATGTAAATAAAAAAAAGTAATTTTATAGATGGAAAAAATATTTTTATATCTCTAATTTAGATTAAATTTAAAAAAAGATAAATATTATTAAATAATGATTATAAGAATATAATAAATATTATACACAATTATATAAAATAGAACCATTCTACTTTGCACAAAACCAAAATTCCCGTAAAAGTTGAAAATTTTCATCTGCATTAGCATAACTTTAAAGAAATTTAAAAAAAATTGTCGCAAGCTTTCTAAATATTGATTTTCACAGTTGCCCTTTAGTTTTGTGAATAAATTTCATGAGCTGAGAAGCTGAAAAGATATTGTTTGAAATTAACACCTTAAACAAAAGCATATGTTACAAAGATATTAGATCATCCATAATCAGTTGTGGCATTCGGGATTCGGTTTCACTCTAAAAATAATATTTAGAATCACATTACATGAACTTATAGGTTGAAAACTTTTAAAGGAAAAAGGGGTTGGAAGCTTTAAGTATAGGAGCTTGGATCACAAATTTGGAAAGCTAATAAAAGATATGTATATAATTTTATATATATAGTTATGCACTAAAAAGATGACTCGTGTCTGGCGATGTTAAACGAAAAGAACGAAGTAGTTTATTTTATTCATCTCATTTTACCCAAAATCAAAAGGGTAAATTTTTTTTTTTTCTTGTTTTATTCAAATTATACAGATCTCTTCGATTAATATATATATATATATATATATATCCACAAATCTTAATCTGAAATGTGGCCAAAATATTCTTAAGAATAAATATTGATTTTTTATTAAAAATATTTTTAAATTTTTATTTCAATTTTTTACTCTGTATTAAAAACTATAAATTTAATTTATTTTAATTTAAAAAATTAACTATTTTTATGTTAGTTAAATATATATTAAATACTTATTATATTATATAAAATAATAAATATAAAAGTATTTTGATCAAAATAAATATAAATATAATTGATCTTTTATAGAGAGATCAATGTAAAGCATCTTTAATTTTAATGAAAAGGAGTAAAATTTTTAAAATAAAAAAATTTCGTGTAATTTGAATAATTTGAAGAGATGAGTGTACCTTGCGAACCATATACATATTATGATATTTATTAAAAAAATATAATAATAAAAATATAATTATAAGTATAATTTTTAAATTATTTTTTATTATGATATTATTAAGTAATTATATTTTAATGAAAAATATGATTACAAAAATATTTTTAAAATGTAGTAAAAATAATTATTTATTAAAATTAAAAATGCTTGCAAATGATATTGCAATGTAGGGAAAACGGACAAAAGAAGGAAAAGAATGGGGAGCTTGCCGCTCAGCACGCCCATATCTCAAATTCAAATCAGGTAAAGCGTAGTCGGCACCATTACAACCAACGACGACCGCCGCCGCCGATTCTGTTCCGAAATGGCCAGCCAAGACCTCTTCTCTTCCTTAATCTCCGACATCGACACCTACTCTGGCAAAGACCCTCTCCTTCCTTGGCTCCGGTACGCCTCTACCCTGCCTCTCCCTCTCACTTCAGTTTTCCAAGATTCAATGCTATTTGCAATGTGTGTTGGTGCAGAGGGATTCGAAAGATGAAGGATACTTTGTCTCCTATCGCCCTCAATGAGAAGCTACCGGGGTTCTTACAGAAATGTGCGCGGACTTTCGAGTCCGATCGACGCTACAGAAACGACATGCGGTATCTTCGGGTTTGGCTGCACTTGGTAACTGAACCACTGTTTTCTTGACTTTTGATTTACAGTTAATTGATAAATTTTTAGCCTATGCTTAGTTGCTGAGAAATGGGGATGGAAAGAGTGATGAGAAGCTATTATTTTAGTTATTGTGTTGATCTTAGGAAGTTCATCATTCGATTCCCAGATTAAAGACAGGAAAGATAAAATGTTTCACAGTTTTCCCCCTGATTTTTAGATGGATTTTGTGGATGACCCAATATCGCTTTTGAAAACCATGGAGGTTAATCATATCGGGACAAAACGTTGTCAATTCTACCAAGCATATGCTCTTTACTATGAGAAGAACAAGAGATACGATGATGCTGAGAAAATGTACCATCTGGGAGTGAAAAAGTAAGTTTTTCTGCAGTATTCACTGATCAGCATTTTGGTTAGAATAAACAATGTCCGAACAGCACACTAATGCTCCCCTATTGTACATGTCTTATTGTAAACTGCATATTATTCACAAAAAAAAAACTTCTGCACAAAAAAAAAAAATTCCCATTGCTCTTTGATGGTTGCCAACTGCCAAGACAGCCCTCCAATGTTCTGAACTTTGCTATCTTTTGGCCCCGAATAACTCGTTTTCTAGACATTCCATTCTTTTTTATTAAGGCGACTGATGCTCGCTTTCAGTGAAATGGGGATCAATCATCAAATACTCCCACCAAATTGCAATTTGATAATGCTGCAGAGTTGAATCTCGGTTCATATATCTTTCTCAATGAATTCTATTTCTTGTCATTTAGCTTAGGCTAAATTACAATTCCCTTTTTTTTTTCAAAGGAGATGCCTAAATTATAGGATTTTTTTATTACTTTTCAAAAATTATTATTTTTTTAAATCAACAGATAGCTACAATAACCTCTCTAAAATGAAAGATAAGTTATTGTTATATTTATTTTGGCCAAAATATTTTTATATTTATTATTTATTGCATTTGATCAATATAAAATAGTCACTATTTTAAATTTAGAATAAATTAAATATATAATTTACAACACAAAATAAATAGTATTGAAATAAAAATTTTAAGAATACATTTTTTATTAAGTTAATATTATTTTAAAAATATATTACTACTTTGAAGGTATTTTTTGTGCATAATTTTTACAGTAATGAGAAGAGATATATAATTAAAACCTACCACAAAGAAAAAAGAGTAATATAACTCATAGCTTATTAGCATCGTAGAGTGCACCTAACTATTTCAATACTTCAGCTGGTAGGAGATGCCTATCCTGCCCAAATCTTTCGATAATCATGTTCTTTTCTCCTTTTCTGTCGAGCAGCCTTGCAGAACCCATGGATGACTTGCAGAAATCATATGAACAATTTCTTCATCGCATGGAAAGAAAGAAAAGCAAAAAAATCCAGGTAGTGCCCGCGGATGTGTTGTTTTCGGGCCTGAATTTCTTTGTTGCTAGTGACATTCAGTTAGCTAATTTTAGAAAGATTCCTTGAGCAGCAGGAATTGAGAGCTGCCAGGAGGCCTCTGTCTACAAGTAATCTCCCTCCTCATATCACTAAGACTGAGGAAAAAAGTGAAGCGCGTGGCGTTGAGAGTGTTCGTATAGGACCTCAAATTGCTTCTGTAGCTAAGGGCCTAGCTAATGAAAGACTCGTAGAGACTAAAAAGGACGAGGGTAAGAGAATTTGTGATGAACACACCGTTGTGGGCAAGTTTGTTGACACTGCCATTGTTGGGAAGTCTGAAGCCGAAAATGCCTGCCATCATGGACTGGTGGATCCTACAATAAATATGAAGGAAGCAATGAATGCCATTAATAGTATGTTCCGTAAGCCACTAGAGGATGTTCCTATAGCCAAGAAATCACACAGAAATCGATCAAAGGAAGGTCATTTTGCACAGACTGGATTAGAGTTATTTATTGATGAAAAATTGGATAATGGAATCAAATCATCAGCTTCTCCATCTCTGCAGCACAGTACTGAAGCTAGCCAATCTCATCAAGAACCACTTCAAATATACATTGACGATGAAGGACGTAGTGAAACTAGTGACATAAACGATGAGCAGAGTGATGTCCGGAATTTGTCAGGAGATTTTGCTTCCTCTGCTTCCCAATTGAGCGCCTTTGTTTTCCCCCGTCCTAAGGATCTTCCTTCTGAAAGTTCAGGTGATATGGATCCACAAAGTGTCCGTAAGTCGAAGTTCAGAGAGGATACAGTCGTTCGCCGATTTGTTGGCTCCACCATTTTGGATGAGCCAGTGGTAGAAAATGTTTGCCACCATGGTTTAGTAGACCCCACAATCAACATGAAGGAAGCTATGAATGACATAAATAACATGTTTGGGAAGCCAATAGATTTTGTTAGGCACAAAAGATCAACGAAGCAGGAAAAGGTACCCGAGAGCAATTGCAGAAAGGAGTTTGGTGGGTTTTCAATTCTTGCTGATGATGACTTTGAACATAAAAAAGGTCCACCATCTCCAAAATTGGCAGGAAAATCAAGAGAATCTGATTTATTTGAGCCAACTCTCCTCACGAAGGAAGCCATGGACGACATAAACAAGATGTTCAATATGCCATTGAATTTTTAGGAACAAATTGATTGCTGATTGTAATTTGTACCAAAAACTACTAAAAAAAATTCGTGAAAGCTAGCAGAATTGCCTTTGATTTGCCTGAGGTAATCAAATGTGACTTATCTGTCCTTTGGTGTTTTCCTGTAACAGTTTTCCTGTCTTGTGCAAACCTTTTTGTTTATGGAACTCGAACGAGAGGATAGTCAAAATGGAAAAGACAAGATTATGGTTCATGATATTGCAATTGAGTTTATTACATAAATATGCCAAAAAGGCAACAATTTTCTGCTAGATCAACACAAATTAAAGCAGCAACGATAAAAATAAGATTAAAACAGATCTTAATACTTGTTCAAAGACAACATTATTAGAATTGAGTAGTGTGAGAGCAATCAGTGGGACGAAAAGCCAAGGGACCAGCAGCATATATGACAGCCTCGTATCTGCTTCCATGCAATCTCTTGTTTTCATAACGAAGTGAAGCCCCATTGAGGGCATAATTGACATTGGACAGAAGGCTGCAACTTTCAAGCGGAGACCAAACAAGCTTCACGTAGCAAGATTGTAGAGGGTGATCCAACAAATAATTCTGCATCTTGAACCGTTCAAGCTGTGCATAAAGATAGCCATTTTTGTCTGTCTCAAAGACCTTATAGTAGCTAACTTGACCCTTGTGGTTCTTGCAGGTAACACTTACTTTGGCAGAAGAAATGGGCTTGGCTCCAGTCAAAGACCAGGTTCCAAAGTGGTCACAGCTCTGGCAGTAGACCATGGCTTCCACTACCACCTCTGTTTTCTTCTCTGTTGGGGCATAGTCATCTGCTTCTGTGGAAGGGAACGGTAATAGGAGAAGCAGGAGAGAAAGGGTAATGAGGTGCTGGCTTGCCATTTCTTGCAGGCGTGAAGGAAGAAGGAAGAGGTCAGAGTTGAGAGACGAGTGACGCGTAGTTGAAGTGATAGTATATATAGGTTATTGGTAATTAATGCCCGTCGCAACGTGCCCTCCATTAGGCTGCCAACGACTCTGATTCTTCATAGCTGTCTACCTGGAAGCCACCTTCTGGCTTCGGCCATCAAGCTTCCATATTTTAATATGTAAAAGTAGGGTGTTCATCGGCCCGGTTGGTTTTAGGGACCTGCCCTAATCCAACCTAATTGGGTTGGGTTAAAAATATAAATTGGCAGAACTTTAAATAAAATTATATCTGGTCGAGTCGGACCACGAACAAAAACATATTCTGTCGAACTTGTACTAATAATTTTTTTTTTAGTTATTAATATCTTGTCATCTTATATATATATATATATATATATATTTATGTTTATTTTATCTGACTCTCTTTATATGCTGTAACTTTTATTATTAACTTAAACTCTCCCTATTTCTTAATTATTTTCATTATTGATGTGCATACTTACTGACATTTCTTTTATTAAATAGTGAAAATACACGTATTTACCTAAAACTAATTATATTAGTATAAATTATATTTTGCTTGATAATACTAAGCTATTTTTTTATTATTGATAAAAACATAAAGGTTCCAAAACTTATTGTTTTAAAGTATATGCTTATGAGTCTATAAAAAATATTTTTATATTAAGTATCAATTCATAAAAAAAAAAATTTCGGGCGGCTTCGGGCTGCCCTAACCTGTCCTAAAATCGGGCTTGTTTAGATCGGGTTAGGTCACGGGTACAAAAATAAGCCCGATGTCTTAATCAGGTCGGGTATCGGACATACTAGATGTCTGCGCCGACTCTACCCATGAACACCGCTATGTAAAACAAGTAGGACTCATCTATCATGTAAGCAAAGCTTATCAATACTTACGAGATTTTTTTTTGGGCCGCCGGAGTGGGGGGGGGGGGGGGGGAAGGAGGGGGGAGTTGATGTTGGCTCTCTAGTTCTGTATCTATGTGAGGTTTCCATGTCCTCTATAATGAAAAATGATTGTATTCAAATTTACTTGCGCCTAATTAGATATTTTAAAATAAGATCATCTAAATATAAATACAACTATATTTCAATAATAAAAATTAGGTGAAATTTGTAATTAGATTTTATAATTTAAAATTTTTTAATGTAGTCTCTATAGTTATAATTTTGCCAATATTTCGTTAATTTAATTAACTATATATCATCTTAATACTCTAAATATGTATGATTCAAATTTATTTACTCAAATCACTTAACATAAGTTACATCACATGTTATACATGTAAGTTAATTTTACATAGTTATCTATGTTATTATTCTTATTGGTATAAGTTATACAAATTCAAAATCTTAAGACAACATATAATAATTATATCATTGAAGTTTAATAAAATATTGACAAAAGTTTCATGATAAAAGCTAAATTAAGAAATTTTTAAAATTATAAAGATCAATTATAAATTTTTAATTATGAAATTAAAATAAAAATTAAGAAAAAATATATTAACCAAAAGAATAATTTAATGTAAAAATTATTTTTAAAGAAAAAAAGATATGATGAGATTTGAAGACTGAACATAAGAAGGGGAAAAAAAAAAAGAAAAGAAGATATTGAGTCCAAAACATCTTAGTACAAGATATAATTATGTCAATCGATAGCTGTCGTACAATAAAATAATTGACGGTTCATACAAATCACCGCCATATTGCAGAGCTAATTTTCTGCCATCCATTAATATTCCAGCTAGAACTTTTACGCCTTCTGCTAAGAAGCGGGTCCTCATCTATTGGCCCAAAGACCAAAAATCTGGGTCAACGCACATGGTATTTATTGCGATTTTTAATATTGAGTTAAACCTGTTAACGAGTATTCGATCCTTATTCATAAATGCAATGACGATAGACCATTATCTACAAATTTATAATTTTCCGTGATCTTATCAATTTAAAATAAATATTTATATCAATACACATAAAGTGCTTTAAGAACACTATAAATTTAAAAAATAATACAATAATTATTAAATGTAAAATAATATTTTATCTATTTTATTATATTTATTATAATAATTATATTTTGAGAAGTTAAAACAATTTGCAATTGTCCAAAAAAAGATAAAGCAGTTAGTCATAAATATTTAATCACATTATTTTATATTTAATAATTATTATATCATAATTAAACTTCATAATATACTCAAATTTATAATATCCTCACTCATTTGTTAATAGATTTGGTTAATAATACACAAGAAGGACTACAATCACTGAACTATGATAGTTATCACAAATCGTCGCACTAGAAAGGATTGCATGCATGTATGGAGGAAGAATAGTGAGGAAGAAAGAGAAGGGTAGTAATTAGGATTAGAGCTGAAAGCCCTTTGGTTGGCGTAATTTCCATACAACAAAAAGAGAAAAAAGCACGCAAAAGAATTTCACAAGATACCCTTTTATCTCCTTATATACATGTAAATTGCCACTCTCCTAAGATTAATTGATACATGTATCAACCTACAGGTGAGTACTCCTTGCGCCTTCACCGACGGTTGACGACTCCATACTTTACAATCTGAAACTCCCTACAATTTAGCTTCCGTTTGCAGAACAGATCTCGAGCTCTGCCCACCAAAGTGGAGAAAGCATAGGCACTGCTTTATCAGGTGTTATATTTGTTATTTCTCTCAGCCTCACACCAACTTCTTTCATAGTTGGTCTTTGATTTGGATCAGGATGAACACAAGATTTGATCAATTCAGCAACTTGTTCTAGCTTCTCTTCTTCGAAAGAGGCTAGAGTTGGATCCACCATTTCTCTCAAGGGACGGTCTCCTTGTAAATAATCTGATGCCCAATCTTCAGGTGGGCTATTATCAACTGAATAAGGGAGTCTGGCAGTTACCATTTCAAATAATATAACACCGAAGTTATAAACGTTGCTTCGTGGACTTGCTAATGGAACATCAATGTATTTTCTGCCCCGGGTCTTCATCTCAGATGAAGCTATTTCATACGAGAAACTCAGATCTGAAATTTTCGCAGCATAGTCCTCAGTAAGAAAGACGGAGGAAGAGTTCATATTGCTAAGGGCTATAGAAGGGTCCAATTGGTGCATGTGTTGCAGGCAGTATGCCATGCCCATTGCAATTCTGAGTCTTGTTCCCCAATCCAAGTGCTCAGCTTCTTTAACTGCAAGTTCCAACAAGTTCAGATACATGAGCCATCTTCCAACTTAAACACCAAAAGAATGACACAAAAGCACTTCCTTGAAGGAACTATTCTTGCATTTGAAACAAAAATGGAAACATAGAGGGAGAGAGACAGAGAGAACGTACAACATAACTTTCCAATATAATGAAACCTCAATTTCTCTTACAAATATGATTCAAATACTAATTTCCCCAATCAGCCCCCCCTAGGATGAGAAGTAATAACTTGATGAGCGTTAGAAGAATAATTAGTCAATATTGGCCGTTTGTTTTTTACATATCCCAATTACTGTTCTGATCTGTTATAGCAAAGCTTAAAATGCTTGATAAAATCTACAGTAAGTCAAAATGAATCATGCCTTTATGGGTGGCCATACCTATATGTTTCCTTATCTTTGTATGTCTCTCTTGAAAGAACAATATTTAAGTCTAGATTCTAGAATACTACATGAAATTTTTATAGATCGTTAGAAGCCAATGGTTAATATTGCTCTCCATGAATTTGAGCACTCCCTAGAGTATGTAAATCAGTAACTAGCAAGCATCATACATTCTAACAAGGCATAAACTTTTAGAAATGAGGAAGCTTATCACAATAGGCTAAACCAAGTCATCAAGCTTCATTTTAAGATAAAATGGCAAGAAAGACCAACAGACTGATAGAAGTGAATTAGAAATTGGGATACTTTTCATCTTTAAATTATTTTCTGTGTAATAGCAACACTGAAATTATATGTACTCACTGTGTAAATGCTCAAAGAGTGTTCCATTCGGTGCATATTCGAAAACCATCATTCTGGTGAAAGGATCCTCTTCTTCACAATATCCAAGTAGATTGACAAAATTCTTGTGATTCACTTTTGATAATGTATCAATCTGAAACCATAATCGCTTTAAAAGTAAGTTAAATTTTAAAAAAGCAGCAGATAATCAAATAATCTTGTTGATTTTTCTGGTATGATACCTTTTTCCTAAACTGTACTTCTAAAGTCTTTGACCAATCCTTGGATGATGTCACGGTAACAGATGCTACAGCAATTTCAACTCCGTTAGATAAAGTCCCTTTGTACACTGTTCCAATTGGTGAAGTACCAATTACATTACTAAAATCTTCACATGCTGCTTCAAGCTCTGACCTTTTCAGCTTTGGCACACCTGAAATTGTAAACCTCTTTCATGCATGTATGAAGGCAGAATATTTACAAATGAAACATGATGAATACATTTCAAAGACAAAAAGAGAACAATAATTCAAGTGATATCAATGGGATCATCAAGGACCCAATGAAATCAAAGCCGTTCCTCTTTTGTCTCTCATGTTGCAGGAACCCTAAATTTGTGTGTGCATGGAAGTTAACTGCCATTTCCAGCCATTATTTTATTCTCATAAAATTATAAGAAAAGAAATAGTCAGATTTACCAGTTACAAATGCTTTCTGAAGCTGTCCGCTTAGTCCTGTTGCCCAAGGTTTGACAGTAGCTACTTTATTGGTTCTACAGACGTATATGCCAGCAATTAAAATAAGAAGAAATACACCACCGCCTATACCTCCAGCCAAAATTGCAACATCATGATTTGTTGAGGTACTTGTAGATTTAGACAGGGGAGAAGAAGAACGAGATGCAGAAGTTTTTTGACCAGGGGAAGTTGGCTTTGGCGTTGGTGTAGAAGGAGATGAGGAAGTCGATGGAGAGCCAGGTAATGCGGATGGAGCAGGGCTAGCAGGAGACGGGGAAGTCGATGGAGGGCCGGGTAAATCGGATGAAGCAGGGCTAACAGGAGATGGGTCACGATTCCGTTTATCACGTCTAGTTAAAGGGGATGAAGCAGGGCTAGCAGCAGATGGATGATGACTCCGTTTATCACTTCTAGTTTTCAGCAGTCTCCGTAGACCGACAATATCTTGGCCAACATTCCTTTTGGGACAACAAAAAAGAGCTAAAATTAGATTTGATAGCAAAAATTAGCCAAAATATGGTATTTGGAGAAAAAGTGCACCCCAGCTTTGTGAGAAAAAAATTCCCATGGAATATAAACCTAAAGGAGACCACCTTTCGAAGGATTGGTGACATACCGTGGGATGGTTCTTCTTGCACAAGATGGCATTTTAGCTGCATCAGTTAGCTGGTTTTCATCTACTTGACTTTCAGAAAGCATCTTCAGTTCGTTAATTTCAGGAGAGAAGCCACCAAGAAGCTGGTTGTTGTCCAGCAAACTGCAATAATAAGAATAAACTCAGTACATAGTGGTAGAAGTTTCTGAAAATGAAAAGTGAACTGTTCAAAGAGTATATTCCTACAGGATTGCTGGTGAGATATTACTCCCAAGATCTGCTGGTACAGCTCCACTGAAGCTGTTGTATCCCAAATCCAAAACCTCCAACTCTTTCAACTTGACTATTTCTTCTGGGATAATCCCATAGAAAGAATTGTTCCGAAAAATACTGCAGTATATTCACAGCGATTTTATTAGGCAACAAAAAATAATAGAAGTCATTAATGAAGGTTATACACTACACAATGCATCCAAGTAGAAAACAATTCCTTACATGGACTTTATATGAACAAGGTTCGCAAGCTCAGGTGCCAGAGTTCCTCCAAGGCAAAGATCTCTCAAATTCCTGAACAACAAAATCATTTGTTATGATTAGAAGAACTACAAGAACTACAAGATTGAAATGAAATGACAGGTCACGGTAATAACTATAAAGTCAACCATATCACCAATAGCACATTTGCCATTGTAACGTAAGAATTATCACGATATGATAAAACTGGTCAAATTTAGCATAAAAAGAACATGAAGAGTTGTTATATACACACGATTTCTTTGCTATTAAACAGTTTTGCCAAGAAATCACAGAAAATACAGTTTAAAAAAAATCTCTCATTTGATGTCATATAAAGGAAAGATCCAAACAAAAAGATCTATTCCTCTTCCTTTCTATTCTTAGAAAACAAGAACACAACTTACAAGACCACCACTCTTCCATCTAAGCACTGAACTCCGAACCAATTACACGGGTCAAGCTCCCCTACTTCATCATTCCAATTTGACAAAGCACCAAAAGGGTCACTCACTATCCTCTGCCTCAACTTCAAAAGCGTTTTACCTGCACAGAAACACCATATCTCAGCTTTTCTCGGATAGCAACAACTAAATTGAGGGAAATACAGAATCTCACAAACCCAAAATTCCGTACCTTCATCATTTAAAGAGCAGCACAGACCCAAGCTCTGAAAGAGCAACCACACCACCGCAAAGCGCAGAAGTCCCCGACGATCCCTGAACCGACTGAAATTGCAGTTCCTTTTCATTATTGTTGCTAATCAACGTCAACTCGGACGGAAACAAAAGAACCCAGGTTGAGTTTTGCAAGAAAAGAAGATGAACGGAGTTGAATCGCAACGAATCAGTCTTCGAGCGTCTCGAGAGGTGCCTGATTGAGAAAAAAATGGGGAAGAGTGGGCAAAACGGGCGATGTCAAAACCATGATCCGGCACTTTGCAAATTGGCATAGACCCAGAAAGTTTTGAAAACGCGTACGCTCAATGCCAAGATATATGCTTTTTCCTTTATTTGAATTTTGAAAGTTCAATTTTTTTAGTAATAAAAAAATACCATAAAATACGCCGCATAAGAATGCAAAAGCAGAAGGGCAAATTGCTGGCAATTAGGATAGGCGAAAGCAATGTGTCTATTACTGGAATGGCCGTGACCGTGTTTGTAAACGAGATGAGAGAGAGATGGAGAGTCTGGAGCCTATCATCCGGCGGTGACTTGACTTTATTTTTTGTGAAATTGATGATTATATCAATCAAGATGGCTTTCTTTTTTCTCTCGTTGGACTTGGTAAAACGCCCCATTTGATGGATTTGGCACTTGCCTGGAAGTTACACCGTGATACTATCCAGATTATCATGAAAGTGCATTGAATAAAGCAATTATATATATTTTTTCTTTTTGATTTAGTAAGAAATTTTTCTGAATTGCCGACTCCATGCCATTTTAATAATGCTTACTTGCACAGGTATTTTTCCGTTTTTTTTTTTCTCAGAAGTTATTGTGCATATTAGGGGTCATTCCGTGCATAGCATGGAAAAGGCTTTTTTTTCTAAATTATTTATTTGTTAATTATTAACATGTTCTAACATGAACAAAATATGATGACTTCATTATAATAATAAAATAATATGTGACATACTCTAATGTATCTCCATAAATAAGAAATTTAAAGTAACATGAAAACTATATTACCTTATTTGTAAGCTCAAAGTTGTAATTGCAAGGTTAAGTTTAATACATGGGAAAGAAAATTTTAAAAAAATAAAAAGTAAGTGAAATAAATTATAATAATTTTATTTACACTCTTAAAAAATTAATTAAAAGAGACATTTATTGTTAAATAATATTTATAAGAGTATAATAAATATTTTTTAATTAAAAAAAAAAACTTGGCATTAAGGGTTGCCTTTGGTGAGATATCACATATGGTTGAATATGCACATTTTATTTGAAAATTTATTAGGTTCATATTTAGTTTTTCATAGAGAGCGAAAGAAGTAAAACTCCTTTTCATGGAAGGAACGAACATGGCATGTACATTTTAAACAATTTATCATGCAAATTAATGCGAGCACCCCGAATTTCATAATTAATGCTAATCCTGCATTTTAAGCAAATAATTAAACAAAAAAGAAAATCAACCCTGTAATTTAGTAAATTTGAAAGCGGCTTAATTTATTTTAAAATGAAATAGTGCAACTAAGTTTAATTTTTAAGGAGGTGTGTTCCCCCATTATTTGAAAATTTCAAACCGCTTTCGGCCTCATTGAGAAATGAATACCCAGCCTTGACGTAGCGTCTTGTTAACTCTTAAAATATTATTTATGCGCACTATTTTCATCCATTTCTATAATTTTAAATGCCAAGTAATTTTATGCAAATTTTTATCAGAAACTTTTATATAAATATAGTATATCAAATTGATAGATTCAACAAATAAAAGAAATAGTCACACTAACATGTAAAATAATTTTTCAATGCGTATTTTAATGGACTAAACATGTCAAAAAATTAATGTAGAATAAAAATTTTTTAATTAAAAAAATAATAATTACAACCAAAAAAAACTTACCTAATTCACAAGAAGTCATCTTTTTTTTTTTTTTCTCTTAACTCTCTATGTGAATCTTTTTTTCTTTTGAAGACTTTTTAAGATTTTACCTTAACTTTTTATTTATAGATCTTTTAAATAAAGTCTAAATAAATTTGAATTCTTATCCAACTAATAAGATATATCTAACTAATAAAATATAGCTCTCTAGTTTAAAAATTAAAATATTATTTATTAAATAATTAATTATCTCAATTTCTTTTGAAATAACAATCAATTATTCTAATAAGTAATTATTTAATATCTTAATATAAATTTTAAAATATTCAATTGAATTATGATTTATTCTATCACAAATAAGTCTAACAAAACATAATACAAAAAGTTTTCATTTCTTATCACCTACCTTCTCCGTGGCATGCTCATCATCATAATTTTTTATATTATTATAAAAAGCTGCCAATCAAATGAATAATTTCAATCAATGGGCAATGAGTGTACATCTTCTTCATCTTTAACTTTAAGAACATGGTATTGAATTTCCTAATATAAAAGAAACCGTTGATCAAATGTGATGCAAGAACTTATTTGAAGAAATTGGTGCTTACGATGGGATATTGGAATTTTGGGAAAGAATGTTACGTTATTTAATTTAGAAAGATAAATGTAGACTAATTTGTTATAGTATATAGAAGCGAAATTACCAAAGTTTTTGAGTTGTCATATTATATTGGTAGGTGGCCCTTTCCTTTGATGTTAGCTTTTTTTAAGTTTCAACATTTAATAGCCATTTTGATGCTCTTAGAAGTAATTGATTAGGACAATTCACATCCCATTTATTCAAACATGCGTTTAAAATCCATGGGCCAGGCAGGAGTGGACTCAATTTATTGCTTTCTCTCTCTTGTTTACCAATGAGGAAAATCGTAAGAATGAACTGAATGAGAGAAGCAAAACATGATTTTGGAACTTGAAAGAATGAAAATAAGAAAGTTGAAATAAATATGAAAATGAATTGTATAAAAACAACTAATTAAAGAATCATGAGATTAAATGAGTCCTACCACATGGCAGTAAATTATATTAACAAATTCTTTTAAATTAAAATATGTATTTTTAACCTTTCACTTTAATATTATTTATTTTGTGTTAAAAATTATAAATTTAATTTATTGTAAATTTAGAAATTTATGTATTTTTATTTAGTAAAATATATATTTAATACTTACTATATTATATATAAACAATATATATAAGAGCATTTTAATCAAAACATATGTAATTATAATACATTTTTTATCACAAGAAAAATCAATACAGTATATCTTTTAATTTAGAAAAATATAAATTTTTAAAATAAAAAAAATCATATAGTTTAAACATCGTCTTGTGTTAAAAAATAATTTATTTGATAATTAATTATTTTCACAAATTATAATTTAATAAAAATTTGTAATAACAAATATATAAAAAATTATACCCAAAATTTTTTTAATATTAACTAAATTATGAATGATATAATAATATAATAAAAGTTCTGACAAGACTAAGAAAAAAAAAAAAAGCAATGATAACAACCAATGAACCCCAAAAAAACTTGCACATATTTCGGCCTACGTACGGACAAGTCAATATGAAAGGTCAACTTAAGATTCCTGTATGGGATACCCGCCGTTTGCCTGAAGCTGAAACAGATTGTGGTGTCATGCATTGTTTTCAACTTTAATCTCATTTACCTGCAAACGCCACGATCTCTTCCTTTCTTTCTCCAAACAACCCCGTGATAGTTACAAACAGCACTGTAGTTAATGGAGTCGCTTCTATCGTATGGCTCCCATAACTTTATAAATATCTGGACTGGATAGATATATTAGAGTTTATTATTACGTGTAGTATGGTGCAGAGAGTGGCTTAAGAATTTGTACTTGCGTGCGTATTCTGTGATCTATTATCTATTTGTTGTTAGCATATTATTATTCTATGCTTCTTTTTAATGTTAAAAATTGTACAAAAATTGCATGTGGCGAGTGTATAACCTAATCTTCTTCTTAAATCGAATCTAAATCCCTAATTTTTTTTTTTTAAATATACTCCATTGTAGGTACTAAAGTTAAGACAATAAATGGATATTTAGAACGTTCTTACCGAAATTAAGCCAATACTTGCATATTCAAATACACTTATTTTTCTCCAAATTGTCATTCTAAATTCCTAATTTTTCAAATCTACAATTCTTGGCCAAAACTAGTAATTAGATTGGCCATAAATGATGGATTAAGCAAGAAATTGAGTTGTGTATCTACATTTAGAGATTTCAATGGATAATAGGGAGGGATTCGGAAAGAAATTGTATTAAGTGTGTATTGAATTGGAGGTTTGGATTGGTTAAAGGAGAGATTTTGTACTTCATCACATAGGAAAATACAAACTTAGTATAGAAATTGAGAATTAGAGTCAAAATTAAATATTTCCTTTCATTCTTAACAGAAAATTAGAGATTGTAATTAGTCAAGAGAGTTATTTCAATTTTCACCATACATAAAAAAAAAAAATTGAGTGCAAAATTAAGGATTTCATTCAATTTTTAACCAATCCCTCAATGAGTGGTTGCCAATTCAACCACCCCTTGGAGTTTAAGTTTGGTCTTTACTCTATATTTGTATTACTGATCTTTCTAAATATTTTGAATATCATTGTGTATTATATTAAGTATTTGAAATTATTCTATATAAAAGTACTTCAAATTATTATATTTAGTGATTTGAAAATTATATTAATTGATTTAATTTTTAACAAAGAGCTAGCTGATAACTTATATTCTCAAATTTAAAATAAAGTCATTATATTACCGATTATTATAATAAACATACATATTAGGAAATTCTTTCTGCATAGTCAATGTTGAAATATGACATAATGTTCTGTGTCCAGAATTGTAGGGTATTCTGATTTTCCTTTCAATGTGCAGAAAAATTAGCTCAAAAAAATGTACAGAAAAAAGAAAGTATCTTTAATTGTTGAGTGAATTACATTATTTTTTAAAAAATTACATTTAATACCTTTTTATTTTAAAAATATCATCTAATTCTTGATATTTTGTATAATAACTTTTGAGTATAATAAAGAGAGAGGGAGAGTGGAATAATAAAGAACACATTCTATTCCATAAGCCAAGCATTTATATAGGCAAATACATGAGTGATAAATTTAATTAAATAATAAAAATAATTCCTAAATAGTAGGACATGACTTGCAATACTTAGCCACTACATAGACTCCATAATACATTTTATCTCCTAAAATGGTGTAACATGGAAAAATGCAAAGCAACATGCAGAACATGGATAAGTGGATAACTTAATGGTGGAGTGGACAACAAGTTAGGACATGTGGCAAGCAAAATACTTGGTCAAATTTTATATTTTTCTTAACAATCCCTCCCTTAAACTAATATTTGCAAACATTAAGTTTAAGAGTGTAAGGATTTAGATTAAGCCCTCCCTTGAGCAAAGTCTTTCAAAGAGCACACTCCAAGCATTTTTTGAAATTTCACAAACACAGCAATCTTGAGAGGCTTGGTCATAATATCAGCAACTTGATCTTCACTTTTGCAAAACACCAAATCAATTATACCATCATTGCAAAGGTCACGTAAAAAATGGTATCTCACGTCAATATGCTTGCTTCTTCCATGTAAAGTTGGATTTTTGGAAATTTTGATTGCTGAAATATTATCACAATAAATTATTGTTGGGCTTTGTTGCTCACTTTGAAGCATTTCAAGTAATCTCTTTAGCCATATAACTTGACAAGAACAGGTTGCTGCTGCAACAAATTCAGCTTTTGTAGTCGATAAAGTAACAATTTGTTGTTTCTTTGAAGATCAAGATATAGCTCCAGAGCTCATTATAAAAATAAAACCTGATGTACTTTTCCTATCATCAAGATCTCCAACATAGTCACTGTCAGAAAAACCATAAAACTTACCTTTTGAGTTAGTTTTATAAAATATTCCAAAATCAACGGTGCCTCTCAAGTAGCGAAAAATTGTTTTTGCAGCAAAGAGATGACTCTCAATTGGATTCTCCATATATCGACTTATTATACTACCACCATGCATGATGTTAGGCCTTGTTGAAGTGAGATACATCAAACTTCTAACCATCTGCTTGAAAAGAGTAGTATTAATTTTCTTTCCTCCATCATCTTTCACTAACTTTAAGCCACATTCAGTTGGAGTACGAACAGGATTGCAATCCCCCATTTTAAACCTATCCAAAATCTGAAGAACATACTTCTTTTGTGAAATAAAAATACCAAATGATGATTGCACAACTTCAATGCCAAGGAAAAAATGCATTAAACCCAAATCAGACATTTCAAACTCTTGCATCATTTTCCTTTTAAACGCATGAATAATGGAATTATCATTTCCGATATAAATTAAATCATCAACATAAAGAGATACAAAAAGCATTCTTTCACCTTTTTCAAATTTTGTAAAGAGAGTATGTTCATGAGGGCATTTTTGAAAACCTTCTTTAATAAAATAAGCATTTATACAACTATACCAAGCTCTTGGTGCTTGTTTTAGTCCATATAAAACCTTTTTTAATTTATATACCTTTTCTTCACTACTTTTCTTCACATATCCAAGTGGTTGATCAACATAGACCTCTTCCTGCAACTCACCATGTAAAAATGCAGATTTCACATCTAATTGATAAACATACCAAGAATTTTGAGCAACTATGGCTAACACTAATCGAATAGTATCAAGTCTTGCAACTGGAGCAAAGACTTCTTTATAATCAATCCCAAATTCTTGCTTGTAACCTTTTACAACAAGGCGAGCTTTATATTTGTCGACTTCACCATCTTTGTTCAGCTTTGTTTTGTAAACCCATTTAACACCAATAGATTTTTGCCCCTTTGGGAGTTCCACTAATTCTCATGTGTTATTTTTTTTCTATAGATTTGATCTCCTCATCCATGGCAATTTGCCATTTCGTATCTTTGATGGCTTCTTCAAATGTGAGGGGATCACAATCTGCAAACAAAGCAAAATGAGCTATTGATTCATCATCAGTTAAGTCATCTCCACTTACATAATCTATCATCCATGTTGGTCTCTTTCTAGTACGATTAGACTGTGATTCTTCTACAATTTCAGTAGTTGGAGATGGTTCCACCACTTCTATAGATAGAATGTCATTTGGTGAATTTTCAAGAGTAGCAACTATGGTGTTTTCTGGGTATTGAGAGTACTCCTTTTCTTCTTCAGATTTAATAATTGGAGAAGGCTGGTGCCCATTCCAATTCCAAGTGCTCTCTTCATAAAAAATAACATCTCTGCTAATCATAATTTTATTGGTTAGCAGATTAAGTAATTTATAAGCTTTAGACATTTCACTTACACCCAAAAAAACACATTTTTCACTCTTATCATCAAACTTCTTTCTTTTATCATCTAGAACATGGGCATAAGCGATACAACCAAAAATTCTGAAGTGATCTACGACTGGCTTTTGCCCACTCCAAGCCTCATGTGGAGTCATATTTTGAACAGCAAAAGTAGGATTTCTATTCAAAATATGAATACTTCAATTTACTGCTTCTAGCCAAAAACTCTTTGGAACTTTTCCTTTTGCTAGCAAACTTCTCACCATGTTGAGAATGGTTCTATTCTTCCTCTCCGATACACCATTTTGTTGTGGTGTATAAATGGCTGTAAGCTCTCTTCGAATACCATACTGCTCAATAAAATTTGCAAATTCTTTTGAGCAGTATTCTCCACCACGATCAGTACGAAGAGTTTTAATATTTTTTCCCATTTCATTTTCAACTTGAGCTTTAAAGCTTTTAAATATACTAAAAGCTTCTGCTTGCTCCTGTAAAAAATAAACCCAAGTTTTTCGACTATAATCATCAATAAATGTAATAAAATATCTTTTACCACCATTAGAGATTGGTGTTATTAGCCCACAAATGTCGGAATGAATCAGCTCCAATACATCCTTTGCTCTCCATGACTTTCCTTGAGAAAATTGAGTACGTGGTTGTTTGCCAACAACACACTCTTCACAAACTTGAGAAGGAGCAGAAATTTGAGGAAGACCAGTTATCATATTTTTCTGATGAAGAGTTTTTAATCCAGCAAAGTTCAAATGCCCATAGCGATAATGCCAAAGCCATGAGGCATCCTTCTCACTAGCCAACAAGCAAGATTGAACAATTTTAATCTTTAATGGGAATAACCTGTTTGAACTCATTTGCACAACAGCAATAGCACCTCGTGAAGGATTATAAATCTCACAAGCTCCTTTTTGAATAGTTATAATATAACACTTTTCTTGCAATTGACCAGCACTCAATAAATTGCTTTTCAAATCAGGGACATAGAAAACATTAGAGATTATTTCTACAAAATCATTTTTAGTTTTTATTTTAATATTACCTTTTCCCATTACCTTCACAGTAGAACAATCACCAAAACTTATAGTGGAATGAAATTCTTCATCTAAGGAAGAAAATAAAGATTTTCTTCCACACATATGGTTGCTGCAGCAAGTATCCACATACCAAAGATCTGATTGAGGTGCTTCAATAACTTGACATGCCATTAACAAGGTTTCTTCCTCTTTCTTTTTTGCAAAATTTGATTTCTCTCCTCTTTCTTTATTGTTAGGCAGCTTAGTATAACATTCAGAACGATAATGACCAAATTTATGACATCTAAAGCATTCTACCTTAGATTTGTCAAATTGTTGATTTCGTTCTCCACCTTTACCTTGAAATTCATCCTCCTCATCATCTCTATTGCCTCGGTCTCCTCTTCCTCTACCGTGGCCTCTACCTCGACCTCGACCTCTATCTCTACCTCTACTCCTTCCTTTAAAATTTAAGGAATGAGTAAAAGTAGAAGCTTTTAAAGCTTGCTCCTCCATAGTTGAAGTGCAATTCATCTTCTGCTCATGAACTAGCAAAGAGCTCTGTAATTTATCAAGTGAGGGTGCATCTATATCTTTTGACTCTTCAATAGAATAAACAATATAATCAAATTTGGGAGTTAGTGAACGCAATATTTTTTCAACAATAGTAACATCTTGCATTTTTTCACTATATAAACGTATTTTGTTACTTATTTCCAATGTTCTGGCACAATAATTTGTGATAGATTCACCATCCTTCATTTGCAGAATCTCGAAATCTCTTCTCAACGCTTGAAGCTGTGCACACTTTACTCTTACAGTGCCTTGATATTTCTTCTTCATGGAGTCCCATATATCCTTGAAAGTTTCTTTGCAAAGAATAGTTTTTAAGATGGGATGATCAATTGCCTGAAATAAATAATTCTTCACTTTTAAATCTTTCAGTTTCAATGCCTCTATCTCTGATTGTTGTGCATTCGCAAGTGCTGCTACACCATTTTCAACAACATGCCAGTATTCCTTAGATCTTAAGAAATTCTCCATCAGCAAGCTCCAATGATCATAGTGACCATCAAAATGTGGAATAAATGGCTGCACAAAGTTAGAATCTGAAGAAGACATATTGATGCAACAAACAGAAATAACAATGAATGTCAATAATAATCACAAGAGAAGAAAAAATAATAATATTGCTCACTCCCCTTTTTTTTCACAATATTTTGCACTCCTCACAAACCAAGCTCTGATACCACTAATAACTTTTGAGTATAATAAAGAGAGAGGGAGAGTGGGAGAATAAAGAATACATTCTATTCCATAAGCCAAGCCTTTATATAGGTAAATACATGAGTGGTAAAATTAATTAAATAATAAAAATAATTCCTAAATAGTAGGACATAACTTGCAACACTTAGCCACTACATAGACTCCATAATGTATTTTATCTCCTAAAATGGTGCAACATGGGAAAATGCAAAGTAATGTGCAGAACATGGATAAGTGGATAACTTAATGGTGGAGTGAGCAACAAATTAGGACATGTGGCAAGTAAAATACTTGGTCAAATTTTATATTTTTCTTAACATTGTATGTATCACAAAAACTTCTTTTATAATTTATTTTTTGTCATCATAGTTAAAATTTTTACATATACATAAGATTGTGGTTTTGTTTTTAATATAATACTAAAAGTAATTAAGTTAATATTACATTCTAATCTGAAATTTTGATTTTATTCTTAATATAACTATAACAATAACTAGGTAATTATATTTTTTGAAAAAAATATATATTGTACAAATGGTACGATCAAAGTAAATTAAAAGAAAAAAATATTATAATATATATCAAATAAATAAAAAATACCAAACATATATAATTTAACTAAAGTTCTAATTTGCAGCCAATTCTTTAATATTAGCTGCCGTCGTAACAACATAAAGTCATATAATATTAGGATATGTTTGATTGAAGGATGTAATAATAAAAAGAATGTAAAATGTCAGTAAGTAAAATAAGAAATAATTGTTTTATCTTTTATTTTTTAAAAAATAATTTAATAAATAAAATAATAAATATAATAAATATTATATAAATTGTGTAAAAAAATTATGTTCATGATGCAGTAAACCAAATAGAGTAATAAAATACCACCAAGTTGAGAAAGAGGATAAGAGCATAATATGCAGCATGCCATCGCGTTGTTTTGCGTATTTAACATTTTAACCACGTTGAATTGGTAAACACCAGAATCCTTCTTCTTTATCTCGATTTTTTATTTTTTGTATTTTAGTTAGAATTAAACCTTATTAATTAAAGGTCCCTCCTAGAAATAAGTGCCAAAAGATCAAATATATTAAAGTTTGATTTCTATATTATCTTTTGTTTTTTCAACTTTAAAAGTTGTGTCTCCTTTGTAACAATAATGCATCTCCTAGGAGCTTTTCAGTTGGCGCGAGAGCATGACCATCTTATCTTATGTATTGTTAATATCTTTTTTTTAATTAAAAAAAACAAATAAACAATCTAAATTATTTAATTGAACTGTTATTTTGTTGTTTTCAACTGTAGAGAATCCTGACCTCTCCCACGATCTTTTTCTCCCAGGATCCTTTTCTATGTGGTACTCCCAATTTAATACAAGGGCAGAAAATAAATTTTTATCAGATCTTATACCCTATAATTGAGAATTAATAATAAAAATAAATAAAATTTAATACATTTTTTAAATATTTAATATTAAGTTTGAAACAGTCAATGACATCTCACTAAGCAAGAAACAATGTTTACGAATTCTGTTTTTATTAGAAATAATTTAATAATAAATATTTCAGAAAACAAGAGGTTTGCCTTTTTGTTTTTCAAAAATTAACTATCATTTTTAATGAAAAAATAAAAATATTTACTAACATGGAAAATTAATTAATCTTATTCTATTTGTTGATAAACGTTAAATATCACAATTTTTTAAAAAGAAATAAATTTATTTGTATGTAAAAAATTAAAAACAAAAATAAAAATAGAAAAATATAATTTTATATATAAAAAATAACTATTATGTTTTTATTTTTAAAAAATTTATACAAATAAATAAATATTTTTAAATAATAATTATAAAAAAATAATTTATATATATATATATATATATTAATTTTTTTTAATTCTTTGCCCGCCTCCAACCAAATATGCCCCGAGGGGGGCACATCCAAAAGGACGTTCAACTACTCCAAAGTGGTCCAAACAAAGCGTTAAAACAAAAGAGGCTGAATGGCAAAGAGTCTACGGGACTCCGTTACATCGACCAACCAAAAAGTAAAATGTTAGGCAACGTAAACTGAGTCCGACTAAAATTTTGGATTTTTTTAATTCACATATAGCAATAACAAAACTCTTTAACCAATACATAATGTCATCAAAACGTTTTCTTGAAATGTAATTTTAAGTTTTTTTATCTTTGAGAAATTTGAAAAAGCTTCTTTTGTGTTAAAAGAAATTTATTTCTTTTATAAAAATAACGAACACAAAGAAAGTTTTTGCACATTCAAATAAAATTTATTTTTTTAAAGTAATAAAAGAACGCAAAGAAGCTTTTTGTCAAAATCTAATTAGGGTAGGGGAAGATATATATGATTTTATATAATAAATATTTTATATTTTATATTATATAAAATAGATATGATCTATTATTTTTTATATATAATAAATATAACATTATTTAACTTTTCTTATAAAATATTAAAATATAATTAGTAATTATAAATGTATAAATTATGATTTTATAAATGAAATTATATTTTTAATTATAATTTAATAAATATAATATAAAAACCCTTTTTTTTAGACGGAGGGGGGAAGTCATCTATATTTTAGAGACAACGTAACCACAAAAAACGCAAAATAACAAGTATCATTTATATTATATGTTTTTTTTTTTTTTAAAATTGGGGGACCGTAAAGATATTATTCTATATCAAAAGTGGTCCTTTACCAATAAGAAGAGTGGCCCACAAAGCAAGAAAAAGCTAGATCGGCAAGACCACGTGCGTGTTTGAAATCCAATTTCAAAATCATGTATGTATAGAAGTAGCAAATTATTATTTTTTTACAAACGTGATTTTGAATTTTACAAAAGCAGAATCAAATACATCGAAAATTCCTTATATTTGTAGTAGGAGACAAGAGGAACAGGAAACATTTTTTGAAAGCAAACTCTAAGGACGTGTTTGGTTTGTGTCAAGAAACAAAAAAGAAATTTTGTTTTGATAAAATAACAATTTTATTCTTATAATCAGTAGTCAATTATTATTTAATATTATTTATTAATCATTATTCAATTATTAAAAATAAGAGTATTATATATTTTTTTGTTTATAAAATTATTTTTTTATTTTTATTTCTATATTTAATTTTTTTGCATATTAAACGGGTCCTAAATCTTCTTCAAAAATATGTTACTCAGTGCTGCTCTTCTAATTAGATATGAATTATCCAAATCTGATTTAAATTATTCATATTTAAATTATTATTATTATTATTTAAATCTCAATCATTCAATTTTTAGTTTTGATTTTTTTATTAAAAAACAAATCAGTGACCTAATAGTTCCCACAGCCACAGGTTTTATGTAGTTTTCTGCGTTGAATTCAGATCATGTGAAGAAATTTGGTAGGGTCATATTCTTACGCTCTAGGCACATAACAAAGATTTTATTTATTTATTTATTTATTTTTTAATCAAACGAGAAATTTGAAGTTACCCATCCAATCGCAAGATTTCCTCTCTAATTATTTGACTTTTACAATCAGCATCTAGACTTGACGCAAATTAACTGGTCCAGGTTTCGGCTTAATAAGCCATTAAATTCTATCTCTAGCAGCCTTTTATTTAAACTTTCACACCATAAAATTCAAGCCTCACATCTGCATCTCACGTTGAAGAAGTTCCCATCTTTTTATTTAAATATTTTTTTTGGTAATAAAACTCATCCACAAATTACATAACGTATATACTACGCGGGTGTAAAACTTGATTGCATTATGATCCACTTAGAGCCTTGCCTACTTCCACATTCTACTCTTAAACTCGGGGTAATAATTCGGGTTATATGGTTAATTATCCTGTTCATCCAACTTTAACCCTTCCTTTAAACTAATTAATTGCACGTTGATGTGTATATGTGTGTGTTTGGATTCTCGTTATAAAATTATGTTTGTGTAAAAGTTATCAGTCTTTGCTTTTCTCTAAAATGCGATTTAATAAGTTTCAAATGAAAATCTAAACATGCACTATATCTTATAAATTTAAACATCTCAGAATTATGTTTATTTTCGGTAGATTGGATATTTAACATTATTGTCATTTATATTTTATTGTATAGTTTAATTTAAGAAACAAATTTATATGCAAGTTTTTATATTTTTATTATCAAGTTTTTTAATTAAAACATGATAAGTAGATAATTTTCTAATAGTTAAAAGAAGGCAAGAAGGGGGTTGAATTGGTGTTTTATTAAATAAATTTGCAAAATTAAAATTTTCACAAATAAAATTTAGATTCTTATAACATTGTGTGAATCTTAGCTTCTTAAAAATATACATGAATTATCAAAGCATAATAATAAATAACATAGTACAATAAGTATCTAGTATTGAATAGACTAGGCATTCACCTTATCAATATCTAAAAAATTAAGGAGATTAAAAATGAAAAAGATTGCATGAGTAGATTTATAATTGTTTAAACTTAAGTGGTCTTATATCTGTTCCTTAAACACAAAACAAGAGAATTTTAATATATGAAAATAATTACAATTACAATCAAGCAACTTTATCAACTTCATGGACTTTTACATCTTAATGGCCAAGAAAACTTTAAGAGTTTACAGTCTTGTATTTTATCACCCCCAGCATATTTCTTTTGAACATATTTTTGGAGGCCCAAATATCTTTTCTCAAAAATGTATTTTGATTTTTTTATAAAATATTTTTTGACATAATTAAAATCATTTTAAAATTTATCTAGAGATTTTTATATCAACAAAGACGAAAAATATTTTTAATTAAAATATAAGTAATATGCAGTATGGATCTTTTTAGTAAATATTTTCAAGTGGAGTTCATTTATTGGAAGAAGATAAACAGGGTCAGATAGCTCTTAAAAATCTCACAAAATTTTCAAGAGGATTAACCGGGTAGGTTATTACATTCTTAATCCTTTTCCATCAATGCTTATTTATTTGTTAAAGGAAAAAGAAAAAAAAAAGCAATGCCTATTTATTTGTTCCGCGCAAGAAGTCATACGCAGTATTAAGCAAAATATTCAGATCCTTTTAATATTATTAAAATCTTTAAAATGAATAATTTTTCTAAAGGTTAAACTCATTTACATAAATCATGTTTATATATAAACAGAATAAAGAATAAAATTTTATAAACAACCATTTATGTAATTTAAAACACAAAAAATGTGATTGAGAAATTTTTTTTACTGTTTTTAATATATTGAATTGATATATATATATATATATATGAATCTAAAATTATTAAAATTTGGACTTGAACCTTTAAAATTATATAAAATATAAAATGGGCGCAGGGCCATTTTTCATTTATATATTTTAATTTTAAGTAAATAAATTTTATGTGTATTTATAAAATTTGAATATTATGCCCAATATTTATGTGACTCTCAGTTTGTCATCTGCCATAGGGTATACGTGTGAAGATAGGAAAAATAAGTTTTTGCAAGTCAAAAAATGAGGTCTATAACAACTTTCGAAGATTCTATTTATAATAATTAGTGATCAAACACTTTTTCACAAATGGTAATGTGGCATAAGCTAATTCGTTAGCCGTCCAAGAAATAGATGCTCTAAATTACCTTACAAAATATAGTTAACATAAAAAAGAGGAGCAGTGAAATATGAGTTTGAATTATTTTCATTTTGTTATCTATTTTTTTGGTCAATTTAAAAAAATATACGAGCCCTAATATTCAAATAAATTTCATATATTTAAATGAAGTTTACTGTTTAGTTGAGACTCATAGACTTTATATACATATTTTTCCAAAATTAATAAAAATAAAGAGAAAAAAATAAAGAAGATTTAAACTTTTAAAATTCACACTAGACTTAAATGATTGAGTATCTTTTTAGGGATTGAATCAAGTAATTCTTAAAAAAAAAAAAAAAGAGAACGAGTGAAAATAGAAAAGATGACCCTTATTAATATTTTTACTTGTTGTGTTACTCTTTTTTTTTTAAATATTTTTTTATATATACGATCTAAAATTTTAAAATTCACACTAGACTTAAATAATTGAGTATCTTTTTAGGGATTGAATCAAGTAATTCTTTAAAAAAAAAAAAGAGAACGAGTGAAAATAGAAAAGATGACCCTCATTAATATTTTTACTTGTTGTGTTACTCTTTTTTTTTTAAATATTTTTTTATATATACTTTACAAGCTTTACATATTGAATTTGTGTTTTTTTTTTCAACGTTATACTTAAACTAGGATTTGACTATTTTGCCCAATCTGTGTATAATGCCTAACTAATTAAACTTTGTTCCTTTTAATATTTGCAGAACATTTATGTAGTTGAAAATCTCTCATTACAGAAATATTTTTATCCACAACGTACCTTTGTTCATATAAAAAATAGTAGTAGAGTACAACATACTTTATTTGTTACAACTTGAATTTGAATTATTGGGTAGGACTTAGGAATATAAATTTCATGTGATTTTGTAACAGATGGCTGGGTCCCGTGGTGCAGGGCGTCAGGTTCTGTCTGCATAATTGAACAATAATCTCCTCCCTCTCGTGAGGCCCAACCACGGAACGCGCACGATGAGGGAGATGGAGAGGCTGGCGGAGGTATGCGAGCCAGAGATACGAATAGACTTTGCTCTGAACTGCAAATGCCGAGCCACGGTGCGTCTCAGATCTCTATGCGCTACCTCACCCGTTGCCTTCAAGGTCCAAACCTCCTCGCCCAACAAGTTCCTGGTTAACCCACCCTGCGGACTCATCCCCCCTTTGTCCCACGCCACCTTCCAAGTCATCCTCAAGCCTCAGTCCCAACTTCCCCCAACCTACCCTCGCTCACCCTCCGATCGCTTCCTCATAAAAACCGCCGAGTTCCTCCCCAGCTCCTCCGATTCCACTCGTCCTGACTCCATCAATTCCTGGTTCACCTCTCTCCCTACCGCCTCTTCCACTCACAACCTCAAACTCAAGGTTGCGTTCGTGGGTCCCGTCCTCCTACGCGATGCAGTCGCGCGTGGGGATGTAGATGCTGTGAGGAACTTCATCAAACGGCAGAGGTCAGTACTCGCCGATTTGTCGCCCAATGAAGCTGAGTCACTCCTACGAGTCGCCACCGAGTTGGTTAACCCGGACGGCATGGTTCACTTGCTATTGGAAGCTGGGTTGAGAGTGGAGGAGCCATTGGGATCTGATAACGTGAACGACAATGTGGAGCCGAGATGGGCTTCGAAGGGCTGGGATGAGTTACATGTAGCGGCAGCTTTTGATCGGACGGATGAGATTCTGAAGTTGTCAAAGACGAATCCATCGCGGTCGTTGGATTCCAGAGATCACAAGGGTAGGACCCCTTTGCATTTGGCAGTGGAGAAGGGATATATCAGGTGCGCGCGTGTACTGCTGGAAGGCAGTGCCGATATAAATGTGAGGTGTAACGACGGCCGCACACCGTTGTACAGAGCGGCGGCGAGTGGTGACCGTAGGATGGTGGAAATGCTGCTTGAGATGGGCGCTGACCCAACCATAACCGACGATCGTGGCCGTTCATCGCTTAACGTTGCTCGTGACGAAGGACATGTGAGTGCTTCCTTCCATTTTTGTCATATTAGGAAGCATTATATGTAAGTGTAAGCCTAACCTTCAATTAAAAAACAGGGCAAGTTTAGAGCTTTTATTCATCATAATTAGAAGCTGAAATAAAATTATGAATACGATATTTTTGTCGGGTCGAGATCGAAGTGAATATTTCTTTTAGTTTTATGGCCAATAAATTACAACAACAACGACAACATCATCAACAACAACAATAATAATAAAAGATTTAAAAACTGTGCCTGCCCCGAATGGTATATGGTTTATTATTAATATTAATAATAACAATATTATTACAAGTTTCTTGACACCGAGCTGCACATCGGACTCAACGGCCCCGCCTGTTGTGCTAAGTTGGGTTGGGTTATATGGCTTAATTGATCAAGGCCAGTTTAATTTGATTGATTTTATTAATTTTTTAAAAAATTATTTTAAAAAAATTTTATTTTTTAGGAATTAAAATATAATTTTATAAGAATTTATGTGAAAAAATTAAATAAATTACATAATTTTTCTTAAATTTTACTAAAATTACACACATTTTTTTTAAAATAATCACAAATATTCTTTAAAATAAACATTACTTTATAATTTAGCCTAATTTTAAAATTTTTAATTAAAATATTTTTATTTTTAAGTTTTTTAGATAAAAATTATCTTTTATTATAGTATAAAAAATATCCCGTCAACTTGGCCAGCGGTTTCAAATGGTTAAAAGCATTAATACATGGTTTGAATATAAAAAAAAACTCTGAAAAACGGCCACATTGTTATTTAAGCTTTCTAATTATATCTTACATTTTTTTCATTGAAAAGAAAACATGTTTTGTGTCCTATACAAAAAGAAAAAAGTAACTACCTTTGTATTGGAAAAGGAAAGATTGAAGGTGAGAAAACAATTGGGATCATTGAAGCTTACAAAGAAGAAGTAGAATGGGGAGTCTTTTGCTTAGGAAGCACTTGGAACCACTTAAACTTTGTTCTCTTGCCTAGGAGGCAAGAAGCAAGAAGAAACAAGGAAGAGATGCTGGATGGAGGAAGCAGAGGCAATAAGAGAGTGGTAAACATTTGGGGAGGGCGGAGGGGGGGTTTATAAGTGGTAGATGTGGAAAAATTAGAGGATAGAGCTAGTGGAGTAGTAATCTAGAGAATCAATCAAATTCTTTCATGCGGTTGCCTTATCCCCACCTTGTTTGACTAACACTGTCAAGTCCTGCCATGTTGGAGGCTGAGACACTAAAAAATTTTAAATAAAAATAAAATAAATAAAAGTGTCTCGGCTTATGGCCGGCAGATAGCGCAACATTTGGATCTTTTATATTACACACTTTTTGTAATTTATTGGTCAAAGCCTTTTTTTTTTCCCCCAATTGTTTGTAGCAAAAGTAATAGATTGTGACCATGAGTTGTTTGATGATCGGTGAAGCAGAAAGAGATAGGGGAAATAATGGAGCAAGGAGAAGAAGTACTAGCGGCTGCGAGGCATGGAGATGTGACGAAACTCGAGTCACTGTTGAAGAGAGGAGCGAATGTACACTACCGTGATCAGTATGGTTTGACAGCACTACATGCGGCAGCCATGAAAGGGCACAAAGAGATGATATCGATGCTTAGTGAGGCAGGTTTAGACTTGGAATGTGAGGACGAGGAAGGTCACGCGCCGCTGCATATGGCGGTGGAGAGTGGTGACGAAGAGACCGTACAAGTTTTATTGAACAAGGGTGTGAATGTTAATCCTGCGAACAAGAAAGGTGCGACCCCTTTGTACGTGGCTAGAATTTTGGGATATGATGGTATAGCTGACTTTCTTGTCAGCAAGGGAGCAGTGTCTTGTTTTCCTGTAATTTTACGATAAATTCTCACAATATAGATGACATAACATCCCCTGAAGTATCCAAGTATCCCTTTAAGTGTCTCTCATCTTTTCTTTATTTTTTTTTTTCCTTTTTTATCTTATTCATGAAATCTACCTTCCCTCCTCTCACTCTTCAAAGAAATTGCTGGGATCCTCACTTCAGAAGATCCCGGTCCTAAGTCCTAATGGTTGATTATGATTTTTCAACCTCTGTGCAAGATATTATTTGCATAAATGTACAGGGTGTAAGATTGAATTTAGAGTAGACCAGAACGGAGAGAGAGAGAAGAGAGAGATAGGGCCCTTCTTAGATTTTGCTTGGCTAGCAATTTCCATTTTTTTGGCTTTAGTTCACGGCCGCTGTTTCATTCCCCAACCGTATAATTCTACCATTTTCTCTATGTAAATCAAGTATTGCAGTGGGACTTTCAGTGAATCAGTGCTCGTACAGGTGTATTTAGACAATCTTATGGGTAAACTCTGGTAATTCATCAAACTGAGAGTTTTCTGATCACGTAGTCTCTATATTCGACCTTGGAGCATAATGGATATTAGATGAACTTACCGAAAATAATACTGATTAATAAGTAAACAACAATTTTAATACGACTACGAATAATAACTTCAATTTGAGAAATTTCCTAGCTACCAAGCCTTACTCAATTATTGTATTCCATGACTTGAAAATTAAGCATCCGCTTGATCCAAATTGAGCACATCTAAGGATTTGCATGTTAGGACATCACTATTTCTATTTTGATGCAGAGCTTAACTCTTCACGAATGATTTGGTAAGAATCCATTATTAACTTTCTCGTCTTTCCTTTGGATTATCTCAATTTTGAACAACATATGCAAAGTTTAGTTGTGTAGTGTGTATCCCCATCTTGTAAATGTCCTTTAAGCATCTCCTTGGTAATTTTCACCTCATGCTTTATTTACTATGCTTAGTTTGCATTCAATCAGCAATAGGAGTTAGTATACTAATAAGTTAATAACAAACACTATATATGAACTCATTTATTATTAAATTTACACACATAAAAATTCATAGGTTATTATAATATAAAAATAATCACATACAAAAAACAAAAAAAAAAGGAAGGTACAGAATCCAAGGCAAAACCACATCTAATGTGACATATGATTGATTGAAAAAAAATTATTTTCAAAGTGTATATGGGTGTGTGTGTGTGTGTATACACATTTCTAATTTAATTAAAAACAAATAAACCTAATTGTTTTTTAATAACAAGCCAAAGTTCACCTTAATCAAGCATAATAAGCACAATTCAAGGGGAGGGGGAATTCACAACAATTAGTCGTGATGTCTTGATTTATGTAATTGAGGTTGAAAGAGATGAAGCAATTGGTCAACTATTGAAGATCATGTTTGATGGTTTCCACAGCTACTCCTTCCTTTTTCTTGAAGGTCAACAAAGAAGCTTGCTTTCTGTTGATGAATAGGAATTGTAGATAAGGTTCTTAAGGGTCAATGATGTTATCATCCTGTGTTACCCATACGAATATGTCTATGATAGCTTTGAGGCTAGTTAGTCTTCTGGGTATGTTTCTATTGAAGGTACATTAGAGGTGTCTTACAAGCCCCTGGTTGTATAGGATTGCAGCATTGAATATGGCCCTTGGTGAGGTCTCATTGTTAAGTGAGATGACTATCACCCATCCCTCCTGATTAGGTGTTCTTGGGCTTACCTTTGATTCTTCCTTCAAAGTTGTATAGGTTGTACTATGAATCAATTGCATTCTTGCTAAGATAACAAAATGTGCTGCATTTTGCCACTAATTTGACCTAAAAGCACCGTTGGGTTCAGTCTAAAACCATCATGGATCATGCCATTTGTGATTTCCCATATGTTATATAGAATTATTATGGCCAATTTAGTTCTATCTTCCCAATGAGGGGTACGGTCATTGGCGAACCAAAGGTGTATCCATTATGCAATTTTAAGCATTTGAATCTCACTAGTTTTAAATGATATGGAAGAGGCAAGCCAAATTTGCTCTTGCAAAGTCACATCTAAAAAATATGGGATCCAGTGTCTTAGGAATATAGTTACACAAGACACAATTTTGGTTAACTTACCAGGGATGAATTCTAAAAATATCTATAATCGGGATAACTTAATTGGCTAGCTTTTATATAAACAAGATCAATTTCTTTGGAACCTTGATTCGTGGAGCTTCTCCAATCCATGTGAGGGCTAGGGATAGAAAAACTCCTCTCAGTTTAAAAATACTTGTATCTTTCTTTTGTGGAATATGTTTCCTTTAAAGTTTTCTGTCCTTGTTAAGTAATCATCCCTATCAAAGATAGAGAAAGGAGTTTAGAATATTTGTATCTTAAACTTCCTTTAAATACATAAAATCCAAAAGAAGCGTATTCCATTATGCTTTATTATGTAAGATAAAATCTGCAGCCATTGAGGCTTGGTGAAAAAGATTCTACTGAGTTTGTTTATATGATTGCACGTTGATGAAAACATTTTTGCTTGAACGAATTTGCTGAGTTAGACGAGATGAAATGATAGAGTTGGACACAGCAATATTTTTCATGTCTAAGATGCATTAGAATGACTATGCAAGCTGCCCGTAGGTGAATTTTGGCTGGACTTGGATTTTAGAATTCTGACATTAAACGTAAACTTTTTGACAATTGTACAGAAAAGAAATGATCGTAGAAAGAATTCAATTACCACTATTCTATCTGGCCCTGTAATAGTGCAATTAAGTTCTTACAGTCATTCCCCTGCTTAGATAGTTTACTGCATAACCAACAAACACTATTCACCTTCCCTCCCTCTGTGTGCCAGTGTTCCAGATGAACACATTCCTCAGTGTACTCTTCCTCCTACGTCTCCTCTTGTTCTTCTCAGAACCAGTCTCACCCTTCTCCCACCAAGACCGTTATACTACATCCCTCCCCCTCTCTCTCCGCCGCAACCACCGTCCCCAAGAATACTTGGAGGTCACCTATCCTCTGCCCTCCGATCAACACACCCCATCATGCTCCCACCTTATCCTACGCCACTCCTTCGCCAATACCTTCAACTCCCCTCCCTTCTCCACCCCTTACATCCCTCCCTCCCATTGCCCTTCCCCTTGGTCCCGCGTTCTCCTCGATTTCCGCGCCAATTGTAAAGGCGAGCAGTACGACCGCATCGCCGGCTTATGGCTCGGCGGTGCCGAGCTCCTCCGTACGAGCACCGCCGAGCCGACGAAGTATGGAGTCTTCTGGAGTGTTCAGAAGGATGTCACAAGATACTTCTCTCTCCTTACAAGGTCCGACTTGGATCTAACGATGATGCTGGAAAACGTCGTTAACCATGAATTCACTGGGGTTTACCACGTTATCGTCACTCTTTTGTTTTTCAAAGACCACGCTGTTGGGGTTCCGATTAGGCCTTCTTGCGAGAGGAGATTGAGGATTCTTAGAGATGAAGCAGGGGGAGGAATATCGGAAGTAACAGCGGAACGGGAAGATCTAGGTGAGGCTAATGTGCGGAGAGGGTCAGGGGATTTGAATGAATCCCCGGCTGATTTGATTATTCCGATATCTGATGACGGCGACCGTGGGTTTTGGTTTAGAGTTGAGGGGGAATCGGATTTGCATTCCAAGAGAATTCAAATTCCAACAAATACTCACCGTGCAGTTCTTGAATTGTATGTGTCTTCTCATGGGAACGATGAGTTTTGGTATTCAAACCCGCCCAATTCATACATCAAAACGAACGGCTTAAGCACAGGCCGAGGTAATGGAGCTTATAGGGAAGTGTATGTGACAATCGATGGCGAAATAGTCGGGTCAGAAGTTCCATTTCCAGTCATTTTCACAGGAGGAATCAATCCCCTCTTCTGGGAGCCTATTGTTGCAATTGGGGCTTTTAATCTTCCGTCTTATGATATAGATTTGACACCGTTTCTGGGTAAGCTTTTGGATGGGGAAAAACACAGTTTTGGAATAGGTGTGACTCAGGGCATCTCATACTGGCTTGTCAATGCAAATTTACACCTATGGTTGGATCATCATTCCGCAGCAGTTCATGCAAACCGAGTCAGTCATAAGAGACCTGAAGTGACGATAGAGCGCCAAGAAGAATTTACAGGACTTGACGGGTCGTTTGAGATAGAAGCAGAGAGGGAAACCAAAATAGCAGGGTGGGTTAGATCAAGTGCAGGCAACTTGACCACCATTATCTCTCAGGGATTCAAGCTTAAGAATTACATAAGCTTTCAAAAGAATGGAACTTACAAGGTAGTGAAACAAAAATTCAAAGCAAAGAAGAAGATGAAGTTAGTAAATGACAGAGGTCAACTGATTGCATTATTGAAGATTAAGAGAAAGTATCCTCTGCGTGTTATAACTTTGACTAGGCCAAGTTCGCGTAAGGACAGTTATCTGCTTGTTACCAATGTCTCTCATGCTTTGAAGGAGAAGTATTCCGGTGGGTGCTTTTCAAATTCGATTAGTAACAGTCAGGATTCTAGGGGATGGATGGAAGTGAAGGGTCACTCTGTTCTATCAGGTCAAGGGAGCACTCGGCAAAATTATACTTATACTTATGGGTTCAACTGCTACTCTCGAAATGTTGCAGCAGCTGATAGCAGGATAATTGGAGACAAATCCACTTTTGATTGTGAGAGCTGAGAAATCTCTGTAATTTCTTTTCCAGGTCTCAATGTTTTATCGGGAGTTTGTGATAACATTAATGCCAAACTCTATTTCCGTCCTATTGTGTGTAGCGTTTCCTGTATAATAGCTTTTGAATCTGCTTTATTCACGTATATATGATAATCATAAGTGCCAGCATCTTAGATCCAGACAAAAAACAGATCATCATCTCCAGAAACTGAACATACCCAGAAGTGTATGTTTTTACTCAGGACTAATTTCATTTTCATCGTGAACACGTCTCTTGTCTGATTCGGTAGTGGAACCTGGGTTAAAATTCTCATATTTTTCTATTAAGCATCTCTGTACTCTTAAAAATGAGTGATAAATAGTGTAAAAAAAACTGAGTAATAAATATAATTATCTCTGCCAAGTAGAGAGAACATCGTTCCACAGCAGTTAATCATAAATTGCATGACAAAAGCGGGAGAAATTTGATTTATCATCAGACTGCTTAGTAATAAATATCCTTTTCCATAAGCTCCCTAATCGCTCTGCAAGTAACAAAACATCTCTACATACAATAAATTGAAGTTTGTATTATATAACCGCATTGAAAATCTAGTTTGAAAAAATTAAACAAACAAAATTTAGTAATAAGCCGTCGCTCTCTTTGCCTTTTCTAGCCCTCAAAATTTTGTCACACTGTTATCCCAGCACCCTGGTTCTCCACATCAACTTCTCCCATTCCTGTATCTTCTTCCTCTTCACTATCTTCATCACCACTGACCTCCTCATTATCTTGGCGTAGCTTAGCCATGTGTTCAGCAAGCAATTTATCATCTCGTTCACTCACCTGAATCACAATGACGGAAGTCAACCTCAAACAACAGAAAGATGAATTCTACACCATATCCTTCATCAGAAGAGGATCCAAATGCAGCAAAGTTTTGCGCTTGGTTAAACATCCCAAAATGTTAAAAATTAAATATTCAAACAAAAATAAAGGATATCAACACTCACTGCTCTGGGTGCCTCCTTCACAACAAGTTTACCCTTCTGTTGCTCTATTGCTTCAGTGCAAGCCACAATAGCATTGTTGAGAACCAATATTCCTTGCTCCTGTCCAGAACATTGCAAAATACACAATCTTGTTTCAGAATTAAAGTTACCACTTACCAGTTTGACGTTCTGACACAAATTTACAACTGCCTACAGGATGGTAGACACTTCAATGAACTATTTTCTAAAAATTCTAATTTAGATAGTAATGAAAACACTCAGACAGCTTTTGCAAGGAAAACCCATCCAAACAGGCACTGCATGTTAAATCAACAGCTAGTCTAGTTGTTCAGCTACAAGGCCAATTATCATATCAAAATTTTTGTGAAGACTGCACCAACCTTGTCAAGAGTCTGAGTGGTAAGAACATAAAGTGGGGGAGCAACAAGTTTAATCTTCACAGGGCAATCATTATTTCCAGCAGCTTCAGCTTTCCGCATTGCTTCCTGCATAATCATGCAATTATACCACAATCCTTCACAATACTTTAGAACATAAGCAATGATTACTGAACACCCCAACTTATAAAGTACAGGCCCAAAGAATAAGAGGCAAAAGAAACAATTCAGACCTTAATGTGAAGAACTCCATCAAACTCAAAACATTTCATTTCAATATCTGCCCTAATTTTCAAGGGCTGGGGTCGTTTTCTAATATTCTGTACTACAGCTTCCTTCATAATACTTTAGAACATAAGCAATGACTACTGAACACCCCAACTTATAAAGTACAGGCCCCAAGAATAAGAGGCAAAAGAAACAATTCAGACCTTAATGTGAAGAACTCCATCAAACTGAAAACATTTCATTTCAATATCTGCCCTAATTTTCAAGGGCTGGGGGGTCATTCGTCTTCTAATATTCTTTACTAGAGCTTCCTTCACTTCTTCTGATACAGCTGGAACCACCTTGGTCACCTAAAGGAGAAAATTAAAGAAGCCTTCAGTAATCAAATAGAATTTATGTGGTAAGGTGGTCTATAATCACAATATTTACCTCCTGTCCATCAGGGCCAACCTCCTTGAC
The DNA here is from genome assembly GCA_032878935.1 of Erythrophleum fordii. Lineage (NCBI taxonomy): Eukaryota > Viridiplantae > Streptophyta > Magnoliopsida > Fabales > Fabaceae > Erythrophleum > Erythrophleum fordii. The sequence continues at coordinate 19,757,502 of JAVQMF010000050.1, forward strand.
TTCACGGGTGAGGGAATTCAAAACGGAATCCGGATCAGTAACAATTATTTTAAATGCCTGCACAAAATGAGGTGTATATAGCAATTACATAATTCAGAGAAAACAGAAAGGAAAAATAAAAAAATAAAAAACTGGTTTACCTCAAAAGCATGAACATATTTGCGATATAGAGGCCATCCAATGTGAATGTACAGCTCCTGTAAAAAGCAACTTGAATTTAGTTCAGCAAATTAGGAGAAGTGAAGCAGTATCACCATTAAAAGTGAAAAATTAGATCAAGCTAAGTGATATGAAAAAGATTATCGGACAGAGTCGAAGCAGATAAAAAGTCATAATGAACTACATCGAATTAACTGGCAAAGATGATATTTTAGAGAACAAGCACTGTGAGATATAGAGCATCGTACTTTTTTTTTTGGTGGTGGGGGGGGGGGGGGGGGGAATTACTAGGTATAATGATATAGAATGATCAGTGTGATTGTATGATGTAGCTTCCTAGTTTGGTTACACACACTAAAATGGAAAGCCTACAATGGCAAAAGAAACATAAAGCACTCAAAAAACAAAAGCATAGGATCTAATATCATTGCAGGTGACTCTAGCCAGCAGTAATTTTTCTGTGAAATTCAACCCCCCTCCCCGTCATAGGATGGCTGCTTTCTTTAGATCATATACAAATACCCAACAACGAACACATGCAATATAGGTTACAATAAATTGAATTTCTACTTTCTTTCCAAGAGGCAAACGCTCCTGCTCCCCCCCCCAAAAAATAAAAATTGATATTTTAGGAAGTAATGGCTGGGACATTCAAGGTGCATGATTTCAGCAACCTGTGATCAATATGCAGGTTTAAAAGCTCCATAGCATCAGGTGCATATATTGCCCATATCGGCTATTTGAACAAATAAATAAGCAACATAAGAAGTATCTAATTATTAAACAGAAAGTTTTTCAAAAACCAAATAGTAAGTAACACAGACTGAAGTAGAAACTTAATTAGTACCTTAATTTTCTTGAACAGGATTACTTAATTATGGAATCAAGAAAGCATTTGAAGTTACAATGATGAACTGATTTATCTGAAACCAAAGGTAACACAGACATTGTAAAGCTATTTAAAATAAATCCTGATTGGTGAGATAAGTCCCATGAGTGAAAATGTATGACTAAGTAAAGGAAGATTATAGAAGGCCACAGTAACAACAAATGGAGTTGAAAAATAAGAAACAACAGAAGCATAGTTGATAAGTCGGGAGGCTAATTTCCAAATTGTAAATTAAATCAAGTCGTACAATTTAGAGACAAAGTGAAAAATAGCTATGTGTATGTGTGTGGACAATGTTTATGTCTATAGCATAAACAAAGTCCTCAATATAATATATTTAAACAAATAATTGACGAAACACCTTAGCCATAACTCTCACAATAGTCTTAACATGTAAGGTGTAAGCAAGTCTGAAAGACTTACGATGCTCCCAAATATTGTGTCTTTCTTCACCTTCTTCTTGGGAACCAAGTCTATAGCAATAACAAAGCAACACACGACTATAAACTTGAAAGTAGATAGAATTCAAGGAAACAGCTCAACAAGAAGTCACACGGCTGGAATGGAATGAGTATTTCAATGAGAAAATGGCAGGAAAATAGAGAGAAATTAGTGAAGGTAAAATTGGTGGCAAAGCTTCAAAGAAAAAAGAGTCTCTCTAATGGTAGGTTAAATCTTATAGTGGGATTTGAAGGGTTTAAACTCTATGTTTGTTACCTTATACTACAGAACACAACATTTTGGTATTCTGGCTTAGTCTTTTTAAAATACAAAAAATAAAAGGGTTAGATGGGTTCTCCGTCCTTGAGTAGCAAAGTCAGGTTGTTCATGACTCAACGCGAACTGACAGAAACCCAGCGCAGAGGAATCGCAAAAATCATACAACATTCACGTTTTCCAGAACGAATTGCACAATTCTGGTGATTCCATCTGCAATTCCAATCGACTTCTGATTCCTCCAGTGGTTCGTAATAAGAAAATCCATCATTATTTATTCATGAATGGTTATCCATTGAAAGCTAACCGATGAATCCCAGAACTCATATACTTCCATATAATTCTCTGCTATAGAATTTTAATCCTCTTTTAGGGATCATTTCAAACTCTTACGCAAAATAGAAAGAATAGGAGAAAAGAGTGAAGAAATGCCACATCACTTGAAGAAAGATTAGCATCCGAATCAACTACTTTCAAGCAAACAAACAATAAGCAAATGTGAAATTAACAGTAGCAACCACTCAGGTTCATCAATCAAGAAAAATCGACATAAGTTAAAGAAACTGCAGATGTTGCGAAATACCTCTAAATCGATATTTTCAGTCTCAGCAACGTGACGCATGATGGAGTGAACAAGCTTGCTCTTGTTGTACCTCTCCTCGCAAGCCTGAATATCTTCTTCAGAGACCCTTCTCTTGCTCAAATCGATGTAGCCCTTTTCCTTGTCGACCCTGAGGACCATGACGGGCTCGATGCGGCCCACCTTGATGAGACTGCTGACGCTCCGAATCCGACGGCGAGAGAGCTCAGAGAACAAGATCATGCCCTCGATGTTGTTGTACTCGAGCAGTGAGACGTACGCGCCCATGTCGGCAATGTTCTTGACCTGTATCATAACGGCCATGTCCACCTCCGGGTACTTGGCCTCGTACATTCGACATTCGAGGTTGGGAGCCATCGTTTGGTATTCTGAGGCTTTCCTGAAATTCTAGAGTGAGGGTTTTGGTGGTACCGGTAAGCTCTCTCTGGTTCAACGCTATCTAGGTCAGGGCTTTAACTTCGAAGACGAAGGTAGCAGAAACAGTTCTGCCTCTACGTCGTCGTTTGCCAACGTCAGAAAAAGAAAATTTAGGGCTGGCGTGGGACAAAATAATTAACACGCCCACCGTGGGGCTCGAACCCACTACCACAAGGTTAAGAGCCTTGCTCTCTACCGACTGAGCTAGACGGGCAGGCTGCAAATTGGGTATGAACATTGCTATAAATCTACTAACGAATTGTTTAGCTTATACCTTTTTTATCTTTTAATTTAGAGTTGGCAATTTTTTGTTTAAAGACGAGGAAAAAAAAGGTTGACAATTTTTATCTCACTATAATGATGCCTTAAGTGGGATAATTTAATTGAAAATAATTGTGAACATTGATATATTACATAAAATTTGCCACAGCCAATAGGATTCAGTCATAGGATTAGATTAAGAATTGTAAGATTTTATCATTTATTAGGAATATATATATATATATATATATATATATATATAAAATATCTAGAGTTATATAAAATTTATAAATAAACGTAATATTATCAAAATATCATGAAACATTAACAGGGACATTGAAGGGAAGGGTAATGTGGTGAGTTGTTAGCACAATGTAAGAATTGGTGTAATATTAGAATTTTTTCTTTTTTGAGAAAAAGGTAAGTTTTTAAGATATGATAATGAGATTCTAGAATCGAATATAAAGTAAGATCATAGAATTGAAATCCTGATATGATCTTGGAAAAATTTTGATCTTGTCTAAGATTGGGATGAATTTCTATAGACAAAAGTGTAATATTGTATGATCTTATGATCAATATCAAAATTTTCACAACTATAAAAATAACTATAAACATGTATTATCAATTGGATCTCACTAAATAAAAGGGATAAAGAGCTAAAGAAAATTAAATGGACATGAAAATAAGGTTGGGCTCATAAAGTGGTTGGATGATTCTGAGATTTGAGAAGTTGTTAAACATATAGGGCTGTAAAGTCTCCCAAAAAGCTCCAAGTTCCATCAACATAGAAAGGTAAAAGCCCACTATCAATCAAGGAGCAATTGTATTAAAAAGATGTTACGCCGTGAGATGAGGTAGAAGCCTAGCTGTAACAGTCTTGTTTGGCCCATTTACAATGTCCAATGGCCACAAGAAGATGAGCCTCCCTTCAGAGCTCAAAGTGGCCATGCCCAATTTAAAACACTGATTCTTGACCAAAATCAAAACGGACAATTATTAGAGTGGGCCTTTGAGTACGCCCTTGACTTCTTGTATAAGTACTTAATAGCCCGTATGGTTAGGATTTTATCAATTATATATGATGCCTATTAGGAGTATTCGAAGAGAAAATTTGACTGAATTTTGAATCAAAGTCAAATTGAATCAAGTAAGTTAGTTTTGTAAAATAGAAGATCTATTCAGTTTTAAGTCATGGTCAATTTAATTTGGTTCATACTATTTTTTTTAAATGATTTATTTTTTTCTCTAAATATTTATTTTTCATATATATATATATATATACTTGCATTGTCAACTAAAAAAAATTACTTAATTAATAATACATTTATAGAATTTGGACCTAACTATTCAATAACTAATTCATACAAACTCTAAATTTTAATACATAATGAGTAGATACATCACAAATTAACAATCACAAGTCCATCAATCACAAATTAACAATTATATATTTATCTTTATTAACACTTCAGGTTTTTGGCATGCCTCACTATATTAGACCTCAAGGTGACTTGATGATTAATAGTGAATTAGTCATGCATCGTATTATAAAAGTTGGTAACTTCTATGTTTGAATAAAATTAAACTAAACCAAATTAAATCGAAAATTGAACAAATTAAATCAATTTTGACATATAAAAAGGCAAATCAAACCTACTTTTTTTCGATTTTGTTAGATTTTAGTTGGTTTAATTGGTTTAGTTTAATTTTGAACATTTCTATTGTTTTTCATGTCTTTATAATCATTATTCAATAATTTTTATTATTTTTTTAAAATAAGGGCATACAGGTCATTTTTTATCCTCAAAGTCACTTTTTTCATTTCATTTTCCATTCCATTCTTTTTCATTCTATATACCAAACATGCATAAGCTTCTCACCTCCACAAAGCTCAAGAGGAATGACAAGATTTGTTGGTTTTTTTTTTAGTGAAAAAATTATTCAATGTAAGAAAATACTTTTACAAATTTGACCTCCTAAGAAAGAAGAGAAGATATAATTTTTCATTGCTATAAATAATAAAAAAAATTAATTAACCATATATGAGAGATGTTTTTATAAGGTTGAACATGGGTCAAACCGAATTGGATTTATGCTTTGCCTTGAATTTTTAGACCTATAGCCTAGACTAATTTAGGTATGTCACATATTAGGCGGGACTAGCTGGGCTTTTTTTTTTTAATAACTTTAAAAGATTTAAAAATCTTGAATGCTAATATTTTTGTAATCATTTAATCATTTTGAACATATGATTATTCATTTTGATATATCTTTACAAAATCTCAGTAGTGAAAATAAAAAAAAAAGTGGATCCAAAGAAAAAAAAAATAGAAAGAAAATATATATGTAGAGAGTAAAACTTCAAAAAGTTATACTTTGGGGTCCGGAGGTCCATTTGTGATATCTTCTTGATAATTTTTCAAGATGAAGATGATACAAATTGCTAAAGGTAGCAATATATATTTAAAATTTTTTACCAAAATTACAAAATAACCCTTAAAACCAAAAAAACATCTTAGTTTTTATTTTTTTTCTTTTTTTTTTTAACTTTTGGCTCGATTTGGCCGAGCTACACCGAGCATATCAAACCTATCATGCTTATGTGCACCATTATGTTGTTGTACCCCAATAAAAGCTAAAATCAACTTAGCTATAATAGAAGAATGCAATACAACATTTTTCTCCATACAAGTCTTGACAGCAAATATGGAATTGTTAATATATTTATGATCCATACTAAATTAATTAAGAGCAAAAATTGCAACAGCTTCCTTTTGAAATATAAAAAACATTTTAGAAAAATTTAATTTATAAAAAAATAAATTAATGATAAAAATATATAGTATGTTAATATGACTTATATTTAATATGTTTATATGTTGATTTATATTTAGTTAATTAATTAATTTATTTTATATAAATTGAATTTAAGGAAGAACTTCTCTCAAGTATTCTTCTTCGAAAGCTTCATTGTTGGCGCCCCACAAGATGTCCTTAGCATTAATTAGGAGTGAGATTACCAATGGGAAGATAAAAGTTAAATAGAATAACCCCAAAAAGAAAAATCTACCTAAGGAAACCATTCACCATATCATTGGTGGAAACCAAAAAGCATCTTGAAAATGAATCTTCATCACCACGATGCTCATTTAATGTCCTCGTTGGAGATCTCATGTTTTCCCTTCTAACGTGGTGAGATGTCTGTTTCTTCACACATATTTTATCTTCTTCAAAGTTGGTGATTTCAGAGAAACCAAACGACAAGTTTCTCAGCCTCAGCTTCAATGTCTCTCACCTTCCGAGGGATTGAACTGAACTTCTAAATATACATGAAAGGTCCTTGATATATAATGATAGAAAGTCACGTATAATGGATCTCTTCTGCTAGTCCTCTGGCAAGTGTAAATTAAATTAGGTTTTAAAATTGTCCGTTGAATTGATCATAACGGATGAAATTTCATGATCTCTTGAAGAAAAGTTAAAAGGTTTTGCTTCCAAGAGGTATAGGTTTATATTTTATGCAAAACTGAAAGAAAAAGGTTAAGCCTTAACTGCTTATAAACTCATACTTTTCTTGTCTCTTTGTGAAATATATATGAATATGTTAAGAAAAATATAATAAACATTTTGAAAACGAAAATGCATGCATAGGTGAGCGTCATAACCATGAAAGGGGAGCTGTTTTAATTTGAAAGACAAGAAAGGAAGCTTTGAATCATGTGAGGACAATTAATGCAAAAGGCCAGGAAGCTTAGGGTTTCTGCGCCCACCCTACAACTCATACAAATTTCAATATTAATCTCCATCGAAACGAGCTTCATTTAAAATAATCCCTACAACTTAATTTGCATGTCAGGAATCCCATTAATATCTTTGTGGGGGTACCCCTGTTTGCTTTGTTCTCAACATTTATTATTGCTATACCAAATGGTGCGCTTCTGCAGCAATCAGGGTTATTAGGGCCATAATATATAGTGTATATATATATATATATCATCATTTTTCTTACAGTGCACAACTCTGATTAACTATTTTACGACGTAATGACATTGACACATATCATAGAGACTCACAGCTGAGTGTGAGGAATCTTGGCGGTGCGATAAAAATCTGGGTTGTAAAGTGAGATTTTAGATAAATCCGATATATTATACCTAAATAAATGCATGAGAGATAAAAATTTAATGAGACCTAATTTTGACATATTTTAATATCCACGATTTTTATTAATTTCAATATGATTTGTACAAAACTTTCATCTTGGAATGAAAAATCATGATGAATTAGTACGCAGAAACCTTATTCATTGAACATGGCTTTCCAGGTTTACCTAGCCATTAAATGCTGGATTTAATTTCCACACATGTAAAAGTAGGCTCCAAAATAAAAATGTACAAGTTTTTATATGGGGTAGCTAAGGGTGTGCAGCTTACTATGATAATGGAGCTGCCCTAGCTAGCCCATAACACAACTGCAATTAGTTTTATTCAATACTAAAATGAAATCCGAATCTGAGTTGATAACGATAGAAGGAGGCTCATGTGACAAGTCTCCTCATTCAACTAGTGAAAAAAAATGATTCTTATATTATACTCCCTCCAGTCCTTTTTGTAAAAAAATTTGAAGAGATTTTTTTAATTTCAAAATATAAAAAATATGGTATATATTTTTTATTTTATTAAATAATAAAAATGTTTTTATCTTTTATTTATTATTATACCCAATATACTTAACAATACATAACATGTTTCTATGCAAAATAAAAATGGATAAAATAAGAAAAAATTATTAAATTTAAATCTAATTAATGAATTAAACTAATATAAACTGTTTTTTTTTAATATCAGTAAAAAAATTTTTTGTTTCTAATAAACAGGATTGGAGGGAATATATATCTAAATCTGTTTTGGATTGTTAGCAATTTATTGATATGGAGGATGTTATATCAGCTTATTCAAAGTTTGCCTCGACTAAAGGGGATGAAGGATCATACATGAGTCAAGAGTTGAACTAATCAATGAATTGAGTCAATCAATAAACACTTAAAGATGAGAGAGAGGGAATAGTAAATGATAACGTGAATTAATGTTTGAGTGTCTAACAAACATTCACGTTGAGCCTAGCTCCTCTCATATATTATCGATCTTGGTGCTTGCAACTCAAGTTTAGTCTTAACTTTGAACAGAGAGAACAAACCACACACAAGACTTCAATTAGTGATAATTTTGTTTTTCCCTTAAAGAATCTTCAACATTAACTTGCTATAACTGCTATTAATTTGATGATTATCATTATCTTTAGCAATCCTCAAACGGCCTATGCTAGTCTTTACACACACACACACACACAGTTAACGGGTTATTGACAATTAATTTATTCTAAACAATTGAGATATGAGGGAGAATTTATGTAAAATTCTTCAAGTCATGATAGTTGTGAAGAATTTACACCAGAGCAAGCACACATGATCACAATCCAGACTCCAGACTTTGTGAATATATATATATATATATATATATATATGATGGTAATGAGTTAATTGCCTCTGATAATGACACCTTTTCTAATGTTAAGAACACTCGAAGTTTCATGTCGGAATCTTCTCAAATTTTCAGTGGATGATGCTCATTCAAGAGTAAATTACGTATTTTTTATTTAATTAAATTTCATATAATATTTACCTTATTTTTAGAATATTATTAAATTTTTTAACATTTAATATATATTACAAAAGTCTCAATTTTAATTTATTTTTTGTCAATAAAAATTATCTTTTTTTTTAACAAAATTTGCATTCCTTATATTTTTATTATCATATTAAAGGTAAAATCATAATCTAATGTTGGAGTTTAACATCACTTTAGCTTTTTTCATTGTCATATTAAGAATAAAATAATGTCTGATATACAAAAAATTAATTTCATTGACAAGAAGTAAATTAAAAAAAAAGCTTTTAATATATATATATATATATATATATATATATATATATATATAATGCTAGGAAAATTAAATAATATTTTTGAAATAAAAAGTATTAGGCGTAATTTAGATAAATCTTATAAAAGATTAATGCAATTTACTCTAATTACAAAATAACGTAAAGAGAAAATATTAGTGCTTGATGACAATGCAAACCTCTCATGTTAGATGCTTAATTGGTAAATAGAGATAATTTTTGAAAAAAAATTAGATACAATTTTTATATAATTTGCTATAACTTCTATTTGTTTAATAAAACATGATAAATATATGATTTTACAAGCAAATTACTCCAATTCAAAATACTATAATTGAATAGTACCGAACGATTACTTTAATTGAACGTTAATAAAAACCTATTAACAGTTGAGTATGGTTGTAGGAAGCGTGGACATTGACACAAACATAAAATATCACACTAACACGGATAAAGTTATATGACAAAATTTGAAATATTGATACATAATTTAAAGGTCCACGTAATATCATATCGTGCCTAATATAAATATATGGTACTTATCTAACCTAGACACAACCTATTTTTTAAGTTGTCCAATAGGCAGTGATACCATTTTGCACAACTAGGCTCACACCACACGTTGTAGCCCCCTATAAATAGACACACTCCTAATGCCATTTTGTGACAACTCTCATTTTTCTCTTCCATTAACTTCCTGTGTTTCCTCTGTTTTTATAGCCAAACTATCGAAATGGGTGGGAATTCTCCTTGTGCTTCATGCAAGTTGCTGCGACGTCGTTGCGCCAAGGATTGCATCTTCGCTCCCTATTTCCCTTCCGATGACCCCCAAAAGTTCGCCATCGTTCACAAGGTTTTCGGCGCTAGCAACGTTGGCAAAATATTGCAGGTAACCTCGTATCTTTACTCCTTCTGCCTCTGTTTGCTTCCTTTTAGTGACGAAAAAGAAGACGAAATAACCCCTTATTAGGTAGATTTCTTACGGATGCTATATGTCCCATTTTGTGTCGTGTCTAATATGGATACTGAACACATATGAAATAATACACAGCCCTAATTTTGAAGTATAGTACTTCATGTACAATAATGTAAAAGAGAACAATTGAGTGTCTTATTAACTTTGAAAGACAGAGTATAAGTAAGTCTTGTAATAAGAAATACTTGTTTTTTCTTTTTTTCTTTTTAGCTCATTTAAATGATTCTCGTAACATTTCACAGGAGCTTCCAGTTCACCAGAGAGCAGATGCAGTGAGCAGTCTAGTGTATGAAGCAAATGCAAGAGTTCGAGACCCAGTTTATGGGTGTGTTGGGGCCATATCCTACCTGCAAAACCAAGTTTCAGAGCTTCAAATGCAGCTTGCAGTGGCTCAAGCAGAGATCCTCTGCATCCAGATGCAGCAGGAGCCAGAGCCAGTGATGCCAAACCCAGAACTTGACCCACATCAGAAACCTTATCTTCTCCAAAACGACCTCCCTCAATACCTAAATTTTGCCTCTTCCAGCGATGTAATTCAGGACTCTCTCAAGAGAGAGAGCATCCTCGGACACGACATGGTTTCTTAACTAGAATTGCTCACCTTATTTTGCTTCTAAGTTATGTTTCTTTTCCAAACCATCTATGAAATATGAAAGGTTCTCTGTAATTGTTTGTTATAGAACTTAAGGACAGAGAAGGGGGTTCAAGGGTCAACTCTAGCATGTGATTTAAGTACAAGTGAAGTAAATTAGAGTACTCTGAATCAGTAACCTCTTAAACGAATAATTAAAGCGCGTATATTATAATGCGTTATTAAGGCAAAGAGATGGTGTTTCTTTTTTTTTTTTTTTTCAGAACATGGCAAACATTCTGATAATCATAAAATGACCTTCTCCATGATCTCAAAAAAAAAAAAAAAGCCAGAAGTCTCTGGGAAAAACTAAAACGTTTGTTTATTCACTATAAATTTCGTAGCTGTTCTGCCAGCTGGAATATGTGTTGAACCTCTTCGGCAAGTTATAGAATTCTGGTTACGGGAAGTATCTGAACTACTGTGCTTCGCAAATATAGAAGGATCAACGACTATTAGGCTGAGAAAGAAAAGAAAAGGATTAGAACTTGATAAAAAATTTTCAAGCGTTCGTTATCAAAATTTTTTTAAAAGGTGTTCGTTGTCAAAGTTTTTTTAATTTTTTTTAGAAGATCTAATCATATAATAATAAGTGACTAAAAAAAATTACTTATCATATTTTTATTCCTTGTTCGGAATATGCTTCTGGAGGAGAAAGATTCGAATAAGAGAATCCAGAAACAGAAAGGCAGAAAGTTGGCCATAAAAAAGGTGTATTAATTGGCGGTGAGTTAGACTTTTGAAACCAAATTTTTTTTGTCAGGTTCTAAATGGCTTATAAAGCAACTTGAAACGTTAATTTCTTTTATGGTATTTGATTAGTGTGTGTACATATATTCCGTGTTATAAATATGGTATACTACATATGCATCCCATGGAAACGATAACAAGAATGTTATAAGCGTCCAAAATTGGAAAAGCATACCAAATAAAATGTGGCTGGGATGAAGGCAGAAGTTGTAGTTCAACTCATGTGCAGCCTTAGCAGAAAATGTGTGCGGGTTTTTGAAAATTTTTTATTATAAAATTTTCATAGAATTTAAAGAGAGAATGATACAAATAGTAAAAATATATATTAGGACTTACTTTTTTTATTTTATCTTTTTTATTTTTTTTATAAGAACCTTATAATAAAAAAATCTTTAAAATTCCATACTCATAAAAAATAGCCCTGTTCTTGTTTACATCTATCTGTCAAAACTTATCCAAACTAGTCCAACATGTGCACGGGTCGATGCATGTGTAGTTTTACCGTCTCAGAATTTGGCTAGTTTCACTTGATCAACTTCTAGATAACATCACAAGGAAACAAATAATTTAGGAATTATGTTAAGTAATTCCACACAAACTGAACATTTCTAGAGATTTTTGGTAGATTATGTTAATGAATGAGAAAGATATACATATATATATATATATAATATGCGTGTGTGTGTTTTTATTTTTTAGTGGATCACACTTCTGACCAATTCACAAATTTTTTTTTAATTGGTTTAATTTACTTATCGTTGTAGAAATCTATTCAAGAATTTCTTAAACACTTAACTGAAAATTTATGGAAAGTGAATTTGAATGTATACTATTTATTTAGATACGTTCCCCATTTGCATAGGATGATAGAAGTTCCAAGACATTTCTGTGATATTCCTGTGTGTGTGTGTGTGTGTGTGTATTCCAAATTTTATAAGTAAAAGGAAGCAAAAACGTAAGATTTAGATTAATATCTAGTAGAAGTAATTAATTACTATTTGAATAGAAGTAAGCCAAGTTAAATGTTTATTGGTCGGAACTATTTACTCTTCTAAAATGCCTGAAAACGAATTAGCATTTTTTATTATGAAAAAAATAAATTTATAAGAATTTTATGTTAGTAAGGTGTAAATAAATTTAAATAAATTTATTTTAACTGCAAAACTTGCTTATTCTTGAGAGAAGAGGCATTTTTATTCATGGGAACTATTTACTCTTATAAAATGCCTGAAAATATATTAGCATTTTTAATTATGAAAAACAATAAATTTATAAGAATTTTATATTATTAAGGTGTAAATAAATTTAAATCTATTTTTTTAAAACTGCAAAACTTGCTTATTCAGGAGAGAGGAGGCAAATAATACGCCAACGGATCCTCTTTTGGGGAGAGAAAAAGATTGGGCGCTACTTCATGTGTCTCTTTATTTTTCATAAGTTCTTCTGTTAAATAGGAGAAGATCTTAATTCAAATAATACATTAAATCAACTGTACAAAATACTAATGTGAAGATTTTTATAACATTATCTAAAATTTTCAAATTCTTCTGGATGGATATTGGATTTCCAATTTATACTAAAAAATAAGCATGAGAAATAGTTCACTAATCATCTCAAATTCTGATAACATGGAAACCATATTCAGATTTGATTCCTCGTATGACGTACGTATATACATTCTAGTTATAGTTTTCAATGAATATTTCTTGTGCTTACTTTCAGCCATAGTCTATGCTTTTTCGCTTTTACTTCCATGTCTAAGCTGTCGATTACCTTACAAACTATAATATAATCTTAATATATAGAAAGAAAGCGTTAACAACAAGTGTATGAGTGTATCCAATATTCAGAGGAGCCTCTTCTAGCTGTTCACGTGGGTTGCTCTGCGAGAAAGTGCTTATTAGTTAGCTTATGGGATGTGCACAGTATAATATATTATGTGAACTTTTTTTTTTTTTAAATGTAATTTTTTTCTAAATCCATCTCTCCAAACAGTTATATGTCGAAATCAATGCATTATTTTAAAATGTTAAAGATAAAACCAAATAAGCCAAAACGACAACAACCGACCTTCTTTAAATAAATAAAAATATCGGTTAAGGATTTCCTCACCACCGTTGTTTATGCTGGAAGCAATTTCTCTAGGTCAAACGTGCATGAATCTTTGTTCATCCCCACCATATTCTCCTTGGTTTAGCCCGTTCTTGTCTTTATCTAGCTGTATAGTCATCCAATGATTAATCTGCCATTACAAACTAATTAAGCTACTATATATAGTCTTCTCATAAAAAAAGAAAGGGAAAATGTGATTAATTTGCTTCCATTTGTTGTTCAAATTAAGTGGATGATTTTGCTCTCTTTGATTCATTCTTCTAATATATTATCATTTTTCTGCTGTTTTAATCAAGTATTTAGCGGCTTAGGCACCAAAACTCTATATAAAGCAATAAAACAAAGGGCTCCCTTAAATTTGACCCAAAGAAAATGGCTTGTCAATATGGTAATAAAATTAAGGAAAAATTGATCTTGTTCTTATTCAATTTTGTATTCAATTGCAATGTTCTCTTTAATACAAGAAAAGTGAAATCAACCCTTTATTGCTTAGTCCCACTACAATAAGTTCCCTGTTGTTAAAATTTAAAAATTTTAATTATGTACAATCCCAAAGCATCCTTCCTATAATTTAATATTTTTTTGGTTCTTTTTGAGTCTTTTTTAACAAATCAATCAAGGGTATCTCCATAACTTTTGTTAGCATCAAAAAGTAAACGAGCTAAACTAATTTTTGAGATCAAGCCAGTTGAGTTAAGCCTTTAAAGGCATAATAGGCTATACTGATTATGGGTTTTGCCTTGTATTAACTTGGCTTTCTTGAAATGTTGAAAAGAAAAATCCCAACAATGTACAACTAAAAGGAAGCAATATTTGGTTGACTTCAAACGATTTCAGCCATAAAACGACTCTTTTACAATTTAGGATAAAGTTCACAGAATATGTTAAAAGTAGTTAATTAAGATTAGCTGCAAATAACAGATATTCATGGCATTGACCACATCAAGGAAAGTGTAGAGCATGATGAATACCCACTCCCTTAATTATAAGGATATAGTTAACATGGTCAATTGACGAAACAGTTAGTTAACAAATAAAAATATTATTTTAATCTTCAGATAAGCTGATATGGCATATACCAACACTCAAATTGTTGGCTATGATTCTATATTATCGTTACCATGAGTTGAAATGGTAAATAATCTTAGTAGAGTTAATAGCTAGTTTTAAACTTATAAATACTTATTTTATGTGATCTTTAGACATACACACATCTAATTAATCAGACACGAATATTTACATTTTATCCTTTACATTATTGCCTTTAATTTCTAGAATTTATCACTTCATTTACAATTTTCTTTATTAATTTTTTATCATTACTTTCCTTTATTGCTCATTCTACTCATAGGTGTTAGTTACTTTTCAAACTTAATGCTTTTTTTAGTAGCTTAAAGACCTAAAGCTAAGGAACACAATCCTTTCCTTAGCACCTCACGTTAACATAAGAATCAAATGTGTGGGTTAGCTAATCGGTTTACTTAGTTAATCCAAATTCATAAATAACAATGTTGGCATGGCTAATAGGACTAGAAGAAAAGCTTTTAGTGAAGTTCTCATCATTTGATTATGACTACAAGTGGCATATGCACTTGCAGTATGGAAAAAATGTAAGTAGCATGGATATTCCACAATTAATTGTAAAGAAAAATGTGGCCAAACAACTTTTCACCTTTAGGTTTCTCATATATAGTTATGTTAAGTTCAGGGATGCCATCTTCATTAAATATGATGCTAGCAAATAAGGGACAACCTACCACAACAACTTTACCATTAATTGTGGGACAAGTAACTCTAACCATGGATGAGGTAGCTTAACAAGGCCAACCCATAATGATAACAACATTTTTTATTTATTAGCAATTTAACATAAGACTTAACAATCTCATATATCAAGTGTCTCTTCAACTTGCTAAGACTGTCATGCCAATGATAAATAATGAGATGCATAATATTTGTGGATAAGAGCAAAGGCAAATGGAGACCAAAGAGCATTTTGCATCGTCTTTTAGCATTAGTCAGTCCATTCAATAGCCAAATCTAATTGTAAATGCCCCACCAATCACAAATCTATAAACTTAAGGGGCAAATGTTGAATGAACCAATATTATAGCCTATTTTGGAGTATGGGCAAGTCCATATAGCCAAAAGACCATTTAACACATTAGGTAACCTTGGTTTGCCTTATGTTTTACCCAATCCTTTGACTATTAGTATTATCCCATACATAAATATACAAGGCACTACAATTTGTCCCACGATAGGATAGTTCAATTTAGGGGACCAAGGGATCTTATTGAAGAGTAGCAATGGAATTAACTTCCACCTCAAACAGCTAATCGGCTAGTCTATCTAGTAATCCTAGAGCAACTGAGTTTTCATAAAGCAAGCATAGTATGAAGAGTTACATATAAGGTATTTGGAGATTTAATTGGGAAGCAACTATGGAATCTAGTTCCACTTACCCACACATGCTAAAGCCATAGATTGGTCATTAGCCAATTCAAGTTCCTTTTGTACCATTAAGATAGATTGGTCCAGTTTTGGTATAGTTGCTGAATGCTAAACAATTGGTGATTGATGAACCTAGACATGTTATAAATTGACTTGTTGTAAATCAGCTGATTGACACTAATATAATTATTGAGAAAATAAAGAGACACTTTGACATACAACTAAGGCCTCTTGATAAGCTTGTTTATAAGAAATCATATCTTAGTTGGGTAGACAGAATGGTGCCCTTACTAAGAAGGTCTAAAACTCTTAATTTTACTACTTTCTCACGTAAGGATATTAAGTTTACTTATGGAACATATAGGCAGGTTTACAATCAAATGTATTAAGGCGAGTCAAAATGAGTATCATAAATTTCAATTATTTCATTTATTATTAACTAAAACTGCTTTCATTTGGTATTTGTCTTTGCCACAGAATTCTATGCAGAATTAGCCAAATATGAAAAGATTCTTTCATGATAGATTTTATAGGCAATAGCCAGGGTTACCATAGCTAATCTTATGAATCTAAAACAGCACATAGATGAGCTCGTAGTTGATTTCATAGAAAGATTCAAAAAGCTAAGAAGTAGATGTCATATACAATTTCTAAAAGCTAAATATGCAACTATAGCTGAGGGTAACATGCATCCTCAACTAAGAGAGAAGCTAATAGCCTAAGAATGTTTAGACTTAACATAATTAGCAACTAAAACCACTTGAATTGAGAAATTCATTCTACAAAAAGAGCAAAAAAGAGCTAATCAAGGAGGAAAAGGTCTGCACATAGTTTCTATTATAGATCATGCTAATGATCCAAGAAGAACAATTAAGTATTAAGAAGAATACGGAGTCAATGTTCTAATAGCAAAAATTTTGAGGAGGAAGCCTTATTTTTGCCTAGCTTTAAGGACTTTAAAAGAAAAGAAAATCATAAAACTAGATAGCAATTAGGAGTACTTGTTTGATATCTCCAAAACTAATCAAATTTTTAACTATTTGCTCAAAGGTTAGTAGATCAAGTCACCTAATGGACATAAAATTCCATCTGCTAAGGAATTAAAGAACAAAAAAAAAATTGTAAATGGCATTATGTGTGTAATCATGCTATCATTAATTGAACTATTTTTTAAGAATGCCATTCAAAAAAATTTGAAGGATGGGAGGTTCAAACTAACTTGTAAAGGCATAGTTGAAATGATAGTTGATACGGATCCTTTTTCTAATAGTGTTTACAAACATAGTTTCAGCATCAAGCTCACTATTTCATTTGCTAAAGTATAAATGGAAATAGTCGGTATAGAAACAATGAAGAGTGAAAGAAATAACACCAAAACCTAAGATAATGGATAGGTAGTTGCACAACACAAACAGCTAAAATCTATCATTCATAAGCCTAGTTTTTTTATAGACTACAAGACCCAACACGAAAAAGAATGATAAAGTATTTGACAAGTTATAGATTCCAAAGGTGGATGAGGAACCAATTTCATGGGATAAAAGGCAAGTAGCAAAGTCTAATATTGAAAATGTGATATCTACCTCGAGGATAACCTTTTGCAATAATAAACAACTGAAGTCATAAAAAATGATCAAGTGAAAAGCTGATGTAGAAGAGGGCAGTGGTTCTTCAATAAATATTTGAAAAGAAGTTACAATAGCTATCATAAGTAGGTGCTTTGACTTATATATAGAAGAGGATGAGACAAAGGCAGAGATCTATCTAGAAGCGAAGGCAAATGCTTAAGATGCCAAAGGAGGCTAAAGATGTGATTAAAAAAGAGGTGTAGCCATCCAAAAGGATTGATACACTTGAATTAGTACAATTCTAAATCACTAGAGCATAAAGATATCCCAAAAGAAGATGATCTTTTGGATAAAGATGATGCTAAAACATCTTTAACATATATTGATGTCATCAGCATTATCCTAAGCAAATTCCAGGTAAATGGAGGATAACCAGAAGGCTTAGATGGAAACATGTTCATTAAAGAACTAGAATAGGCAACTTTGATAGATGATAAAATATTTGATCCAGCCATGATGCAATTTGAAATACCTTTATAGACTATGACCAAACACTTAAAGCATCTATATGTTAAAAATCACATCAATGGTAGGCCAGTTATTAAAGTATTTTTATATAAAGGAGCTATGTTAAACGTGATGTTAATAAGCACGCTGAAGAACTTGATAAAAACCAAAGCAGATCTAATCAACGCTAACATGAAGATGATTAACTTTATAAGGGAAGTGACTACTACTATTAGCATACTGATAACTAACATAACAGTAGGGTTCAAAGTAGCTACTATAACATTATTTGTTATGGACACTAGACATATATATTTAGTGTTGTTAAGAAAGGATTGGATCTATTTTGGTCAATGCATTCTTTTTACATTGCATTAGCAACTCATATTTTAAGAAGGTGACAAAGTTGAAGTAGGTTGACAAAAATTGCTTTACAGTTGATGTAAAAATGGTAAAAGCCATATTTTATTCACCACATGTAGAGCTTATCAAATAACTTGGGGATTACAAAGAAGGGTCTTTAAAGTCTTACAACCTCACTTCTTAAGATTTCAAGATAATCATCTAAGTTAATGAGGCTAATCCATGGCCTTCTATACAAGTGATTTATGGATCAACAACATAAAGTAGTCAAACATGTTTTGCATTGACTAGCCTTGTTCATAGTAGATGATAGGATTGAATAATTAGTCCCTAATACATTTAGGGGGTAAGAAGATAACTTAAAGTTATCAACAAGTTAACTATTAAAAAAAGAGTTAGAATCCTCAGTTAAAAAGTAAGTCCTCAGATTTGAGGCATAAGATTCTTTAATTCACATCAACTTAGTTACTGATGAAGAACTTAAGTTAACTAAAGTCAGTGGTTTATTAAATAAGGAAGGCTAAAATTGGCTGATTGATCTCATAAAGTAACACAAAGATTATTTCATCTAAGATTACCATGAAATGCTTAGGCTATCTAGACAGTTAGTTAAACATTAGTTGGCGATTACAAAAGGGTTTAAACTACACAAATAGCCCATTAGGAAATTCAATCCAGAATTGTTAACAAAAGTCAAGGAAGAAATAAAAAAGGCTATTAAAGCTAGGTTTTATGCGTAAAGCTAAGTATGTAGAACGGCTTTCGAACATAGTTCTTGTAATAAAGAAGAATGGACAAGTAAGGATTTGCATAAGCTTTCAAAACCTGGACCTAGCTACTTCTAAATATGGACATGCCATGCCAATAGTTGATATATTAATTGATATAATAGTCAATCATGGGATTCTTATTTTTATAGATAGATATTTGGGCTATAATTAAATTTTTGTAATTGAATAAGACATCCATAAGACTACATTCCATTGCCTTAGTGCATTGGGTATCTACGAATGGCTCGTTATGCCATTTTTCTTAACATTTGCAAGGGCCATATACCAACGAGTGATGAATGTTAATTTTCATGACTTAGTAAAAGTATGAATATAAATGATGCAATAGTAAAAGATAAAGATTTTGATCAACATTTAGCTAACATGGAGCAAGTATTTAAGAGCATGAGATTACATAATCTAAAGATGAATTCAACTAAATGTGTATTTAAAGTTTTAGTTGGAAACTTCTTTGGTTTTCTTGTATATCAACAGGGAATTAAAGTAAATAAAAACAAAGCTGGCGTAGTTTTAGTGGCAAGATCACTACAAAATAAAAAAGAGTTGTAAAGCTTCACTGGTAAGATAAATTTTTTAAGAAAGTTCACTGCCAACTCAACTAGGAAATTAAAAGCTTTCTTGCCTTTGCCAAAGTTGAAAGATGTTGATGAATTAATCTGGGGAGAAAAATAGTAAGCAACTTTGAATAAATTAAGCAAATCCTAGCTAACCCACCAATCTTGGTGCCTCTCATGTTAGGTAAACTATTGAAGCTTTACATCTCAATGATTAAAGAATTCATTGGTTGCCTTATTGCACCAGATGCCGAAGATGGAACTAAAAAAAACTATTTACTATCTTAGTCAATTCTTGAATAATGTTAAGACTAAATATTTTAAGTAGAAAACCTATGTCTTTCTTTGTATCATGCATGTATAAAATTTAAAAATTATCTTTTACTTTAAAGAAGCTCTAGTTATGTGCAAAATTGATATAGTAAAATATTTACTTAATAAACTTATTTTACAATGAAGATGGATGAAGTGAACCATTAAGTTGAATGCTTTTGCTTTAAAATATTCCACTTAAAGTTGTCAAAAGATAGGCCTTAACTGATTTTTTAGCTCAACATTCATGTATTAATATTAAAGACCTTTTAGTAAAAACCAACAATTATGTACAACTCAAATTGTGGAGACTAGCATTTAATGGATCAAGAACTTGGAAAAGTATTAAAACAGGAGTTATTATCACTAGCCCAATAGAACAGATTGGGAAATTCATGTTCTAGTTGAAATTAGGTTGTTTAAACAATTAAATTGAGTATGAGACTTTGATTATTGGGACTAGATTGTTAATATCTATGAAAGCTCAGTTCATCCAAATAATAAGAGATTCTCAGTTAGTCATTAAACAAGTTATTAGAAAATATAAATGCAATAATCCAAAGCTATTATGTTACTATAAAATGGCTAATGCTTTTCTCTAACAATTTGTTAATGTACTAGTTATGTATATACCTAGAAAAGAAAATATAAAAGCTAACAACTTAGCACAGCAAGCCTCTGGATTTAAACTTGTTGGTTTGAAAGTGATTGGGAAACCTTTCATATGCATGAAGTTGCAGGTATTAATTAATAACCAGCTACCAAGGATTGGAGAGTAGAAATAACTAACTATCTAAAGAATCTTTCAACTACAATAGAGTTAAAGCTCAAACAAAGCCTCTAAAGTATGTCATAATAGATGATGAGTTATAAAAAAGAGGGCATGAAGCTTTGTTGCTTAAATGTTTAGGTAAAATGGAAGCTTCAAAAGTTATGGGAAAGGTTTATGATAGAACTAGTAGATCTCATAGGTCAAGACCCAATAAGATAGATGATTTACAAACATGGCTATTATTGGCCAACTACAACAGTTGATTGTTTTGTATATGCTAAGGGGTGTGAAACTTGTTAATTACATGGTCCTATTTAAAAGTTATTAGCTGATGAACTACATCTAATTATTAAACCATAGCTATTTAGAGGCTGGGTTATAACTTTGATAGGAAAATTCATTATCCTTCATTTAAATGTCATGCTTTTATTGTCGTAGCAACAAATTACTTTATGAAATGGATAAAGGCACAGCCAATGGTAAATGTTATGCAAACAAAGGTGATTAGATTTATTCAATAATAAGTCATCCACAAATTTAGTATTCCTTAAACCATAACAATTAACCAAAGTACAATTTTTATGAGGGATAAAATGGTAGCCTTTGCCTAAAAGTATGGTATAGAAATGATTCGTTCAACTTCATACTATACTCAAGCCAATGGGTAAGTAGAGGCTACCAACAAAATTCTAGTTGACACAATTAAAAAAGTTTTGTAAGACAAGCCAAAAGTGGCACGAAGTCTTATATGATGTGCTTTGGGCATAAAATAATGCTAAGTGTATTACAACTGGTCTTATTCCATTTTGGCTAACATATGGCTAAAGTGCTATTTTACCTTTAGAGATTATTCTAAAATCTCTCAGAGTGGCCAAGCAAAATGGTTTAGAAAAGGACTAGTATCATTTATCTCTTTGTACAGAAATGGAATCAACAAATGAGAATCAACTAATGGCCTCTGATAATGTTCAAATGAATAAGATGAAAGTGGCAAAAAGGTATAGCAGGTGAGTTACATATAAAAAGTTTGTTGAAGGAGACCTGGTTTGGAAAATTATTTTGCCAATTAGTATTAAAGACCCTAAATTTGATAAATGGTCATCAAGCTAGGAAAGCCATTTCATTGCAAGTCAAGTTTTTTCAAGTAGTGCTTATTGATTAGTTAATATGCGATAAAAAGAATTAAATAGAAGCATCAATGAAAAATACCTACAATTTTATTAGCCTTCTATTTGAGAAGGCATTCAAGACGTAAGTCTTTAATGATAGCTATAAATTAGTTACCTAACTTTAATCTAGCAAAACAAATACAAACAAAAAAGTCTAAGAAAGGTAGCCAAAAACTAAAAACTAAAACCTACCAATCCTTGTCCTAGGCATTAGTAAGAGGAGGAGGAATTGTTGTTAAAAAGATAACTTCTTTAGTAGTAGTTGTCGTTACAAATGTGGCAACCTAATTTAGAGAAGTAAAAATCATTTTAACCTCATCTCGGTCTTTTCTTTCACCTCAGCTAACAGGCCCTTAAGATGGTTCCAAGATTTCTTAGTTTTAGCCAAGCCTTTTTCACTTGCTTCCAAGTCTTTCTCTGGTAACTCTTTCTATTGCAGCAAGTACTTAATCTCAAGGTCTAAGGTAGTAGAGTAATTATATAACTTGATTCAAAACTCTAAGCATGATTTCAATTAGTCTAAAATTCTTGTTAACTGAGGTTGGAAGGTAGTGATTTCAATTAAGATCTTAGTGAGTTTAGTGTAATTCCTTGAGCCTAGCCGTAATACAAGTTTGTTCAACAAGTTGGATTGGCAGTCTTCCTCCATAGCTCCATGCTGAGCCTAAAAGGAAGGTTTATTAACTTGTAGTTTAGTTAGCTAACCCAAATCCTTAGCACTAGCATCCCTATGTTCTTTGTTCACCTTATAAGTAAAAGAGATGTCACCCAGAAGAAGAGCCATTTTATTATAGGCTACTTTGATAGAAGATGCTATTATAGTAGGATTAATTATTTTGGCAATTCTAATTATGGAAAGTTTCAAGGCAACTACAATTTTTGTATTATTAGGAAACTCTTTAAAGAGATAGATCTTAACAAATTCTTTTAGCATAGGCAAAGGGGAGGAATCATCAATGTTGGAGTTGGAGATCAAGGGTCTTAAGATATTGATTCAAGACATGATCTAAAAGGCCAAGAATTAAATCAATTTAGGCTTTGGTTGGTGAGGCTTGAGGAGATTTAGTAGTAGACTGAACTGCCTTGGTTGATGAGGCCTGAGGAGGCTTAGTAATAGATTGAACCATCTAACTTGGTGGAGTTTTAAGAGGCTTTATAACAAAGTAGAGCTTTACTTTCTTCATAATAATAACAATAATAACAACAACAACAACAGTAACAACAACAACAATAATAATAATGATAAAGTGCTAGCTAGTCAATTAGGTATATTCAACGTTGGTAACAAGTAAAATTTACCTTGGTAAAACTATCTGGTTCAAATAGTAGCCTTTTGGATTTGTAAGTAGCAACAAGAATAGAGATATTTATAGCAGCAATAGATTGTCTAGCCTATGTCTTGAAGGAACTAGCTAAAATTCCTTTAAAGTAATCTTTTTCCTACATAATGCAAAGAGGAAAGTTAAAAGCTGTTACTATAATTCTACTGAAGAAATATAATCAAATTATTACCTTTGACAAAAGAGTTGGTAGTGCAAATAGATGGTTGATCTTTTTTCTTTTCAATAGAATGATTAAAATATTCTTCAATCAGCCTTGTTAGATAATTGGGAGAAAGGGTAAGAAAAATAGCAAAAAATATGGTGGGCCATCAATCAACGAATTTTAAAGTTTTGCTGGTTTGAGCAGAAAATAGAAAAAATTTAAAATTATTGAGTCACTTAAAGTTAGCAATGCTTAACTTCTTGATAATAGCGGAAGAAAGGGTAGGCCTATAGGAATAAGCAGCTAAAGAATCAAAAGGCCTAGGTTTACCCTCAACCAAGCCAAATTGATGAGCAAAACACTAAAGATTGTAAGATTCAATAGACATTTTGTCGTGTCAAAAAGTGGGTTTTACACTATAAAACAAATCTATAACTGATAAAAGGCTGCTTTAGCCCAATACCATATCTTATAACAATTGTTAAGCATGTCAACTTGAAACTAGGTAGAACCATATTCCTTTTGCTTAAAGGCAAATAGCTTAAAAGAGCTACAAGATCGGAAGCTAAATAACTTATTGGCAACCTTAAAAGTAGATAGCTTAAGAGTAAGTATCAATTAAAGGATTTGGATATAAATAGTAGGGGCGTCTAGTTTTTCATTTTCAACAAAATTGAAAAGAACAAATGCTGGGAAATATTTAAAAATTGAGAACTGGAAGAATCAAAAAAGTTCTAGAATGGACTTAATGTCTTCATTAGTTTGCAAACATTCAACAATAATAAATAGACTTTTGTATGGTAAAGCCAAAAATAGAGAAGCTAAAGTCCTACCGGAGGCTATAACAATTACATAATATGAATATTTAAAAACTATGGCTACCAAATTAGTACAGATAAAATATTTACAAAGCTAGAATAACAAGAAAGCATGGTGTTCAAAGTTGAAAATAAGACTTTTAAACTTTGCATTAGTCTCCATGCAAGCCAAATAAGAAGTAAATGCCTTGGAAAAGTTAATCTTTAGGTTGTCATTTATAGAGTTGAAACAAAATGGGAAGCTCATCCTCATCAGCAAGTAAGCTACTACTAGCCACTACATTGATAATAGGAAAACTCGCAACTGTTGAACTAGTTAAGATTAATAAAATTAATTGATTTACAATATAATGCTCACTAGGTCGTCTCTTAATGAGCCTTTGGTCTAACCAAATAGATTAAGTAATTATAAGAAATCATAGAATTGGAAATAATTAGAATGGAAGTTTTATGCAAAATTAAAAGATTAATCAAAAAAGGAATTAGTTATTGAAGCATATTAGAAAACAAATGAGTTCACTAATACACAATCAACCCTAGGTTTCTTCCTTTGATATCTCACCTTCCTCATACTTTAAAGATGCCCCTAATTCAATTTTAATTTCTTGGTTATTGTTATCTAATATCTTTAAATTACCACTTAGAGTTATGATCGGTCTCAATTATTAATCCTAACGTAATTACACCAAATTAACAACATAGAATCAATCTTTATTTGCACGCACCAAGATTAACATGTAGAAACCTCTAACATGATAAACAAAACTAATCTAATTGATCAATCAACCAATTAAATCACGCATAAGTATCATATCAAACTAATGAATCAATAATTATGCAATTTAAGTTACTTGACCAATGTAATTGAGATTAACACAAAAATAGAGAGGCAGAGGAGGAGGGAGGAAGAGGAGAGAAAGAAGAAGAAAAAGAAAATTTTTTTGTAATTAAAATCAAATCAATATGTATAATTAAACCAAAGACTCTAGTATTGACATTAAGTTTAGTATCCCAAAATGATCATCAAAAAGTTTAAAATGCTATTAAAAAAATGTTTTAGAAAAAATAGTTTTGGCAACTCTAAATATGACGTATAAGAGAGTATATGCGACTAATAATGACTAAGGGAAAATGTAAAGTAGTAGATGGGCTAAGGTTACATCATATGGCCCAAAATGATAAAAATACATTACTAACTCCTAAATGAAATAAGCATGGCATCCAAAGCCTTTTGTTAAACGTCCAAATCCATTTGTGTGGCTTAGCTTACCTGTAAGAACCAAAATATGGATAAGTGGGCATCTGTTGATCAAAGTATAATAATAACAATTAAAGACCAAATTCATTAATTATGTAATTAAAACACACTAATCCTAATTTAACTTAAATAATATAAAATGAACTTAAGATCATCAAATTAGCCCCCTTGAATTGTTATAAAACTAAAGGTAAGGAGTAGAAAATATGTAATTACTCATATTATCACACATCCAGAAGAGTAACGCTTATCATGGTAAAAGGAAAAATGAACCTATTGGTAATAATTGACGAAAAGCTGAAGAATCCAAAAAGAAGTTTAGCACTAGAGGGGATATCTTGCTTAGACATCATAATGAGGTCAAAAGTACCTCACTTTTTCTAATCATCCATTCTTTCTTATGCAACTCTATCAAGCCTAATCATACAAGAGGCTATTTTTTTTAGGCCAAGAATGAAAATCAGAAAGGCATTTGGCAACAAAAAACGAATTAGAAGTTATTAGTAGGATTGAACCCTCAACATAGATAAAATGGTCTAACATCAATTTGCTTTTAGCAAAATTTGAAAGCGAAGGACCAAGTCCAAAGGTATAGTGCTTAGGCATATATGAAGTTAAGGCAATAGGGCCCACAACTTCTTTTAGTTTGGGATGTAAACTAGTTGATTCAAACAAGTCACTATCAATGGAGCCCCCACTAAGAGAGTACTCTTAACTTTGGGAATCAAATGTTAAAGGCATGAGTAGGGTAAAAGTAAGAAGGAAAAAGCACATGCAGTGAAAGAAGATGAAGGCTAAGTTAACCTGGTGGGAAAAATGCAATATAAAATAGCAAAGTTTTGGCTTTTAAAGAAGATTTTGAAAACTTGTTGAGGGAACCAAGTAATAGCCACAAAATAAAAGTTAATCAAATTTCTATCATGAGTTAACGTGTAGATAAATTCAATTTTCAAAATTCAAATACATCATTTCAACTTTTTCTTGTCATCATTGTCATCAACCAAAAAGATATAGGGTACAATATTAGCACCAAAAAATAAATGGACTTGACTAATTTTCAAGCCTATGTTTTATGCTAACCCGTTGGAGAATGTGACTTGAACAAGCTAGCTAAGTTGGGCTTTTAAGGCCATAAGGTGCTATATTGATGATGGGTTTTTCCTTGTTTTAATTTGACTTTCTTGAAATATTTAGAAGAAAAAGCCAACAAATGTGAGTAAAAGGGAGCAATATTTGGTTGACTTTAGATAGTTTTAGCCATATAATCATTTTCTTACAATATAGCGATAAAGCCTACAGAATATGCTCAGAGTAGTTAATTAGGATTAGATATAAACAAGAAAGATTCATAGGTTGACCATGTTAAGGAAAGTGTAGAGTATGGCCCATTCACTTAATTATAAGGACATGGTTAACATGGTCAGTTAACGAAGTAGTTAATCAACAAGTAAAAATATTATTATAATCTTTAGATAAGTTGATGGTTGTAAACTAACATTCAGATCGTTGACCATAATCTTATATTATTGTTAACATGCATTGAAAATTTTAGTGGGGTTAACAACTAGTTTTAAATTTATAAATGAAGTGATAGACAATTTTAATGGGGTTAATGATTAATCTCAAGCGATAGACAATTTTAGTTGAGTTAACAACTAGTTTCAAGTTTATAAATATTCATTGTACATGATGTTTGAAAATACACACATCCAATTAATTAAACACAAATTTTTACATTTCATTCTTTACATTCTTGCCTTTAATTTCCAAATTTTATCACTTTATTTAT
Organism: Erythrophleum fordii; assembly: GCA_032878935.1. Taxonomy (NCBI): domain Eukaryota; kingdom Viridiplantae; phylum Streptophyta; class Magnoliopsida; order Fabales; family Fabaceae; genus Erythrophleum; species Erythrophleum fordii. Next base: position 19,784,817 of record JAVQMF010000050.1, read on the forward strand.
AATTTTGTTATTGCATTTATACCTTTACTTTCCTATATTGCTCTTTTTAGTCATAAGAGTTAGTCACTCTTGAAACTAGATACTTCCTTGACTAGTTTAGGGACCCAAAGTTGAAGAATATAGTCTCTTTTTTAGCACATCACCTGAATGTGAGAATCAAATATACGAGTTAAATTATTAGTTCAATTAATCAATCCAAATTAACAAATAATAGCTTTCCTAGAATTTGATTCCCTCATCTTTCAATTCCATGGAACAAAACCTTTTTTAATTAAAAAAATTATATGTATAAATCTGTCTTTATTTTTACTTATCTAACATAGTGTATAACAAACTACAAGAACCAGACATAAGCATATGTAAACATTTTGATTACATGGCATTAAAGCTAGTGGACTTGGAGGAATGATTGGCGTTGTCAAAAGTAAAGGATGTGTTGGGTTCAAATGTGAGAGTAAGATTGAGAAGATGTCTCATATTGAAAGAAAATACTCTATTTGAAGGGTATATAAGTGAAAAGAACTCATATAGACCTAATATTTTAAACTTTTGAGTTGATGTCAAGCTTATAAGTATAGCTCCCCATAGAGTTCAATAAAGAAGGCCCACTAAAGATATTGTTAATGTCTAAGGCAAGTTGGATAGAATGGTGAGGCATACACTTAGGTGAAAAGGAGTGGTAAGGTGTAGACCTAGTTTAAGATGGGTTTAGCAGCTAGGCTTGAGATGTGCTTACGGGTGAGCTACCTTTGTGATAAACTCATATTTAAGGGAGAGATTGTTAGGTTTAAGTATGAGTGGAAGTAAAAAGAAGTCTTATACTTAAAGGAAATAGATTATGTGAGGGGTATATATAAGTGGAAAGGACATATAAACCTAATGCTTTAAGGTTTTAAGTTAAGATATGATGTTACATTTATAATTGTTCACAAATTCTAATAGAAAAAAACTTAACAAAAGTTTTCCCAATGTTTAAGCTCTCCAGGAACCATATAAGCCTATACACAGATATATGTGGAAAATGATAAGAGCTAGGTAGACAAAAAGCATGCAGGCAGCTGGTTAGTGAGGTTAAAAGTTCAATCATGTCTAATTATCTGAAAATGATTTACGCAGAGAAGAAGCCGTGGTTTCATTTCTTCAAGTAGAGCAATGAGGAAAATGTTGACAATATAGAGAAGGAACGCCAACTCTCCAAGGATAGATTTTTGAGTTTATTAGAAGTAGACCAACCGTGGATACATACTTGGAGAGATTAGTTGGAGAAGATGAAAAGACAGATAAAAGATTACTAAATTACAAGAAAATATTTTAGTAATTTTATGTAGTTAAAAATTTTAAATTTAGATACTGGGGGCTCAATTTGAAGGAGTTAATAGATCAAGAGTTAATTGTAATATTTTTAGATTAGAAAAATTTTGCAGTTAAAAGACAAATATTAGGTTGAATAAATGTATTTTCTCCTAAAATTAAAAAAGTCTTGCCTTGGAAACTACCCGAAACATCTTAGTATGATAAAAAAAAATAATTATATAAAGGCCAAGTTAAGCCGACATCGACTATATATATATTTGTTCAATGATTGGGCTAAAAACAAGAAGTGGTTTTGCAAAAGACAAAAGTTAAAATTATTAAAATCTTCTCTATAAAATATAAATAAACTAAATTAATTATAGATATATCCGATATTTTTGTTAATGTGTTCTTAACATGTTTATATATTATTTATTTGTAACTGATTTTATTTACTCATGATGTAGTGATTGCTGGACGGTTCTCCATTAATGGTGTTAACCTGCGATCAGAAAGGGATTGCGAGGGAGACAAATTAACGCAGATTGAACTACGTGATCCTATGTGGACCAATCTAATACATGAGTGGTGGGGTTATTAGAAGTAGAGAAGCCATTGATTTATATACTTGAAGAGATTAGTTGGAAAAGATAAAGAGACAGACAAGAGAATATTAAAATATAAAAGATATTTTTTTTAATGCCAACGGTTAAGAGTCAATTGTGATAATTCTAGATTAAAAAAATATTGCAATTAGATATAAAAATCAGGGTCACTAAATGCAATTTCTCTTAAAAGTAAATATAGGCCTGGTTCATGGAAAACATACCTTGAACATCTTACTATGACAATAAGTAAATACGTAAATAAAGGCTAAGTCAGCATGGACTATATATATAGATTGTTCATTGATTGAGCAACTAATGATAAGTGACTTTACAAGAGACAAAAGTTAGAGGGCAAAGAAAATTAAAATTATTAAGACAATCTATATAAAATATAAATACATTAAATTAGTTATAAATATTGGGATATTTTTGTTAATGTAATTTTAGCACATTTATATATTATTTATTTATGATTAATTTTATTTACTCACGATGTAGTAATTGCTGGACAGCTGTCCATGAATGGAGGAAACCTAATTAAGATCATAAAGAGATTGCAAAGGACACAAATTAACGCAGATTGAACTACATGGCCCATCGGTCTAATCTAATACATGAAACTTCGGTTGTGGGATTAGAAAAAGAACGATTTACGGAGAGAAAAGATGCTGAATTATATAGTCAACAGTTTAATGAACAGAACATAAATTAAACTGCAAAAAAAAAGGCAAAGGCATATCCATGTTCATCTATCAATATCAATTCCTGCCTCTTTAATGAGACAAAAGCAAGTGATGATGGAAACCTCTCTGATTTTTTTTTGGAGAGCTCGAGATATTACTACCAGAAAAAGATTTGTTTTTGGGAAATAAACCCTTCATTTTGCGGTTATCTTCGTCTTTCTTTTTTCTTTTTAGTGAAAGTAACATTTTCCTGCACTTTGCTTCAATTCTAAACAAATGATGCTACATTATGTTGAAGCTAGGCAATAAAAGTCTTTCCTAAATTCCACGCTACAATATGGAAATGAACACAGCCTTCTTGTCGTAAATTTAAACGTTTTAAATTGCGTAGCTCGGAGCACTGAACCTCCTCACACTTACTACTTTCTGATCTCTTTTGGAATATCTATATAGTGCTTTGGGAATTATGTAATGGGAATCTTTAGAGTTGCAGTTTGATTTTAAGGTTTTTGTTTGCATATATAAAGTTAGGTATTATGTAACGGGAATCTTTATAGTTACAGTCTGATTTTAAGATTTTTGTTTGCATATATAAAGTTAAGGTTCTCAACAATAGATATTACCAAAACACAAAATGAAAACGTAATTTGCATGCCCAGAAAGATCATGCACTGTATAAATGTCAAGAATCATTAAATCGTCAATGACTTCAATATTACTCTAAGAGCAATCATATAAGCTTCGAGTCTTATCAGTAAGGAAAAATTGTTAGAAGTTTATTCATGAGGGGTATGCTCAAATGCTGGAGTGGAGATTAACTAATAAATATGCACAGTACTAGAGAATGGGGAGTAGAATACAATTAAGAAGATAAGTGTGACTGCAGAGTTGCAGGCCAGCCAATTAGCATAAGATTAAGATATGTGTCTTTTTTATAGAGATAAAAAATTTTAATTATAAGGATAAAAATTTTAACTATAAAAAAAATATTGGGAGGACAAAAATTTTGTATAACCAAAAAAAATTAATTCAAAGTCTTTTGCACTGTAACCAGTGGTGCACGAGGATTGAACACACATTCCATGAAGCAAACCGATGTGCTGACTAGATGGCGAATTACACACACATTCTTCCGCTTGGGTTCCATGAGATCACGAAGCCCCCTCCTGGTGTAAGGCAGATCATGTTAGATGATATTGCTGGAGTTTCCTTAACTCGCTTTGTGACAGTGGAGTAATGTTTCTTGTTTCTTGCTTTGGGCCTTGCCCCCCTGTGTATTCAAAAAAAAATTACACTTTAAACATTTTAATTATGAGAATAAAAATTTTAATTGTGAGGATAAAAATTTTTCTTTTGGGCCTTTAAAATAATTTCAAATTTTGAGATCTTTTATAATATATATTTTTAACCTATAATCATGTAATTTTTTTAAAAAGATTTAATTGTGAGAAGTCATTTCTTGAACAACAATAAACAAAAATACGAAAAAAAAAACTAGATAAACAATAAAAGAACGATAAACAATAAAAGAAGTTATAAGTTTTATAATACAAAATGTAATTTTTTTTCATAGTTAAAAATTTTATCCTTCCAACAAAATTTTTTTATCTCTTTGAAGAAAAAAATATATCACAATCTCATATTATTTGCTCTAACTGCACTACAGTCCCTTACACAAATGACTGTACAATCACTTACACAAGTAACTGTATAGATACCCTTCATGAATCTTTAGTTTGGAGTTTGAATCCTCTACATTGAAGATCCAAATATTGCCTTGCCTTACAAGACTTTTTTTCGAATTATAGCTCTCCTCTCACATTTGCTTCTATGCAAAGGCAATGTATTTAGATCCTCATCTAAATCCCTTTGGTTTGTAGTTCTTCAAACCCCCGTCCAACAATCCAAGTGACTTAGAAAAGGCATGCCTTATGGTTGGATATTTTGTTTTACAGCCCATTATAAATTAGATAATTCAGAAGATTTGTCATATATTTATTTAGAAACTTGATTCCGTTCTGTATTAATTGTTTCAAAAGACTTTCCTCACCCGTCATGCATTTATTTAAAAATTTGATAAATATCTGAAAAACTTTATCCTTTTTTTCCCCCTTCAAGGAATAATAGATGTGGAGTTAATCGGGCCTACATGTGTTTAATCACTCAATTGCTTTCAACCTGTAGAAACTCAAGACTTAGCAGGCTTAGCCTCGGATTAGTTGTTATATTGCTTCAAAGGATTTCCGAAGAGGGATAAACAACTCATCATATATAAGAAAATATGCCAGCACAGTTAAATTGCTTCCTAGGACTAGACTGCTTTATGCTTCCTTCAGCTAAATCTGACATGATCAGATTGAACAAGGTATATCGCAACTAAATAATAAAGACGAATTGCAGACTAAATAATAGGTATACATTTTGGATATAGTTTATCTTGGGTGCTGATCATTCCCCTTGATACGAATTGACGGCAATCTTTCTATCATCCAAATTGTCCCTTGACAAATGTCTGCATTTTATCAGCTTTCATTTTACAAGGTGCAGTTATCCTTCTGTCCATTGAAGGCCTATTAGGTTGATCATCTACAAAGAAGGAAAGGGATTCTGTCCCCTCTTTAAACACCATCACAGGCATCACTAGTGAAAGCAAGATATATCCCAGATCCTTCTGATAATGCCAGGAGAATCGTATGGCATGGATCAATGTTTTAACTTACCAGCAATATTTGTGGATTTTAGATCCATCTCTCACCAACGTGCCTATAGCTTTAGATTCCAGCACCATTCCATGATGTCCCGATCAGTATAAAAGGCATGCAAATTGGGCCTTTAAAGTAATTCCTCAGTGCCTGTTAACTTGGCATACTCATGCTCATCTATAGTCCCTTTTTTTAATTTTTTCAGCAGACGGTATTCTCGCATTAGCTCATCTTCATCTTCAACTGTCTGCTTAGCACGTCTCTGTCGAGCTGTTTTCTTCCTCGTTACAATGGTAGCTTTTGGGGTTTTGGGGGGTTTTGCCTCTTTCCCTTTGTCTTCTTTCTTTGCTTGCAAATTTTTCTTCCTTTGCTTTTCACGAGCTTTATCCCTAAACAATAATAATTTATGCAATTAGCAGGGGCTACCAGAAGAAAAGTAAAAGCATTTTAAGAAGGAACACACAAATACTTATTATTATATATTAAGCTGAATCCTAAACACTTACATCAAACAGAATAGTTGAATCTTGCATAGTGATTAGTGTAGTTTCCATCTTTCTAAATATAAAGGAGATGCAACCTGAACTGATTCTGCTTGTTTTCATATTAAAATGTAATTAAAGAACCTCCTCCTGTATGTGGAGGAGGAAAAGGGGAAGGGGGGCACCGGGGCAGAATTCAGCTAGGTACAGATTCAGAAAGAAAAGAAAGCAAAAACAGAAGTTTCTTCCCCTAGGATTTGAGAGCCATGAGACCTCTCCCTCACTAAAAACAAAAGTTTCTTCCCCTAGGATTCAAGAGCTAGAGACCTCTCCCTCACTAACCATATCCCTCTCCCTCACTAACCATATCCTTTCCTGTCCCCCACTCATAGCAACCCAAGCTTGCCCCTCCTCTCTCCACTCATACGAGTTAGTTATGTTCTTCTACCACCTCATCAGTAATGGCCCCTTGCCTCTTACCCCTTCTAGCATACACTTTTCCAAACTTACCTTTCACTCATGGGCCCATCAATTCCTTCCTCCACAAGTTGCACCTTGTCCTCAAGGTGGTCTTCCCAAGTGCTTTTGGAGGATGGATAACCAACCCATTGGATGAGCACTTCACACTTACCACAAGTCAGTTTCCTAACCCATAGTACTTTATCTAGTGTCACCTCTAATTCCATGTGTGGAGAATGTCAATTACCCATGTGTGGGGATGTAGTGATTGTTTAAGTTGGGACAGATGGACCACTAGTTGAATGCGTGAAGTGGGTCGTAGTTCCGACTTATAAGCAGCAGTGCCATACTTCTCCAGCACTTTATAAGGTCCATAGAATCTTGGTACCCATTTTTCATTTTGCCACTTGGCTAAAGTCTTCAATTAATAAGGCCTCAACTTCAAATATACATAGTCTCCCACCTCAAAATGCACATTTCTTTTTTCTTAACAACCACTTCTTTTGTGTATAACTAAGTTCGCTCTAATTGTTCTTTAAATCAGCCAGAAAAAAGTTTCTTTCTCTAATAGCCACATTTACCTCTTCTACAGTTGAAGGGCTGTCTTCTCAATTCAAAACTTCTGGGTGAATCTCGGCCATATAATGCTTTGAAGGAAGACATTCCAATGCAACAATTATGGGTTGTGTTGAACCAAAATCCTAGCCAAGGTAAATGCTCACTCCACTTTGCTAGTTTTCCTAAAACGAAACAACGTAAGTTTCCAAAATTCACTTTACCACTTCAGTTTGGCCATCGATTTCAGGGTGATACCTTGAACTATATCTCAGCTTTGTTCCTACCAGTTTAAACAGCTCCTTCCAAAATTGAGTGATGAAAATACAATCTTTATCTGAAATTCCATGGAGTTTCACCACTTTTTTGGTAAACAAAGCAGCCACATCCTTGGCTGTGTACGGATGAAAGAAGGCCATAAAATGGCTATACTTCGTAAGACGATCAACTACCACCAAAATAGTATCATACTATCTAGATTTAGGCAAATTGGTTATGAAGTCTATGCTAAGGTCTTCCCAAACTTGAGTAGGGACAGGTAGAGGCTACAAAAACCCAACTGGTTTCATGGCTCAGTATTTATTTTGTTAACATACAGAACATTGAGCCACATAAGCTTAAACATCTTTCTTCATTCCTTCCCAATACACCACATCAACCAACCTCCTATATGTCCTTAAATATCCCAGATGTCCTCCCATTGGTAAGTCATGAAATTCCTTGAGCAACGCAATTATTCTAGGTGACTTTTGAGGGAAAACAATTCTACTTTTATACATTAAACACCCCCTTTTAAGGCTATACTTGTGAAGGGCTTCCTTTCCAGATATTATCTACTGTATGATATCATTTACTTTCTCATCTTGCTTCACCTCTTGGCCCAGATTCTCTACTTCAAATTGCCATGGAGAGTAAGCTTTAAACTCCATGTCATCCTCTCGACTGGACAAGGCATCGCTACTTTATTTTCCATTCCCAATTTATATTGTATTTCAAATTATACCCCATGAGTTTAAAGACCTATCTTTAACTTTTCCTATGACGAGCTTTGATGTAAATCATTTTTTTCATACCCGGTCCCAAGCTCAAAAAAAAGAAGAGGATTGTGTTAGGCAATCAATAGCCAACGTAAAACTTTGTCAAATCTTTATAACATGGACAATCGATATATTAAACGAGATGCTAGGTCGTTGCCCGGAAGTAACGCGCTGTATAACTCCAGTATAGTGACAAATGAGCCAGAGTCGTTGCATCGACGCTTAGATGTAGTGACAGAAAAACAAGAGTTCTCACATTTTCATGAACGAATGTGAACAAAGAAACTAGTTCATGAAAGTATAATTTATTTTGGAACTTGGAAGATTGGTACACTTACGAGTAAATCAATGAAAATAGTTGATATGTATTTACAAGAAACTAAATGGATAGGAGAAAAAGCGAAAGAATTAGACACTTTAAATTTTAAACTTTGGTATACTAGTAAGGCTAAATTTAGAAATAGGGTAGGTATAATTGTAGATAAGTTTTGAAAAAATATTGTAGTGGATGTAAAAAGGTTAGGAAATAGAATTATTGCATTGAAATTTGTAATGAAAAAGAAAATTTTTAATGTTGTTAGTGCTTATACACCGCAAGTAGGGTTAGAAGAATATCATAAGGTAAAATTTTAAGAGGATTTAGAATGTTTAATTTAGAAAATGCTATTAAGAGAAAATATTCTTTTAGGAGGGGATCTAAATGGTCATGTGAAAAGTGTATCTTTAAGTTATAAAAGTGTTCATGGAGGACATGGCATAAGGGAAGTAAATGCAGAAGGTAAAACTATTCTAGAGTTTTCATTAGCATTTGATCTTATATTAGTTAACACTTGTTTTAGAAAGCGTAAGAAACATTTTATCACGTACAAAAGTGGAAGGGTATGTTCTCAAATTAATTTCTTTCTTATAAAGAAATCGGATAGAAAATTTTACATAGATTGCAAAATTATACCTGGAGAGAGTTTAACTACTTAGCATAAAATTTTGGTTATGAATGTAAGAGTTAAGAAGAAAGTAAAAAACAAAAACGAAAATAGGACATTAAAGACTAACTGGTAGCAATTAAAGGAAAATAAAGGAAAGAATTTGCAAAGACAGATTGTGGAGGAAAGACCTTGGGAAATACAAGGAAGTACTAACGATATGTGGAATGAAATGACTAAAGAGATTAGGAAGGTGGCAAAAGAAATATTAAGTGAATCGAAAGGTTTTAGACTTAGGGATAAAGAATCTTGATGTTGGAGTGCAAGCGTGCAGGATAAGGTAAAAGTACAAAAAGAGTTTTATAAAGTGTGGTCGTTATATAAAAGTAATAAAAATTAGGAAAAATATAAAGTAACTAAAAAAGACACTAAGAAGGCAGTGAGCGAAACGAGAGCGAGGGCATTTGATGGGTTATACCAATCGTTAAGTACTAAAGTAGGAGAAAAAAGCATTTACAAGTTAGCTAAAAGTAGAAAAAGAAAGACAAGAGACGTAGACAAAGTGAAATACATCAAGGATGAAGAAGGGAAAGTGTTGGTCATGGAACAAAATATCAAAGAACGATGGAAGGGTTATTTTCATAGGCTTTTTAATGAAGGGCATGAGATTTTATTACAATTGGATAGGCTAGACCTCAGAGAAGAGGATCAAAATTATATTTTTTATCGCAGGATTCGTGAAATAGAGATAAAAGAAGTATTAAAGTAAATGGAGAATGACAAAGCAGTTGGACCGAATAATAAACCCATTGAAGTATGGAAGGGTTTAGAAGTGAAAGGCATAAGTTGGCTCACAAAACTATTTAATAAAATTATGAGATCTAAGAGAATGCCAGACGAGTGGAGGAGAAATACTTTAATCCCTATTTACAAGAGTAAAGGAAACATTCAAAATTGTGTAAATTATAAAGGAATTAAACTCATGAGCCACACTATGAAATTATGGAAAAGAGTAATTGAGCGAAGGTTAAAAAAAAATACTCAAATTACGAAGAATTAATTTGGTTTTATGTTAGGAAGGTCAACTATGGAAGCGAAGCAATATATTTGTTGCGAAAATTAATGGAGAAATATCAAGGGAATCAAAGAGATTTACACATGGTATTTATTGATTTGAAAAAAGCATATGATAGAATGCCAAAAAAAAGTTCTATGGAAGGCTTTGGAAAAAAAAGAATTCGTATAACTCATATTCGAACAATCCAAGATATGTATGATAAGATTACAACTAGTGTAGTTACAAAAGGTGGACTTACGGGAGATTTTTTAATAACAATTGGCCTACATTAAGGGTCAACTCTAAACCCTTATCTTTTTACTTTAGTCTTGGATGTGCTTACTGAACATATCCAAGAGCTGGTGCTACAATGCATGCTTTTTGCAGATAATATTGTCCTAGTTAGATAATCGAGAGAGGAAATGAATGAGAAGTTGAAGAGGTGGAGACTAGCTTTGAAAGTTCATAGATTTTGTTTAAGTAGAAATAAAACAGAGTATATAGAGTATAAGTTTAATAAAAGACACACCACTTCTAGTGCAAAAGTAAAAATTGTACCACTCAAACTTAAGATTCAAGCGGAGTAGATGAAATGAAGGAATGCTTCGAGTGTTATTTGTGATAGAAAAGTACCACTCAAACTTAAGGATAAATTCTACCGCACAGTTATAAAACTTACAATTTTGTATGGAACTGAGTGTTGGACAATAAAAAGTCAACAAAAAAATAAGTTCAATGTTGCAAAGATGAAAATATTGCATTGGATGAGTGAACACATTAAACGAGATGGAATTAGAAATGAATGCATTTGAGAGAAGGTGGAAGTCGTACCTATTGTGGAAAAGATTGTAAAATCGAGATTTAAATAGTTTAGTCATGTGGGGAGTAGACCTATAGAAGCTTCAGTTAAGAGGGTAGATGAAATGGAGAATAGGCCATTAATTAAAAACAGAAGAAGACCAAGAAAAACTATAGAAAAAATTATTAAAAGAGATTTAAATTTAAATAGTTTATCTAAAAATATGATTTATGATAGGTGCTTATGACGTCGATTGATCTATGTAACCGACCTCACCTAGTGGGAAAAGGCTTTGTTGTTGTTGTTGAGTTTGAAGACCTATCTTTGTTGGTCACGGTCAATAATACGCTGCTCAAGCAAATGTTTTAAAGCCTTTTGGTCCGTTTGAATGATAAATAGATGCCCATCTAAAAAATGATGCCACTTTTTAACCATAAGGACAATAACCATAGGTTTCCTCTCATATACTAAGCACTATTTAGCCTTACTTGATAATTTCTGATTGAAAAAAGTGATGGGCCTTCTACCTTGCATCAAAACTACCCCTACACCACACCCTAATGCATCCACTTCTATCTTAAAGGGTTGATTAAAGTCAGGCATGGCTAGCACACGAGTTGTTGTCATTGCTATTTTTAATGGCTCAAAAGCTTCTTGAGCTTCTTTTCTCAATTGAAATGAAAAGCATCTTTTTTCAACAAATCAGTTAGAGGGACTGCCAATCTTCCTTAATTCCTCACAAATCTCTTATAATACCCCAAAAGTCCCAAGAATCCCCAAAGCGATTTCAAATCCTTTGGAGCTAACCACTTCACCATGGCTTCAATTTTAGAGGGGTTTGCTTGCACTCCTTTAGCTGATATGATATTACCCAAATATTCTAGCTTGGGCTACACGAACATACATTTTTTCTTATCGATTACCAACTGGTTTTTCTATAGCACTTCCAAAGTCACTCTTTAAGTGCTACACATGTGAGCTCACATCATTAGAATGTCATCAAAGAACACTAGAATGAACTTTCTTAAGTAGGCTCTGAAAACATCATTCATTAGGGATTCAAAAGTGGAAGGGGCATTGGCAACCCAAAGGTTATGATTAAAAAATTCATAATGTCCCTCATGAGTTCTAAATGCTATCTTGGACTCATCCCTTGGCTATATTCAAATTTGATGATAATTAGATTTTAAGTCATGCAATGATGGAGATGGAGTACTTGGGATCAGCAGAATTCTAAAACTACGGAACCAACTGCTTTCAAAGCGGGGGAACAACATCCGGAGCAAGGACCCCAACAGTTTGGAGGATATCTTGAGAAAAGGTTTTAGCACCGGTGTATCCTATATGTACTCTAGTTTATTCGAAGTATCCCAATGGTGTAATGCCGTCGACTTATTGGGAAAAAGGAGGAAAATCACTTTGATCTCTTGTTTCGGAGAAATAAGTGCCTCACGAGGAATGGAAAGAAACATATTATATAATATCGCGAAGATCTTATATGGATGGTAGCACCCTTAAGCTCACCCAACAACTCATCTATAGCTGGTATAGAAAATTTATTCAGAATAGTAATTTTATCTAAAGTCCTATAATCAACACAAAACCTCCAACTACTATCTTTTTTCTTCATTAGCAACATGGAATGGAATGAAGGCTAACACTTGGCCTAATAATTCCAGCTTCAAATATTTCTTTCACCAATCTCTCAATTTCAACCTTTTATGAATATGCATGCCTATAGGGCCGAATATAAGGTGGTTGTTCCCCCAATTTGATCATAATTGCATGGTCTTTGGAGTGGTGAGAGGGTAGTCCAACCACTAGTTCACACCCTAATGCATACTCTTCCAGTAGCTTCTAAATTTCATTAGCAATCACTGGCTATTCAGCCACTTCGTCAAGGGTAGTGGTTGCAAATTCTAATAAGAATCCTTCTCTTTTATCCTTCAAAGATTTAAAAATGGATTTGAAAGAAGCCACGGATTTGGTTAGAGTAGGATCTCCTTCTAATCAAACCCACTCCTGGTCCACCTTAATTTTTATATATGATTGGCCCCAGTTAATGCCTATTTCACCTAAACTTTCTAACCAGTCAATTCCCAACACTAGGTCAACATAACCCAATTCAAAATGGTAAGAAGTTTGCACTATTTGCATCCCTTGAAGCTCCAATTTCACTTCTTTACACTCTCCTTTAGTGAAAATTTTACATCCATCACCCACGGTTATAAACACTTTGTATCCATTACAAGTATCTTGAGTCTCTCTACAAATCTTAATGAGATAAAATTATGCGTGGCACCACTATCAATTAGTACCAGCACCTCCTCCCCATATGCAATACCTACAAACTTCAAAGTCTTCTGCCCTGCAAGCCTGGCAATTAAGCTCATAGATAGCTCCATGGAAGCCATTGCCTTTTGAGGTTCCTCCCATTTGGCTTCTTTAGCAATTTGTGGCTCCATCTCCTCTATTTCAATTTCCACTATCTCATCATCCTCCATTAAAATCAATATCTATAATTGCTTATTTTTGGAGCGATGATTGGACCCATATTTTTCCTCACATTTGAAACATAATCCCAACTCCCACCTGCAATTAATCTCTGCTTTAGTGAGCTTCTTTTTACTGCTGGTACTGCCATTGTTACTAGAAATGGTTGTGACAGGAACGGTGACTTTGCTACTAGTTGCTTTCCCTTCCTCACTGCCCTTGCTTTCTAGATTTTTATTGATCCAACCACTACTGAAACTTTTTGACTGTTCCACAGAGCTTGTACCTTTTGAATAACTCAGTTTGTAACTACTTCACTTTACTCCTACATTGTGTTTTAGCCCTTTGGATTTTCTCTCTTCCTTAGCTTCTTGCATCGCTAGATTCCTTTCCTCAACTTGTTGGGCATAATCCATGAGTTGCTCTAAGGATTTTGGTTGCATGACCTCACCTTAGATTCGACTTCCTTTACTGTCCCATTTTTGAATCCCCCCCCCCCCAAGAACTTCCTTAGGTACATCTCCTAATGGGGTTGAGAAGATTTCAAACTTCTCTCTAAAATCTCCCATAGAACTCTCTTATTTTAGTCCCATTAATCATTCATAATTATCTCTCGTTTGTCAGCTATGAAATCTTTCCATCACCTTGATCTTAAATTCCCTCCAACTTCGCACTGGTGACTGCGATTCAAGCCATTGAAACCAGCTCAATGCTTTTCCTTCTAAGCTGACGGCTACTGCATCCATTTTCTCAACTTCAGTTATCACATTCATCGTAAAATACCTTCCTACTTTAAAAAGCTACCGATGGGATCCTCCCCTGCAAATATTGGTAGCTATAGTCTATAATACCTTCCAAACTCCCTATCCACTGCATCTTCAGCCATTTCTCCCGCTAGGTTGGTGTTTAGAGTATTTGTTGGCACGTTTTGGGTAACGTTCTTATCTAGGAAAGGACCCACTATGCCTATTGGCACTCTCTAGCTTCCATTCCCTCTTGTGTCAGCTGTTGTTGCACCTATTGATGTGTTCTATGTGGTTTCCCATGTGTTAAACTCTGCCATAATCGTCAAATGCAGCTCGGAAATCACTAAGCTACTCGCTGAGCTACATGAACACTAGCCTCAATAAAGTCAGTTCCTCCTTTGACTCACTCTGGTTCTTCTATAGTTCCACCACACCCTTCTGTAACTCCACCACACTCCTTTCCAACATATCGACTCTTCCTTCCATTCTTGTCCCTACCATACCCTGAAACGTATGGCTCTGATACCAAATTGATGCAGCCTGAACTGACTTTGCTTGTTTTTATATTAAAATGTAATTAAGGAACCTCCTTTTGAATATGGAGGAGGAAAAAGAAAAAAAAAATTCAGCTAGGTAAAGATTCAGGAAGAAAAGAAAGCAAAAACAGAAGTTTCTTCCCTTGGGATTCGAGAGCTAGAGACCTCTCCCTCACTAACCAAATCTTTTCCTGCCTCCCACGTTAAGGGGCCCCCACCCATAACAACCCAAGCCATAAAAAACAGAAGTTTTTTCCACTAGGATTTGAGAGCCAGAGATCTCTTCCTCACCAACCAAATCTTCTCCTGCCTCCCACACACAAGGGCCCCCACCATAACAACCCGAGCCTTTCCATTTTCTCTCTTCACTCACACAAGTTAGGTATGCTCTTTTGCCACCTCATCAGTAGTGGTCCCTTGCCTCTTACCCCTTCTAGCATACACTTTTCCAACTCTGTGCCCTTCACTCATGGGCCCATCAAAAGGGTAAAAAAGAAATTTAGATTTTAGATCAAAATAACACAACATACTACAGTAAGCAAAAGTGTTTTCTCCTCCCATACCTTGGCTATAAGGAATGAGTTTCTACCAAAAAATTACCCTGGGTATAAGGAATGAGTTTCTACCAATAAATTCTTAGTAAGAGACTAAATAACCCCCAAACGCCCCCATCCAGCTGAGAAACTTTTTCCCAGCAAAGGCCAAATTTGCTGAACAGAGAGTGATGACAAGATTGTGAATATAATTGATATGAATCATGATCTAAGAGGTACCAATGCTGAAACAGGTAAGGGATATGATACAATACGAACACTGTGACATGACAAGATATACAATGTTTAAATGCAATTTGAAGTGTTGTATCTAATATAAATGTCAAATATGCATCAGACACAACACACCTCTATCTTTTAAGTCCCAGTTCTTTGTAGATTGTGATCATAGAATAAATTTAAGAGAGAAACTACAAATTTAAGCAATATATACATCTCATCCCCTTAAGTAATATTGGTCCAGTTGATGCTTTTAACTCGGAAGGTTTAAACTAAGAATAGGGAAATTTTTTTACCTGTACTTAATGTCCTCCAAATTAATGTCTTCGACTGGTACAAATCCCTCGGTGGAAAGTGACTGCTGTTTTACCTCTGGCATTGAAGGAAGCTGCAATAAGCCATATCCCATAGCCAACTTACCAATTTCAAGTTCTTTCCACCTATAAAGAAGAGTAATTACAAGCCGTATGGTAACAATGACTTATGATGATGAAGCAACAGAAACCGCATTGTAAACAAACACTACTCACCTAAAAATATAAGAGCAGTGATGCTCTTTATATGCACGAATATAAGAAACAAAGGCCCTGAGTCCTTTCTCCATTACATCACGATCTTTTTTTGCGGCAGAACGAATCTGTAACAAGTTTTGATTAATAATATTGGGTCAAAATGTTGAAAAAATTTAAATTGCATATGACATTATTCCATTTGTAGTTTGAAAAAGAGAGAATCGGTAAAATAATAGCTTGGAGCTGACCTGAGGAACAACATCAGATGCATCATTAGAGCAACATCTCTCTTGAAGGGGGACCCTTCTTATACGTAGGAATTCAACATAAGATAACTCCTACTTACAGAAATAATTGTTCTACCATGAGAAACATAAAGGTAAAAGAACCCCATATAGATTATGAAAAAGGGTTACAACAAGTATATACATCTGATCATACCTTTGGCAATAAGAAGACAATGGCATGTCCTTGTTTACCCAGCCGAGCAGTTCGTCCAACTCTATGTATGAACACATTTGGATCTTGAGGAGGATCATACTGTGCATAAGCATAGGATAAATTGATTTTTATTCTATATTGGCTATCAAATGATACATATCAAGAGCAGCATTTAAACATCATTTTAGAATTTACTTCAGCAGCAATAAATAATTGAAATTAAAAAAAAGAATATAAACCACAGTCCAGAGCAAATGGCAGCATCTACATGATTGCAAATCTACCTGCACTATACAATCAACACCTGGTATGTCAAGTCCGCGTGCCGCAACATCTGTACATAGAAGAATTCCATTTGAAAGAGATGTAAATGAAGCCAATGCTTTCTCCCTGGCAGCCTATATGGCAAAGAATAATAAACAAAGAAGCACACAAAAAGTTAAAATTATAAAATAATGGCAATGAGGAAAACAACAATGAGACAAAAAAATATTAAGCTTCAATAATGAATAATGTTAAAAGTCAATTTTATACCTGCTTCATCTTTCCATGAAGAGGGATCAAGGATAAACCTTTCAGAGCAGAAAGGCGAGGAAGGACAACTCCCAAATAGTCAACACAGGCACAAGTCATGAAATATCTGTATTAGAGTAGAAATTGTGTTTGAGTAAGATAACTTATTCTATCATTCAAATCATATTCTTACTAACAAAAATATCTCACATTATCATTTTTTTGGAGCGGTTCTCCATTAAGATATCTACAAGCTGTGATGGTTTCTTTTCAGCCTCACATTCCAAGTACTGCAAACTCAAAAGGAAAAGAAGAGAATGAATTTAAAAGTACAGGGTGAACATAGCCTATATCAAGCATCTTCTAGCCATTCATGAAACATGATATTGATTCTGCTAAGAATGCAAGAGGCCCAACGTTAAGTCCTGAATGTAGCTTAGCAAGCATTGTACCTCAATGTGAAGTCCTGATGGTGTCTTTGAAGAGGCTAGTTGTTGTGATGCTGCAGGATCATCTACCGGTTTTGATTCTGCCCGAACTTCAACCCTCACAGGGTTCCTTAATCCTGCTTTAGAAAGCTCTTCAACAGCCTCAGTTTGAGTAGCAGAGAAAAGACCTGTTCTGCGAAGCTTTGGTAAGAGAGATATAATGGAACTAATCTGCTTCTGGAATCCCATATCTAGGAGTCTATCAGCCTCATCTAAAATTAAAATCTGTAAGAATGAACATAATCCAAATCATCTCTTATGACAAAAGTGAAGAAAAACACATCCAATATTCTATCAATTTCAGTCAAAACACCATTTGATAATAGGTCTCAAACCCGAAGACTCTTTTATGGTATAATTTAAAGTAAAACATATACCTCAAGGTTCTTAAAATCCAATACATCCATCCGATCCATTATGTCATGTAGCCGCCCAGGTGTGCCGATCAATATATTTGCTCCTTCCTCTATTTTCTTCATGTCTGCTTTTACGTCTACTCCACCAACAAGGAGCATGGACTTAACATTAACTAAAGTTTTAATGAAAGGTTGTGCAACATGGTATATTTGGGATGATAGCTCCCTTGTGGGAGATATAATTATTCCAAGTACCTACACATTATGAAAAAAAGGAAAAACTCCTTTAGAGGCAAAAACAAATAAAAACTCTACATAATTGACCCTTTTTTTCTTTTATCAAACTTGACAAAAGAGATTGGAAATAGCGAAATACAACCCCAATGAGTAATCCACTACTCGTTTCTATGGACCCTTTATTGATTTTGCCTTCTTGGTCCTATCTATCAGTCTCTCTGTCCGCGTGTGTGTGGGTAAAAGGAAGAAGGACAATAAATGAACACCACATATCTAACGGAGCTCTAGATTCTGAATTGGAATCAGCATATATAAAAGGATGAACTAGATAGAGATAATTTTGAAATATGATTATTCTAATGCAAAGGCAACAAGCTGCAATCACGGTCTTCAACAAATAAAACATAGGACTGCTGTTGCCCAAATTTTGGGGAAAACTAAATGCCAAGGAAACCAAGGGCTTGTTTGATTCTATTATGTTTTAATGTTTTCAAAACAGATATTTTTTTAGAACAAATTTTGAAAACAAAAAAATTAAAAAAATTGTTTGAATTATTATCCTGAACAGTCATTGTTTTCTATTTTTTTATTCTGCAAAACAAAAGTTACAATCACATCTAAAAAATGTTCTAATTTGTCTGTTTCTGAAACCATAATTCTATTTTTTTTTTTTGTTTTACAAAACTCTAGTTAAAACATATTATCAAAAAAAAATTTATTTTAACAAAAAATTATTCTGGAAACCAGGAAATCAAGATTATCAGGAAACTATATTAGAAAACTTACACCAAACATGGTATTCTTTGTTTCGTAAGTTTAGTTTTCTGGGATATTTGAAGAAATCTCCATATCAACCGTATTCACATTTAAAACAGACATGTAAAAATATATTTTCCGGCATATCAGCAACCCAAAAAAGCGACCATTGCAATCAATTTCTCTAAAGCCCACAACTTAACAACTTAAACCAAAGTTCTTTTTATTTTATTTACTTCCCATTTTTTCTAATAGCAATTCCCCCACCACCCATAGAAAAAGAAGCTATATGAACCTGATGAGGCTTAGGATTGGAACAGGACCGGCGTAGAATCTCAACAAGTGGAACGACAAATGCCAGGGTTTTGCCTGAACCGGTGGCTGCGTCGACGGCCACGTCCTTGAAACTGCATAGCAAAGGTATCGTGGCGGCTTGAACCGGCGTGCAAAACTTGAACCCTGACTCTGATAGGGCCTCGAGAACCGGTTCGGAAACTGGCGGGTTCAGCTCAGAAAATCGCGTGCTTGTTAACGCTTTGTTGGGAAAGTCAGCATCCATGGCTTTATAGCTCTCCGCCGTTCCTCACTGGGCTTGTTCTTTGCCCCCCATTGGAGTGGTAGACTACGGCTGTCGTTGCCTTCGGTGGTGATTTTAGTGCTCCCATTCTGTGTTAGGGTTTTCAAAATTAGACCTTTCCTCGCAAGAAATTGAAAATAACAGAATAGACCCTCGTTTAGTCCCTTATTCCATTTTTCACCCAAAGGCTCATACTGAACGAAATTTTGCTACTTTTGAGGGCAAAGCTCAACACCTATGTAAGAATTGATATAAAGTAACCGGCATACGGGTTTGCCCACTCGGATTTTAGCCTAATTCAATCCTCGACTTAATTTGACATTGGGCAATTTTTTTAAATTTTAGCTTAATTTGGCTTACAACTAGATCGTACTGGTTTAATTAGGTATAGTTAGACCTTTTTTTAATCAAAATGTTTGATAAAAATAAAATTTATATATAAATTTTTATCAAGTCAAATTAACAACATAATTAATCTTATATTTGACTTGACTCAATTTAGTAAAAAATTATTATTATTATTATTATTTTGGCTCAATCTAACTTAGCTACACACATGATTGAGCACTGAATCTAGTATATATATCTAGCTATCATATCATGTGGTATCTATGTATCTATTTATTTATTTATTTACTTTTTTATATTATAAATCATTAATAATACATTGAAATCCCAATAAGAGAATTGAAGTTAGGGAATTCTTAAATTTATTATCTTTTAATTATATCAAAATCTCTTTAATTGTATTTTTCATTTTAATATTATTATTTATTTTTATTTATTTATTAATAATTTAATATTAAATAGTTTATTATATATTAATAAATTATACATCAATATAATTTATTTCTAAATATTTAATTATCTCTTTAATTTTTTTAATTCGTTTCAAGTGTTATTAATTTTTTTTTATTTAGCTAATTGTAGTTTAAATTATTTTATTTATTATTTTCTATTTATTTTAAATATTTTTTGAATTAAAAATTTAAATTATAGTGATATATTTTTTTTTTAAAAAGAAGAATTAGTGGGTAATTTTTTATTATCTATTAATTGTTTATATGTTAATATAATTTTTTCTAAATATTTAATTATCTCTTTAACTTTTTCATTTATTTGAATATTATTAATTTTTTATTTATTATTTATTATATATTTAAAATAATTTTTAAATATAAAAATTAAATTATAGTAATTTTTATATCTTAAAAAAAATGAAAATTTACTTAACTTTTTATTCTCCTACATGTGTTTTATAAATATATATATATTAGTACTTGAACCTTTATAGCTATTATTAATTCCTATTTTAAGCTTAACTTTAAGAATTCAACTAGCTATACTATCCTCCTTTCAACTCCATTAAACTTTTGTAAAACTTGTTCTTAGAGGCTAGTTCATTTAAAGAGTGACGTCTTTGTCGATAGTATAATTAAAACTTGCTTAATGTATTGGCCTAATAGCTTCTTTCAACCCACTTTGTGTTTGATGATAATAAGCTCCAAAGTTTTGACAAAAGCTTTGAATTGCTCTCTATTTAGCCTAAAGTTTATCTTAAATTAGAAGAGTGAAAAATAAATAAAATATTTTATTCTTTTTGCTATGCCAAAGTTGACAATATCAAAAAGTTATAAAAAGTACTTTATTACTTTTCTTTCTTACTTTTTTTACATTTGCCATATTAAAAAAATTATGGTCTCTCTTTGGCTTTATGTGCTTCTCAAGTCTAATGCATTAATTAGCATTAATAGAGAAGAGACAATTTAAGTAAAAGTTCAGTCTTTCCCTCCCTACTCAATATGCTTTAAAAGTTTCAAGTTGTGAAAGAAAAATGGAAGTCTTAACGTAGCCAAAAGATGAACACCCATACAATCCCTAATTGTTCAACCTTCATGATGACACTCCTGTTATTGTAACAACTATAGTTTGAAAAGTGCTTCTCTCCAATAGCTAGAAGAAATAAAGCTCTATATATAGAGAGGAGATAATGAACAAAAAAAACATACAAGTGAGCTAAAAGTTTTTTTATTCTAATCTTATTATAATCTCTCTTGTTCTCATCTTTCATACAATTTCACTCATTATAAGGTGAATGACTTGATTATCTGACCAATATAGAGCCTTTGAGGGTTTTTTTGTGATCCCTTAGTTGATAAAGGTTTTTTATATTTCAAATCCTTTTCTCTATAAGTCTTTTGAGGTGTTGGAAAGCCATTTTGTGTGTGAGCTAAAAAAACCACTTTTAAAAGTCATAGGTGGGCTTGAAAATCTAAGTGTAAGCTGCTATGTGACTTTGATTTGTTAGTAAAAAAATTTCTTGAAGTTTCAAGAAAACTGGACATAGAACTATAAATCTAAATCAGGATAACATATGGTATACTTTTCCTTTGAATTTATTTTATTTGTATCATTGCATTCTTATAGAAAATCCTGTTAACAAGATCTTATTAAATCTAGTTGATTTTCAAAATATTCACTTTGTTTGATAACATTATGTTGACAAAACCTTCTTAAGTCTATAAAATCCTCGCCCCAACATATTTACTTATGATTTTTCAAGTTACCTCGTTTTTTTGTAAAAGCACCTATTTATCCTTTTCAAGGTGCATTTTTCAATTGGTGTCAGAGTTAGTCTCATATGTTTTAGTGCTTAATAGGTTAGAGAAATAGTTTTTTATTGTATTTGTAAGAAAATAACATGCCAACAACCATTAAAAGCATAATACTTCCTTAAAGGTTTTTCAACTATAAGGCCTTTATATTTCAATGGCAACCACTACATTTATTGGAAAGCAAAAATGAAGAAATACATCCAATTAGCAGATTATCTAGTTTAGGAATGATTGAGCATAGACCAAAATTTTGAAAAAAACCTAAATATGTTTTTGGGATAATATATTGATAAGCCTAAAGAAGAGTGGACAAAAAAAGACATTAAAAAGGTACAAACCAATTATCGTACTATCAACATACTTTGTTGTATAATAAGTGGGCAGTAATATAATAAGATTTCAAACTGTGATACTACTTAAGAATGTGGAAGAAGCTTAAAATGATGCATAAAGAAATATCAAAGGTTATAGAAAGCAGACTTAATGTTTTGGTATACAAGTATGAGATATTCCACGTGAAGTAGGATGAAAACATCAAAGACATGTTCGAAAGATTCACCAAACTTGTGAATGATCTCAAACCACTAAACAAGACCTACACTTATTTAGAGAAGAACCCAAAAATTTTGAGATGCCTTCCTCTTATTTTTGCAATCTAAGGTTGATAATTTTGAAAGTTAGAATTTGACAACCATGCTATATGATGAGTTGCGAGGTCATCTCATTGCTTATGAAAGAAATCATCTCAAGAGGCATGGGTTAGATCAAAAAGAAAAAGCTCTTGCTTTACAAGTTATTTCCAGTGAAGAACAATCCATTGAAGATGATGGAGAGCTTGATATGGAAAATATAGCATTCTTCTACAAGAAATTGGAATACTGTGCTGGAAGAAAAAGGCTAATTGGAAAAGTAAAGGGGAACACAACAAAAAGCATAGTAAAAAGAGAAGAACCAGTAAAGAACACCGAAGGTCATGGAAAATAAACTTAATGTTTTGGTATACAAGTATGAGATATTCCACGTGAAGTAGAATGAAACATATCAAAGACATGCTTGAAGGTTTGCCAAACTTGTGAATGATCTTAGATCACTAAATAAGACCTACACTTATTTAGAAAAAGAACATAAAAATTTTGAGATGCCTTCCTCCTATTTTGGCAATCTAAGGTTGACAATCTTGAAAATTAGAATTTGACAACCATGCCATTTGACGAGTTGCAAGGTCATCTCATTACTTATGAAAGAAATCATCTCAAGAGGTATAGGTTAAATTGAAAAAGAAAAGCTATTATTTTACAAGTTTTTTTTTTCCAGTGAACAACAATCCATGGAAGATGATGGAGAGCTTGATATGGAAAATATAACATTCTTTTACAAGAAATTGAAAAATTATGCTAAAAGAAAAAGGCTAATTGAGAAAGTAAAAGGGAACACAACAAAGAGTACAGCAAAAAGAGATGAATCGGTAAAGAATACCATCACGTGCTACAAGTGTGGAAGGAATGGGTATATAAGTTTAGAATGTCCACATGTCAAGAAAAAAATCACCATGTTTTAAGGAAGAAAGAAAGCTATGATTGTTTGGAGTGATGACAATAAAAAACATAAAGCTAAATTGGAACAAGAACTTGCAAATATGTGCTTCATGGCTACTGAAAGTATTAAGGTGGAAAATGAAACTCCTTCTAATTTACAAAATACTTTCATAAGATTTTAGTTGACTTTGAAATGTTATTTGCAAAATATGAAAATCTTATTCAAGTGAACTCTAAACTTAAAGAAAGTTCAAAGATTTTGGAAATAAGGTTAGTAAATGCTTTAAAAGAAAATAAATATATGAAATAATAAGTAAAATCTTTAGAAAAGGATTTGGTTAACTTTGTTAAATGAGAAACAAAATTTAAGAATACTTTTAGGATAATAAAAATGTTTGTTTGATAGATCGAGTATAGGCTATGAAAGTGAAAAAATGGTGTCAAACTTAAATAAAAATTTCTTTGTTAAGAAACCTGTTATTTCTACTATTTTGTACTTGCACTGTGGTAAAGCTGGTCATGTATGTTATAAATGTGAAAATAGAAAAGAAAAGATGGTTTGGATTCTTAAGGGTTTACTTGTATTTAAGGCAACCTTTACTAACATCAAAGAACTTGAGAAAGTTTGAGTACGAGAGAAAAGTTGAACTTGCTTGTAGGTTTGCTATGTGGTCTTTCTTTATTTTATGTGCTTTTCAAGTCTAATGCATTAATTAGCATTAATGGAAAAGAGACAAGTTGAGTAAAAGGTAAGCCTTTCCCTCTCTACTCAACATGCTTCAAAAGTTTCAAACCATGAAAGAAATATAGAAAAGGTCTCAAGGCAACTAGATGAATACTCATACAATCCCTAGTTATTCAACTTTCATGATGACTCTTTTATTGCTACAATGGCTATAGTTTAAAAAGAGTTTCTTTCTAATGACTAGAAGAAATGGAGCTCTATATATAAAAAGGAGATGAAGAACAAAAAAAGCATACAAGTGAACTAAAAACTTTTTTATTCTAATTTTATTATAACTCTTATTGTTCACGTCTTTCATACACTTTCACTTATATTAAGTTGAGTGACTAGTTTATCTCACTGTTATAGAGTCTTTGAGAGTTTTATTGTAATCTCTTGATTGATAAAGGTCTTTATTTTTCAAATCTTTTTTTTTTAATGGTAAATCTTTCCAAGTGTTGAAAAGCCATTTTGTGTGCGAGATGAGAAACTTATTTGTAAAAGTTATAGATGGGTTTGGAAACCTAAGTGTAAGCTACTTTGATTTGTTAATGAGAAAATTCTTTGAGATTTCAAGGGAATTGGATGTAGGATAATGGATCTGAACCATGATAACATAGGGTGTATTTATTTTCCCTTGACTTTTACTTTAATTTTGTCATTGCATTCTAATTGAAAATCTTTTTGGTAAGGTTTCTCAAATCTATTTAATTTTCAAAATATTTACTTCTTTTAACAGCATTCCATTGACAAAAATTTTTTGAGTTTACAAAATCTTCATCTTAGCATATTTACTTAGGATTTTTTAAGTTATCTTACTTTTCTATAAAAGTACTTATTCACCCCTATCTGAGTACATTCTTCATGATGATCAACTTAAGTAGCTAGGGTGAATGCCAACTTTTCTATTTTTGGGTAACAAAGCTCAACTTTTTATTGAATGGGAGGTATTATATTTGTTTATAAACTCTTCACATATTAATATTATTGATGGTGTTAGTATTACTATGAAGCTTTTTTTAAAACTTCTTTTAACAAAGCTTAACTCCATGTGAAATGGAAGCTATTATATTTATTTATATACTCTTTATATGTCCATATTATTGGAAGATTGATTTTCTATTATGCTGCTCTCATACTACACAATATGAGAACCACAAAAAAATAGAAAGTAAAATAAAATAAAAGGAGATAGCTTCCTATTTAAGGAATGGGCTTGCTGCTCAAATTGAGTAGCTATAAAATTGGGCTCATATTATTGATGACATTAGTATTACAAATGTGAAGCCTTTTTTAAAACTTCTTCATGAGTTATTACAAAAGAAAAACTTATATGTATTTGTTTATATATTTGTTATCAGATTTTCTAATTAAAACATGATAAGTATTTAATTTTTTAATAATATCATGACAAATGTATAGTTTTTCATAAAATTATATGATTTTCTAATTAAACTATATACTTGTTATACTATTATTAGAAAATTATATATTTATCATATTTTACTTAAAGTACCTAATAACAAAAATATAAGTAATTACACTTAAGTTTGATCCTCTTACAAACCCTAGTCATCTTTTTGCCACATGTTAGATGATGATGATGACGACAATGATGATGATTATTATTATTATTACTGTTGCTGCTACTACTACTATTTGTTCTTAAAGAATACCGTGTGCTCGCCTCTTCAAATGGCAGACGCCAATTTTTTATTTGAATATGTGTTTATTTCTTCTCTTTATTTATTTATCTTTTGGTGCATCACTTACGATGCAGAAGTTTTCGCCTTTTATTTATAAGAATTAGTGATATCTTTAAAATGAATGTTAACATAAAAGAATTTGCAATAAAATGTAGATACAGAGAAGAGATACAAGTTGAAGATGGAATAAAGTTCCACCACATTAGGTTTATTTGATATCTTCATGAATCTATACTGTAGAAGTTGGAAATACAAATTGTGCTAAGTTGATACTTTTCTATTGTATTTTCATAATTATCTCTTAAAACATTAACAATTATTCATTTTAATTATTTTTAACATATAATTATTGCTCTAATTATATATTTTTATTTATTTTAATTATTACTTGCTTGTTTTTATCTTGTATTTCTTATTTTTCTTTTTTTAATTAATTTAATTATATATTTATAAATCACTCTTGAACACAAACTCGATCCAATTCTACTTTTAAGATATATATATATATATATATTGGGTTAAAAAAAGAGACAAGGTCTTGAGAAAGGAAAATGGAAAAGTGCAACCCAAAACTTACAAAAACAAACAAAAAATAAAAAATAAAGAAAAGGGACTAAGACATAAATTTAAATTAAAATATAAAAAATGGGTTTGGAGAAAAAAATATTTAGCCTAGATTTTTTTGGTGTGAGTAGGTTAATATCATATTAAAGAAAAATTAAAAAAAAAAAGAAAAAAGAAGTGTGCCTCGTATATGTACTTTCTTTTTTATGTTACTTTCTTTATCTATCTTCATCAAAATGATGCATTGAGTAGGAAAAGATTCATAGCAAACTAAAAATAAAGATAAAATACAAGAAAGAGAAGTATTACGATATAAATATGAATATAAACAAAGCGAACAATAAAAGTGCAATAAGCGACAAAACCAATTAACCCTCTCAGAGAAGTAAGCATTTAGCAAACTTCTACTTCTCAAATATGACTCTATCTATATTAAAATTGGAGAACATGTTATAAATCTTGAAAAGGAATTCTAAATGAAGAAGCGACAAGAACAGATACAAAAGGAAAAGGGATAAAAGAGAAGGAAAGAGGATTGTGAAAGGGGCTATTGTCATGAAATGACAATCCCTAAACAAAGAAAGGACCCTATCATTTTGTTTTGGAACCAAAATTATAAGCATCTATCATGAATTATTCCATTAATTAAATTGCTATTTATTAATTTGTTATATAATCATGATTGAATTCCCTAAAATTAATGGACATTTGGCATTTCGTCGACATTATTGGGAAATCATGCAATTAACCAAAATAGGTAGATATTGAATGCAGTAAAAAGGAAAATGTTTCCTCATGGATTGATCAAGGTCCCATTTTAAACTTATCCATCCCCTTGGCCACATATATAACATTTATACTTCAATGTTCTTTGTGTTTACTCTTGCAAGATCAATAGAAAAATTAGAAAAGTAGCATGAAATAGGTTTCACACAATGAAAATGTGAACTATCCAGGAATTTTTAAAATGTATAGTTACTTTTTTGACGATTTTAGACAAAGTTGTGCCTCAAAACTCGGCCTTTACAATTTGCGGCTTTAGCTTTTGTGATAGAGACAAGGTTTATAAACTATAACTTGACTTCTCCCAATTGTGATTTTCCTTTAGGAGTCCTCAATGAGGAAGTCTCTAAATTTATTGTTGTCAAGATGTATTGCATGACCCTTGATTTGACGTTGTTGAATGTATCTTGCTACCTTTTCTTTGTTGTTTTAGAAGTGTCTTCTTTAGCAATTTATATTTGGGGGTTTAATGAACGATTTCTTCCTTAAAGTTTGCTCTAGAGTGGATTAAATATAGAAAAATTCCTAGAATTATTTAGCTAGCATGTCAGTGCAACCTTTTAAGTTGCTTAACATTTGAAGGAGCTAGAGTTTTGGAATTGTTTGGAGGGTAGTCAAGGTACTTTGTGATTGTCTTTGGACTTGCTTGATTTTAATTGGTTAATAACTTCATAACAGGTCCTTATATGACAAAGTGCACCCATCCTCATTATTGAGTTAAAAACATAGTTACTATCTTATATGTATGTTTAAGGGAACTTAAAAATATACTAGGAAGGTGAATACATATTTATATAGAAGTATCAAATTTGATGCAATTAAATCAAGAAAATAGATTTAGGAGGTTAATTTAACTCTTTGTAACAGTGAAGTAACAATTCAAACAGATTAGATAAGAATACATATTCAAAAACAAAGTTTTAATTAATAAATTTTTGTTAACTCAATATTTTTAAGTGATTGAAACTTAAAGTATGCATAAATAGAATTGAAATAATAGAGAAGAAGAAAAAAAAAAAAGAATGCTAATAATTATCTTAATTCATATTTTTTATGTCTAATTTCCTTGAATTTTAAGAGATTTTTTATTAAAAATTCAGAGAATACAACAAAAAATTCTCTCTTGAATTCACTGATAATTGACTTAAAACTTACTCAGAAGTTGGATTTTACTTAACATCATAAATTAATTTTTCTCCCACTACAAAGATTTATAAGAAATAAAGGTTATGAATTGTAATAGATTCGTTGAATTGCTCCCAAAAGCTGACTAAATCAACACTAAGCCTAGAATGCAATACAAAAGAATAAGAAGAATTACAACATAACTTTTTTGCTTTCTTTTCTTTTCTTGCATTTCTCTTTCTTTTCTTGCTTTGCTTTATATATAAAAGCTTCTAAAACTAGCCGATACTCACATCTTCCTTTGTGATCTTTGCATGCAGCCTTTCTTAATCTCGAGCCATAGGCACTCCATGTCTAGAGGTAAGGAGCACCTGGCTTTCAGCTGGACTAAGAGGAGAGGGAGCTGCTCCACTTGATTTGCATACTTCACGGCAGAAATAGGCTTGAAGGCAAGAAGAAAGACTTTCTTTTGCTGGTGTTATCCAATCTACATGAATGCTCATATATGCAACAAGAGACAAAAGGAGCAAACAATTTAGTTCTCTTGCTTGAAATGGTGCAGCGAAAGGTGAAAAAAGACAGAGCATAAGTACCTTTTCATTGTAAGAAGAAAGTTTGACGAGTATCCTCGTAAGATGAAGAAAAATTATACTTCAAAATTACAAGTAAAAAATATTGAGTGTAAAAGATTTTAAAATTTAAAATTATTTTAAAGATTCAAAATATAAAAATTTAACTATAAAAAATTATATTTTAAATTATAAAATCCATAAATTTTTTTACTGTTTACTTTATTTTGTTCCATTTCTATTCACTTTTGTTCAAAAAAGAACTATTCACAATTAATTTTTTTTTATCTTTTAAATCTTTAAAATAATTCCAAAATTAAGGTCTTTTGTCTTTTGCCATATATATTTTTAACTTATCATCTGAAGTGTAATTTTCCCGTTTCATTTTTTCTTCGCTCCTGCTATATGCCCCGTCTAGCTTTTGTTCTTTCACAAAATTTATTTCAAAATTGTATTGCATGCAAAGCCCATTTAAGATAAAGCTAGGAAAGAGTATATGGTCCATGAGAGGTTTTCCCAGATATTTATGAATGATAGAATGGCCCAAGTTGTAGATAGGCCCAATAAGAACATATTAGGTCCAAATAAATTTCTAAGTCCAGCAACAGATTTATAAGCGCAAATATTTACTTAATGCTTTTTAATAAAGTTTTGTAATCATTAAAATATAGCATTATTAAGTATGAAACTTAAGGGGCCAACAGAAATGACAGAACTTCTCGTTTTATATTTACTTTTCTTGCATGTAGTCTTTAGAAACTGGCAGTAAACAAGACCATCCTCTGGTTTAAGCTTGGCTTCATTAGGTTACACTCACTGCTTTGTTTTTTTGAGCACTAATGATTGATGATATTTTTAACATGTCAATATAATAGGGTATGTTTAGGAGTTGGAAGGAAAAGAGAAGGGAAGGAATTCAAAGAAAATGGAGGGAGAAAGAAGGAAAGGAAAGAGATGATTAAATGATAATTTTTCTTTTTCTTGTTTAGAGAAGCTTTTTTATTCGACTTTAAAAACTTAGAAGTGTATGTATAGAGGATGGAGGGTTTTGAAAGCTAGGTTGAAAATCCTTCGTTATCCTGCCTTCCTTATTAGCAACACTCCGATAAAAGAAAGGTTTTAATGAAACCTTCCTTTTTCTTTTCTTTTCCCTAATCTCCACCTGTATCCTCCATCCAAACATAATAGCATGGTCGCCATCATCCTCATTCATCATAACTTGTCACGTAGACAGGCATTGCATTGTTTTATCTTTTGGACTTTAGCACACTGACTTTGCAAGCACAATGTTGCTTGATTTTAAATGATTCATGGGTCCCGCAAGGATTCAATTACAGTGTGTTTAATGCAAGTTCAAACACTAAAGCTGGAGTGGCTATGAAGAGATGGACTTTCAAATCTACTTTTTATAGTAATGATAGCCTTGATGTGTTTTATGCCAAGTTAAATCATAATTAATTTTTGTTCCTTACTTGTTTGAAGCAGCTTTGCGAGGGAATGATCCTTAATCATGACTCTTTAGATTTGGTGACTGCTGGATAAATGCTTCTCTTAGTTGGCAAACTTCATATTGATAGCGTAGCATGTAGTAATCAAGATTCTATTTCTATGTTACCATCCAACATATGATGAACTGATCTAATTTATAATGATGCTTAATAGTTCATTCTAAACTTTGGATGCCATCCATATTCTTACAAATAATAGCTTACAAAATTACAGGAGGAGATAGAGACAAAATCTTTACTTGTAACGTGTTTGACATATTGTTTTCCGCTTTCTTTTTATTATAGTTTATTATGATTGAGTCATTTTCCTATGTATTTATCCATGCTTCTCAGCTTCCTTGAAGAATAGTGGAGGGCAAATTATTTTAAAAGACTTGAGGCGTTTAGAAATGGACCCAATTGTATATTTGAAGCTTTAACGCATCCATACTTCCTCTCCCATGAATATGCACTTGGACAAAGAAACCTGACAACTGTCAATACAGGCATAATATTTAGTAATTATGGAAGAAAAGTTACTAGATAGATTACCTTACAAACAAGCATGCTTTGGCATCAAAGTGTATCATAAATGTTCCGAAAAGTTAAGCTGGTTGGAAATGCTATCCGGTTTCATCTACAGTGATGATCATCATTCACATACAAGTGATGCAACTTGTAAAAGTTGAGACCAAGTGATGGGGCAAATTAGTGAAAAATAGCAGTTGGGACAACATTAGATAAGGTTTTTATGGCAGTTAAAAGGTTGCAGCTGCTATATGGGTTAAGTGGGTTATTTCTGAGTATTTTTTAATAATTACAAAACTCTTCATGTTCTTGTTTTGATATTCACTACCCATATTTTTTGCGAATTTTCTGCTTATTTAATTGTTTCATTGTATATTTTAGGATTGTGGAGGGCCAACCCATTGTGGGATGGATTGTACTGCACTTGTGGCTAACAACATTGGAGGTAGAACTCCTGTTTGTTGACACTTTAGTTTTCCACCATGCACTTGCTTACATTTGTGTCTAGTGTATACTGCTTGTGGCTCTGGTGATGGACTTGGAAAATTCTTCGGCTTAGCTGTTGTAAAGTTAGCCAGTTACTCATATTGTAAACAGAATTATATGATTTAGTGCTTGTTTGGCCTTGCCTTGCTATGGAAGTTCTTCTGTTGCAAGAATTGCTACTGCCAAAAGCACTTTTGTGAGATCATCATTAAGGGAATTACAATTCAACCCATTAATTGCTTGTAGTTTTTTTTTTCTTTTTTGGGCTGAAGCTCCAAGTACTTGCTTCTCTTCCACCGTAGAAAAATAGATACTGTTGCCACATGAATCAAACAGTGCTGCAGGACTGGCTCTTTGTGTCTCCTAACTTTTAATTTAAAAAAAAAAAAAAGTCAAGCTCAAGCCTTTTATTTCTGCCAGTTATATTCACAACATTTTTCTTGCATTTTGGTTGATTGTTTTCAGATATTTATTACCTTTTGTATGCCATATTTGTCATATGAAGAACCTAGAAGTATGATGCCCTCTGTTATTACTAATTCACCTACGTTGATGTCTCCATACATGAAATACAAAGTTTCTCTTGGTAATAAATAAATATTGTTTCTGCTTTGGTATAATGGGGTATAACTAAGAGTATAGTTCTACTAAGTTCTAGAAGAGTTTGATTTGGGAGGAATCATGCCTCTACATTGCCTTGTCCTTTAATTTTTTTTTTAAAATTAAATGGTGTCTTTCTAATAATTGAAATTCACGTAGGAAGCATTCCACTTCTTCTAACAAAGTGAAAAATGCAGGTTATCTATATGCAAAACCATCCAAGATGGACTAAAAGTTGATGTTGATGTCATTGGTAAGCTCAATTCTTCTCATTTTTTTTCCTCTTTCCTTCAATCTACATCGAGTTCCTTTTGTTGATCTATTATGCTTGGTTTATGCTCATATATATTGTTGGGTTTTATGCATGTAGTTGTTTATTATTTGGTTAAAGTGATATTGAATAAAGCTTCTACAGAACTAGAATGTATATATGGTTAGAATGCTATTTCTTTGGCAGATAAGAAAATCCCTGGATTGTTCTCACCCTCATGATGTCAAGCAGTGGCCTAAATTGTTCGCTGTCTGTGTCTGTTCTGTGATTTAAATGGACTTCAAGTAAAACTTTATTCTTTTAATTCTGTTTTTTTATTGATTAAATTGGATTTTGTGGACCTAATACTGACTAGAATACGTTTCATTATCATTCTTCTGTTTACAGGGACCACATTTACTGGAGAGGCTAGGGACATATAACTATGTGGGTGTCTGCTTTGGTACTTGCTTTTGCTTCCTTGCATATTGTTTGCTATCATATGACTTGGGTTTTGTTACATTCGGTCATAGTTCTTTGCATCCATGCCCAGAATATATTTGTGAATTCGCTAAGTTTTGTAAAATTTGATCATTGTTCTTTTGTAAGCCTATAATTGTTTCTTGTTCGACTAATCTTCTTGTATGATGTATAAAAAATGCAATCAACAGTCCTATGATTCAGTTGTGTTCCATGTTTATAATCTTTGTTACTTAAGCAGGCTACAGAGCTAAAGCATCCATCTGGTTGTGCCATCATTGTAAATGTATTCAATAAGTCTTATTCCTCTTCGAAGTATATTTAATAGACTTTGGGATTCGGGATATAGTTGTGTGTTTCTAACTTATTAAGTATGGTTATATGTTAAGTATATTTTAAATATAGATATCATTAAGTTATTTAATATAACCATACACAAGGTACTTTATAATTTCTCTCTAAATTAATTACTAATTTAATATGTGGTGTAAATATCTAATTATATAAGTTTTAAAGTCTTTAAATCTATCAAATGTAAGGCTTGCAAATACACTTTCACGTTCACATATTTATAATTTAATTTTTTAGAACTAATTATTATTTCTAACAGCTGAAACTCAAAAATATCACTGTTCATTTACTTTGTATGGCGAAAAACTGTTTGTAAATTAAAATCAGCCATTCTTTTGGTAGTTTTGATTTTATAACATGGGATGTTGTGCAACAGAGTTTATAAAGCGAGTTGATCGTTAGAGGTCTATAAGGAAGGTTGAAATGGGCATTTTGATTTCTAAAGGCCATGACTTTTAATTTGAGAATAGTTTTAGGCCTAACATATTCACAAAAAGTTCCTTCAAAGCTTGATACCTAGGCCAATAGGTGAAATCGACTGAGACCATTTTTGGGCTTAAATTCTACCGGTTTTCATGTATTTTGAAGTCATTTAATATTTTTCTTAGTTTATATATATATTTTTAATTTATTTTTATTTTAAAAAGTTAATTAAGACTTTGTATAAATACTTTCTTTATCAATTTTGCATCAATAAAGTTTTCAAATAATTCCATTAAACTTTCGCTTTAATTTTTCTTAATTTTTGCAGTGTTTTCACTGCGTCATTTTGTGAGAGCACTAAAGCAACCTTTTGTCAGGCTTTATCGTAATTTGAATTTAAAACTATTCTCATTGATCCTTTACAAGTGTTATACCCAACTTCGACTTCTGGGCCAGCTTGCCTGAGAGAACACAGGTGTCTTTCTGGTCTGGGGTCGATTCTCATCTCATTGATCCCTCGCTAGAAAGAGAGATAGAGTCCAATCCAAAAGTAGTTGAGGTGGATATATATTTGAACTTGAAACCTGCCTTGAAGAAACAGGATTCATTCGACAATAATGTTGAATCTGATTGGAGTTTGACTTTTTTTTTTAAAAAATATTGACTTAAAGGTTAAATTTGCACCCAATAAAAGTATTTCAATTATGCTTTTGACAAATACATTTAAAATTATATATATATATATAGATAAGATATATATATATCTGTTTTATCTGTTCAAGGTCTAAAAATGCTTCTTGTTGAAAGTATGTTTCATCAACGACACAAAATCTCTTATATCAAGTAAAGTGGAAGTAACTAGGAAAGTTACCGAGAGACCGACTCCTCAATTTGAAGCACAGAACTGTGAAAGGCCAACCAACAGATTGAAGCAAATATTATGCTTTAAGGAGCTCAACATAGATTACTTCCAAATTTAACTCATACATAAGTATATAGAGTAATTAAACAGGAGAAGGGGGCCATTCAAATTGGTTATGATATATAAATTCGTAAAAGAATAATGGATTAGGAATCATTAGTTGGAGACAAATTGTTAGTTTATTGGTTTCTAGTTGATCCATCGTCGTTTGAACGCGAATGTCCAGCACAGCTACATCTGCAAATACTACAGTCCACAAGATTAGGTTCCAAATGAAAGCTAAATGTGACCTAATACACCACCTAAAGTCCAAATCATTATTTATTTTTTAAAAATGGTCATACTTGTGATCACCTTGGTTGTTTGGTACAATGATTTTATATAAGAAGGGAAGTGATTATGATTCTCAAGTCACAATGTTGCCACTCGAACTTTTAGCTTTTTCTATTTTTAAATTACAATTAAATATTCTCTAATTTAATTTTAACCATTCTTATTTCAGGCGATCGAACGCAGTCCCCACCTACCATATACACTTCATCCTTCCTCCTAGGTTGTTTTAACATATCTCTATCCTTTTGTTTGATTTCTTTTTATATATATTTTTTCTTTTTAAATGCTAATTTTCCCAGCATGACAGGTAGATTCTACCCCAGTGAATGGAAGAAGAATTAACGATGCCTCAATGGAGCGTGACATGTTATCAAATTTTAAAATAAACTACTATTTGTTAATAAGTTGATAGTGCTGCCATCTAAATAATTTTCATAAATTTTGAATATTATACATTTTTTATTTCAAAAATAAAATACACTAAACTTAGCTGCTGGATAAAAATTTTGTGATGGAATTGCATGCCTAATCAATTACATGAATCAAACCAACTCAATTATACGTCCATAATCGTGCCTAAACGTCGTGCAAAGAAAAATCTTTTTTTCTATTTGTTATATTTATTTTTGTGAGAACAATCGTTACACATACATAAATTAACGTGAATTTACATAAAAAGGCTAATTATTCCAGCCAAGGATAATAACAAATTAATAATGACAAAAAATGACCCTTAGTGCCCTTTGTTGCTTGCGGCAGCCGATGTTGCCCTATGTTCTTTATTGAAAATTGAATAATGTTAAACTCTAAAAAGAATAAAAAAGGCCTAACAAACTTTTGCCCATGTGATTAGCAGTTAGCCTCCTTGTGGAGCAAAATAAAATTAAAGAAAGTGATATCATTATTTGAATAAATTACACTAATATTTTTTAAAAATTTAGTTAAGTTACACAAACTTTTTATTTTCAAAAATTATAATCATTAAATTATATTTATATATATGTATGTATATATACGCGTGTGTTATGGATGTTGTTTGGAATAATCAATGTCTACTATTCATTAAATTTCATTTAAAGAATTAACATAATAAATTATTTAAATTGTTCAAAATAAAATAATTCTAATACAACAAGTCACTTACTTAAATAACTATTATTAAATAATTTGACTTGATTATTATCATAATGTTATAACCTTTAAACTTATATATAAAAACTTTTAATTAAGAGATCACGAGGAACAGAACATCTAAGCATAAACAAATCATATCAAATTTACGAGGCATAGTTTTTATTTTACCTAACTAGTGTATTACTATTTCTTTAAACTTCTTAATATAAGTTTTTTTTTAATTTCTTTCGTATCTTTTTACCTCTCTCCCTCCACCTTGATACAATTCTAATCAATCATCGAAAAATGCAATTTTCGAAGAAAATTTCTCATGCAGAAAACATTATACACACATCTTTCTATTTTTTGATAACTAAGATTTTTTTTAAGACAACATGATACTTTGAATTTATTAAAAATTATTATTAAATAAATTAACATTATAAACAACTAAATATAAAATATTTAATACAATATTTTTATATATTTAATAATTATTACATCATAATTATAACCAATAATATTGCGAAATTGATAGTTTCGTCGTTAAAAAAATATACTAAAACATCCCCAGTTCATTTTCCCTTTTTTGTTTGCCTTTGTTTTTTTTTTTTTTGGTTTTTTCATTGAATGAGGTACAAATGTACAACTGTCTTGCTACATTAGTCCAAGGCATAGAAAGAGGTGAAAGAAAGCCAACTGCCCCAATGAGGGTGGGGGTCTACATGCAAATGAAGCCACCATTGTTACGCGCTTCTCGTCTCTCTCCCCTCCTCCTCACCTTATTAGCTGTCATCCTCTTCGTTTCCGTCCTCTATGGCCACAACCTCCTCTTCATCTCTCGTCAACACCCCCAATTCCCCCCTAAACCTCCCCTCTCCATTACCGCCGGTGAGTTCACTCTAGCCCCCAATTCTAATCACATTTCAATATTTAAATGATTCAAAATTAGCAATTAAGGTCAAAAGAAGAACAAAGATGTCTCAGTTCACACAAAAGGGCTTTTCTGTTCATCAGCTGATCATGAGAAGGTGAGACGACAGCAGAAGGCGGTGCCGTTTGCCGTCGGGAGGACGGAGGAAGGGTGCGACGTGTTCAGCGGGAGGTGGGTCCGGGACGAGTCGGCGCGGCCACTGTACGAGGAATCCGACTGTCCGTACATACAGCCTCAGCTGACATGTCAAGAGCATGGACGCCCCGAGAAGGAGTACCAGCATCGGAGATGGCAGCCCCACGGCTGCGATCTTCCCAAGTAAGTATCTCCATCAAAAGCGTTTTATCCTGTTCGCTTTGCCTCTTTACTTTTCTTCTGATATACGGTTCAAATCGTCGGTAAATCGGATTCAAGTTCTTTAAACGGTTTTTGACAACTTTTGAAAAAAAACAAAAACCGGAGGGCCGGCCGGAGATGGGGCATGGCTGGCACGTGTAAAGTGATGGTGGTCCTAATAATGATGGTTTGTCAACTAAAGACAGCTACAAATTGAATATTGCAAGCTTTTTCTTGTCTTTCACAAGTACACTGTCGAGCGAAATTTTTTTTGAAGTATACCTGTGCACATATATCTAATGGGTAAATTTATTTTATATATGTATAAAGTAATAAATATACATATATAAAATAAATTTTAAGCATTAAGTATACATGCATTTGATGTATACCAAAATTTCTCCTAGTAGACTAATTTTATTTAGAATTTATAGTTGTCTTTTTTTTTTTTTTTAAATATAAGTGTTTTTATATGAGATCAAACTTTTTATATTGTAAAGGTTCTTTGACACTCAACTCAAACGTGTCTTTGGATGTGCGTACCTTACCACCCATTGCTTCATATATATGAATGAAGTATATATGTATAAAATAAATTTTAGTTGTTAAATGTACATGTACCTAATGCATATAAAATTTTTTTAATTAAATATAGACTAATTTCATTTAAAATTTTGTAGTTATCTCATTTTATAAGTGTTTTTATATGAGTTCAAACTCTTAATACTGTATAATACCTTGAACCACTAAACTCAAATGCGTCTACGGATGTAGGCATTTAAGCCCCTCTTTTAAAGATATGATATACGTTGCAAGATAGCTCTGGACCGGCCAACTCGATTCGGAATCCCCCATGGGAAGATGTTTAATGGGTTTTCCTATATGTGGGACCCAGTATCGCCGAGTAGTCCAACGACTCCAACCTAGCATGATGATGGTGATTCATTCCATGATAATGTACAATAATAAACAGATCAAGAATGATGATCCCTTGGGGGATGATTTCAAGAAATTTTGTTTCAATTATTAAAATCTAAATTTGAGCTCTGATTGAGTTAGAAAAATTCAAATAATTAAAAAAAACTTTTTCGATATAGGAAAAACAATTTTCCTGATCATCACCTTTAATTGAATGGCTATTAACTTGTAGTTGAAACTTTAATTAGGACCTATCTTCCTACAATTAGTTGATTATTATTTTATGTTAAATCTTATATAACGAAAAAAATGCAAGAATAATGAAGTGATGTTTTTTTAGAATTATTTGAGGAATGTAAGGTAGGTCTAGGTCCCACCTTTACTGTAGACAAGTGAATGATGGACAAGAGAGTTAATAATCCGTAGACAAAATACATGACGGCCATAAATTGGGACATGATGGTTGAGGCAAATGCCCAGAACATGTACTTGGTACTAATGAGAAATACATGTGGTCCAATGACAATGTCAAAAACAGCCTCCGAATTTCCTGAAAATTTCCACACGGAAACTACCATAGGAAGCTTTATTAATAAATAATAAGCCACTACGTGCGATGATCTAGTAATGAAGGGTGTGTAAGTAGCAAAAGGGCTTAAATTTAAGTCTCTAGACTGTGATCATGTAGCAAATAGGTTGAATATGTTGGTATGCTTAACATCACCAAATTGAAAGCTTCCAAATGATATCATGAATGTATTAACATAGTTGTCATCAATGGTTTCAGATTCAATGCCAGTTTGATGCTTGAAACACTTCGTGGGAAGAGGATGATGTTTGTTGGGGACTCTCTAAATCGGGGTCAGTATGTCTCCTTGGTCTGCCTTCTCCATCAGCTCATTCCTGAAGATTCCAAATCAATGGAAACCTTTGATTCACTCACTGTCTTCACAGCCAAGGTACCATTTCATCGTTTTAGGCACATTAATGCATAATTCTCTATTAATTTCTGTTCAACACGTGTCGGACAATTATATTCAACAAAACGCGATTATTCAAATTACAAATAGACAGGTTTCAAATGATGTTGAGTCACATTGTCTATTTATCCCTACCATTGTCCACCAATTTTGCCAGATTCTTCTTCTCACACATTCTGATGTCATGTTTATTTAGAATTACAATGCCACCATCGAGTTCTATTGGGCGCCATTTCTTCTTGAATCGAACTCTGACAACGCTGTCATCCATAGGATAACTGATAGAATTGTGAGAAAGGGTTCCATTAACAAGCATGGTCGACATTGGAAAGGTGTTGACATTATGGTCTTCAACACCTATCTTTGGTGGATGACTGGCTCCAAGATGAAGATCTTGTGAGTTTCTCCTTTCCATATTCAAACTATTGACTTAACCTCCTTTCATTTCTTCTGCCAATTGCTCTGCAAAAGTGATATCTGATGTCTTCCAAAAAAAAATTTCAGGCTTGGATCTTTTGATGATGAAGTAAAAGAGATCGTGTATCTCTCAACGGAGGATGCTTATCGTATGGCTATGAAAAGTATGGTTAGATGGGTGAAACTGAACATGGACCCTAACAAGACAAGAGTCTTCTTCACCAGCATGTCTCCTTCTCATACAAAGTGAGTATTCTTCACATGTCTCACCTCTTGACTCAACTAGATCTAATTAAAAATCAGAGTGAGATTGAATTATCAGTTTATCACCATGTAGACAAGAGAATCAAATGATTTTCCTATCTAAAGTTTAAGATGTGGTTTTACAGTGAACATACTTCTAACATAATGACATAAGGAGATTAGAAATGAAAATCCCAAAAGACTACTCAAAATCTTTGGGTTGACTCGATTGGTAAGATTGAGTCATTTGATGATCTTTTGCTGTTAGGCATCATAATTGCAGTTTGTTTCACCTTAGAATTGGAGTAACTTATCTAATTTTAAAATTTTTCATATATATATATATATATATAAACCCAAAATCCAAGTTTGATATAACCCCCTAAATGACTAATAAATCACAAATTAGTCAAACCTAAATTTTTATTTGCAATATAAATTTAAAAGATTGCAGTTAAGTCATTTTGTGCTTAAAAAAATGATGGGTATAACTAAAATAGATCTGATGGTTTTGGATTTTCTTTTACATGAAAATTTATTAGGCTTGAGGTTCTTCAAATATCAACAGAAGTTAGACTTGCAATTCGATTCATGATGAGCTCTAATTTCAATGTTGCTCACAATGAGGCCATATGCATTGCTGTTTTTTTTTTAATAATAATAAGAATAAATTATATTGATCTTTTTTTGAAGTTTAGTTAAATTATATATGATATATTTTTTTCTTTTAATAAAAATTTCCTATCTAATTTATTTTTTCTTATAAAGCTAATTTTTGCACTATATGCATTCACGTCAAAAGTGAAATTACTTAATTGTTTTTTTTTTAATTTCTCTTATTTTAAGAATAAAATCAAAATTTTATATTTGAGTTTAACATTAATTTAACTATTTTTATTGTTATATTTAAAATGAAATTACAGTTTTATATTGTGTAAAAGGTTAGGTATTGTCAGAAAGTAAATTAGGAAAAAAAGCTTGTATAATATATGTTAAATATCAAGGAGTCAGATGATATTTTTTAAATATAATAATAGCATCAAGTATAATTTAATCAAATTTTAGAAAAAACCTACGGTAATTTACTCTAATACTAGTTTAGTTAGTTGAGGGAATTCAGAAGCACAAATATTGGGAGTAATAGTTAATAGTGTATATCATGGCAGGAGCATAGAGTGGGGAGGCAAAGCAGAAGGGAACTGCTACAATGAAACAACTCCGATCGAGGATCCCACATACTGGGGATCCGACAGTCAAAAAAGTATAATGGAAGTAAGTGGAGAAGTGCTCAGCAAATCCAAAGTGCCCATTACATTTGTCAACATCACCCAGCTCTCCAGTTACCGCAAAGATGCACATACTTCTATCTACAAGAAGCAATGGAACCCATTGACTCGTCAGCAATTAGCTAACCCTTCGAGCTACGCTGATTGTGTGCACTGGTGTTTGCCTGGCCTTCAAGACACTTGGAACGAGCTTCTCTTTGCCAAGCTATTTTTTCCTTAAATTGAAACTCACTCAAAAATGGCAGTGTGTAAATGGGAAGGGAAATGCCATGATTGAGCTAATTTGGATTTTCTGCAGTGACTACGTCTTAAGCAATTAGAGAAAGTAAAATGGAAGTGTAAACCCACATATGGTAGGGTTCACTTGTTATTTTTCTCTTTTTCTAATTACATAAGATGTAGTACTGTAAAGAATTTATTTGGTAATTAAGCTTGTTTTTGTTAGCAAGTGCTATGCGGCAGGGAAAAGGAAGCAAGGAGAGAGAGAGAAAAAAAAGAGAATTTGTGTTACTATTTATTGAAAGAGAAGGATAATGTATACCAGAAAATTGAATTGACTGTTTTTTTTTTCGCTATACCAAATTCAAAAATTTGTTAGTTGTGTCCACCAACATTGGGCTTATGACGTGGTTTGGGCTGAAATGAATTGCCTAATTTATGTTGTTTTCGCCGGCGGGGTTCTTTTTGAAAAAATTATAATCAAAGACTCATATCTTAAAAAAAATTACAATGAAAAATCTTAAAAATTAAAATTATTTTTAAAAATAATAAGTAACATAAGGTTTTAAGAGATTTATGATTGAATTTAAGAGATTTATTATTGGGTGTAAAAAAATTTAACACTTTTCTATATTCAGGTAAATACTTTAAATCCAATAATAATTTGTTTAAAATTTAATGGTAATTATGATTTTTAAGGGTAATTTTGATATTTTTTAAATCTTTCATTACAAATTTTTTAATATATAAATCCTTGAATATAATTTTCTCTCTCTTTTTTGTCAATAGGAGGAAGAAATCATAGTTTTTTTCAAGAAAAAAAAAAGATTGGTTAAGAACATAAAACTAAAATATTTATTTTTAAAGATGTTATATTTTATTACTATTTTAAAGAACTAAAGATTTAATATTTTAAGTATTATGATAATAAGTAATAACTGTTGAAAGTTTCAACCATCATAATTTTACTTTGTAACTAACAATGATTGGTAAAGATTTGTGCACAGCATTGATTGTTAATAATAGTTATGTTAACATTTGGTGCACCTTAAAACATAAAATATTAAATTCTTTGATCTT
This sequence comes from Erythrophleum fordii, assembly GCA_032878935.1. Classification (NCBI taxonomy): domain Eukaryota; kingdom Viridiplantae; phylum Streptophyta; class Magnoliopsida; order Fabales; family Fabaceae; genus Erythrophleum; species Erythrophleum fordii. The sequence continues at coordinate 19,826,850 of JAVQMF010000050.1, forward strand.
TTAAAATAATTATAAAATATAACTGAAAAAATTATGAAATATAAAATCGTTTAAAATAAATGATTTAATTTCATAATGAATAACTTTCTCTTATTTTAAGTTTATTGAACACGACACAACATGCGAGAGAGACCCGTCAATATTTTGGCACTCGCATGAACTGGAAAGTTTGAGTAATGTTAATTCAAAACCAAAGAGCTTCAAATTCTTTTTCTCAAACCATCACCATGTCTATTTTTATCTTGGCTGCTGAAGAGCTGATGATTGATGTCCTTTCAAGAATGATAGCCTTTTTTTTTTTTGGGAAGCTTTATATATATTTTTAATTACAATCAATATTTTTGAAATTGAATTAGTATTGAATTGTAGATATATTATCTTATATTTCAATAATTTAATCATAGCTAAATCGTTGTCTAATCAATAATAATTAAATATATATTTTTAAAATTTTAATATAATAAATATTAATAAATTTTAAATTTTAATAATATTTAAGAACTTATTTTTAATTTAAAAAATTAAAATTACTCATAATTAAAATTTAAAAGTATTTAATATTAAATTTTTAAAATTCTTAAATTATATTAAAATTTCACTTGTTATTAAAAAATGAAAAAGCAAGGGGAAAAAAGAATGAGTAATTTTGGCCAGATATCATAATATTTGAGAGAGATTGGGTTATGGAACATGATAGAGAGTAAGCAATGAAAATAGTTAAATGCAAGCTTTTTTATCTCTTTTATATTTTTTATCTTTTATGGCTTGTTTAGTTGCATAACGGAAGATGGAAAGGAAATAAAAAATTTGTTGAAATTTTATTTTTATTTCTTTAATTATTATTTAATACTATTTATCAATCATTATTTAATTATTAAAAATAAATATATTATAAGTATTTTTATCTCTAAAATCATTTTTTTCGTTTTCATTTTCATTTCTATCCTTAACTTTCTGCGTACCAAACAGGTCGTTAATATTTTGTTTTTCAACTTCTTTCTTTTACTATAATCTATTTTTAATTTTTTGGATTTGTCTAAGATGAATTACATTATTTTATAAGAATTTTTTTTTTTTAAAAAAATTAACAATCAATTAGACTAGTTTTTGATTAATCTGATTTTGTTTAATTTAACTAATTTTTGATTAATTCAACTAGTTTTTAATCAACTGATTTTTTAGGTGAATTGAGTTGGATCAAAGACTAATCCATTAATTTTTTAATCGGCGAGTCTAATAATCAAATTTTGTAAACTATGATCAAAACTGTCACAATATTTGATTCATTTTTAATCAAATAAAAAGTATTATAGCCCATTCGTGTCCTGTATTTAATTTATGGGCTTAAATTGGGCCTCATGTCCGAGTAGTCATTTTCGCATGAGCAATAATCCCTGATCCAACAAGCCGCAAAGGCAACTGCTATGATGCTACCTTGTTCGTGAGAGAAAACAGCCTAGAGGCTTATCAATATAAGGTTAGGAAGGATGATTTCTCTCCATTTTATATATAATTTTCCTTATATTTTTTCATATAATATTATTCTAATTTTATTTATAACTTCTCTTCATTTATATACATGAAGGGATCAATTTTGATGAGATTAACATAAGGACTTTTCTCATTTGTATATTATTCATATCTTATTAGCTTCTCAATTAAAATGGTATATGTGTAACTTCTACCTTGAAAAAATTCTACTTACTCATCTTGATTTTTTTCTGCAATTGTAATATTCCCCAACCACAATTGATATTAGCCCTATCATAATAAGTCCTTAATTATTTAAATTCAAAATTTTGAGTCATCTAAAATTACTAAAATACCCTTCTAGCTACTGCTCATTTTGGTCAGCTTCGATTCCTTCACTATCTCCACCTCTTGATTATTCTGTTGAGCTTCCTAGTCCTACTATTAGGGATTTACTCCCACGCCATCATGCCTTCAATTAGCATTTTAATTAACTCTCACACTCGCATTTGTTTATTTGTATTTTGAAGTCATTCTGTAGCATTACATGCAAACTGTTACAGTACATAGTGTGCTCGAATCCTGCATTGAGAACATGTTTATTAAGGAGTGAAAAGAGTATATAAACAGTTTCCCCTGAATTTTCAGCTACAAAAGGTGAGATTCTGCAAACATCTCGGTCTCACACTCATATAACATTCTATCGGTAAATCGGAAAGTTAATTGTGATTCTTTTTAAATTAAAAAAAATCAAATTCGAATAAAGATTAAGATACATATAAGTATACTTTTTCCTTTTTCTTTAATTATTAGTTAGAATCATGTTAGTTACAAATTTATTATTTTTTTATGTACAAGTAGCCGAGTCATGTCAAACATTATTTTTTCCACCTTGATAAAAGATTACACTACTGACTTTCCACAACCTCACGAAAATAAAAGGGAATTAAATGGGAGAGAAGCGAATAATTCGGTTTACATTGCTGCAAAACTGAAGCCCAAAAATGTAATTTGAGTAATGTAACAAATCAAACGCAGGACGACTGCTCCAATAGAAGCTCATTTTCTGTTTACTTATGGGAGAAGCTAACCTAGCCCGGAATTAATTATCTTGGAGAAAATCGTTAAGATAAATATTACAGTTTTATATATAATATTCTTGCAACAAATAGGTTCAAAAAGTAATTATTTATATAATAATGATCTTATGTTTTTGAAAATGCTATATTTTTTAATTATGAGATAGTTAATTAATAATTATAAAAAATATTTTGTTAAACAATCACCTAAAATATTAACTTATTCAATAATTAATCATTCTTAAAGGAGTTGATTTAATTTTTACATAATTAATAATTATGATTATAGTAATACATTTACTAAAATGAAAAAATTATTTTATATTTAATAATATTTAATTATTAATTATATCATAACTAAAAAAATATGGTGTTGTTAGAAACGTTAGATGATTACTCTTATTTATAAGTAAGCTTATAGATTCTCATAGAGCATTATTATTTTCCACGTACGTGTAAATGAAGAGCAATACATGTAAAAGCAAATGCGAATCTAACTGGTCTCAGTACTTATCCATTCACAATTTCAGAGTATAATTTGCCAATATTGTACAGTACTCTTGTGAGAAATATAGCAGACAGATTTTATAAGCACGTGCACTATCACCCACAATGATGCTTTCTCCCTCCTCTTTGGCTGAGGAAATTAATTCTCCTTTTCTAATTTTTTTTCTCCCCGCTATTTGGGAGTGGTGAAAATGGTTTCTGTCGGTGGCTATCAACCTCAAGGATGCACATGAAACTCATTTTAAAAGTCGTTTGTGCTTGCTGAGAGCAGCTAGATCTACACACATAAATACTTTTGCTCGGTGCTAAATAAAAATTTCAGCAGGATCGAAACCTAGCCGCAGATATACATAATAAGTGCTTTTAGGATGTGGCTGACAAGGAACACCACCGCAAAACAGGGTCCTTCCATGACACTTACATTAAAATATTCATCATTTTATATTATTTTGCTTAAGTTCAGATTTACTCTATATATTCATACTTGGGTGGAATCGTTCTTCACCAGAATAAAACAAAATGAACGATCTTTCCGTATACTTGCGTGATTTTCTCTTCAATCTCATCACTTTTGTTATTTACCTTTACCTCCAATTCTGTCTTTTCAGATTTGTATCTCTAAACTTTGGAACCCTCAGTTTCGGGAATAGTCTCGAACTAATTACTAAAGGAAGGGAAAGACAGGGAAACATATATAAATATTAGAGAGAAGGAATCTTTGTCAGTAGGAATTAACAAGTAAATATATAGATGTTTCGGGATATTAGAGAAGAGCGCGATGATTAGGCTAAAAAAAAAAAAAGGATGGTCCGTTATTTGGCGAAGTCTTTGGTTTTATTCTAAACAGTAAGGAACATTGAATGGTACTAGACTCTTCTCTTATTGCCCACTTGCAAGCCAACTTGCAATTCCATATCCATCTTACAACTCACGTTTGTATATGAATAATATATTATCAATGACAATAATATATATATATATATGCACACACAAACATATAAACACACACACACACACATATAGAGAGAGAGAGAGAGAGAGAGAGAATATTAATAAGGAGGCAAAGAATAACAACTTGACTTAGTTTACACATCAAGTTGAGTTTAGGCAAGGCAAGGCAAGGCAAGTTGAGTTTGATTCGTCCGCCATAATAGTAAATTAATCAGTATTAAAATGGCATTGTAATCCACATTTATATTCCACATTATCATACGGTCCTTGCATGTCTTTCCATGAAAATAAAAAAGAAAAAAGAATCTCTTCCTTCTTTCTCTATATAAGTACAATATTCAATGCGTTACAGTGGCTAATATTTTTCTTCTAAAGTATCTTTTTTGTCCCAAAAGTAAGGGGTCAATTTTAGTTTTTTCTTAAATATTCATCTTGTATCATTTTAATTTTACATTTTTGCAAAAATTCTCGCTTAAATACTAATGACATCAAATTACTTCACAGAATTGTAACCGATCGTACATGTGGCCTTGTAGCATAGTCTTTTAGCCCTGAGCTTAGGTCATCGGGTCACTAGTCCATCTATTGGGTCACTTAAAAATCAGTTGAACTGAAAAGAAATTTAAATAAATGTTCTATATACATAAATTAAAAAAAAGTCAAGTAGTAAAGTTCTTTCTCAAACTACATGCACCATTAAATAAAAACATGACACTGTAAATCTCGACCACTGGCTTATTCGTATCACTCAACTGCCAAATAATTATCCATTTTCTCTATAAATAAGGCACCATCCTATTTCAGATACACTATTTCGAACGCTATTACTCTGCCAAATTTACCCCAGATTCTCACTAACTTACCACCAAAGGTGCAAACTAAAGCTTCACTCGATCCCCTTTGCGTAACTTGTAGGTTCTCCAGTGCTGTGATCATTTCATCAACCACGATGAATGAACGATCACTCAAAGTACCGCTTGGTATGTCAACTCATTGTGTGCTGGTTTTTTGTTCTGTGTTTCATTTACTTTATATTTTTGTGTTCGTTTCTTTATTTCAGAAAGCAGTAAAGGAAACATAAAATTAAAAAAAATTAACATATCATTTAAATGAAACATAGAACTAAAATACAGTCAATTGACGGAGCATTTAAATAAAGCAAAAAACACAAGACCTGCACTTAATTGTTAGGCAATGACATACTTTAGAATATAAACACAATTGACATTGGAATAATTGAACTAAAGAGACTACAAAGAAACCAATTCAACTATTGCGTACACATACAAAAAATTGTATAGACCATGTGTGTCCATTAGTGGGTAAAAAATTGTGACGTTGAACATTTTTTGAAACGTTAATAATTGTATTGAATTAAAACAAATTTCTAGAATTAAGCCTGTTTGGTTTGATAATGAAAAAAGAAAGAGATGAAAAAAATTTTAGGTAATATCTATTATGCCTTAGTGATAATTGCTCAATAATATTTTTTTTATTTTTTTAAAAAGCATGGATACAAAAAATATTTTTCATTCACAATTTTTTTTTTAATTTTCATTTTCATTCCTAAATTTTTTGTACCAAATGACTAGTAAATTAAAATTTGAGTTGAAATCTAAGGAGCAAAAAGTGGACTTTTACCATTTATTTTGGATTTTAGATTATATTTATATATAATTCATTTTATTTTTGCTATCAGATTTTTTAATTAACATATAACAAGTATATGAATTTTTATTTAAAACATAACAAATATATAATTTAATTGAAAAACTATATATTCACTTTTTTGTAAAAATTATATTATATTATTATTAAAAAATCATATATTTTGCCATATTTTAATTGAAAAACTTACTAATAAAAATATAATGAGCCATATATAATTTTTTTAAATCTTTTATCATCATATTCACATTGAACATGTAATTTTATTAATAAAAATGTTAAAGTAAAAATACCAAAATAATTTTTATGATGAAAAAATTGAGGAGAGTTCTCCTCCATAAAATTATCCAATCAAAATACTTAACTTTTTCCACACTTGATCAGTTTGACTACCGGTAACAATTTTAGACGATACGTACTTTTCTAAGTTGAAGTATGCACGCAAAGTTTCGATCAAGCTCCTTGGCAGCTACTGTTCAAGCTTTACAGCGGTTTTTGCGGCGGCTCTTTATATTGTGACGATTGAATTCGCCTCGAAACATTAAAAAAAACACAAATATGATTATGATGTCCCACCCAACTCAATTCATCTGTTACTCCAATTGCCGTAACCAACTCATATTATATGTATGTGTGCATTAATTTCTTCTTGTTCTCCTAATTAACTAGAATAGTTTTGTCCAATTGAATGTCAAATCTTAGATATGTACCAAAGAAAAAGGTTATTAATATTAGCGCATTATATGAATGATCCCACAGTAAGGGGAAACAAAAACATGACTCCAAAGTGAATCTAATAAAAATCACTTTAGCTTATAATTTTATAGGTCCACTACAAAAGAGAATTTACACCAACATGACATGAATACACAAGTTTAATACGGATAACATTTAGGGCAAATAGAAGCAATCCTCGATCAGAATGAATAGTAGAATGAAAAAAAATTCGAAAGTATATTTGAAAACATATATAACTAATTTATTATATATGCACATATATCACATTCAACCATTGCCGTCCGATCGAGAGCCTTCCAAAAACCTAGTGATGTAACCATTCATTTCCAATACGGGTATGTATCGATCTACGTCCATGACACAAATGGATCCAAGATCCAAACCCATATTCGAAACTGAAAAAAACCCAGAATCATATAACGACAGAGCCAGAAGAAGAGGGTGTGAAAATGTTCACTATTTACGATGATAGGGGTGATTTCTGGTCCCTTTTGGCCATGTTCTCTGCGATCTGAGCCAAGGATTGCAAATTGCACCGTACGATTGTGTCGACGAAAACGCACGTCTCTTCCTTCGTGTTACCCTGCGGTACATCAACGACGTATGATTCGATGACAACCGTCTCGTTCCCATTAGCGTGCAAGGTCGTCACCGACCGGTAGTTGCTCAGGCGGTGGTCTCCTCCGACGACGCTGAAGCTGATGACGTGGCGCTCATCGTCGAGGATCTCCAACCTCTCGGTGCTGGACACGGCGGGGAGGCCGGACACCACGTGGACCTCGCGGAGGGAGCCGACGTGAATGCCGTCGCCGTCGCCCTCGATGACGTGGCAGCTCTTGAGGAAATGCTTGTAGGCCTGGGGGTTATCGAAGCGGCGAACCACGGACCAGACGGTGGAGACGGGCGCGTGAATGGACTGGATCACGAAGGAGCAGCACTGGCCCGGCCCCACCGCGTGCGCGTGTTGGCAAACCACCGAGTCCGGAACCGCGGGAACGTTAACTTTGGTAGACGAGAGCGGCACCACAAGGCGGCGCGTGGGTAGCGGTTGAGACTGCTTGGGGCAGTCCAAGGCGGTGCCGGGGTTGAATGGGTGGAGCTGGAGTGAAGAAGGCATTTTAGTGCGTTACTATCTACCTCCGGCGAGGATTGGGATTAGGACGCACTCAAAGATTGAGAGTGGCATATATGGCCCTTATATGTGGGTTTATTCATTTTTTTTGTAGTGCAAGTTGCATTAGTTTTAGAGTTTCTTGTTTTCTTATTCTTTTTATATTATTTTGGTTATCGATGAGAGAGAGAGAGAGATAATTTAAGGAGGGAAGCTCACGCTTACGCGGGAGTTGCAAGTGGATGATGCAAGTTGCAGTTGTTTGGGATTGATTTTAGCAATTTCCTCTTTTTTTAAATTCAAACTTCAACTTTTCCACTTCATACGTTCTTATTTTATTTTCACTTGCCAATGCAAACCCAAAACGATCAATAATAAATTTATTTATTAGTTAATTTGCCAACTTCACTTTGCCTCCGCCGTCTTATAATACCACTATTATGATGATCATCATCATCCAAATAATACCGTGGCCCTTAATTGTTTAATTTGTTTCGGATGAGTTTGGTTTCCTTTTACATTCAAACAATCAATGCGGTACCACTTTTTTCTTCTTCTTTCTCTTGCAAATTTTTTTTTGATAATACATGTGAAGGATCAACCCCTTAACATTACTCAGATTCTCACTCTACCTTTACCACTTGAATTAGCTTTAAATAGTTCTAAACTTCTTTTTATTCTTTTCCAATGATGTGTTTGGTTGAAGATTTTTGGAGGGGAGGAGAGGGAAAGAGGATAAGATATTTATTTAGACAAAATTGGAGGGGAGGGAAATAGAGGCAAATTTTTCTCCCCTCCAAATTGAGAGGTTTTGGAAAGGAAGAGAGGGATATTTTTCAAGTTATAACTTATTTTATTGCTTTATAATTTTTTAATATTTTAATATATTAATATTTAATAAAAATTAAGATAATTTTTTTTATTAGAAATTAAAAATAAAAAAGATTGAAATTTATAATTTTTTTAAAAAAATATTGATATAAATAACTTTTTTTATAAAAAAATAAAATTCAAATAATATAAGAATAAATTTGTCTAAATATAATTACCTTTCTTTCTCTTTGTTGAACCACACGGAGGCTTAATGTCCTCTAGCCTAGTTGTTTGAAGTAGTTGATCTTCTGCATTGTATATATGTGTGTGTTATTTGAATTAGAAAAGATGAATACAATTTTGTAAAAGTTGAAGTTTAACTGATTGAGAATAATCACTTTATTCAAAATTTGACACTAATATATATATATATATATATATATATAAGTAACGTGATATTATTTTATGATTGAACTGTCAAAACATATTTTGACAAAACTAGTTATCAAATGTATAAATTAACAGTGTATACAACTATTTAATACTATAAGTGTACCATATTTTATGATTATATTAAAAATATATTTTTAAATGGATAAATTTTACCTTTGATTTGGCTCGAAATTAGTTTGCACTCATGTAGTTTAAAGTGTATCATCTACTCTCCTATAATTTATTTTGATGCCATTTAACTACCTTGTTCTTAATTCTAACTAAAGTTTCTGAAAGCTAAAGAGGCAAATAATTTTTTTTTTAGAAATGTAATATCTTAGACACTTTCATCCTCTAGCATTTCAAAATTGAAACTATTTTACTTAATCCTAGTAATAACATCAAAATATAATAAAAATATTCAAAATATAAGTAAAAAAAAATGCAACAATGAAATTGCCATAATTGTTTAACATTTATGTGATTCTTTTGGTTAAAATATGAATATAAAATATTATTAAGTAGTTAAATGGTAATTGAACAAAGCCATTTGAGCGGAGAATAATGCACTATAAACCACGTGATAATAAATTGATTTCAAACGAAATCACATGAGACTGAACTATAACATTTTTTATTCAAATAAATTGGAAAATTGAACATTATAATTATAAGGGTAAAAAAATTAGAAATTTGTGAAGTAAAGGAAGCAATTCACGTGATGATGAAATTCATAAAATATACATGGGATTGAAAGTACAAAGGTTATTTTATGCGGGCCGCCAATTTTTTTTTTTAAATGAAAAAAGTAACAGCGACAACTAAAAATTAAATTGTTTAATCAAAATGAAATTCTATACATAAATTGGATTTTTCAAAGATGTTGAGCACAACAAAACGTGAGGAAAGATTTGTATACAATCAACGTGGAGCAAAAGGGGGTCAATAAAAAGGACATAACACTATTACGCAATAACTTACCAAACCTGTTCGTCCTTGCGAAGGAAACAATTAAATTGGCTAAAAATACCCCACAATGCACTTTTTATGGTTTGAAAATACAAAATCAACTTTTAGAATTTTGTTGTTGTTGTTATATATTGTGAAGGAATCTTTGGGTCAGCTTTTCTATTAATTGAAAGCATCTTAAAGACATTTTTTTTATAACTTAATGCATTTAGAAGAATAAATTTTCTTAAGTTGATTTTAAAATTTGAATCTAAATAATTAAAATAGAGAGCACACCTCCTTAATTCTTTAATCATTAGATCAGCTTCTTAAAATTAATTTTTAGAAATTAATACTGAGTTAGTAAGATCACCATTTATCTTTATGATAGGCATGCATAAAACAAACAGCTTCGGGTCATTTTGGAGCCTCCTCAAGTTCTAAGTTCTAATAGATAATGAGTTAGAGTGCAATTACATCGATAACAAGAGGATGATTTCATCTTAATAAATTATTGATTTTTTTAAAAAATTTAAATATTTCATATCAAAGCTCTATTTTGTAAATAGAATTCTGAATCGCTGAACTTATTATTTTCTTAATTTGTATTATTTGAATGATAATCTACTAATAAAAAGGGAGCAATCCCCCCCCCCCCCCTTTTTTTTTAATCGAAAGTATCATGTTTATTAAAAAAAAGAGTATCATCTTTAATTTATTTCTTTACCAATGAGGTTGAATTTTGTACAGAGAACATGATTTTCATGATTGCATCGCTGAAGCCAATATTGTCGTTGAAGAAAAGAAAAGTAACAGTGAGACAAATATATTGCGCCGGAAAACAAATTGAAATTTTTGTCATTGAGCCCTAAAAAAGCCTTCTCTGACGACTTGCCTACGGTTCGTTCTATAAGTGCATTAATCAACTAGGCCATATCTTGTTACCCCTTTCGCTTTAATCATCCACAGCATTGGTTAACATTAACCTAAGAGACTTAAAAATAGCCAGTAAGAACATAGGTTTTACCGTCTATATTACTCTTCCAACTTTTGGTATGATTCCATGTCTCCCTTGAACTTTCTTTTTTGTCCTCTCCCATCTCTCTCTCTCTTTCTTTTGAATATAAATTAATTAACCTCCACCAACTTGTTTTTCTTTTTTCTGTCCTCAAGCACCTTTTGCATGGTGTTTTCTATATTATATGGTCCCTATATATCTCCCTCTCAAACAGGATGAGCTAGAATCGTCCAACTAGACGTCCCCGAAATGAATTGAGTGCCATTGGTCCCAATTTTGTACTTTTATAATTAAAATTTTTAGAGAAAATCAGATTTATAAAAGTAAGTTAATTAAATTAATTATAAATATGTTAAAGTGATTTTTATTTTTTTTAAAAAAGTAAAATACCTTTTTTATTTCAAGATATTTTGAGGTTATTATCAATTTTGTCTCAAATATTTATTTTATGATAATTTTGTTTTATATATTTTATCAAAATTCTCAATATCATTTTAAATATTATCTTTATCAATCAAATTAATAAAAATTTATAAGATATCATTATACGTAAATTAATAATCATTATAACATGTTAAAAGTAAATTATATATACAATATAATCTCATATCCCTAATCTGTAAGAATCGAAAAAAAAAGAGGAATAGGGGGGTTTATTTATTAATTTAATTATTTTCTTCCTTTCCAGCTTTTTGTCCGTTTCTTCTTTTCTGATTCTCGCTTCCTTCTTTCCCGTGGATATCTTCCTCTGCTCTCTCTTTTCTGTAGCTGTTTTCCTCGTCTCCATCGCATCATCCTTCTCCCCTGCGAGCTCGCGAGTCTCTTCTCCGTAGAGTTGCAGCGTCTCTCCCTCACCGGCGAAGTCTTCCTCGGCGTTACACAGAGCTTCTCGAGCTCTCTCTCTTGTCGCCGGTTTGAGCCCCGTTCGTGAGAAAGCCGAAGAGTGCAGCAGCTACGGTAAACATTGTCTTTCAGTTCTTCCTTCGGTTAAATACCAGATCCATCAATTTGTGCCCTTTCCCTTCCATTTTCGACTGGTTCCTAGAAAAAGAGTAACTCAGAAAATGTGAAGCTTTGCCCCTGCTTGGTTAGCCGAACGTAGAAAGGGGGGAGATTGGGGGTCTTGGAATAAGGCTTTCTAACTATGATAATCATGCACAAACTTTCAATTCCTAATCCCTAGAAATGATTTTGAAATTCAAATTATGAATTTGAAAGATTATGAGAGGGCTTAAGCTAAGAGGTAGTTTGGTGAGTAATGGGTAAATTATAGAATGAAAGAAAATGATTAGAAACTATCATTGAAGTGGATAGATGTTAGGAGTTGCTGTCTTGGATCTACATAATGATTTAGTAAGTTTGGTCCTAGTAGGAAACTTTGGGAACATTTACTGCAAGAGAGTTGAACTTTTGAGAGGAAGCAAGTATCCACTACTCTGGAATATCGCGGTGAGTAGACAATGATCACAATGAAATTATGTATTTGTTCTATTGTTCTACATATATGTATACATATGTAATTGAGGGGTCAAATTTCATTGAGCCTGGATGAGGTGAAAAGAAGGTGGAAATTGGGAATTTGCAAGATGAGTAATATACTCTTGTTTGATTTTGTCATGCATTTCGATTATAGAAAGAAAGACCTCATGTGAGAATTTAATTGTCTTGATTGATGAATTTTGGAAGTAGGATACGTTAGAGGGATGATTAAGCATGCTTATTGACTCACAACCAATGTAAATTGGGATGTGGCTTGAAATTGGTGAAATGAAGTCCATATCCTATTAAGATATACATGTATATACACCAATATATATATATATATATATATATACTGCGTAGTTCTATCCATGAACACTTGTTACGTGCATATACATATATATATAAATACTCAAGCATGGCTCTTTTATTTAGTTGTGTATTTATTTATTTTATGTATATAGATGGTTTTCTTTCGGCATCATTTTAGCCTAGCGAGATTAAAACTTGAGCATCTAGTTATTTATGCATCTAGTTGTCCTGGAAAATATTTAATCACCCAATTAGATTCGTCTCTTATTGCTTGTAATATTCTACTGGTTTGTTGACTCGGTGTTTCTTTACTTTCCCATAGGTCTTATGTGTTCCATGCATTAATAAAATTCTTATTTATATTGTTTTAGTATGGGGTGTGGATTTCTGGCTTGATACACTATTTAGTGCGTATTGCAAGGTCCGGGCAGAGAAGGAGCTACCCGTTAGGTGTAGCCACCTATGAAAAAGGGTAAGGAGCTGCCAACGAGGTGAAGCCGCTCCCGGAGCACTAATTATAACATATAATAGGGTAGAAAAGGAGCTGCCCATTAGGCGTAGCCACCTGTAAGGGTTAAGGAGCTGCCAATGAGGTGTAGTCGCCACCAACAATAGAGAGAAAAAGAAAAGCGAAGAAAAAGAAAAAGGAGAGAGAGAAAGAGAAATTTAAATGACATTTATATTGAGATTTAACTGTTGGCAGAGGTCCCCTGTATGAATTCCAGTGTTTGGCATCACCTAGATAACTTAGTTGCCCTTTGTAATTATTGTAATCATTTATCTACTCACTGAGTTTTGGCTCACCTTTTTAAATTTTAAATTTTTCAGATAGCACCACTGGATCCGATCTGCCTCCCTTATCTTAGGTGCTGAGGCATTGTGGCGATGAGCTTCCCTTTTTGGAACTAGGGGCTCGGTTAAATTTCCTTTTAGTTTTGATATCTGTTGTAATGAATTGAGATTCACCTTGTAGAATATTTTAGAAGTAGGACCAACGGTTATAGGTTTTATTTCCCCCTTCTCTATTTTGGTTCCTTGATGTTTTGGATGATTGGCTGGGGAGAGCGGAGCTCTCCGTTGTTATTTATTGGTTGTTTGTAGAAATTTGGGATGTCCTATTTACAGGGGACATTCTGCTGAAATTTCTACAAAAAGCTAGTCCACAGAAGAAAAGAAATTATATATATATATATATATATATCCAATGAGGCAAGGTTACATCTAATGTACAGTCGTGCGGTGTGGGGCCTCCTAAAAAGTATTTACTCATATAGTGTAGTAGATTAAACTGTGGCTAAGAATTCCGCATGAGTTTCCCAGGTCGGTCACCCCCCCTTCTCTTGGGAAGTGGGGCATGACATAATCCCTATTTTTCTTTCCACGCACAACTTGGGGATGGTGTTTCTACACCATATAGTCCCCTATATATGTCTTATAAGTGTACAGGGGCTGAGTTTTGGCCTAATTTGGTGTCTTGTTTAATTTAGTTTTAAAATTAAAACTTGTTTTAAAATTAAAACTTATTATTTAGACTTGCCTCGATCTAGTATTGGATTGAATCAAATTAGTATCGGATAACTCAATTTTTTTAAAAATTTATTATAGAAATTATAAATTTATCTTCAAAAAAATAAATTTTTTTATATAAATTTTTATAAAATTACATTTTAAGATTAAAAGAAGTTAGAATTTTCATATAAACTTTATAAAAATTAAAATTTTAATCTTTTTATTTAAGCTACTAGGTTGGGTCAGATTATAGTAGCTTCTAGGGTCAACCAAGCCTTTTTTTTTTCCAGGTGCCTAACTTAATTTGACCTAATTTGGTTAAGCAAGACTGAGCTCATTGAGCCACTAGGCATAATATACACCCTTTAACATATCCTTTCAATGAGAGGAAGAAAAATCAAAATCCTAGGATGTGCTAGAATCGTCCAACTAAATGTCCCATAAATTAATTGAGTATAATTGGTCCCAATTATGTCTTTTTATATTGGATATTTTTTAGAGAGATTCAGTGCATGAAAAATAAATTAATTACATTATATAAATAAATATAAATATGTTAAAGTGAGTTTTATTTTTTAAAAAAGTAAAATACTTTTTTTTTGTTAGAAAATTTGAGGTCCTACTCAATTTCGTCTCTCATGTTTATTATATATTAATTTTTTCTTATATGTTTGTCAAAGTTCTCAATTCCATTTTAAATATTAACTCTATCAATTAAATTAATTAAATTTAATAAAATATCATTACACGTGAACTAATGATAATTATAACATGTTGAAGTGGACTATATATTGCTTACATAAATATTATACTATTTAATCTCATAATCTTAACCCCTAAATGATATCATTTCCATTTTTCTACCCTTAACTTGTGTTATCAAGCAAACACTACTCTTCATTTAGGCCGAAAAAGAAAACTAATAAAATCTGTAAATTAGAATTAGGTGTTTGACATGCGGATGTGTAACAACAGGTGATCAATTTCTACCAATTTAATTGATGGAGTTAATGTTTACAAAGTAATATTGAAAATTTTGACAAACAAATAAAACAGAATTCACACTAAATAAAAATTTTGGGGACCAAAAGAATTTTATGTTGTCCAAGAAGTTAATTTATTTACATAATGATTAGTTTGTAGTAATCATTTTAGACTGCATCTAGTCAAGAATATTTTTTTTTCCTTTGAAACAAAAGAAATGATAATTTGAATATTATTGTGATGTTTTTTTCAAAGACCATTCATCAAACATCTCATCCCAAACAAAAGGAAAGGCCAGACCCATGCTACCCATATTTCTTGGTATTTAATAATAAAAAGAAATTCTCCCAAAGAACGTTGAATTGTATATATATTTTGTACATATGTTTAAGAATTACTTAATTCAGATTTCACGTTAAGGAGAACATATAATTAGTAGTGAGTATTTTAATTTTCGTTAAGAAATTTCCATATCATCACATCAATTTCTCTTTTTAATTGAGGCCGCCAAACAAGCATGAAAGATATTGAATCTCTTTATAAATTATGGGAATCTCACGGTACAATAATAAAAATTACTTTGACAATATGGCAAATTGTCTTCTATAGGAATGAACCAACAAAAAATTTTAGTTGTTATTTGCTGAAAATTCATTTTAGATATATCTCTAGTATCAATGCTTCCCGAAAGATCGATAAAGATAGCCTTTGATCTCAACTCCAAGCCTTTGATCTCAACTCCAAGGCTCGATTCCTCTAGCATGCAACATTATTTATACAGTACTTTAGGAATACTAAAATTAACGTTAAAAAAAAATACTAATCAGGCTTATATATGATAGATCGAATTGTGAATTTTATTTTATATAAAATATTATTTGACTTAACATTCATATTTTTCAAAAATTGATAAAATTCAGACTCACTGTCTAACTTAATACACTGTATAATAAGTTATTGAAACATAGATAACAATATAGATGATGGCGTGTCTATATCTACCAAATGATTTGACTCCGATTAAGAATCAGAAATTGTAATTAAATAGTAGCCAAGTTGCAAATGCAAATTGGCTCAATTAGTTAAAAAGATTTAGACTAAGTTTTTGTATTTTCATGCGTAAGGGTTCAAATCGTTCATTCACTCTAGTAGTATTGCATGTTTGATGATCAACCGTTTTCAAAGAAATTACTGGTACCTAAAGACTAGTTGAGGTAACTTTTTAGTCTTTTAAAGACCAAAAGTTCTTTGAGGTAGATTTTTTGGGCTGGGTCTTTATTTCTTTAAGATTCTAAACATGTTTTTGGCGTCCAAATCGATCATTTTAGATTGCCCTATCGTTATTATTATTTTTGTAAAAGGAAAAAAGTAGCCAAATTGACGGAGAAGGGGCAAAAGCTAACTATTTGGATAGATATATATAACCAAACTTCAATGAAGGAAGCCTATGGGTATGGGATTGGAATCGCGGAAACAGAGAAAAAAAAGGTTGGTGCTTATATCAAGTTGGAAATGTCTAATTCAATTTGACAACTTGACATGGGCGTTTGGTTCTTCAAATCCAGAAGCTTCTAAGAAAATGATAAAAATTGCAATATAAATTTACTTATGTAATCAAATTTCTAGAACCTTCGCGCCCCTTCACTATCACTCAAAACAAATGAAAAACCAAATAGACCTTAAAAATAGATTTATAATTTGTACTGTTTTTGGAGGATCATTTGGTTTTAAATTTTTTATATTGTTAGCATTGAAATTAATCATGATAAGGCTACTATCAATTATTAGTAATTAAGGATAGCCAAGGAGGTTCAAACGAAAGTTTGGAAAAAATAGCCAACATAAAATGTTAGTTGAAATCCAAGTATGAGAAGGTTAGTTGAATGGAAACTATAGTTCAATAGTACCAAACTTTAACACTATGCAATATAGGAAGGTGCAAATTGCTAAAAAGCCTATACTAGTGCCAAATGGGTCATCGATGCCTATAAGATTCTCTTTTGGGATACTAGATATGATATGACTATCATCAATCCTAGATACCAAAATTCAATTGCCTAGGGGCCAATCAATGCCTATGGGTGTTAGGTTAACACTCCATAGCTGATATCATACATGATATTAGTAAAATAGTCAAGAATCCAATCATTAATTCTAGATACCAAAATTCAATTGCCTAGATGCATTTGTCATTTAAAGAGATATTGGTTGTCCAAAATTTTTTAAACTTAATGGATCTAGCCACGATGTCTAGGATGTAGCAATTTATCAAAGAGAAGGTACACATGAGAGTGTTTAGGACACCACATGGAACCTCTATGATCTTTATAGTTAAGGTTGATGAAAACTAGTTGAGATAGATGGTGATAAGCTTGATTTAACAGATGTCAATGCTATATGTTGGCAAAGGGTATTCTTGCCCCATATTAAAGCCATCCAAAGAAATGGAATCTCAGATAATAGAAGCCATAAAGTTATTTATTTTTTATATCACCAAAGCTAATTAAATATTCAATTATTTATAAAAAGACAAGTAGACCAAGCTTCCTAATGGCCATAAAATCCTAATAGCTGAAGAGTTTAAAGGCAAAAAGTACTTTATGTGGGATAACTCCTATAGCCATACAATTATTAATTGCATTGTTTTTAGGAACATTATGTAGAAAGCTCTAAAAGGAAGGTGATTTTAGCATGTTGAAAAAGACATGACTATGAATGTTGACCCATTTTTAAAAGCCACCTCGACTATGACTATGACATAGCTAACAAGTATGCCAGGGAATCGTTGTGTACAAGTAAAATGTACAAAGAAATAGGTGCCTAAGTTAAAACACATTATCATAACTAGGAGGCAGCTAAAGTTTGCAAAATCAAGAATCTAATGGAAATCTCTAAGACCTAGGCTAAGAATTGAATTCAAAGATAGAATAAGTGTGTTTGACAGACTTAGTGCACCTATAAAGAGGACTAATAAGAGAATTCATGCTCAAAAAGGCAAGTTTATAGATGGCAATTACCTAATGGAGGTATTAATCCCTAAATAATTGTGAAAAATCTCAACACCCAGATTCCTTTTAAGTTTATCAAACCAAAGATACCTCTAGTTAATGATAAATAGATGGTGGATGAAAGGAATACTTGCACTAGAAAATCAAGTGCTTGATAGCCGACAAGAACCCAATTCAAAGGTTATAGAGGAAACATGCAGTAGAGTAGAGAAAAGGGTTTCAAAGGATGTTCAAATTCACTTTGCCAACTAAGAGATGAATCAAGAAGGAGGTTAATGATATGGATGCTTAACTAGGGACATAAGAAATTGTCCTTAAGGCAATCCTTTGTGAATGTAATTAAGGTTATCTACAAGATGTTCTGGCCTAAAAGACCTTCACTTGTTAAGTTAGAAGCAGATGTTGAATCTTTTGAATTAGAGTAGGCCAAATTAGCTAAGGGAGGAATGGCTAAGGAAATGGCCAAAATAGTATTTGAGAAACCTAAAAAAGTCATGTCAAGACATCTCATACCCCTGTACATAAAAGCTCATATTAACACCATGTCAGTTAGTCAATTGTTCATTGATGTTGGTGCAACACTGAACATCAAGCAAATGTCCACATTGAAGAAGCTGGGGAAAATAAAGAGAGACCTGATCAAAATCAATATAGCAATGATAAACTTTATTAGTGGACCAATGCCAGTTAATAGGATGTGCCAGTACATCTTACTATTGGCAGCAAGACTTCCACTACCATGTTATCTGTAGTTAAAGGAAGGGTATCTTACACCATGCTACTAAGAAGAGATTGGATGTATGCCAATTATTGTATCCCATCTTTTCTGAACCAACTATTGATCTCTTAGAGCAAAGGGGATCTATAAATTGTGAAGGCTGATAACAAGTCTTCTCTTTTTTATTAAGGTTGGGATGGTATATGCATTATATTATACTTACAACATGCAATTGATAACTCTGTTAGCAAATTCAAAGCCAATGTTATTGTCATCTACTAGCTAATTGCAAATGGACAAACTTTTAGAGCTAGCATCCCTATGGCTAACATTCGGCCCATCAACCAAACTAATAATACCCTAAATTAGTGGAGTTATTAAAAAGCTCTACCTTTGAATGTTGAAAAATGGTGATCACACATCAAAAGGTCTAAGAATAATAAAGTTAAAGTGTCTTTCCTAAATCACTTGTTAAGGTACCATCACTACAATTGAGATGAGGGATATCGCCTAGAGGAGGTCAACTTGAGTAGTTCATGATTAGTAAAGTTAGCTTGCATCAGTGCTTTGCTGTGTCAAGAGGAAAAGAAAAGAATAGTTAACTTAATAAGTGAATTAAGAGACTATTTCATCTAGGATTATTAAGCATTGTCTGCCATTATATTCTAAGAGCTTAGTTATATGGAGTAGTCGAGGAAGATTGCTCTCAAACTCATTTCCAAGGTGAAATAGGAAATTCAACGACTATTGGAAGAAGGCTTCATTCAAACTACTAGGTGCACCAAAAGGTGGTTAAATATTATTCCTGTTGTCAAAAAGAATGGGAAAATTTGCATTTGTATCAACTTTAGACACCTTAACAACACTACCCCCAAGGATGAATATGAAATGCCCATAGCAAATATGTTAGTAGATGTTGAGATCTCGAATAAGATCATATCCTTCATGGATAACTACTCTTTATATAATTAGATCTACAAAGCTGAGAAGGATGTTAATAAAACAATATTCATATGCCCTAAAGCAATTGGTATTTTTTAATGGGTGGTTATGTCCTTTGGGTTAAGGAATGTAAGGGCCACATATCAACAAGTCATGAAGAATGCCATTTTCCATGACTTAATGATAAGATGATGGAGGCCTATATTGATGACATAAGAGTTAAATCCTTAAAATTTGACTCACACCTAGTAGACCTCAAGGCATCCTTTGAGTACATGTGGACACACAATTTGGGGATGAACCTTACTAAATGCACTTTTGGAGTGGTGGCTAATAACTTTCTTGGCTTTCTAGTCCATCGAAAAGGAATTGAGATTGATGCTAATAAAGTTAAAGCTATTTAAGAAGCTAAGCAACCAACTAATAAAAAGGAATTACAAAGTCTCATCGAGAAG
This sequence comes from Erythrophleum fordii, assembly GCA_032878935.1. Taxonomy (NCBI): domain Eukaryota; kingdom Viridiplantae; phylum Streptophyta; class Magnoliopsida; order Fabales; family Fabaceae; genus Erythrophleum; species Erythrophleum fordii. Next base: position 19,846,992 of record JAVQMF010000050.1, read on the forward strand.
ATTAATTTCCTTCAGAGATTCATAGTTAATTTAGTCAACAAGCTTAAGCTAGTCATGAATTTACTATGTATGTATATATATATATATATATATTTTATTAGAAGGTTAACAAAAGGGCTGTTTTTAATAAAATAAAGCTATACTTATCAAGGCCCCCAATATTAGTCCCTTTAGTGATGGATATGCCTTTAAAATTGTGGCCATGGAAGAATCTTTTTGTGCGCTATTAGCCAAAGATGTTGAAGATGTCACAAAGAGGGAAATATACTATCTTAGTAAAGTATTGATAGATTTTGAATCAAGATATACTGTAATTGAAAAGTTATGCCTTTCTCTGTATCAAGCATGTATTAAACCATAATACTATATGTTCAGCTGAAGCAGGTATAGGTTGTTTACAAGGTTAATTTATTTAGATAGTTACTATCATATCTAGTTTTGCAAGGTAAATTAACTAAATTGGCAATCTAGCTAAACACATACACCTTTCAACATGCACACCTAAAGAGTTGTAAAAGGTTAGACACTTGCTAACTTCTTTGCAGAATATATATATATATATATATAGAGAAGTAGCCAACTACACACCAAATCCCTTTGGATTCATGGGACTACAATACTAGTAGATTTTTTTTAATAGATTTTGCACCCAAAGGAGAGTTAGAATGAGAGTAGTTATAATAAGCCTAAAACAAAATAAGGCCTGTTTTAATTTTGAATTAAAATTCTCTTGTTTAAATAATCAAGCAAAATATGAAGAATTAATTATTGGCTTGGAACTACTTGAAAGCATGTAAGTCAAATTTATTCAAATAATAAGAGATTCACAATTAGTTATCAAGCAACTACCTGGTGAATACCAATGTGTTCATCCTAACTTAGTACAACATCACTAGCTAGCCTTGAAAAAGATCCAACATTTCTTAGACATCATAATCATGCATGTACCTAAAGGAGAGACAAAGAAGCAAATGAGCTTCCTAGGTGGCCTCTAGTTATAAGTCTTAGGCATACAATTATGAATCTTAGATATTTGACAGAATTTTGTTATTAGTCAAGGGATAGGTAGCTCAAGTAATGAAACCTATAACAATTTAGTGGGATGTTAATAAAAAATCACCATTTGACAAAGAAAAGCTAGAAAAGTGTATCATCCTTTAATGTCAAAAATGGACACAACATTACATTGGCTCAAGGATTACAGGAGACTAGGTTAGGCCTAAACTAGGAACCACATGCTAAAACAAGGGAATCTCAAGAAGCTACTTTTGTTCCTGTAGAAAATCCAGATTCATCTCGATTATAAGGTATCATCTCTGAGTCCCTAACATCTCTTGGCACATTTGAACCAAAGCTAGGACATAACTAGCTAAGAATGATGGAAATAATATAGCAAGTTTAGCCAAAATATAATTAAGGACAATTGAGCATAACTAAATTGGCTCATCCAAAGTAGGATTAAACTTAGCCAAATATAGTTGTACTAGGATCAGAACAGTTAAATATGGTTAAGCAAGGCACTTCACATGAGTAGTCTGAAACAATCAAGGATTGAGGATAACGATTATTGACCATATTAGAAATCCATGGGTTAGAGTAAGCCAAAGAGTAAAAATCAAGGCTCTTAACTACATTGTTTGTAAAGGAACCTTATATAAAAAACACAAAGAAGGTGCCCTTTTAAGGTGTTGAGATGGTCAAAAAGCATTTAAGGTCATGGTTGAAGCTCACAAAGAGTTGTGTGGAGTACACTAAGTTGGACCAAAGATGAGATGGGTTCTACATTAACATAGGTATTATTGGTCAACCATAACTGATGACTACATAAGATATGCAAAAAGATGCCAAAAATATCAAAAATATAGATCTCTAAGACATCTACCGATCACTTATCTCCATCTTATAATAAAACTGTGGCTATTCAGGGGATGGGCTATAGATTGGCTTCACCATTGTGGACACAAACTACTCTACCAAGTAGGTGGAAGCTATTTCAAATTGGTTTATGGAGTTGATATTGTGTTGCCTCTAGAAATCATAGTCAAGTTTTTGAAAATGGCTCAAGAGAATAATTTGATAGCAAATCAATGTACTTAAGCTATATGCTTGGAATTAGATATGTTAGACAAGGATTGACTAACTGCTTTAGAGCACATTAGATTACAAAAATGAAGAAAAAAAACCAAGTACATTGATATACTAATTTGATATGTACGCATACAACAAAAGGGTCAAGCTTCAATAGTTTGACATTGAAGACTTCATTTGGAGGACTCTACTACTAGTTACACTAAAAAATAGGGAATTCAACAAATGGTCTCCAAATTGGAAAGGACCATTTGTGGTTAGTCAAGTTATTTGTGGGGAAGCCTATCATTCACCTAATTTATAAAGAATGGAAGAAACAAAGTGCATATATAAATAGAGAAAGTATTTAAAGAAATACTATCTTTTTATATTTGAGATATGAAACATAGAATATGAAAGAAACAAAATATATGCTAAAAGATTAAGGCTTAATAGGAAGATAAAGCTAGAGGAGAACATCTTTAATTAAGTAGGAAAAACTGAGCAATGAAAGCATCACAAGGTTGTCGAGAATTTAAAGAGAGAAGAAATTCATATGGGTGTAGTGCTAATATGATTGATTGAACAAAAGTTGCAATAGCAGCGCTAAGATAGAAAGGTAATTGTTAGAATCTCAAGGGAAAATTGCATCTCCTAATATGCTAAATAATTAAACTATACTAGGACGCATAAAGGGGCAAATATGTTAGTACTAAAAATCATGAGGCTACTACTAATAGCTAGTGGCTAAGTATAGCAAATAAGGTTAAGTCAAAAGCTTGGAGAAATAATTGACACAAAATGTTAGCTAAAATTTAGGCACTAGTTGATTCGCCTTAACTAGTCAAATCCTATCACCAGCCAAAAACTCACATCACACATAACCACAATGATACATTAGGAATGCATAGTAGGGGTATACATCAGCCCAGTTGGCCCTAGGGGCCCGCCCTAACCCGGTCTAATCGGGCCGGGCTAAAAATATAAATGAGCAGAACTTTAAACAAAACTATATCGGGCCGGGTCGGACCACGGGCAAAGACAGTCTGTCCAACTTGCCCTAATAGTTATTTTTTTTAGTTATTAATATCTTTTCATCTTATATACATATATATATTTTTATATTTATTTTATCTGATTCTTTTTACATGCTATAATTTTCATTATCTATTTAAATTTTTCTTATTTTTTAATTATTTTCATTATTGATGTGTATGCTTACTGACATTTCTTTTATTGAATAATGAAAATACACGTATTTACCTAAAGCTAATTATATTAGTATAAGTTATATTTTACTTGATAATTCTAAGCTATCTTTTTATTGATAAAAACATGAAGGTTTCAAAAGCTTATTGTTTTGAAGTATATGCCTATGAGTCTATAAAAAAATATTTTTATATTAAATATCAATTCATAAAAAAAAAAAATTTCGGGCGGTTTAAGGCCGCCCTAACTTGCCCTAAAATCAGACTTATTCGGATCGGGCCGGGTTACGGGCATAAAAACAAGTCCAATGTTTTAATCGGGTCGGGCATCGGGCATACTAGATGTTCTGCCCGAGCCTGCCCATGAACACCCCTAATGCATAGATCCATCATAGTGGCACCTTCTAAAGGTAGTTAAGTATTGTGATTCCCTCTCTTTAACTAGCAAGCAAGCATGACATTATAGATTGAGGCATGGCTTAGTAAAGGAACATGCGTAATGGAAGATGCTATGAATTGGGAGCCAACACTACCATAAAAAGGATATACATAAGTCTCTTAAAAAACTTATTTTACAATTTCTTTTAGTTCATTCTTTTATTAGCTTTATTTATTACCTTTTTTACATGCTTTATTTATAGCTTTCAAAGTTATATTCAATTTCTTTTTAAATCCTTTTGTTGTTAATTTCAAAGGTTATTTGGTTTATATAATTTAGCTTAATATTTGTTTCTATTTACAAATTGCATAATGTCCATCCCAATATACTGTCTTAGTTTCATTTTAAGCTTAACTATATTTAGGACTTAGAGAGATTCTTCTTTTAAGAGAATTATGTTATGTCTTCTCTGCCAAATAAAAAATAAAGACTAATGCTCTATTTGGTTAAAAGATGTAATGTAGAAGAGAATGTAGCATGTGGATAGATGGGGGTAGATGAGATGAGAAATGACTGTTTTACCCTTACTTTTAAAAAGGTGATTTGATGGATAAAATAATAAGTATAAGAGTATAATAGACATTACATTAGTTATGTAAAGAGAATACTTTCACAATACAGTGAACTAAACGGAACGTAAAAGTTAGTTTTTCAAACTTAATTTTACAGCAAAGCTATATCGATTTTTTTTTTTTTGCTAATTCTAAATCAAAAAAGCACATCAACAAATATTTTTTGTTTATATAATGAATAAATTTAAACTATATGCATATTTATCTCTTCTTTACAAATTCATAATTTTATTTCATAACGTGATTTCTTTTTTTCTTTTCTAAATTTTAATTTCTCTCACAAGCCAGGATCAATTGACACTTAGCTATATCAGTGAATAATTTTGTTACTTTCTCTCTCTCTTTTTTTTTTTAATTTAAACAAAGCATAGTCCCAGTACAGGACAATAGCAGCTATTAGCCATTACTTTTCTAACAATGATCTTTGAGAAAATGAAAATTAAAAGACCGACGAATAAATGCTAACAAGCAGTTATACTTTAATCATTTAATGGTCCTTTTTTTCTGGGTATTAGTGATTTAAATTCAATGGTCCCTTAAGTTAAATGAACCAGCAAAAGCGTATTAGCAATTTGGATTAAGTGATTAAACAATGGAAAAGCCACTTGATTGCATAGGTCTTAAATAATGGAGAATCCATCCGTATTTTATCTCCTAATGACGGTGTAGTCTTTGTAGTCTTCCTACTAATTGCCCCAACTCTTCTCGTAGTGCCTTGTCGGATCTAAACAGGCAGGTAAAAAGGCCTGTAAGAAAAGGATGTGTCACATGTGCACCAGTGCTAAAGTGTACATACTTGAGGTTACTTAAGCAATTTTTGTATTTATAATTGTGTAAGAGATTTTACTAGTATTTAAATAATTTATTTAATTTTTTTCAACGCAAAACTATATGGATAAACTATACAGATTTATAAATATAAAAGTAGTTGTATTAACGCGTAAACCCTTCTATCACTTTCCTCATTTCCTGTGCATCCTCCAAAGCTGAGATTAAATATGATATACTTATTCCGGTAAATCGCGTGCGGGCCGTTATATGGCTGACCATTTAGTATTTCCAATATCACCAATGAATTATGTTTTCTTTATTATATATGCATATGTATATGTATATATATGTGAACTAAATATTGAATGGCAACATATTTCTTTGATGCGGAACTTAAAATCTCACCTTCCTCAAACAGAACAAGAAGCCACCACACATAGTATTTACATATGCATTAATTTTTTTAATCAAATATTATAGTATAAAACACCTAATATGAATATTATTTAAACAGAAAACCTTCTATTTAAATACTCATATTTTTCTAATGTAAAACTTGAAGCCTTACCCCTGTAAGAATTATTATTATGAGTTTCATTTGTTTTGAGTGGCTTTACGCTTGGTTCGTTCCCGCGGTTAAACATTTTTAACATATCATAGATTAGTTCTAATAACTGAAGATCTATATTTACAACAGTGTTTCCTTCAATCAAGGTTTAAAATACCCCGGTATCTTAAATATTTGAGTTAGATAAATATTTAACACACAAAACTATTTATTTTTCTGACATCTCATGCCTCTTAAGAAAATAATTACAAGTTTGAAATAATAAGCAGATAATTTCTATCCAAAAGAAACATATTTGAGTTGACATTACAAGTCGCATAACTGTTCTCGTCTAGTACTATATATTTCATATCAAAAACATAGGTTCAGATGAATGTAATCTTATTGAGTGTATTCTCAAACCGCCTAGAAGTAGGCAATTTACCGACGATCAGAAGCTTCTACGAAAATGAAAATGGTTGTGAAATATGACCAAGTGATTAGTCTCACTAACTTCCAAAAGGTTTTGTACTGTAGGATTTCCAGCTAACTGCCTCCATCTAGGATTCTGATAATTAAACTTGCCCTCTACCCAAGATATAGTACAAAATTTGATAAAAAAAGAAAATTAAGTGAAAAAAAAAATCCAAATTCTTCTAAGTTTCCATATATTCAACTCGCTATCAATGTTTACAAAAAAGTATCATAATCTCGAAGTGAACATGAAACTTAACAAATAAATACATCTTGCTCACTGGCTTTTGGAATCATTTTTCTTCCGAGAACTAGCAATGCATAAGTTATATCACAGGAGATAGTTCACAGGACATTCAGTGCAGATGTAGCGTTACAATTGTCTCAAGCAGATTGTTGTAAAATATATAACTTTTTTGTACAGTAAGATATTTATATATAAACGTCGGGGGGGGGGGGGGGGGGGAGGACAAAAAAATAGAGTCAAACTAATAATTTAACGTAGGTATGTATGAAGCAATCCATAGATACTTTTGAGAGAAGTGCATACTCCTGCACCTTCTTATAGGGAAGTCTCCCAAGTAAATTACACCTAAAAATAGGCCAGAAGAAATCATCATCAGACAATCAATTGGTAGCAAATAGTGTATGTATCTTGATCTTCAGATTACTGTACTGCAGACCTAAAAGGCTAAGTATACAGTGACCTCTCAGATCATCAAAACACATCTTGGGTTGGACAGAACGGCAATATGCTAACAATGTGTGAAATTACAAGAGCAGGTCAAACTTGAAATGCGTCTTGTCATGCTAAATTTTAATGGAAGGCAACATAGCAATTTTGGACACAATGGACATGAATGCAAGCATATATAGATATGCAACCTAGTACACATGAAGGAGGATGGATTCTTTACAGTCACTTTCGTAATTATAGCGATCACTTGAAATTGATTTTTTTCTTTTTTTAAGTTTTAGATCTCAAATTATAATTTTGAAGATAAAAATTAAAACTAAGAGGTCAAAAATTATAAATGTAAGAAAAAATTACACTTTCAAAATTTTAACTATATAATACAATTAAAATTTTTAAAATATAATTTTTCCTTGGTTATAATTTTTAATCTCTCAGTTTCAATTTGTATTTTCAAACTTATAATTTGGGACCTAAAACCAAAAAAAAAAAAAGAACCCACCCAAGAAAAAAATTTGTTGGAGTGACTGCAGCTTCTAAAGTCATGCCGTGACTGTAGAGGATCCATGGTGCACATGAACATAAACAAACTCAAAAAATATGCAGAGCATAGGGAAAAGAGCATTTAGCTTACATCAGTTGGTTGAAGCTTTTTCATTTTTCATTATCATATGGAAAATTTTAGACCGGTCTTCCTCAATCATGTCCCGTAGTATATCATCTTCAATCTTTTCTGCTTGCAATCGGGAAGGATCCTCCACAAAAGCCTCGCTAAAAATCATTCTTGAAACCCACTCTTTCCAAGTGGTTCTGCGATACTTTTCTTCCTCCAGTGTGCCAGTCACCAATAGCTGATACACATAAACAACCCTTTGCTGACCAGGTCGAAAGGCACGTGCGATAGCCTGCCTTGTCTTTGATGGATTCCACTCTGAGTCCAACAAAATCACCCGAGAAGCTGCTGTCAAACTAATGCCTTCAGCACAGGCTGTAATTGAAGCAAGGAGTACCTTTGATGCTCCACCGAGCTCCTCAAACTTATCTATAACTCTCCCCCGTTCAAAGAGCTCTAGTTCCCCAGATAGTACCAAAACTTCACGACCTCTCTGCCAACCGAAGAATTTCTCAAATAGTTCTACAAATAATCTCATAGGTGCAATATTGTGGCAAAAGATAAGAGTCTTTTCCTCCTTGACAACACGATAGACAAGGCTCAGAACAAATCGTACTTTAGGTCCTATCTTCAAATCAAACTTGCATTTTTCTAGCTCCCTCATTTGCGCCACAGCTAAAAACCTATCAGCGCATGCAGCTGTTTTGATTAACCACGGATGTATTGATCCAAGGGTTACCAAAAGCTCTATCTCCAGAGGATATTTATTGCACTTGGGCCATTTTTTTTGGAGTGCCTGAAAAATCTGATGTTGACTGCCAGTCATATTCATTAACAATGTATAAACATGCAAACCAGGAAGACTGTCAGAACTTCCACCTTCATAAACATCTATAAATCCATTTGTGATATTTCTTAACATGTTTAGACCCTGCATCCTCTCATCACTAGTATCAGAGTCAATTTTTTTTGCAATTTTATCTAAGAAGAATTTTCTTGCCCGTGCTTCTATCAAGTTCCATGTTTTTCAGCTCTCTTAGTTTTCCTATGGTATTTTGGGTCTAATTTTCTCAGCACTTCATGAGCAAATTTTGGTCTTGCCAAGCAGAGAGTGTTGAAGTATTCACAGAAATTATTCTGAAACAAAGTACCTGAAAGTAGTATTCTCAATTCTGTCTCTATTTTCATTAAAGCTTTCCGTAAACCTGATTCTGTACTTCTAGGATTGTGCCCTTCATCCAGAATCAGGACTCCTGGACTTTTCCTCAAAACTTTAGCAATATACTTTCTGTGTGCAGAATTTGAATTCTCTCGCATCAGTGTAGAAAAGGAAGTATAACCCATGACTAGAACACTTGGGTGTGCATGCCACTTTTGTATTTTTCCCAGACAGTCCAAAACATGCTTGGCATCTTCAGTGGGCTTTGGGACACCAGGAAAAACCATTGATTTCTCCTTGTACACTCTGTAGGTTCTACGTCGAGCTTGAATCAGATACACTGGCATGGGAATTTCCCATTTGATAAATTCTTTATACCAGGTATAAAGTGTTGTCTTCGGAGCAAGGACCAAAGGTTTCTTCCCTGGGAACAACTTCAAGTAGCTAACAAGAAATGCAATAATTACAAACGTTTTTCCAGCTCCAGGAGAATGAGATATCACGCAACCACCTCCTCGTTTAGATTCAGCATTCATGAGTGCTGGTTTCACAAATCCAGCAATATTTTTCCAAAGAAATTCAAAAGCTTTTTTCTGGTGGACATGTAACTTACTAGTAAGTTCGGAGATCAGTCCCCAGACATTATCATTTTCTTCAGATACAGGTTTGCCAGGAGAAGTATGATTCAAGAAAAGATGTAAAGCATCATTCTCCTCCAAATATTCAGCATTCCACTGCTTTTCATCTTGGTGCCACCCCAAGTATCGCACCTGGTAATACAAACAAAGTTATCAAACACTGACTGATAACAGACAAAATATTTAATGAGAAACAGGAAATCATAGTTAACATGGGGGACTAAACTTATACACGGGTAGAGCTTTGGCTAGCACACAATAAAGAAACCACACGTGTTCCTACTAGGATCACATTTTTCTTTGTTCTATTCTATAATGGATTTTGCAAATCTTCCTTTGCTTGATAATCAGTGCATGAAGCAGAAATTGTCAGGATGCATGTTATCTCCATCTAGATGCCAGGTAAAGAAACCAGAATGCAAGATTGGAGGGGGGAAAAAATTACTCACACAGACACATGCACATGCACACTCACAAATTTTTCACAAAAATTTTCAAATTCAAACTTCACTTACAAAGGGTGGAGAAATGTCTTTTATCTCAATGCTCACAAAGCCACATTTACGGCAGTAAATTCCAATATCTTCATTCAATCTAAACTCGGGTTGACAAAGTTTGTTAGAATTTTCCTGGGTCTCAGCAAAAACTGCAGCTTTTGAACCCCGATAAGATAGCTGCAGAGAATCATCCTGAGAAAAGAATATAATAATGAAATAGAACACTAATCGCTGAGTAACATAATCACAGAAATTAATACCAACTCTTCCCCCCACACCCCTCCAAAACAAAGAAAGGTAAAAATCCAGTAGACATAAGGCGTAGAGACAGGGAAAGAAAAGCAATGGCTATACCTCTGGGTTATCAAAAACATAACTTGATGCCAATGCAACTTCCATTTCTCTCCATAACATATCAATTTCAGAAACTTCTCCGTCAACATCTGTTTACCTCTTTTGCCCATCATTGCTTGTTGCCTTAAATTCTTCCCACTGGTCAGTTATAGGTGGCTGCTCTTTAGTTTGTGTTATGTCAATATTCTTTAAGTATAAATCTATCAATTCCTCGTAGGTAGCAGCACTTAAGGATCTGTCATTGTGAGTTCTTTCTTCCTCAAGACTTTTACTTCTTGCAATTGGTGAATGATATTATTTTCCTTGAATTTCTTTGTTAGAATGCATCCCTTCTGACCTACTTTCGGTATCCACGTCTTCCAGACCAGAGAAATCCTTCCTCTGCACATTACTGATACCATAAAAATAATGACATCTAGAAGATTTATCATTAATCTCTTCCACAGAATTTTCAAGATCAGGAACTTTTGCAGAATGATCATAGGGTTCAAATGTCAATAGATCAAAAATTTTCCTCTTCAGTTTAGGGCTATGAGTCAGATGATTATATTTGGAAAAAACACAATTTTCATGCCCAGAATTTTCAATAATCTCAGCATTGAGATGAGAATGGTCAAGGGCTATTGGATCACCTTCATCAGGCGGAAAATCAATACCAAGTTGAGTCTCATGCCCTTTTTTATCAACATCACCTGACCTTACCTCCCTAGTTGCAGCCCTCCTATTGTGTGCTAGGACCTGCTGGCAGGTATTTATCTTATTAACATTTTGACAAGCATCAGTCTCCTCTTCTGAACAATTTGCTAGCAAACCAACATCATCTTTGCCATCACCTTTGCTTGTGCTGATCTTGTATACCCTAGGTCGAACATAACCAAAATTCAACTTAGAGATATCATCATAACCGAGGTAACATTCAGGTTCTATATTACAACGTTTGGAACGTCGTAAGCCCTCAAGGTTAGAAACTGGAGAGACCTCCTCTTCATATGCATTTTTTGCCTGGCTTACCCTACAGTTGTCTGATGGAACAACTTGAGCAACAATGGGTACTAACATCCCATTGTCTACTCTGAAATTTACAACATGTTTATGAGAATCAGAGTTCAACAAAGAGCTAGGATGATCACATCCCAAAATTTGATACACAATCTTGTTTTCTACAGATCTTACACAGAATGAGACCTGCTTTAAAACTGATGCAACAACTAACCATGAAAGATCAGATAAAAATTTTCCTGCAAGCAATTTAGTCTTTGGGGCTTCAAAGCAATCCTCAGATGAATCCCACCTATAATGCTGATCTTCACAGGGATTACGTTCAAGCTTCTGCAGGATAGATATTTGATTTATTCCAACTATTTTAATCTCCTTATTATGAGTTCTCATCTCTGGATCAAAACAACCTTGATTAACATGGAAGTTGACAAAATATTCACATGAGCACTCAGATTCATGGGGCTTTCTCTGTATAGAACATATTCTAGCATCAACCCACACCTATAACAAGTAGATTTGGTTGATCAAGCTTAAGAGTCCAGCAACTACAACTCACAAACTTGAGGAATGTTATCAATAGGACTTTTACAAACAGACCAAGTTATGTGCAAAAATAACATTGCAAAATGCCATAATGATGAACCTAGTAATGAGACACATTAACACCAATTTCTCTAATTTGTAAAGTAGATTACTTCTGTGCAAAAATAACACTGCAAAAGGCCATAATGATGAGCCTAGTAATGTGACACATATTAACACCAATTTCTCTTATTTGTAAAGTAGATGAGTTCTGTTTGGCTATCATCTAGAATGAGGAGAGACTGAAAGAAAAGTTAATCTCAACGTTTATTTTCAACAAACAAGTAAGACCAATGTCAAAGTCAAGGAAGAATCAGCACTTATCAACCACATAAATACATCCGTTTATGCATGCATCATTTTCATTCTGATTCATGAAGAAACTTCAAGGACTTACAACCAATGACACAGTGTTGGTCTTTTGCTGTTATCCTTTCAGTCTAAATCCTACAAAAGATAACTTCAAGATTCTGCTAAGAAATCCATAAAGTTCAAGGACCTCAACTAAAGGGATTACAAGTTAAAAAGATCACTTACAGGTTCAAGACTAATTTTCTCTGAATTACCATTCTGTTGAGAGGTTGATAGCACACAAATGTCAATTCCAGTTCTTAAAAGGCAGGGGCAATCTGATAAGGTAGCTTTCCTTGACCTTATCCGAATGTCTGAAACAGGTCCCTTCTCCAAAACCCTATTGTGGTTATTAATAAAATGTATGGTCAAAGTTCCTGCCTCAATTTTTATGAGCTCCACAGCTTTCCATGAGCCAGAGAGAAACGCCTCAAAGGCTGTTTAGAGAAATTTGATGAAGCTAATATGATACAAGAATCGCTACTGAAGAATGTGAATGCAAATGGTAGGAGAAAAAAAAAACTTAGGTAACTGGTAACTAGATTGAAAAAGAAATAGTCAATCAAGTCTGTTTTGGAATTCAAAAATTGTCATTTTACCTTGATCGAGGTAATGAAAGGTTGCATTGTTTTACATAATGTAAAATATTTATTTTTCATTCATCTTTTCTTTGTCATGGATAATGGTTAATTAATATAAGGAAGAGGAAGGCTTACGGTAAGATTTCGTTGGATGCTTTGATTGATGCAAATGCCCCTTTCTGTGCGTCATTGATTGTAACAGCTAATTGACTGTGATTTTGTACAGTATGCACCTGCAGTAGGTGACTAGCGACAGCAAATGTGGACATAAACTTCTACTGAAAATTAAGGCTTCAACCAGGTTTGCAGAACAAACAGGCTAAATATTGGCCTGCAGGAGACATAAACCTAACCATCGTGGCATTATTTAAAAAAAAAAAAAAATCATTCAAATGTGCGGAAAAAAATATGCTTCATTTGACATATGTTATTTTCTGAGATAGTGTTTGTTTTGGGGGTGTCACATTCTTTTCTCTTTTTTCTGGTCAAACTGAAAGAAAGGCCTCATTCTAGAAAAATAGTCTAGCCAACAATCCCATTTTTTTCTTCTTTTTATTTTTGGTTTGGATGAGTAACATTTCAATCTCAGACCCACACTTGCAACACGCAGCCATAGATGAAATTTGTACTCTATTTTTCCTTATCATCCTTGATTCATGTTTCCTTACCCTTATTCCGGGGATTTCAACAGAAACAAATTAAAATGAAAAGAAAAAAAAGAAGGAAAATAAGAGTTAAAAAAGTCGTATCTCTAATGTTCACATTATTTTTCTGCAAAACGTGAAAAGGCCATGACTTTACCTTGTGACCTAATCCATAAGTAAATAATATTTGCTCCGGGGTCAGGGGTTAATAAACATTAGATTTTTTTTAATTAATAATGCATAAGGAGCACGAGAAAGAGAAGGAGAAAGAAAATAAACGAAACTCGATTGAACCTTCCCCTTTTATTCCCTCAAAAAACCAAACTTCCAAACATAGGAAAAGACATGCACAGAACTACCACTAAAGACTTGGAAAAAGATTGCTCGAATACAATTTTTACAGCTTAAACCGCTGTGTAAAATAACTTGTAGACTTTACCAAGCCGACCAATCATTTTATCAGCATCAGATGTTATACCAACTTCAAAATGCAGAAAATGTAGAATCTACAATTTTGCAGGAAATCCGGAGGAAAATGCAGAGAAAACCAAATACTGAAGTTCAATACCATCTGAGAGTTGCTTTTGAGGGTGAATTTAAAGTTCAAGCGCCAGCAAGAGAAGTTGCATCCTCTGAGGCCATTTGAGAATGGTGCTTGAACAGTACTTGACGTTGAAGCGGGTGCAGAGGGGAGAGAAAAAAAAAGTGACGAAAAGAGGAGGAAAGCCGAATTCTCGGGTAGGCACGTTGAGTGGATCGCCTCTATACTACATATAATTTAATAGTTTTCATATTTTCAAATTTTAAAATTACAAACCAATTGTATAATTTTATTAATTTGAACATAATTCGTATATGAAAGGGTTGTGAATAAATTGAAGGAATATTACAATGGATAATTTTAAGTTAAAAATATTTATATTGAAAGATTTTAAAATTTAAAATTATTTTAAATTTTTAAATATTAAAAATTTTAATTTAAAATCTTAAATTGTAATTTTGTATATAATTTAAATTTTTATTTATAAATTTTTAAAAATAATTTTAAAATTTAATATTCTTAATATAAATATTTTAATTTAAACCTCAATTATAATTTTTTTTATGGCTAAATTGTACAGGACTCTCATAAATTTTGAGTTATGTACAAATAATTTTTTTGATGTTTAAAACTTGACAATAATCTCCCTTAGATTTTCAAATTTATACAAATAATCCTATTGTTGTTAACAAGTCTATTATTTCACTAATGAAATATGACATATTAGAGAAGTTAGTTGTATATAGCCTAAAATTTATGAGGTTATTTACATATAATCCAAAATTTAAAGGGATTAATTCCACAAAAAATAAAGTTTAGAGTGATTTATTGTCACTAACATATTAAACTCTATAAGTGAAATAATAAACTAACTAATAATATGAGGTTATCTGCATAAATTTAAAAATTTAAGGAAGTTTATTATCAAATTTTAAAAGTTAGGGTTTTATTTATACATAATTCAAAATTCAAAATATTTCTGTATAGTTTGACTTTTTTTTTCATAAATTTATGCTTCTAGGTTCAAGGAATCCTTAAACTTCATGCATTTGTACCCTTGGAAGGAGAAAGATGATATTGTTTACATCCATGTAGCTAATAGACTTTTAGCTCCTCTAGCAAGGACAACTAAATTAGGGGTAGATGCTTTGCATTCCTTCTAACTCAATCATAGTGCATTTATGAAAGAGATTAGATAGAAAGAGGTAGAAAAAGTCTAAATCTTCTCCTTAGAATTAGATCATCTGAAGTGGATAACAGTGAAGTGCTTTTGAAGTTTCAAGATCTAACTACCCAAAATTCATCATGTGAAAGCACATATAGATGTCCATATTTAAGCCAAAAATGCACTAATTTATTAAATAGGATTGTGCATTTAGCTGCAAAATCCTAGATGCATTTTAATCCTAGTTGTTCAACCATTGGACAATGTAGACTGAGCCATGTGGTGCACAAACCTAGATTTCTCTACACCATTGACAAAATGAATGACCATGATCATCCTTTTTTAAATAAAACAGGGGAATCCATCTTTTATCTCCATTTTAAGATTTAACCAGCATTCCTTCTTTTTTTCTCTCTCTAATTTAGCATCAAGTTTGACATCAACTATGAGAAAACATCATATGGAAAGAGATTTTTCTTCTATCTCAAAGTTCCTTTTAGTTTAGATATCTATTTAGGGTATAAGAAACATGCTTTGTCTTCTTGTATAATAAAGAATATTTTGAATGTAAAAGGTCATGTACAGAAAAATTGTTTCCATACATTTTTAATGTAAAATCCAAATTTTTTCCCTTTCTTATTATATTTTTGCAATTGTTCCCCCTAAGTAATCGCTCTCCATTGTAAAAAAAAAAAAAAGCTTTACTTGTATGAAGAAGAATATGTTGAATGTCAAAGTTTATATATGACAATTTTTCTTAAAAAAATAATTTGTTCAAAGAGCAATAGATAGTTGATTTTAATTTGTAATTGTATGATAATGGCTTGCATAACAATAAACCTTGCAATATATTTTTTATAAAGCAATATTTTAATATTGATTTCTGAACATGATTAAAAATGAAGTTCACCTTGCAATATGTTTTTTGTGAAGCAATATTTGAATTTTGATTCATAAATATGAATAAAAACCTTGGATAAAGTTGACCTTGTAATATATTTTTTATGAAACAATATTTTAATTTTCATTCTGAGCATGATTAAAAACCTTGGATGAGGTTGACATTGCAACATATTTTTTATGAAGCAATATTTTAATTTTGATTCATGAGCATGATTAAAAACCTTGGATGAAGTTAACATTGTAATATATTTTTTATGAAGCAATATTTTAATCTTGATTCATGAGTAGTAACTAAAAACCTTGTATGAAGTTGACCTTGCAATATATTTTTTATGAAGTAATATTTTAATTTTGAGTCATGAGCATTATTAAAAGCCTTGTATGAAGTTGCTGTTTTATATTTATTTCTTTATCCAATACATTAAGTTGCTAAGCTCTACTTAGTATGGATTAAGAGAAGACTACATGATTGATTTATTTTGAATTAGCATTTTTTTCTAAGACTAATTAAGAGACTTAAGAAGAAATTTGAAGGTCATCAATGACTTTACCAAGGTTCTTCTACCATGTAAGTGTTAGGCATTTTTTATTTAAGCATGTTTATTATGTTCTAAAATAATTATGGAATTCAATTTTCAGGGAATTAAGTACATCTAGTTGTTCATCATTAAAAAATACTAAGTTTGAATAAAGTGGGAATGATATTTTATACCTTAGAAGCAACTTAGAATTCTAGGTTGATTATGGCAAGAAAGTTAGATTTAGTGTTAGAAAGTTATACACTAACAAGAACAAGAATGGCTTTATAACTATATACATATTTGTGTGCTAAAAATAAAGAGTTTGATGCAATGACAAGATAGATCATTTAATTATCAATCCTCAACCAGATATCAGAACTAATTGCTTAGCAAGGATAAAAGTCACACATATAGATGAAAAATTTAGAGTGTACGATTTTGTGGAAGAACATAATCATGAATTTCATCTCCTATAAACTGCCTATATATTGGCATCTCAAGGTAAGACATCTTATGTTTACGCTTATCAAATTGAGTTGGTAGAGGAATTTGGCTCTAACAAAGTTCATCATTTGAGTTGATGAGTAAATAAGAGGGAGAAAGAGCTACTTTAGGTTATATTCACTTGGATTAAAAAAATTATCTTTGCACCAAGATATAGAGGTGCTTGATGTATAGGGAAGCAAGTTATTTGTATGAATACTTTCAATGGTAGCTATTGGAAAATCTATCATTTTATCATGCATACCAAATGAATATAAATGAATAAATAACCAATGTATTTTGGTCCAATACAAGGATGCATATTGATTATGCCTACTTTAATGATGCCATTTGTATTGACATAGCATAGTGTACAGATTGCTAACATAGACCACTTGCTTTGTTTATTAAATTCAATCACTATAAAGGAGTACTAATCTTTAGGGCGGCATTGTTATGTGATGAGATAATTAAGTCATTCAAGTGGTTGTTTTAAACTTTCTTTGACACTTACTGTCAAAAGAGGCCAAAAACTATATTTATCGATCAGAATCAAGCAATGGCCAAGGCAATATATAAAGTAATGCCTCATATGTATCATGAATTATGTGCATGACATCTAATGCAAAATGGCATCAAATACTTAAACAACTTGATAAACGAAAGCTTTCATTTCTTAAAAGACTTCAAGGCTTGCATGAATAGTTACGAAGATGAAGAACAATTTGAGGGAGCTTAGAGTAGCTTACTTTCTACATATGAGGTGCATGATAACACATAATTGACACAGGTCTACAACATTAAGGAAAAATGGGTCATTTGTCATATGAAGAAAGTGTTGACACTTAGCATACAAAGTAAACAACTCAATAAAAGCTTAAATTTAGACATAAAGAGTTGAATAAAACTAAACTTTAACATACTTCAATTCTTTAGACATTTTAAGAGGGTGGTGGAAGATAAAAGATACAATAAATTAAAGTGTGAATTTGACTCGTGACATAAATTACTGAATTTGAAAAGTCAATATTTACCTATATTGCACTAACTTGCATAAATTTATACTTACCTAATATTTAACTTGTTTCAATAAGAGTAGGACAAATATGTAGGTACATGTGTGAAGCATAGGAATGAGACTTCATAATTGTTTGAATATATTATTACTTTCATTGGTAAGAAAGGAGAGTGGATAGTTTCCTTTGATCAGTGTAATAGTTATATTCATTGTAGCTGTAGAATATGTAAGACTTGAAGTAGTATTATTCATCATGTCAGTGACAATGAGATTAAAGGAGATGCTAGGTTAGCCATTACACAACGCTATAGACAGTTTTATCCCCAATTTATAAAGCTAGCGCCCGAAATGTCTATTAGTCAAGAAGCATTTTTGTTTGTAAATCAAGCTATTAGAAAGTTAAGCAAACAAGTAAATGAGATTTTTAATTATCAAATAAGTTTGGACAATGGCAAGAAGGACACCACAATTAATGCAAGCAGAGTGGAAAAGTGGCACAAGTAAAAGGCTTCAAGAAGAAAGAGGGAAGAAAGGGAAATAAGTGCCAAAAAAGTTAGGTTGAGAATCTACCAAAGAGACAAAAGAAACCTTAGCATGATGATGTGCATCAAAGTCAATCCTCTCTGGTGTGTAAGATCATGCTTGTCACCATTTATTTAATCAACTTTTTTGTTTTCATTGAATAAATAAATATTTTTCATTCATTTGATAGGATAACAAAGCTATTCTAAGCCAAGTGTTATCTGGACCATCTAATTTAATAGCTATAATAATCAATGCCTACCTGTAAACATCCATGGCATATAAGATTATACTTGTCACCATTTATTTAATCAACTTCTTTGCTTTCATTGAATAAATAAAAAAATTTTGTTCATTTTCTAGCATAATGAAGCTACTCTAAACCAAGTTCTTTCTATATTATTTCATTCAATCACTCTAGTAATCAATACCTTCCTTTAAGCATTTGGTGATCTTTTCACTAGTTATATTAGTTTATTAATGGTAAGTTTTAGTAAAAACTAATATTTTGCTTGGTGCATACTTTGGATATTCTAATTTTTGTCCTTCGAAATATAAGTGTAACATGACCATCCTATATAATCACTTGAGAAGGTTAAAGTTACACATCTTAACACTTAAGAAGATTGGGTAATATGAAGCACTCATTGTACAAATATGGGTTTTATAAAGTTACATTTGATACATTTTTGCATTTTGTAATGTGTTTTGGTATGTTCAAGATATCCGTTATGTATCCAAATTCTAGAAAAGAAATGTGCACCAATTTTGAAATAGAAATAGACAACTTCTATTGAATACGTAACATATAACTTGATTTTATAAAAGAAATCTAAATTTCAAAATTTACAACTTCATTGTAGTTTCAATATGGTACTATACATTATGGTATCTATTCTACATTTCACTATATTACTTTAATACACCATTACAATATATATAACATTGGCAGAATCTACTTGGTTTTGTATGTAGTGTAGCATGGCTATGTATGATGTGATGTGGCAAAATTTGTCATGACTTTATAGGCAACCAAATAATTCTTGAACTTGTCATAAAGTTGTCACCAAAAGTTGATCTTAAATCATTCTTGAACTTGGTCTTCAACTGTGCCACTTGTCACAAATGCCACTACAAAGGTAGCTTAGGTCTTAAAGAACACCTATAAATTGTTTACATCTCTAAGATAAATGAATAAAATAGGTCTTAAAGAACATAAAACGTAACATTGTACCATCAAGATGAAGCTTAGTCACATGATAAGCATCATAGGTAAAGCTTCTACCAAGGAACTCTGCTTATATGTTTGCTCCTCTTTTTGGCAATATCAAATATTAGTTGACTATAGTAATTATTTCAATTATCTTACCAAAAGCCATAGATATATTTAATTTTGCAAGCTATAAATGTCAAATACATATATGGACAATGAGAGAAGGAACTAGAAATGACAACATGAAATGGCAATGCAATGGTGATAAGGATAAACATGAAGTGTGTTTCTAACACAGGACTAAACACAAACTATTGTATCTAGTATTTTAATGTTATCAGAAGGAACTGAAGGATGAGATAAATGTAGCAAAATAAAACATCAATAATGCAGCCATATTGTACGGTCTGAGTTGATGAGTTCCTTTTTTTTGTTTTCTTTTTTTTTTTTTAGCCATAGAATTTCGTATTGTTATGAGTTGTTTTTTCTTTTTTAAGCTGTTGGTTTGTATCTTGTTTGAGGATTGACATACAAAATTATTGGTATTTTTAGATTATTTGTCATTGGCTATTTGATGAACATTCAAAAAGTTACAAAAGTTTTGAACAAACAATACATCAAGAATACTATTTGAATTTGGGTGAGTATGTCTTTTCTTAATTGATAACACTATTGAAATTTGGATGAGTATATCTTTTCTTTTTAATGATTACTAAACTTTAAATCTTTAGGCAATTAAAATAGGAAAAAAAGCAACAAAGTAAATGGATTTTTTTAATATTACAATGTCCCAGTGGTGTGAAACTTTGGTAGGATCACTATTTCTCTATGAGAGTGCCACGCATGAAAAAGTCTCCTAAACTTGTATCAATGATTGTTGGATTAAATGATATCTTTTCTTTTTAATGATTACTAAACTTTAAAACTTTAGGCAATTAAAATGGGAAAAAAAGCAACAAAGTAAATGGATTTTTTTTAATATTACAATGTCCCAATGGTGTGAAACTTTGGTAGGATTACTATTTCTCTATGAGAGTGCCACGCATGAAAAAGCCTCCTAAACATGTATCAATGATTGTTGGATTGATATCGTATGATAACTTCATGCAAGCTAAAAAGAATAAGCAATAAGGAATTAAAAAAGGATATTGATAGGTATAAATGTAGCATTTGAGCCACCACAAAGCATCACATCCTATATATAATTACACACATTTCTAATTTGAAAGAATTACCCAACTCCAATTCATGCTTTTTGTTCACACATCTCCAATTTAGAAAGAAAATAAATATCCATTGTAATAATTACCCAACTCCAAAAATAATTGCCTAATTCTAATTCAAAAGTAAAACAAATATAAGAGAAAGTTAGATCGATCCTAATTCATACAGGTTGAAATAGAAATTAAAAGAGGAAGTAGAAATTAGGAAAACCACTACCTTAGAGTTTGCTAGAGCATCATTGAGAAATGATTAAAGAAAAGGGATTTAAGTTGCATTATTGTTATTAGGGCCATTATCTAGTTATGATTTGCTCGCAAAAAATTAAGCTACGGTATAGCTTATCTACATTTCAATTCATCGTTAAGAGAGAAAGCCACAAATTAAAAAGGAAAAAATGAATGAAGATGCATAGATGCTAAGGCTTCACTTACAACTATGTTTTGCTTTAGCCATTGTTGTTGTTTAGAGAGGAAGCCACGCGAGGGAGATGATGAAGGGGAATTTTTTTTTAGCACTTGGATCAGCCACCATTGAGAATTGTGTTATGATGCTTTCAACATTAAGGGGGTGATGTAGCTCAATTTGCCTTTCTAATCCATCAATAGTCAAAATTGTCACAACTTCAATTGCACTTCAAAAGATCCTATTTTTAAGAAAGGAGATTTTGAAAGGATAAAAATAAAATAGATTAAAAAAAAGAAGAAGAGAAAGCAAACATAGCCCAAATATAATGGCCATGGCATTGTTCATGACTTATGAACAATGTGGTTCAACCCAAAGTATATATATATATATATAATTTTAGAAACATGTAAGTTCACTGTATTACTTGAATTTCATCATTCAATTTAATCACAATGTAAGAAATAATTAAAATAATAACTACATTTAAAATGTTTACCTTTTTGTTAAAAAAGAAAATTGTAAAACTAATTACAGTCAATTTAACATTAGTGTTTTATGCTTAACCCATAAAAGCTCTAGCAATCAAAAGATTGATTATCTATGGAAAACAAAAGTGAAAAACAAATTGCTATTTTTAAATTTTAGTAGGAGTATACTTTCTATCTCTTATGTTTTACCAAAGTTTTAATTTTGTCCTATAAGTATTTTGTGGTTTAGTTTCATCCTGCAACTTAATGAAATATTGTAATGATTTCCTTCGAGTCACGGTGTTAAGACTTAGATGGAATTATCCCACGTGGATCTTACTTGTCATGACAATCCATTTTTTCAAGTCAAACTAACACTTGTTTGATATATAAAAGTGTTAAATATAAAAATAGAGAGAAAATGAAGATATAAATAGAATGAAATAATTACTTTTGTTATAACATAAAAAAGAATGATAATATTATTTCATTTATATGTTTAGTTGGATTGGCAAAACAAAATAGTCGTATCAAGTCTCTGACCATTTCAACCAATCTCACTCTTCTTTCTACAAAATACCCAGCTCTCTTTTGCAACATCCATGACGGCTAAGATGAAGAAGGTAGTTATGATTCATCAAATCTTGCATTTAGTTGTCTATCCAATAGCAAAGCCCTAAATTAAAATTCCCAAAATTTCTTCTCCAGGTAATTATTTTAATATATCTCTTGAAATTAACAAATAAAAAAAATCTCACCATAGCTTAAAAGTATGTTTGAAGGATTAAGCATGAAGGTAATACTTGAAGCTTAGGACGATGAAGATGGGCTAGACGTAGATTGGAAAAATTTAAGAGTAGTAATAATCCTTTCCTTAATTCTACTTTGCTAATATTCTCGACATCATAATCATAAAATACTTGGATATATATATAGGAGATTTTCTTTGGAAGAGTTTGTGAAGTTTATTCCTGAACTGTGTCTGGTTCTTGTAAAGAAATCACAGTTGCCTTTACTCTAAGGTTATTTATGGACAGGCCCGAGTCGGATATCTAGTATACCCGATACCTGATCCGATTAAGATATTGGACTTATTTTTATGTCTGTGGCTCGGCTGACCCAAACAAGCCCAATTTTATATTAGGTTAGGACAGTTTAGGGTATTCCGAGCCTTTTTTTTTAATAAACTGATATTTGTAATTTAAAAATATCTTTTGTAGACTCATAAACATATACTTAAAAATAATGAGCTTTTAGAACTCTCATATTCTTATCAATAATAAAAAAATAGCTTGATATTATCAAATAAAATATAAGCTATACTAACATAATTAATCTTAGGTAAACATGTATATTTTCATTATTCAATAAAAGAAATATTAGTAAGTATGCATATCAATAATGAAAATAATTAAAAAGTAAGGAGGGTTTAGATAGGTAATGAAAGCTACAGTATGTAGAAAGAATCAGATAAAAAAAAAAAGATGACAAGATATTGATAACTAAAAAAAAGTAACTACATATGGTAGATTTGATAGAATATCTCTTTATCCGTGACTCGACCCGACCTGACCCGATATAGTTTTATTCATTTATATCTTTGACCCGATCCAATCTGATTAGATCAAGTTGGGGTGGGTCCCTAGGGCTTAATGGACCAATAAATACCCCTATTTCACTCTTTTGATGTAGAAAGCAAGGGTTTGATTTCACCCCCTTCTTTTTCCCCAAACAAGTGGTTTTTTGGTTTCAATTGTCCTTGACTTTGTTCCCAAATTAAAGTGGATGGTTTTGATAGTGACGATCAAATTTTGGAGAGAGAAGAGGAGTAAGACTAATTTACTGAAATGATGAGGAGAATAGCGTGAAAATCATGTCTTTTGATCAACTTGTGAGTCAACCTTGAAAAAATGACTTGTCCAGAAACCTTGATCCACGTTGGACAATTCTATCCATATTTCAACGTCGTTATCAAAAAGGAGAACATTGCAACAATTTATTAAGTTTTAGGACGAAATTGAATCTCAAAAACCTTTTAGGGTGAAATTGAAACTTTAGCAAAATTTAAGGACAAAAACTATACTTTTGCCAAAAATTTTTAGGTGAAAATAAGCTACAATTTTTCTTTTTCTTAAAAAATGAGGTCACTTGATCTACAATCTACAATTTCCAACAATTTAGTAAAGCTAGTTGCATAACTTCAAGTTTAAAAATATGTATAATTACAAATTATTTTATTTAAATTCAAGCAAATTGATATGATTTTTTCTTAAAAAAAAGGGTTTTAATTTATTATGCAAGTTTATAGATATGGAGTTATACACCCGGGATTACTCAGTTGCCTCGCATGCAAAATTCAAATAAGCCTTCGAATTTCTATTTGAGGGTTTGACTATGTCCACACGTATCTAATACCTAATATAGCTATTATTTTTTGTGTTTTAACTTTAATAATTTTATATCTCTATTTTGGGATATGGTGACATGTTGCCTCTTCTGCAATAGCTTCCCTGAAGAATCTTCAGCCTAGAGCTCCAACACGGAAAGAGAGAATTAATAACTTGGGGCGCCTATATTTCGGCTCAGAAAATTTTCTGAAACACGAAAAGAAGCTAATAAGAAAATTTTCTGAAGTGAATATATAGGCCCTTGGTTATTAATTTTCTCACACAGATATATAGAATTAGAAACGTGGATTCGACGCAACAGAACTATCTCTGCTGAATTTGACACCGATGAGAATTGGAGAGTTTGCGTCCATAATGATAGTGGAATGGGTTCCAATGGCGTGTGGTTCGGGGATAACCCATTCCACTTTGTGCTTCCTGTCACCTTACTCCAAGTCTTGTTAAGGGCTTCACTTTGTTCTTAGGCCTTTAAGAACACCCAAATTAGTCTGCCATACCTTTGTGTATATATATATATATATGCGTGCTTTTTCCAGAGTCACTTTAGATGTCATGCATTTCATTCAGCAAATTGAATACAAACTGTTTGAATATATGCGTTAACAAACTCTTTTCTATCTTCTCTTTGCTAATGTTGGTGGCATTTAGAGTTTTAAGAGCTTTTAAAGGTACATATATGCATACTTGCTTGTGGTGAAAGAGCCTTTTTAGACCCTTACAAATGAGTTTGAGATACAATATTCAGGGAATTTCATAATGTTAAAATTACATATAATTTTACCCTTAATTATCATTACTTATCTAAGAAAAATTCAAGTTAAAATAGATGAAGCTTACTAGCACTGAAAATTTTACAGGGTGGCATTTTGTTGGGGCCTACATTTCTAGGGCACAACAAGACACTTAGGACAAGCTGGGTTAGTGGTAGCAAGTGCACTGGGGCTAATATACTCCATTTTCATTATTACATTGAAAATGGACGTAGCTATATCTTTAAGAGCTGCCAAAAGGACTCAGACACTTTCATTAATTCCCTTTTTTTCAAGTTTTTGGGTTATGTTAGCCTCTTTCTATCTGTATAGTCCCCAGGATACCCCAGATATAAAAAATCAACTTGCTCGCATGTTCTTCTGCTCTATACTCTCATCCAGTTATTTCCCTGTCATTTCACAAAGCTTGATGGATCTCAACCTTCTAACCCCTGAATTGGGTTAGATTGTTTTATCTTCAGCAATGGTCAATGACATCATGCAAGTGATCTTTATGATGATCATGTTTATCCTAAAGATCTAAGACGAAGCAACACAATATTCTATGGCACTCATACTATTCTATCTTTGGGCATTTTTCTGTTTCTGCGCATTCATTGTGCGGCCAGCAATTTGATGATTGTGAGAAGAACACCAATAGGAAAACCAGTCAGAAAAATATACGTTGTGTTTATACTAGCCCTTGCTATGGCAGGAATCTGTGACATGATTGGCTTACCATTCCTTTACGGGTCTCTGTTACTTGGTCTGCTTATCCCAAGTGGACCACCTTTAGGCACATGATTGATACAGAAAACAGAGGTTGTGGTCTCGGAGTTTCTTCTGCCTTTGTCATTTATTTATATAGGCCTCATCACAAACGTGTTTCAGATTTTCAATTGGGAAATGATTATAAAGATTCAGTTCATCATAGTCGTGGGATACTTAGGGAAGGTGCTTGCACGGATGTTGGTTGCACTAACATACAAAATTAAGGTCAGGCATAGCCTAGGATCATCACTGATGACCGAATGAGGAGACTCCAGGTTAGATTCTTTTATGGTTTATGGTTAAATTACTCTCTTAGCACCAAAAGTTTTCTTCATTTTGGTTTTTATATTTTAAAGTTTTGTAATTGGATCTCAATATTTTAAAATTTTTTTAATTTGGTTTTATCCATTCAAGCGTGTTAAATTTGATTGATATAACTAATTATATATTATTTAGACATTTTTAAATATGTATAATTCATACCACTGAAATGATAGTATACTCATAGGGTTTTAATAGCAAGGATCTACTTACAAATTTTAAGTTATATAGATTAAATTAAAAATTAAAAGAAACTTTAAAAACAAAAAAGATTAATTTAACCTTCGTTTGTTTATACCCTTTGCTGTCTGGTAAGTCATTACAATAAATATATGTAATTTGTGTCATTGCTTTTGCAGAATTACTGCAATTCTCACACCCATTACTGAACTCTTATACAAGCCTTGTACTTGGCTCTCGGCCCTGGATGATTTTTCTACAAATCACTTTAAGGTGAGAACCATCCAAAACACTCTTAGTTGTTGGATAGCTATCTAATTAATGGGCTTACATATATGATTAAATTATATGTTATATACTATCTTAAAGGTTGATCCATTTAAATGATCTAATTAGACTTAAATTCTTGGACTTATTAAACATATCTTAAGTATGAATTTAATGTCTAGAAATCCTAAAAGTCTTATTTCTAATTATATGATAGATTTAATTAGGAATATTGAATATAAAAAGGGTTGGGATCCCTAAGTCATACGCACAGCTATATTCAACATACTTTGGGATCCCATCATCGGAGAATGTGTAGAGTACTGTAACTAGTATAATGACTTGGAAGATTCAAAACCCCAAGTTAGAAAAAAACTTCTTGATCTCACTCATAGATTTCGCTAATTCTAAATTCTTAATGGTTTAACATAATATTTTTGTTTAATGATAAATCTCATCATACGGTATTCTCCATATTCAATTTTTTCCCCTTCAAGTGGTAATAGAGCCACTCATGTTGAATCATTTAGAAATTTGGCTTTTTCAGTTACCTTTTATTTATATTTGATTTAAGTATATTCATCTAAAACTTTAGGATCCTATTGTTGAATTAGAAACTAAATTATGGATAAATTCAAATTTAAATCTAAAGCCTTAAATTTAATTAGAATTTCATGTTGAATTCATAATAGACTTAAATCTAAATGAAAATTTCATGTATTGATAGGAATTCTAGGTTCAACAAAAGAGGAAAATTTAAAAACTTTCTTTTGTTTTTGGCAAAAGAGTTGTTTCAATTTAACGTATATTGTCACAGAAAAAAATCAATTCAAGAGATAATAAATGCATGCATATATGCTTTTGGCTCTTGGTAATATATATATATATATATACTCTAATTATTATTCATGCTTTTTCTTGCTTTTGACGTATATTAGACATATAGAATCTTATATGTGTGCCTTTTTTTATACAAAATATACTTGTAGGGCTCGCGTGTAAGTGCACATACACACACATATATAAAATGCACACTTTACTTACTTGTGGGGCTTGCATATAAATAAATATACACACACACACACACACACACACACACACACACACACACACACACACACACACACACACACACACACACACACACACACACACACACACACACACACACACACACACACACACACATATATATATATGTTAGTTGAATGGACATCCATGACATATTTAACATGGTTCAAATTGTTAAATTCCTTGTAGGACATAGATATAAAGATAATATATATATATATATATATATATATATATATATATAATGATCCAAGGATTTTAATATTTAGTTTATGCATGTATATATATATATATATTAAAAAATAGTTATGTTTATTATTTATTTATTTATTTAATTCATTTGTATATATGTATATATTGGTGATATAAATTTAAATAATAGTGTTATTTTTTTTAGATGTCTGATATTTCAAAATAATTTGATTGACACAACATATTACCAAAGTAATTTTTATTATGTAGATTAACTTATTTGAAATATTAAGATGATAGTATGGTTGTAATTCATGCTAATAATGAGTAGCCATAAAGAAGGTTATTATTTAGTAGAGTTTCAAACATACGCATGGTAATAAATATATGATGATTATTTGGTTTTCATGTAAATAATAAGTCAATCCAAAGAAAGACTTATTATTTAACAAGATTTATTGTCAATATTTGATTACTATATTGAGTATACCACTTACAAGTTAATATTTCTGTTCTAAGAGTAAATGTCAATGTCGTGTTAGGTATCTTCTGATTGATTCACCATTGTTTAAATTTATTGATTAAATATTATATATTCATATTTAATTGTGGGCTTGTTTTTTGTTCTCTATTTAGTTAATGCTTGTGCAACTACGATATATGCCAAAATTAATTCAATACCTGTGCTAAATGGCACAAACTTTAAGAACTAGAAAGAAGATGTTATGATAGTTCTTAGACACACGGATCTAGACCTTACATTATGGAAGGAATGACCCCCTCCTTTTACATTGGAAGTTTTGCTCAAGATATTATTAGTTTTGAGAAGTGGGATTGTTCCAATCACATAAGTCTTATGATCATGAAGCATGCAATTCCAGAATCTTTAGGGGCTTTATGTTTGAAGAGACTGATGTTAAGATATTCCTTGAGGAAATAGAAAACCATTTTCCTAAAAATTAAAAGGATGAAATAAGCACACTTCTAACTAGTCTTGTTTCTATGAGATATAAAAGCAAATGGAACATAAGGGAGTACATCATGAAGATGTCTCATCTTGCCTCAAAATTGAAGGGATTAAAATTGGAGCTGTCTCAAGACTTGCTTGTGCATTTGGTTTTGATATCTCTTCTTGCACAATTCAATCAATTTAAGGTTAGTTATAATTGCTAAAAGGACAAATGAACTCTTAATAAGCTCATTTAATATCGTGTGTAAAAATAGGAAAAGTTGAGACAAGAAAAGACTGAAACTACTCACTTGGCAACTAGCTCTAAGGACGAAAATAAGAAAAAGAATAAAGATAAGGAAGCTACAGTTGTTCCACCACAAAAGAAATAGAAAAAGGATCCTGATCCAAAATCTACTTTTTTTTTTTTTGCAAAAGTGTGGAACAAATAAAGAAGGATTGTACCAAATACCATGCTTGACGTGTAAAGAAAGGCACACTTCTCACTTTGCTTTATTCTGAAGTTAATTTAACTTTCGTACTTGGACACAATTGGTGGATAAATTCTAATGCTACTACTTACATAAGTGTGTTTATACAGGGTTATCTTAGTTGCTGAATGCCAAGTGATGCTAAAAGATTCATCTATGTGGGTGATGACAAATCAGTTCAAGTAGAGGCAATAGGAAATTTTAGGTTGTTATTAAAGATTGGTTGTTATTTAGATTTGAAAGAGACATATGTTGTACTGCCATTTAGACGGAATTTAATTTCTATTTCTATATTGGACAAATTTGGATATTTTTGTTCTTTTAGAAATGGTGAATTTAGTCTATTTTAAGATTCAATTCTTATTGGTACTAGTTTTTTATTTTTCAATGACAACTTATATTTGCTTGATACTATTGTCTCGTTTAATAAAACCTTGCATTTAAATCCATGTGGTACAAAACATAAATTAGCCAATGAGAATTTTGCTAAATTATGGCACAAATATTTAGGCCATATATTCAACAAAATGGAATTCTTGATCCCTTTGATTTAACAAACTTTCAAGTTTGCATTGAGTGTATTAAAGGGAAATAGACAAATATTAAGAGATGAGGTGTCAACAAGAATTCAAATATCTTATAACTAATTCATATAGACATTTGTGGACCACTTCCTATGACCTCTTGGAATGGTCAATAATAATTTATGATGTTAATAGATGACTACTCACGTTTTGGCTACCTATATCTCATTATCATGAGAAGTCTCAATCATTGGATGTGTTTGAGGCATTGAAAGTTGAAGTTGACAATCAACTTAGCAAAAAGATAAAAGCTATTAGATTTGACCATGGTAGTGAATACTATGGTAGATATAACACATCAAGTGAACAACATCCAGGACCTTTTACTAGATTCTTAAAGGAATAAGGTATCACCCTGCAATACACTATGCTGTGTACCCTTAGAATGAATGGTGTTGCTAAGATATGGAACAAGACACTTAAAGATATGGTGAGAAGTATGATTAGTCATACTAACTTACTAGAATCCCTCAAAGGAGAAGCATGAAAGACTATAGCTTATGTACTCAATAGAGTACCCACTAAAATAATAGCTAAAACCCCTTATGAATTATGGGTGGCCAAAAGGCCTAGCATGAAGTATTTTCACATTTAGGGTTGTCCAGTTGAATCAAGTCCATATAGGCCAAATGAAAAGAAATTGGACTCAAGAATAGTTAGCTGCTACTTTATTAGATATTCTAAAAGTTCAAAGGGTTACAAGTTTTATAATCCCACAACTAGGTCCTTTTTTAAGACAGGAAATGTCAGGTTCTTTGAGGATGTTAAGTTTTAAGAGGAAGATAAGGTTAAAGACATTATCTTTGAAGAGAAATTTGGTTTTCTTCTTGTAGTTGTTATTAACAATGATCAAGTTTCAATCCTTGACATTGTTCAAATAACAAATTTAGTTCAACAAATAGACATTGTTGAAGAACTCTCCTTTCAAGACCAAGAGATTACTCTTGAAGAGCAAACTCAACAACCTTAAGAACGTCAAAAGCAAATGCCACTAAGGAGATCCATTAGAGAAAAGAGAAGTGTAATTTCAAGTGACTATATTATCTTTCTTCAAGAACATGAGGTTGATATTAGAGTGATGGAAGATAATCCAATCAACTTCCATCAAGCGATGTATAGTTCAAACTTTTAAAAATGGATCGATGCTACGAATGAAGAGTTTAAGTCTATGCAAGAAAATAATGTTTGGGATTTTATTCCATTGCTTGAAGATGTGAGACCCATTGGTTGTAAATATATATTTAAGACCAAGAAGGATTTGAAAGGCAATGTGGAAAGATATAAGACTTGTCTTGTTACAAAAAGCTTTATTCAAAAGGAAAACATTGACTATAAAAAGGCTTTTTCTCAAGTTTCTTCAAAAGACTCTTTTACAATTATAATGACACTTATTGCTCATTTTGATCTTGAGTTACATCAGATGAATGTAAACATTGCATTTCTCAATGGTGACATTGAAAAGACAATATATATAGTGCAACCAAAAAACCTTATGTCAAAAGATGCAAAGAAAATGGTTTGCAAATTAAAGAAATTCATCTATGGGTTTAAGCAAGCTTCTCGTTAATGGTATCATAAATTTTATCAAGTTTTCATTTCATTTGGTTTTGAGATGAATGTAGTTGATGGATGCCCATACCATAAGTTTAGTAGGAGTAAATACATATTCCTGGTTTTATATGTCGATGATATACTATTTGCCAATAACGATAAAGGCTTATCACATGGGACCAGGAGATTTCTAGCAAAGAAATTCAAAATGAAAGATCTTAGAAATGCTTCTTTCGTATTAGGGATTCAAATACATTGGTACCATTCTTGAGGTTCTCGGCATATCGCAAAAGTGCTATATCGAAAAGGTTCTTGAAAGATTCAACATGAAGGATTGTAAACTAGTAGACACTCTTATTGCTAAAGGAGACAAGTTTAGTCTCAATTAATGCCCCAAGAATGAGTTTGAAGATACAAAGATGCAAAAGATTCCCTATGCAGCAACTATAAGGAGTTTAATGTATGCTCAAGTATGTACATATCTGGATATTGCATACATTGTTATAATGCTAGGTAGATATTTAAACAATTTGGGGATGGATCATTGGAAAATGGCCAAAAGGGTTATCCAATACTTACAAAGAACAAAAGAATACATGCTCACATATAAGAGATCATTGGGTATTTTGATTTTGATTTTGCTGGATGTCAAGATAGTTGGAGATCCAGTTTAGGCTATGTTTTCCTGGCTAGAGGAGCTATTTTTCGAAAAAGTACTAAATAAACACTTATAACTTCTTTCACTATGGTAGTGGAGTTCATAGCTTGCTATGAGGTATCCAATTATAGCTACGTTGCAAAATTTTGCCACAGTGCTGCAAATTTTGGATGGTATTAAAATACCATTAAAGTTATTTTGTGATAATAAGTCAGTAGTATTATAGTCTAACAACAACAGAAGCTCATCAAAGTTAAAACATATGGATCTTAAGTTCCTTGTTGTTAAGGAAAGAATTCAGAGTAGTCAAGCGTCTACAGAGCATATTGAAACAAACTCCATGATTACGAATCCACTTACTAAAAGTTTACCACCTAAGGTTTTTCATGAACACACTGTTCATATGGTTGTTGTATTATATAATGTTATGTTGGTTTAGGGAGATTTTACATTTAAATGCTTTTCAGTTATAGACATACATTATGGATATTTTTTGTAGAATAAAGTTTATGTTTCATTTTGCTTTGGATTTGTTTATTATGATCTCATTAAAGAATATAGTAGAACTAGTTGAAAATATGCATGTTTAAGATCACATTACATGTAATTTCCATACTACATATCATGCTTGATCTATGTCGTTGGTTATATTAATGTATGTGACCATTGATGGGTTTCGTTACAATAAATGTAATGAAGATTGCTTTGATCTTATGTTGATATAATTAATGGACCAAATTATGAGTGATGATATTTTAGTATCGATAGCAGTCTAGAGCTCATATAGTTATATTATAATGCATGATTGTGTAATGACATATGAGGCCCAAGTGAGAGATTGATGGATAATTATCTAATTAATGAGTTTATGTATATTATTAAAATTATGTGTTATATGTTATCTTAAAGGTTGGCCTATTTAAATGATTTAATTAGACTTAAAGTTATTCGGCTTATTAAACATCTTTTAAGTGCGAGCTACATGTGTAGAAATCCTAAAAGCCCTATTTCTAATTATATGATGGGTTTAATTAAGAATATTAAATATAAAAATAGTTGAAGTCTCCAAATCATACACACAATAATATTTAATGTACTTTGAGATCCTATCACTAAAGAGTGTGTATAGAGTAATTGGTGTATTAACTTGGAAGATCCAAAACTTCAACTTAGAGAAAACATTTTGATCTCACTCATAAATCCAGTTATACTACTACTAATTCTAACTTCTTAGTAGTTTAGCATGATAGTTTTGTTAGAAGATGAATCTCATCAGACGATATTCTTTGGATTAAGTTTTTTTTTCATTAGTAACTCAGAGTTTTGCATAATTTCTTGTGTGCGCGACGAAACAGATGTTCGTACCACAATCTCCCTCGTAGAAGCCTGTAATCCAACGGAAGCAAGCCCCATTTGTGCCTACGTGATACACCTTATTGAGCTCTTAAGCAAAAGCACACCTTTTCTCATTCGTGCAGACAAACGCAGAAGAAAATCCACATCAGACCATCACCATCTTACCGACCACATCATGCGAGCCTTCGAGAACTACGCTAGCAACTCCGACAATCTTATCACTGTCCAGCCTTACATCAACGTAGCCCCCTACAAGAAGATGCACGAGTCAATCTGCAACTTTGCTCAGGACAAGATGGTACCTTTCCTCACTATTCCCTTTCAGGAAAATGATTGAACATTCGGTAGTCGCATGATCGCCACTACTCGTGATCTCGACACTAACCTTCAAGATTATGCACCGTGCATAGTGGGTGTCCTTGTGGATAGATACTACACATTTGAGCATGATCAGCTTGGATTTTTGTTTCCATGTAGGTATTTTCTTCATAGGTGGGCCCAAAGATCAAGAGGCATTGTTGTTGGGAATTCGAATGTCGAAGGCGCGTGAGAATATGAGGGTCACGGTGCTCTGGTTTGTAGACAACAAAAGGCGTTGGATGTGAGTGGGAATCGAAAATCTTTTATATATAAAAATCCGTGGATTTTAGTATTTTTTCAACTGTTTATATATTATTTATGTTAGAATATTATATTCATTCGTATTATCTTTTTTTTTTTTTTGGCTGCTGTGAGTTCTACTATTTTCTTTTATCTTTTTTCTCGTGAAGCCCACAACATAAAAGCTGATTCTTTAAATCTGCAGAGGCCATGCTAGTTTGTTAAGAAAGAAGAAGAAGATGCTGAACGAGTAAAGAGATCATTGGATGAGGGTTTCATTGATGAGTTTAAGGCGAAGAACATTGGGAATGACAACGTTGTTTGTCGGGAGATAGTGGTGGAAGATAGCGCGGGGGTGTTGGAAGCAATTCGGGGATTGGAGGAGACGTATGATCTTGTGATGGTGGGAACGAGACACAACATAGGGAATTTCAACGACGAGGAAATGTCGAATTTCATGGAGAATGCGGAAATGTTGGGAATGTTAGGGGATATGTCGGCGTCCATGGAGTTCTGTAATGGGATGATTCCTATATTGGTGATGCGATGTAGTGGGACGAGACGACCAAGGAAGCTCCATAGGGTAGGTTCGGCTGTGGCGCCTCCATTCAATCAAAAAAAGATAATGGCCCCCTAAAAGAGTTTCCATTGAAAATTTGCCTTTTGTTTTTGCTGTGGCTTGCTTCTTGCTTCTTTTTGGCTTTATAATTATTTTAAGGTTTAAACTTGGGAGGGTCCTCGCTTTATTCCCAAAATAATCCTTTCTTGGTCATAGTTCAGTTGAACATAATTTACGCGGATTGTAGTTAATCATGGTTGGGTTATAGATTCAAAATTTGTTCATTACATGGGGTTTGATTTGTAACATGGCAAAGATTTTATGTACCCATCAAGTTTAATATAATTGGAATAGTCAAGATCTGAATTGAGATAACATAATCAATTTAATGTTTAATTAGAACTATAATTTCATCCTAAAAACAATTCTATCTCAATTAACAATGTTTTTGAAAAAGAGTGAGGGGGGATCGATAGATTTAAATCAGTGTGATTCAAATATAAAAACTTTTAAATATCTAATTGCATATATATTCATGGTTTTTTAATTTTTATAAAACTTATAATAAAAGAATAACGTAATAATTATTTCTAATCAAATAATTAGATCAATAAAAGTCATATCTTATAATAAAAATATTAAATAATATTAGAGTACTAAAACTTATGCCCATATTAATTGATATATGTGTGTGTCCCCGCACATGAGCGTAGAGAAAAAGAGAATAAGAAGTGATGCTCTCAAAATAGAAATAGTCTTTAAAGTCAGAATAAAGTCCTACTTTGTGATTTTATGTTTTTTTTATTTTTTATTTTGTAACTAAAGGGCTGTAATCCTTATTATATATTTCTTATTTTATGTGGATGATTGAATAGAAATCACTTTCAAGACTTCTCTTCGTACACCCTTTCTCTTCTCTTCTTTTTGTCTTTTCCCTTCTAATTCCTTTTCCATTTTGTGATCCTTTGCTTCCTCAAATTTATTAGAGCTTTGTTCTATTCAAATCTTGAGCATTTTGCTTTTAAAAAAATGGGAAAATTAATTATTTAGTCCTTAGTTTGCATCAATTTCTAATTTTGGTCCTTATACTTTTTTTTTTTCAACTGACTCCCTGTAGTTTCCAACTGTTACAAATTTAGTTCCCAAAGATTAAAATCGTTTTCATACTAGTCCTTTGCCTCTCCATGTGGCTAGACGACGTCCAAGTATTACTTCTGTGGCAGACAGCCGCAACACGTTTGAAGGCTTCCATAAGCTTACTAGATCTGACTCAGTTCTTAAACATCTTCATCTAAGTAAAAGATCAGCGCAAACCCAAGACACCTTAAAACGCATGGGAGGTCGAAGAGAAAACGCAGCTATAGGGGAAAATGCAAACGCAGCTGCAGGGAAGACACAACGCAGATCTGTGAGTGACTGGGTGCACAGCAAGTATAAGCATCGTGACAAGGACAATGATACCATTTGTTCTTTATTTTGTTGCAATTTTGTTGCTTCCAATATCGCCATTTGTTGTTATGTGGCTGTTCGCAAATATTTGTTGCATATTTGGTTGCTTAATTGATAGGTCCTAAATCATAATCGATCTTTATAATATATCCATAATTGAATTTGCCAATGAGTCAAAGTTACTGTTCCTACCGACAAGCAACCGGACACTTTCTCAGAAAGGAGGTGACGCCATTTCACCTCTTTGTGAAGACAAAAACCATTTGACGGGGCCCACTCGTCTAATGGTGTCTGTTTTTGAAATCGGGAAAAGTGTCATATAGTGCAGGACGTGTTATGAAGTGCAGGAATGATATGGTTTCTTCATGGCATTATTAATAAAGTGTTATTATATATATAAAACTAATTTTCCATTTAGCACTACTTGTATTTGAACTAAGTTAGCATTATTGACAAAGTGTCATTGTATAACTGCTATGATTTTTCTTATAAAGTAATCAATATGGTCTTTTCCTTTTCTTCTTTTTAGCATTACTTTTTTTTTAAAAAAATTATAAAGTATTAAGGTGCAGGAACTTTCTGTCTAAAATTGTAAATAATTTTCACAAAATAGCTTATATACTTTTTTTTTCCTAGTTTTGGTATAACTAATTTCTTTATAAAGTACTCAGTTTGAGACAAGGAAGAATATAAGAGAAAAGTTCAAATTGAGACAGTAAAGAATAACAACCAAAACAATAGATGAAAACAATAGATAATTAGCATTACTGATAAACTAGTACAATACAACAAATTACAGTGCACATATTACATGATTAACACTTTCCAATCTCTAATCTCCATGATACAATACAAGACTAACACTCTCTATTCTCTATGGCAACCTAAGTATATTGGCATTAGAAGCATTTCATAAAAGCCAAAGCACAATCGAGATCCCGACCCAAGATATGAGTATGACAACATTCATTATTTTGATTCTTTTCCTAAGGCTGTCAAGGGCCTTCTCCTGTCCTTTTATCATCTCCTGTGTATGTTTTGAAATTGAGTCATCAAGCCAATCAAAGTAACCACACTACATTAAGCTTCTTGCAAGTTATAAGCATACATCAATATTTGGTGCAAGTAATAAGGATGCAGGAGCATATATCACCTAAGTATAATCTGAGAATAGTTCAATACAACATAGCATGGTTCAGTTCAATCCAACTTACCTATACATAGCATTATCACACAGCATCAGTTCCATTGTTCAGTTCAATACAACACATTACAATACATATCCAACAACAGATACATAGTTTGCACTGATTTTATGAAAATAGGTACATATCCAACATCTCCAAAGCATTGAATAATATAGGAGATAAGCATCATGAAATCAATTAGGATAGGTGAAGTCAGAAAATTAAAAAAGGGGAAGGCGAAGTTAGAAGATGAAAGAAAGGGAAGGCAAAATCTAATTTTGAATCTCAAACCTATGCCCTTACATTCAAGGAAAATACTTGTAGCTGGCCGAAATCAACGTATGAACGAAGTGGAAACTACAGGGTCTGCATTTGAGTCTGTGTTGCATCTTGCCTATAGTTGCGTTTGCGTTTTCCCCCATAGCTGCGTTTTCTCTTCGACCTTCTATGCGTTTTGAGGCGTTTTGGAGCCGTGTTGGTCTCTAGGATGTGTTTTAGGGCTGAATCAGATCCAATAAACTTATGGAAGCCTTCAAATGTGTTGCAGCCAACTGTCATGCAAGACTCAGATGCCGAAGGGAGTAGTATGAAAACATTTTAAATCTTTGGGGACTGATTTTCTAGCGGTTAGAAATTACAGGGAGTTATTTAAAGGAAAAAAATAAATTATAAGGACTAAATTAAAAATTAATACAAATTATAAAGATCAAAAGATTAATTTTTTTCAAAAAAATATTAATGATTTAAACACTATGGTATCAAAAGTATTACAAATATTTTTTAAAACCTAATGGCATTGCTACCAAGTTCTTGGAAAATGCATCAATTTTTTATTGAAACTTGGTGGGATTAGAATTTTTTCCTTGAAAGTTTTAAATTTTCATATTATTTTTTTATAAGATTATCTTATTAGAATTAAAATTTAGCATCAGAAGTAAGATGGCATGTGGTAACAAACAAAACTAATTATATCATTTGGATTAAAAATGTGTAACATAAAAAAAATGAATAACAAGTTTATCAAATTATCTTATATATCCATGCCAAATGACCTGCAAAATATATAATATTTAAAAGTATAAAACTGACTCATCTTTTATATGACAAGTTTCTGAAATAAGATAATTTTATCAATGACTTATCTTCTAAAGGTACAATAGTGTTTTGTCCATGTCACTTCCCTCACCTGTTTAGTTGAAACAAGATTAGTTGGAATTGGGCATTATCAACTAGCTCACGCAAGTTTTACTAATTTGATGACTTTTTAAATGGATGTAGTGCTTTGCCTTTGGGTGATAAAGTACCATTTAGTTTTGTAAGTACAAGCCGTTGATGGGTAAACTAAAGTATTTCACTATAATTTTTTTTATTTTATTTCAAAATAATAGCAACAATTTATAGAGGAAGTGAGCCACTCTCAACCAACTGCAACCTCAACATAAAAGAAAATAATGACCATAGAAAATATATATTAGCTTATTCTCTTTAACAAAAAAGTAAATAAATGTGCCCATAAATGAAAAATAAAGCCTCATAAATAAGAATCAAATAAGGAAACAAAAACATTTGATTTCACCCCATTAATAAAAAATATCCCATGTGATTCTTTCCAAGAATCATGGGATTCTAATACTTCTCCTCAAGTTGGGTATAGTTTGGAATTCAAGATTGTCAATCATCTCTTAAATCTTAAATTTAGTTGAGCAAAAG
This sequence comes from Erythrophleum fordii, assembly GCA_032878935.1. Classification (NCBI taxonomy): domain Eukaryota; kingdom Viridiplantae; phylum Streptophyta; class Magnoliopsida; order Fabales; family Fabaceae; genus Erythrophleum; species Erythrophleum fordii. Next base: position 19,885,697 of record JAVQMF010000050.1, read on the forward strand.
GAGTAGAATCAGCAACTTTGTCTATTGTAGCCCTTTTGATCCTTATTACCAAGCAATTTCTGAAGCAAGTCTCATTGCTCTATGATAAAGGGATTATTTTCAAATTGGGTTTTGTCTTCATTGATCATTATTAGTTCACTAGTTTCATCTTTTTGCCTTGATTTTTAACTTGTTTTTATTTGCCATGAATTGTTTAGCATATTTTTTTGGTGTGACCAACCTTATTGCAATAGTCACATTATGTACAAAGTATTTTGTTTGAGTATGTTCCAAAAATAATAATAAAACTAAATTAACAAAATATATTAAAAAAAGAAATAAATAAATAAATAAGGGATAAAAGAAAAATTTTTAAAAGGCAAAAGTAAAAGCAAAAAAAATATCCATTTCTTTTTCTCCAAATTCCAAGAGTCTAAATAAAAAAATAAATAAATCAAAATAAAAAAAGGAACCCAAAAAAAAAAAATAACAAACAAAAAAATCCAAAAAAGAAAGAAAATCAAAGAAAAATTAAAAAAAAAGAAACCCATATCACTTGCTTTGCCTAAACCTTATCAATTCCATGTAACTTAAGTAATTCTTTTAGTCCATTATCAAACTTGAATAACCCAATACCCAAAAAAAGAAAAGGAAACAAAATAAAACCACCATCAATTCTATCGGACCCCCCTTAGCGCTAATACCTAAGTAACGAAAAAAGAGAAGGGTAGGGCCCAACAACAGATTATGAAGCCCATATTTAGACCCATGTTTATTGGACCCTACTTAGTAGAAGCCCAGTACAAAAAAATCAAATGAAAAAATAAAAGGCTGGACTCTTCTGAAAATAAAAGAAAAGGAAAGGCCCAAAGTCTGAAGCCTAGACCCATGTTCGTTGGACCCTACCCGAAACTCACGTGCTTGGTCCCCCCTTTCTGGCTCTCTCCCTCGGCTTTTCCAGGAACAGCACATTGAAGTCGTGCAACAGAGTGGAGGAACAAAGCCAAGCAACAGCCTTTTGCAGAAAGGTGGTCGTGCAATAGTGGTGCGAGACACTCTGCCCTTCCCACAATCTCCGCTAATGGCTTGGCACAGGGGAGGTACGGAAGACGTGTGAGGAAGAGTGAAACCCACTCTCGAACCTATTATAAATGGGGGGAGGCTCTGTTTCTTCGGAAGGTTGGGGAGAACTGAGAGGGAGGATAGCAACAGAAGCAAAAGGGGCTTTTTCGGAGAAGGTTTCAGGCCTGGGAAATTCAAGAGAGGAGAACAAGTGGGAAGGAGATTGAGAGGAAAGTGAATGGAGAGCAGAGTTGTTCAGTGAGAGAAGGAAACCGAGAAGGAGAGAGAGCCACGCAAGGGACGGGGGCTGAGAGGAAGAGGAGGTTACTGGGAATAAGCAGAGAGTGGTGAAGAGTAAGAGACCAGAACTGAGAAAGCTGAGATTCAACAAGAGAGAGACAGAGAAAATAGCGTATGAGGAACAGAGAAAGGAGCTAGGTGTGGTTCGAAGGAGAGAGAAGCATTCCAGATTTAGCAACGTAACTAGCCGGGTATTGATTTGATTTCAATTCATTTCTGAGGTATGGGTTGGTTGGTCTCGGATTGCTGAACAATATTTTGTTATCTTGTTTCATCTCTGCAACTGATTAGCCATTTTAGTGAGTTGCCTTATCTTTGCTTCGTTTCTCTTTCATTTGATTGGGCAGTGTGCTTAGGATTTTCTTTTATGGGTGTTGATAATGTCAAACGAAGAATAGAAATTGGGTAGTCCAATGAAAATGAAATCAGTCTAAAGCTTCCCTGTTGCGTGAAATATGATATTGAGTGCTAAACCATGTGCCACTGTAGTGACCATAAGTTTGGTGCTTATGGTGAGGTGTAAAATCCCATCTCTATGCATTTCCTGAAAAACACCTGGCAAGTGTTCGATGAAATGCTTGAGAGAAGTCTGAAATGTGGCTTAGGTATTTGACTATTATGTTTTCATTGATAAAAACTGCTGTGTTAATAATCTGATATGTTGAGGTCATGGTGTTTTAATTTTGTAATGGGTTTAAGATGTTCATTTGGAAATGCTTTTGCTAGATTTCTTTGGGTTATAATGCTTATTTGATGCTCAGACATGATGATGGAGCAACGCACGGGGAACTATGATTGGCATAACATATGGGGGCTGATTATATGACCAGATGGAGGAAAGAGGATAAAACTGAATTTTCGTTGTACAATTTTTCCTTTCTCTTTTAATGTGTTTCAACATGCCATGTTTTAAAGATCAGACTAGTCATTAAATCGCTCTACGTATTGGTTCACGGTTCAATAATTCAACTATCGTTGAATCGTGATCTAATCATAGTTGAACCGTGGTCCAATCGGTGATAATTTTATATATAAAAAAATCTTATATAATAAATAATATCATATAATAGTCAAGAGATATAACACTAAAATTTAAGCAAATCAATATCCAATAAAACATCTACAATTATAAGATAAAATAATCAATTGACAAGTAATTATTTTCAGTCATAACATTCATTGATATCAAATCCGTCATGTGCCAATGTATTAGCATCCACACTGGGCCATTACTATCATCAAGTCCAACTTCTAAATCATTAAGTGATTCCATAATTGATTCATTTGCAATGTCCACTTCTTCATTTGCAACTACCAGGATTGCATTTTCTTCATAAATAAAATTCTCATTCTCCATCTTCTCACCTCTAAGCTCAAGAGGTGCTTCTTCTTCAACAATCCAAAATTCAACTTTATCAATGGATTCATAATCATCAAGATCATAACTTCTCTTCTTATTTTGCAACCTAATATAAAGCATTAAAATATCAAATAGAGATTTCAATAATGCAAAAATGAATAAGTAAAAATTATATTTTGAGTATATTTACGTACCTATTCCTCAATTGTGAGTTATAAGTAACAAACACATGATCATTTAATCTTTGATGTTCTAGTCTATTTCTCCTTTTTGTATGAATGATCTCAAACAACTTCAATTTCGCTCACATACTGAAGGAGAAGCCGTTTGGCTAAGAAGACGTATGGCCATCTTTTGTAAAATTGGAATATTAGCCCTAAACAAGTGCCACCAATTATCTACATAAAGATTAAAGTACATTATATGATTAACCATAGGTCAAGTATTAAAAGTTTTAAAAAAGATAGAAATAACTATTAAAGTATAAATTGATAGTTAACAGGCTGTGTTGTCTTTGACACATTGAAAGCATAGAATCGACTAAAAGATTCTTGGCGAGTATAATAAATTTGCATCTCTTGAACTACTTGGTTTTATATTAGAACAATATTTTTGTATCTCAAACAAATCAAGCATTGATTGCATAATGCGATTCTTTGTACAAAAATTTTCATTTTCATAAAAAAAGAAAGCAGGATTCAGATAGTAAGCTACTGCATGAAGATTATGCTTCAGGTGTTTATCCTATCGAGTCTTAACAATGTCTGTGTAAGGCTTGTACAAGTTTTTTCTATTTTTAAACAATTTCTTTATTCCATTCTATGCCTTTTGCATGCCTTTATAAACATAGCCCAAAAAAGATTTTTTATCTGCATCTACAATTCTTAGCAATCAAATAAGGGGAGTCACATCCTTTATGATGACTAAACAATCATTCCAAAATTTACTATCTAGTATGATAGTATTAACAATTTTTTTTGCTGTAGTCTTTGCTAACTTATAATTGTCGAAGTGTTTATTCACAACCAAAGCTTGCAAATCGTGCTTATGATCATAAATGCTTTTCAATGTAATAAAAATAGTAGCGAACCGAGTTACTCCTGGACGTACAATTTCTCTCCAACCTTCCCTTCTCCTTAGCCAAGATAAAATATATATATGATTGTACATAAAGATTGTTATCTTTGTAGCCTTTGATGCAAGGTTTGCCATATTGGGCATACTAGCAATGTCCTTTAAAAGGAGATTCAAACAGTGAATAACACATGGTAATCAAAAAATGTGCTCATCTTTTTCATCTATCAACTTGCCCGCTGCTACATAATTAGTTACATTATCAGTCACCACATGAACAACATTATCAGACCCAACCCACTCAATGATTTCACAAAACATTTGAAATAATGTTTTGGCATCTTTCACCACATCGAGACATCAATAGATTTTACAAAAATTATACCTTGCGGAGAATAAATCAAAAAATTTATCAATGTTCTTTGCCTTTGATCTGTCTAAACATCAGTCATTATTGTACATCCAGTATCTTTCCAACTAGCCCGATGACTTTCAACAAGTAGCTAACACTCTTTCTTACAATCTCCCAACAAATTAACTTTTAATTCATAATAAGATGGGACTTTAAACCCAAGCTCTATTGCCATCATTGCATCCATAGCAAGTTGACAGTATGGAGATTGAATTGCATTAAATGGAATGCAAGTATCATAAAACCATTTAGCTATTGCCATCTTAGCTTTGTGCATTGCTTTTTTACTGAATAGTATATTTTTCAAACTTGGATGGGAACAAGGAGTTGTTCTTAGAGCAAAATAACTTCCTATAATTGTATTACTTTTTCTTTTGCTTGGAGTAAGTGGTAGTTTCTTAAGTGGTTGAACCTCTTAAACTTCTTCTTCTCCACATTCAATTTCATTATTATATACTTCATTGAGCTCCTCATTCTTGTTTTTTTGTTGCACTTGCTTCAATAACTCTTGCATTATGTGACGAACATTATGAAGAACTTTTCTACAATAGCTTATTTGACTTGGAACTCCAGCAAGATGTTGCTTTAGCCTATTTATGCCTCCCCCTTTATATATTGAAAAACAATGCAGTCAAGTGTACACAATAGTTTTTTCCTCTTTCTTAAAAGAAAAATGCTCCTATGCTGGATCAATCTTCCCATGATTTGATGCAAAAGATGCTGCTGTGGATTGTTTATTTGATGATGATGCATCGCTACTACCAACATTATTATTAGTGTTGGGAGTGAAACCGTTTGGAGCATCCATACTTTTTAACATGCAGTATAAAAGAACACAAAGAGTTGATTGCAGCTAGTTTAAGACTAAGGATTTTTAGGTTTAGTTAAAAATTTGACACAACTAGAAAAAAATTCAGCCTTCAAGAATTGAGTTTACATAATTTAAGACTCAATTGACTTGAATTTTGGACATTAAAGTAATGAATTTGGTTCTTATAGCAATAGTACAACAAGTAACAAAATCTGTTGGTCTTTAAGGCATTTCTTCGAACACATGGTGTGCAATTTCAGCTCATGAAGATATTAAGCTTCTACTAATATCTAGCAGCACCCAGTAGACAACCAAAATCAATACTAGACTAGAAATGCAGTCAATTTAGAGTTTTGATTATCGTTTACCTTAATTCCAAGTGCTTTTATTCTCCTTCAAGCACTATGGTTCAAGGACTTGGAAGCTTCTTCCTCCTGGTTGGTTCAGGCTCTTAGTTTCGGCTTCTTCAATCACAGGATCTTCACTTTCGTTGATGGGTTCTCAATGGTAGAAGAGCTCTCACTTTTGTTGCTGGGTTCCCGTTCTTGGTCTTACTTTTGTCGTAAAGGAGCTTTGTGTACTGACTGGTTCAAGCTCTCAATCTCAGCTTCATCCTCTTAATCGTTCTTCACTGCTCACTCTTTTATTTAGTTCACGCTCTCAATCTCAACCATGGCTTCATCCTCCTGTTCTTGGTCTCACTTTTGTCGTAGAGGAGCTTCGTGTACTAATTGGTTCAAACTCTTGATCTCAGTCATGGCTTCATCCTCTTGATCATTCTTTGCTGCTCACTCTTTTCTTTAGTTCACAGCTTCTTTGCTGGGGATTTGCCAATAAGGTTTAGGGCTCAGATAGGGCGTTAGAGATGGGGACTTGGGGTGCTTTTCTGGAGTTACAAGGGAAGACATCGCGGTCGTGTGTTGCTCCTTGAATCTGATCTTAAGTTTTTTTTTTGGTTTTGTTTTAATGAGAATTGGGCAAATCGTGGGTAGACCAATTTTTACCAGTTCCACCGGTTTTTGACCAGTTTTATCGATTTTTGATCGATTTTTTTTTTTAAAAAGTTTTCTAGGCTTTGGGGATTGGCCAACCCACCGGTTCACCGGTCAAATCGACTGGTTTGGTTTGATTTTTAAATGCTTGCCAACATGATACCATAATATGATTGGATGTACATAAAGCATACATAAACACAAATATTTGCTTGTACATATTGTTTTTTTTGTTTTATTTTTAGTTTTTTTTTAATTATCGTGTGAAATTTTTTGTCTCTTCATACATATAAGAATCAACCTAAAGATCTTGTGTGTTAATAAACCTCTTTAGTTCTTAGTGAGTTTTATAATTACGCTTTAATAAATTTTGGTCTCTAATGACCCATATCAAATTAGATTTGATCTAAAAATTAAAAAAAACTTCCTAAAATGATTCCCTAAAAAGAGAAGAAGAAACAAAACAAAATAAAAACAAAAACAAAAGCAAATACACCCAAAAAAAAAAAAGAGATGAAAAAAAAGTAAGAAATTGATTTTCTTTTTTAAATTTATGAACTTTTTTGAAATTTTCTTTTAACAAAAAAATAAAAATAAAAATATAATCATTTTTTTTTCATTTGAACAAAAATGTTGTTTCAAAAAAATAAAAAATCAAATCCAAAAAAAGAGATAGATCCTTGTTACTTAAAAAAATATTAAAAAATAAAAAATAAAAAATAATCATAAAAAAAAATAAAAAATAAGAAGAGCAAAGAAGTAAAATGAACTTTGTGCTTTACAAATTAAAAACTATTTTGTTTGCAAAAATAAAAATAATTCCTACTCTCTTTCTATTTTCATAAAAAAAAGTTAGTTAAAATATAAAAGCTTTATTTTCAAAAAATAAAAAAAAACATATTTTTTCACTTAAATAAAAATTTCATTTTAAGAATCAAAACCAAAAATTTAAAATAAAAAGAGAGAGAGAAAGAAAAATCCTTTTATATTTAAATAAAAATAATGAAAATATCAAAAAAATCAAAAACTACAAAAAACTCAAACTAAAAATCAAAAATACAAAAAAATATATTAAAAAATATATAATATAAAAATTAAAAATATAAAAAACTACAAAAAGGCTCATAAACTAAAAATCAAAAATACAAAAAAATATATTAAAAAATTAAAAATATAAAAATTAAAAATATTAAAAAAATTAAAAAGGAGAAAGAGTAAAGAAGTGGAATTAATTCAATTTTTACAAATTAAAATATACAAACCAATTTTAAAGTTGTTTTGATTGCAAAAGTCTAAATGATTTTTACTTTTTTTTTTCTTTTTTTTAAAAAAAAACCAATCGATACTATTTTTTATCAATCAAACTATATAGACTTTGATCTCTTCCATGGGGTACGTATGTATTAAGCTCTCATCCTAAATCAAATCCATCTTTATAAATAAACATTTTTTTCTTTTTATTTTCTTTTCTTAATTTCTCTTTTTTTTGTATGTGATTGATAAAGGGTTGTTAAAATAGGATTAATGCAATATTAGTTTTGTACTGTTAATTTAGGGTAATCGTTCTTTAAAATAAGTATTGTGGGATGTCTAATATCTTTCTTATACATAATTAACTATCGAATCTACTTTTGATTTGCAAATTGTTTTTCTTTTAGAAAGGTTTTTCTAAAATTTTTCCATTTAAAAAATAAAAATTTTAGTAGCGATTCTACTTCACTTATTTTGGTTTTCATTTTCAAAAATTGAATTTTTAAAATTTTTTTGTTGCCATAAGGTCATTTTTCAAGTGTGATAGTTTGACAACTCCACTGAAGACAGTTTGAGAGTCAAGCCCAATTTGAAGTTAATAATGCAAAATATTATGGCCTTCCTTTTATTTTGATTCTTTTTTTATTTGTTGTTTGCCTTACATGATTAGGGTAGATAACATGTCATTTATATATTTGTTTCATATGTTTCATTTCGTTGATTGTACATATAATATGTGTTAGGATAAATAACATGTGGAACAATACTTTAGGGTAGATGATTATATTTATATATATTTTACTTGTTTTGCTTATATATATATATATATATATATGCTTTTCTTCCTTTATTCTATCAATTTGGTTAGTAGATGAGGGTTAGGTAGTTTATAGGATAAAAAGGTAAATGCTCTCTTCACACATGTCATTGAGACACAACTGCCTCACACACATTACGGGCCTCGTACCTGAGTTTGAGTGCATCTTAGATTAATAGAGATTTATATTGATTTCCTTATGAAGCTTTATGCTTATTAAAACTATCATGAAAACCTTGCTTAAATTGTACCTTATTATATAGATTTGACTCATGTAAGATCTTTTTTCTCTCAAGTTCAAATTTATATAGTAAGATCCTCATTTTACGATGGGGGCAATTTGGGGACCAATAATTTTAGGAGTCATAGACCTATTGTGAAACCTTGCACTAGTAGTCTAGCCATAGATACTTTCCATAGAGTTAGACTTTTATAAATCAGTGACCTTAACCAAGGGTTTACCCCTATTAGGACAAAGGAGAGCATTTTTAACTTATTTCTCACACATTCATGCATTTAATAAAGCTTATAAGGAAAGTGGCATGTCATCATTATTTATTGAAGTAGTTTATGAAATGTCATTACACAATTGGACATATGTTAACTATAATAAAAGTATACATTCTAACCCTTGTTGGGTGGATTTCTAACCTTGAAAGGTCACAATCACATTCATCGTAACCTGTAGCATGCATTCATTTTTCTTTGAACATATAAAAAAAAAGAGGTAAAAAAGATAAAATAAAATAATAAATGTTGCATGATCTAGTTTGATTGATGTTAAACTTGAAAGACTCCTTTCTCTAAAATATTCATCCTTCTAAGGTAATAGATTTCCTATAGAAAAGGAGTATTTTTGAAATTTTAGGGAATTACAATGTTCATAGTTTTTAGTGCATCATTAAGTGAGTATCTCTTCTTGGTTAGAGATCTGACTCATTTTTTTAGGCATCAATTGTGTAGAAAGACATATTTCTTTTAGATTGATTGTCAACTACTTTTTTTTTTCTAATGAAGTAATAAGTTCTTCGAGAAAAAAATACAAAGTTTTTCTCAATGATGTATGAGCAAGTATTTAATATTGAATTTATCATATGTTAGTAGGTCATTATATTAGCTTGTTAATTGAGTCTTAAAACTCATACCCTTATGGAACAATAAGTTCCCTGAGGAATGTGTAAAGTTATCAAGTTAATAATAATAATCCATTAACTAATAATCCCTGATGTACTAACCAATGTATTTTGAAATAGTGAATTGTTATATAAGTTGATTGGCATAACGAAAGTAATGGAATCTTTGGGTAGTAAGCAGCATCTGAGTTCAAGTCAAATAGGGCTAGTTGCGACTGGAGTGAAGATCAAAGTCAAGGTAGAAGCAGAGTTAGTTGAAAGTTTGATCATATTGAGTAAGAAATTGAAGGGAAGACATATTCAAAACTTTCAAAGGGAACAGGGATATCCTAGACTTATTATAAATACCAGTCCAATTAGAGGAACTTTCAACCTTAGCTCAGTATTAGGATAGTTCTTTGAGGTGTTTTACATTTTCTACATTCCAGATTATACCCACATTAGAAGAGTATGGGAGCTTCATAAATATACATGTGGGAAAGGATGCATTGGTTTATTCTTACCCTAGGTATTTACCATCAAAGCGGGTGGCGGCACAGATTTTAGAGGAAGATCCTAGTAGAGTCTAATTACACCAAAAAAGACATATTGAAGGTCTTTTAAGAAAATATATAGAGAAGCATATGGAAATCTTAGCAGGAAAGGGTGATTGGAATACTTTTAAGAGAGTCTTAGCCTTATATAGATTGATGTTATTCCTATTAGCAATAAGGATAATTGATCTAACTGCCATAAGTTTTTTTTTTGGATTATGGATAATTAACTTGTAAATCTTGTGCCAACTGTCTTAATAGAGATGTTTTTGACAATAAACTTTTGCTAATAAGGAAAGAAAGGAAAATTAAAGTGTTGTCTGCACCTTCTAACCGTCTAGATTTTCAATCACATTTATGAGAGGAAGTATCAGTTGGGTAAACGGCATGACACCATACACCATTCGATCAAAGATTTCATTACTTGGGAAGGTTCTATATTGTTATCTTTAAGGATGAATCGTGATTATTGGGCTCAGTTGCTTGGTTAGTTAGATGAAAATGTAATTTGGTGGAAGCTAGCTTGGTGGGAAAATGAGGAAATTATATATTGTTGTAGGAAATTCCAAAATGTGCCCCTAATTAATCCACGTGGCTGTATTAATTACAATCCATCCATTGTCCATCAATAGTTTGCATATAGGCAAGACATCTCGTCTGAAGAAGCAACATGCCTAGTTTAGTTTTACCATAGTGACCAGAAGCTAAAACATTGATTTAGGATGTAAGAAGTGCACAGAGCAATGTGATATGCAAGGGAAGGTTCAAATTGGCTCAATGTATCATGGCCACAACTAGCGAATATGAAGAATGGCTCAAAGAAAAGATTGAAGGTGCTAATCCTTCTTTTGGGTTGCATGATCCCTTGCTTGATAACAATATACAAGTGATTAATGAGCAATTAACTAAGCAATTAAAAGATAAAAAAGTAGAACTAAAGAATTTGGGAGAAGAAAGCCAAGAGCATTTAAAGGGCCTAAAATAGATGCAGAATGAATATGTAATCTTGTGAGTGGAAGCAACTAGAGTAAAAAGACATAAGGGAAGCATGGAAGTATCGAAATGAAAAGGCTGAAGGAAGATAACATAAAGCTAAAGGATGCTAAGGAAGAAGCACAACAATGGATAAAGGAAAATGGGAAGAAGATGCATGGTAACAAGGCCAAGTTAATGAAGGTTGTTAAAGAAACAGATACACTAGAGAGGCAAATGCAAAGGTTTGAATCAATAGAAGCTCAATAAGTAATTGATGTGCTGACCAAAGAATTAGAGAAGAGAATGAATTAGTTCGGAGTGATGATTATGCCACGATGATATAGAATTTAATAAAGCAACTTAATCTACAAGTTGAAACCATGGAGGCATGGAAAGCTTTTCATACCAAATAAATGGCAAAAAAGGAAAGATTCATGAATTGGTTCAGAAAGTTAATCTTCTTAGCAAATGTGATCAACCTTACCTTCACATGTGCACTCAAGGAAGCTGAGGGCCTGACTAATCCGCTAAACACACTGTTGGAGATAACAAAATTCTTTATGTTATGCAATGATGTTGTAACAGAGTTGAAAAATCTTAATAGTTATTAATTCCCTAAGTACTGATGTAATTTATTGCTAGACTACTGCTATCAAGTTCTAGAATTTTCTTGAGTTAACTGATAAATTTGTTTCCCTTATACGCAATGAATGCTTAATAGAAACAAGAATGACTTAGATAAGTGCAAAGACACTAACCATGTAGGGATTCAAATTTCCTCTTGCATCAAGTGTCAACTTTAATTTTCCATATGGGTTAATAAAACTCCTTAAAAAATCAAAAGGCCCAAGGTTCCTTTCCCATTATGCCAAAATAGCTAGTCCAAATCACTGTTTTGATTCGAAATAAAGTATTTCTTAAAATAACTAAATTTATCTTATTCCTCCAGAAAAGAGTGAAGTAAGAAAAGGAAAGACAATATTGCACCTCTAAAACACAATCCATTTAACCGAACCTGTCCTCTTACCAAAGTCTACAACACTCGTTTGAGAAGCAAGCTCATAGAGGGACATCAGATGGAAGGGAGTCAAAGCAAAGCTGAAGAAGATACAGTTGTATTAAATAGTTGTATAATGACTATGAGAATCAAATGGCCTAGATGAATGAAATGATGAAAATGCTAGTTGAGACACTAAAGTGAAAAGGCGTTGATAACTCATCTAGGGTATCTAGTCATTCACATGTCACTGCAAATATAATAGAGATGAGAACAAGCTCGCCAAGGATGATTGTAATAGAGATACAATCTAGCCAAATGGTGAATATTGCTCAGAAGCAAAAGAATGTTCAAGATCTTCCAATGCGAATGATTGACAAATAATGTTTTTATGATGAAATGAAGGATATACAAGAATTTTTCGGCTAGGATGTTATATACACATTTTAGATTCCAACTACAGAAGCTAAAGAGAAGGCCAGAAATCTTAAGGAAGAATACGAAAAAGAGTTGGGTGAAATTAAAGACTAGTTGTGTAATTTACAAGGACCAAACTCATAGACGTCACTAACATTGGAAGAATTATGCCTGATTTTGGAAATTTTGATCTCGAAGAAATTTAAGGTCCTATATTTTGATAAGTATGATGACACTGGCAATCTAATTTATCATTTGAGATCCTACTGTACTAAGATAATTGTTTGGTCAAGAGACGAAAACATTTTGATAAACTTTTTCATAGAGAGTTTGATGGGGTCTGCTCTATTATGGTATATGCAACTGGCCATTAAAAAATTCACAAATAAAGGGATCTCATGGACATTTTTATAAAGTAGTATAAATTCAATCTTGGTACTGCTCTAACCAGAGAGCAATTGAAGAGGATGAGCAAGAAACAGATAGAGTCATTCAAAGAATATGCACAAAGGTGGAGATTAATGGCATCTCTGGTCTATCCTTTAATGAGTGGATCCAAATTCTATTCCTATTTCATTTAAACCCTATCTAATCCATTTTATAAGATCATGTTACGGATTTTGCTGATCTTATCAGAATTAAAGAGAAGATTGATGCAGATATTCGAGATGGGAAACTTATGTCCCCTTAGGCGGAAAGTAGCTTAAAAAAAGGCTAGGGTTTGAAAAAGAGAGAGGGATGTAAATTACGTCCAACCTTTATGAATGTTTCCACAATAACCCATTTCTTATCAAATAGGCAAGGAAAATCAAGGTTAAGGCTAGTTTACACCAACTATGAACAGGTAGGGATAGCACAAGAGGGTAATTGATGTGCAACCAAAGGATAATCACTCTTGGCCTAATTTCAACTCCATTAATGCAAAATTGTATCAGAAGCTACTAGACGCAAAGCTCTTAGGGCCTTAACATGCAAAGCCAATGTAGTCACCATATCTAACTTGGTACGATCCTAATGTCTTTTGTCAATACCATATGGGTGCTCTAGGGCATTCAATAGAGAATTGTGTCACTTTCAAGAGGAATGCATTGGATCTAATTGAGTCCAACCATATTCAGTTGAAACCTAGAGAGGATTCGACAATTGCTACTAATCTATTACCCAACCATGGTCAACAAGTGAGTGTTGTTGAAAAGGAATCTCGATTCTCCAAAAACCTTGATGCCATGAAGATACCCATTAGGACTTTGTTAGCCTCTCTCCAATCAGTTGGGTATATGATAGAGTTACTAGAAGAAAGGGTTGGTGAAAGTATCGTTGGGCCATTGACGAAGTTTTGTGATTTTCATTGGCAAGCAACAAACCATGACATTGAGAATTACGTGCAATTTTGGAAGGCGATGAAGAAATTGATAACATTTAGTGTTATCATTGTAAGGAAACCAAAGGAAAAAGTTTGTGTAATGGAAAAGAAGAGTGTTGACCTTATCATTAATAAGGCAATTCCAGTTAAAAAATTAAAAATAGTCACTTTAACTATCAGTAAGCCTTCCTTGACACTGGTTTCGTTCCATTCACCCATTCCAATGCAACCATCAGTGATTATAAATATACCAACACATTTTCCATATTAAAGCGACCATGCTGTGTTATGGATATATGAGGAAGTTATCAAATGTCCTTCAAATCAGGTAGTGGTTGCCAAGGTACAAAGAGAGCCTGTCACAAATATAATAAGAGCAAAAGGAATTACTCGGAGTGGTAGAGCCTATCTCTTAGCGAATGTTGACAAAATTGTGAAGGAAAAGAAATAAGTGGTGATGATCAGAAGAAGGAGAAAGCGAGAAAAGAAGAAAGCACTGATAAATTTTTTTTACAAATCATGAACACAAAGTGAATATGATGTCATAAAATAGTTGAAGAAAACCCTAGCACAGATTTCAATATGGTCCTTGGTGCATCGTGAAGCTCTGCAAAAAGTCTTGGCCAAAGCATATGTGCGACTTGACATCACGCCAAAGAAGGTAGCCAATTTTATGAATACTGTCAAGCCCACATCTGTGATTTTATTTTTTGAAAAAGAGATTGTGGGGATGTCAGCTAACCAGCCAAAGGCTCTGCACATTACTCTAAAGTGTAATGGGTTTATAATCACAAAAATCCTAATTGATGATGGGTCAGCTCCAAATGAGCTACCATTAACCACATTTGAGCAACTAACAATGGAGGCATTGAGCTGTGAGAAGAGTGATATAGTGGTTATAACATTCAATAGCTCCAAAAGAGCAATGATTGGCCTTGTCTGTTTGTTCTTGGAAATTGGTTCGTGGATTTCCAAGTAATGGATGTTGATCCATCCTATACTATACTGTTGAGGAAATCATGGATCCATTCTGCTGGTGTTGTACCTTCCATTCTATATCAAAGAGTTAAATTCATTGATAATAGAAGAATTATCATTGTTAAAGGAGAAGAGGAGATATTACTAAGCTAGCCAAGTCCCTGCCATATATTAAAACTACTGAACAAGCCATTGAAATGTCGTTTCAAAGCTTAGAAGTGGACAAGTCCAAGCCTACCATAGAAAGCATCAACCAAGTTGTAATGAAAATGTTGGAGAAGAATGGATTTAAACATGGAAAGGGCTAAGTGCACACTTATAAGGGGTTAAACACGTTGATCTTCCAAAGAATCCCAATTGTCTTAGATTGGGATACGAACCTCCACTGTCAGATTAAGCGAAAGAGCAAATAAGGGTGGAGGAAAATGAGAAGCAAGAGAAATAGAAAACCCTCATATAAGAGAAACATTCCTAACTCCCTCAGAAGTAATAAATCAGCTGAATATCTCAATGTTGGATGATGAGGCTACATGGGGGGTCAACACTTGGATCTTGGTTGATGATTCTAAAGTAAGACTAGATAATTGGGATATTGATGATGTCTCAAATATTGTTGCTATAGAGTAACTATTTTAATTATATTGTTCTTTTGTTTTAGTTTACCCATAGCTAGTAGGCATTTTTCTTTGCAATCAAGGGCATTAGTTTATATGAACTATGAATGAAAATAGTTAGTATTAATGAAATTTTAGTTATTTTGATATCTCATTTCCTTTCTTCTACTCCTTTCCATTCATTCATGTCTTCTTATTTCTTCCTCTAGAGAATTGTTCTCCTTGGAACTCTTATCCAACGCAAAGGTTCTTGAAACTCCATTGAGTAATTTATCGGTTGCCATGAATACGCATGGTTCTAAACCTAACAACAAAAAGTTAACCTAAATATTCGAAAAAATGCTTGACTTTATAAATAAAGGAATTTGCCCACATAAGAAAATAATTGAAAATATAAATTTGAGAATAAAAGAAGATAAAAAAGAGATTAAAATAGTGGAAAATCCAAAAAGAGAAGAGATGATTCAGCTTTGTAGGGAATATATGGATGTGTTCACATGGTCCTATTAAGACATGTTGGGACTTAATCTAAAAATTGCTTTACATAAAATTCTTTTATTTTCAAGTGTTGGACCAAAGAAGCAAAAATTAAGGAGGATGAGTCCCGATATGTCTATGAAAATCCAAGAAAAGGTTATGAGGCAATTAGAGGTAGATTTTCTTCAAGTGTCCATGTATCCTTAATGGGGTAGCAAATATTATACCTGTCTTTAAAAAAGATAGAAGGGTTTGTATGTGTGTTGATTATAGGGATTTGAACAAGGCTAGCCCAAAAGATGACTTTCCATTGCCTCACATTGATGTTTTAGTTGATAATATGGCATGAGCTCACTGGTATTCATTCATGGATAGTTATTCAGAGTATAATCAGATTCCTATACATGAAGACAATAAAGAAAAGACTACTTTTATCATACCATGGGGGACTTACTACTATAGAGTGATGTCATTTGAATTGAAGAATGTTGGGGTTACTTATTAGTGGGCTATGACGATGCTTTTTCACGACATGATGCATAAGGAAGTTGAAGTGTTCATAGATGATAAGGTGTCTAAATTTGGACAAGGGGAGAGTCATATAGCGGTCTTTAAAAGACTATTTGAAAGGCTGCATGAATATAAGCTTTGATTGAACCCTAATAAGTGCATCTTTGGGGCTTTAATAAGGAAGTTGTTAGGTTTTATGGTGAGTCAGAAAGGAATAGAAGTAGACCCTAACAAGGTGAAAACAATTCAGGACATGCGGCTTCTTTAAACAAAAAAGGAAGTATGAAGCTTTTTGGATCAACTAAACTACATAGCAAGGTTCATTGCTAATTTGATTGCAACCTGTAAGTTGATTTCAAAATTGTTAAAGAAAAGTTGCACAGGAGAATGGGATAATAACTATCAACAGGCTTTTAACAAGATTAAAGGTTATTTGCTAAATCTCTCAATTTTGGTTCCTCCCACATTAAGGCGACCTTTGATTCTCTACTTAACAATCTTGCCAGGGCAACATAATGCCTCCAAAAAGAAAGAGCAAGCAATTTAACTTAAATAGGAAGTTTAATGAAGGCGAAAGCTGTTACCTGCTAATTGAAAAGACCTACTGTGGGTTGGTATAGACAATTAAGTGATTATGGCAATACATGCTCTATTACACCACTTGGTTGATTTTTAGAATAGATCCCATAAAGTATATCTTCAAAACCCCACATATTTTTGGAAGGGTTTCTAAATGGCAAGTGATCGTACCTGAGTATGATGTCAAGTACATGACTCGAAAGTCTATTAAAAGAAGTATATAACAAACCATTTGGTCGAGAATCCTCTAGATGAATACCAACCATTGGATTTTCACTTCCCTAATGAAGACATATTTGCTATAAAAAGTGATGGTGACTAAGACAATAATGAGGAGAGATGAAGAATGTACTTTAATAGTGCTGCTAATATGCACTGATATGGCGTTGGAGCAGTGATTATATTCCTTGAAGGAAAACAATTCCCAATTGTTATGAAATTAGAATTTGAATGTACCAATAACATAGCTGAATATGAGACTTGAATTGATGGGTTGCATGCAGCTATAGTTCTTAGTATAAAAAGTTTAAAAGTTTTTGGTGACATAGCTCTTATAATTCATCAGGTGATAGGAAAATAACAGACTAAGGATTCAAAATTAATCCAATATCAGAAGTTCCTAGCCCAGTTGATTAGTCAATTTGACGAAATCAACTTCCATATATGACTCAAGACAAGAATAAATTTACTAATACTTTAGCCACTTTAGCAACAATGATTCGACTTGATTATAGGGTCTAAGTCCAACCACTTCAAGTAGAAGTTAGAAGTTCATAGGCATACAACTTGAATATAGAAGAAGAATGTGATGGGCAACCATGGTTTAATGACATTAAAACCTATATAACAAGTAGAGAATATCTAGCTAAAGCCATTGAAAGTGACAAAAAGACAATTCGACGACTAGCCATGAGTTTCTTTATCAGTAATGATGTTTTGTACAAAAGAAGTTATGATGGTACATTACCACATTGTGTATCAAAGAGGTGCAGAAAATTGTGACCAAAGTTCATGAAGGAATATATGGCACATATGCAAATGGTTGTACCTTGGCCACACAAATCCAAAGGTGTAGGTATTTCTAATTGACAATGGAAAAGGATTGCATTAAGTATGTTAAAAAGTGTCATAAATGCCAAATTTACTCAAATAAAATCAATGCACCACCAGTATCATTACATAATTTGGTGGCACTTAGGCCATTCTCAATGTGGGAGGCCAATACTTGGTAGGAGCCCAATATAACTAAAAAAAATCAAATTAAAAAACAAAAGGCAAGATACTTTAAAAAATAAAAGAAAAGGGAAGGCCAAAATTCTGAAGCCCAGACCCATGTTTGTTGGACCTAACCTAAAACTCATGCTTGGTCTCCCTTTTTCTAGCTTTTTCTCTCGGGCATTTTTAGGAATAACATGTTGAAGCCATGCAGTACATATAGTGGAGGAAAGAAGCCAAGTAATAGCCTTTCGCAAAAAGGTGCCATGCAATAGTGGTGTGAGAAATTCTACCCTTCCCACGATCTCTGCTAGTGGCTTAGCACAAGGGAGGAACGAAAGATGCATAAGGAAGAGTGACCCATTTTTCAGACCCATTATAAATGGGGGGAGGCTTTGTTTCTTTAGAGGGTTGGTTAGAACCAAGAAGGAGGAGAGCAACAGAAGCAAAAAGGGCTATTTCGGAGAAGGTTTTAGGCCTAGGAAATTCAAGAGAGGAGAACAAGTGGGAAGGAGATTGAGAGGAAGGGGAGTGGAAAGCAAAGTGGTTCAACGAGAGAAGAAACTAAGAAGAAGAAAGAGCCACGCAAGAGACATTGACCGAGAGGAAAATGAGGTTACTGGAGAGAAGTAGAGAGTCGTGAAGAGTAAGAGACCAGAACCAAGAAAGCTCAGATTCAACGAGAGAGAGTGAAAGAGAGAGAGAGAGAGAGAGGGAGGGAGGGAGGGAGAAAATAGCATGAAAGGAAGAGAGAAAGGAGTTGGGTGTGATTTGAAGGAGAGCGAAGCATTCCAGATTTTGACAACGTAACTAGCTAGGTGTTGATTTAATTTCAGTTCATTTCTAAGGTATAAGTTGGTTGGTCTTAGATTGCTAAATAATATTTTGTTATCTAGTCTCATCTCTGCAACTAATTAGCCATTTTAGTGAGTTACCTTATCTTTGTTTCATTTCTCTTTCATTTAATTGGGCAATGTGCTTAGGATTTTCTTTTATGGGTGTTGATAATGTCAACCGGAGAATAAAGATTAGGTAGTTCAATGAAAATGAAATCAGTTTAAAGCTTTCTATTGTTTGAAATATGATATTAAGTGCTAAACCATGTGTCATTGTAGTGACCATACGTTAGGTGGTTATGGTAAAGTGTGAAATCCCATCTTTATATGTTTCCTAGAGAACACTTGGCAAGTGTTTGATGAAATGTTGAAAGAAGTATGAAATGTCATTTAGGTATTTGACTATTATGTTTTGATTGATAAAAAATGATGTGTTAATAATTTGATATGTTGAAGCCAACGTGTTTTAATTTTGAAATGGCTTTAAGATGTTTCATTTGAAATATTGTTGTTGGATTTCTTTGGGTTATAATACTTGTTTGATGCTCAGACATAATGATAGAGCAACGTATGGAGAACTATGATTGGCACAACATATAGGGGCCGATTATATGACTAGATGGAGGAAAGAACAAGATAAAATTGAATTTTTGTTGTACAATTTCTTCCTTCTCTTGTAAATGTGCTCCAACATGATACCATAATATGATTGGATTTACACAATGTACTGACAAAAACAAATATTTGCTTGTACATATTGTTATTTTGTTTTTTTTTTTAATTTCTCTTTTAAAATTGTTGTGTGAGATTTTTTGTTCTCTCAGACACATAAAAATCAACTTGAGGATCATGTATGGCAATAAGCCTCCTTAGTTCTTAGTGAGTTTTATAATGACGCTTTAATAAATTTTAGCTCCAATGGCCTATATCAAATTGGATTTGGTCTAAAAATAATAATAATAAATTCCTAAAATGATTCCAAAATAAAAAAAAAAAAGAAGAAACAAAACAAAACAAAAACAAAAACAAATATAACAAAATAAAAAACAAAAAAAGATAGATTAAAAAAAGTAAGAAATTGATTTCTTTTTGTAAATTTATGAATTTTTCTCCAATTTTCTTTTAACAAAAAAATAAAAATAAAAATATAATCAAATTTTTTATCTGAACAAAAATGTCATTTCAAAAATAAAAAATAAAAATCAAATCCAAAAAAAAAAAGGAAGATCCTTATTACTTAAAAAAATTAAAAATCAATCATTAAAAAAGATGATAAAAATCATAAAAAATGAGAAGAGTAAAGAAGTAAAATGAATTCTGTCTTTTGCAAATTAAAAATTATTTTGTTTGCAAAAATCAAAAGTAATTCTTACTTTCTTCCTCTTTTTAACAAAAGTTAGTTAAAATGTAAAAATTTTTATTTTAAAAAAATCAAAAACAAAACAAACAAAAACAATAAAAAAAAATAAAAAAGAGGATGGTTGAAATTTTTTTTTTTACTTAAGTAAAAATTTCATTCCAAGAATCAAAACCAAAAATAAAAAGAGAGAGAGAGAGAGAGAGAGAGAGAGAGAGAAATCCTTTTTATTTAAATAAAATATCAAAAAAATTGAAAAATACAAAAAAAAACTCAAAAACTAAAAATACAAAATACAAAAATATTAAAATGTATTAAAAAATAAAAAACCAAATAATAAAAAATATAATAATAAAAAATATTAAAAAAATAAGAAAAAAAGAGTAAAGAAGTGGAATTAATTTAGTTTTTGTAGATTAAAACATATAAACTAATTTTAAAACTGTTTTGATTATAAAAGTCTAAATGATTTCCAGTTTCTTTCTCTTCTCACAAAACAAAAAATACTAACCAATTAATACTATTTTTTATCGGTCGATCTATGTTGACTTTAATTCCTTTCACAAAATACGTAGACTTTAAGCTTTCATTTTAAGTTAAGTTTGTCTTTGTAAATAAATATGTACTTTCTTTCTATTTTCTTTTTTTAATTTATCTTCTTTATATTTGTATCTAATTGATAAGGGTTTATTAAAATAGGATTAAAATTATATTAGTTTTGCACAATTAATTTAAGGTAATCATTCTTTAGAATGGGTTTTGTGGGATGCATAATATCTTTCCCACATACAATCGACTCCCAAATCTACTTTTGGTTCACAAACTATTTTTCTTTCAAAAATGTTTTTTTAAAGTTTTGTCTTTTAAAAAATAAAAATTTTGGTTGTGACTTTACTTCACTCATTTTGGTTTTTATTTTTGAAAATCGAATTTTTAAAATTTTTCTAGTGCCATAAGTTCACACTTTCAGGTGTGACACACATCGTGCTTTTCCATCTTCTTCTATTTGAAATCAAGAGTGATATTGCTTCTAATGACTAAGGCAAAAGTTTCAGTCATAGGTTGAGTATTTAAGCTTGCACCAGTTAGTTGTAACCTGCTTTCCTCCCATTTAACCTCATAAAACACTTCTTTAAGAGAAGAAAAAGGTTTGGTAGACAGAATTCTTCCTTGAACAATTTCAAATGTGGGATTCATACTTAAAAGGAAAGTAAAAATTCTCTCTTTCTCCCCTAACTTTTGATGGTAGGTGGCATTTGCACTGCAAGTTTATTCATGGATCTCATACAAGTTCAATTGTTGCCAAAACTTCACAAGACTATTATAATATTAAGTAATATCAAAACTACCCTATTTCAACTCACAAAAAATCCCCTAAATGTGTAATAAAGATGTTGTGTTTTCCATTGAAGAATAAAAGTCCTTTACAACATTCCAAATTTCCTTGGCGATCTTGTAGAGGACAAAAGGTTTTACTTATCTTAATGATCACGGAATTCACCAACCATGGAATAATCATATTATTTTTGGCAAACCATATCTTATATTTAGAATCTATGGCAATAGGTGTAAGAGCCTCTCCAATGATATAGTCTTCCCTTCTATGGCTACAGATGAGCATTAAAGCACTTTTTTTTACCATGGTAAATAATTGTAACCATTAAACCGATGGTCATTAATTGTCAAGGGAAATTTTCAGTCCCCATAAGAAAAGATGACATATTTTGGGGGTGTTTGGTTGAGACAATGGAAGACTTTGATATAGCGTCTAAGGTATTAGTAATAAAGGCTCTTATGAAGCCAAAAGTAATCATCAGAATTGTTTTATGCCCTTAAGGATCTAACACCATAAAGAATTTCACTTTGAAATTGCTTATTTTATTTCAAAATAGAAATAGCAATTTATAAAGGAAGCAGGTCACATAATTTTAGCCAATCAATCTCAACATAAAAGGAAATAATAGCCACAACCAGTTGATTATCTTTAGCATAAAAAGAAATAAATGTGTCACATAAATGATGAATAAAGTTTCACAAATAGAAATCAAATAAGGAAACAAAAACATTTGACTTTACCCCATTAATAACAAATATCCTATATATTCTTCCTAATAATTATGGAATTCCAATCATAAGCATCATCAAATGCCTTTAGCTGACTAATGAAATCTTCATCATATTTTCTAAAATTGATATGTGTTGATTTTAGGGTTCTCTTACGCTAACTTCCTTATACGGTTCACATTATTATATCAGCTTTGGAGATGGTTTTACTTGCTATACCTTCATATACTTTTTATAACATAAATATGGCAAACTGGAAGTTTTCACATCTTTTTATGGCTTTGTAACTAGGCATTATCAAAGAAAAAATATGGTTGCCATAAAGTGACAATGGTGGCAAATTCATCTTTATTTCATCATTTCATGATTTTTGCATAAAAAATAAAAAAGCAACAATTCTCTTATCCTTATGCATTAGCCCAAAATGGAGTAGAAGATAGAAAACATAAATACATGATTGAATTAGAATTGTCATTGACGTATTACAGTGGAGCAGCAAAATACTTGTGGGTGCTTTTTGTACAGTTGTGTATGTGATTAACAAATTTTGTTTAACGACTAACTTAAATAAAATATCTCTATATATGAAATTGATACTAATAAGACTCTTGACTTTTCTCTATTGTGAACTTTGAATGTTTTTTTTGTGTTCATGTAACTAAGGCTATAAGAAATAATTGCATTGTTTAATGATAAAAAAAATATTACAATAGTAAAAGTGTCAGAATAAGTGTTATAAGGTTGTAATATCTTTATTTTTAAGTATTAAGAAATGAATTCCACTATACTTCTTATACTTCTCTGCTCAACATGCTTGTATTGTATTCAATCACATTTTGTTATTCTTTTGTTATTCTTTCTAAGCTTGTTAGGGTAACTTAGCTTTGATTATTCTTTTTTTAATTTTTTTACTCTTTCTTCTATGCCATGTGTATGATGGTAAGTTATTTTGTAACATATTCCATTATATATATTAGAAGCTTCCTATGTAGCTAGCATCATTTTTTAGCTGAAATTTTTTTATCTTTGGGTTTTGGTTGTTTCTCATCTTGGCATCAAAGCTTTGAAGGCATAACACCATGGAGATATAAGGAAATACCACACCAGTCATTGGATCTATAAATATCAAGCTACCCTTAGCTTCATCGTCTTCACTTATTATTAATCCCATCAAAACCTCTCCTCTAGCCTTATCGCTGAATCAAGTTTGCTCTATCAAGTTGAACAAAAGCAACTACCTCTTTTGGCAAGATATGATCCTACTGATCATCAAAGAGAACAAGCTTAAAGGTTTTATTCTTGGTACTAAACCATGCCCACCTCAATTTCTCTTTGATGTAGCATATAAGAAAGTGAATTTTGAGTTGGAGGAATAGGTATCAGTTGATCAACTCCTTTTCAGTTAGTTGTTCAATACAATGACTTTTGAGATTGCATCCTAAATGCTTCATTGTCAAAATGTCCCAAAAATTATGGAAGTCAACTAAAGATCTCTTTGTTGCTCACATATAAGCTCATTTTACTCTCTATAAAAGGGAGTTACAAAGAACTCGGAAGAGAACAATGAAAATGGAAGAGTATCTTAATAAGATGAAAGCCATTGCTGACAATTTGGCCTTAGCTAAAAGTCTTATACCTTAATGATCTTGTCACCTAGATTTTTATGGATATAGACATATATTATAACCAATAGTAGTTCAATTGTCAAATAAAGAGGATTTGACATGGATTGACCTCCAAGCCACTCTTTTGACCTATAAGAGTTGATTAAAGCAACTTAACTCTTTCAACACGATGTATCTTAAGCAACCATTTGCTAACATGGCAAAGTCTAACATCATACCTTCTGATAATTCTAAATATTATTGGAGAGGATCAGCATCACGTAACTTTAAAGGAGGTAGAGGCCATGGAAGGAGTGGCAAAGGAACAAGCAAATCTACTTGTCAAGTTTATGGCAAATTGGGACATGTTGCCATTAATTGCTATTTTCGATATGATAAGTCTTACATGGGCTCACCCCCTAACCAAAGCAAAAATAATGAAAATAACTTTTTTACATATATTGCTTTACTAAATACTATTGATGATCCCACATGGTATGTGGATAGTCAAGCTAACCATCATATGACAAGTGATGTTAGTCACATTGCAAACACTTTAGCCAACTTTGGTAGGCAAAGCTAATTATAGGTAATGGTGATAACATTACCATTAAACATATTGGTTCTACTGAGTTCACCTGCCCTAAACACTAGAAAATGATTATGAAGAATGTTCTGCATGTCCTATAAATAACAAAAAATCACGAGTGTTTCTAAATTACTTTCTGATAATGATATGATTATTGAGTTTACTCAATCTTTTTATTTGTGAAGGACAAGATAATTGGAGTAATCTTATTACAAGAGAAGCTTGAGGATGGACTCTACAAGGTTTAAAAAAATTCCTCCACCTCCATGACAAAATCAAATCCAGTTCAACACTACCATGGTTCAACTTTATTTACTATTAAGGAAGAATGGCATAGAAAACTTAGTTATCCTTCAAACCAAGTGTTGTCTTAAATTTTATAGAAATGTAATGTTAAAGTTAATTCAAATAAAAACACTTTTTTTTTTATTAAGCATGCCAACATGGCAAATCCCATGCTCTTCCTTTTAACTTGTCAAAGTCCAAAGCAAAAAATTCCTTAGATCTCATTCATACTGACCTTTGTGGACCTTCCCTAATTGCCTCACATGAATGATACAAATACTATATTAATTTTATAAATGATTTTAGTAGACATACTTAAATTTATTCTTTTAAAACTAAAGGGAAAGCCTTACATGCCTTTACTTTATTCAAGAACTTGGTTGAAAATCAACTTGAAAGGAAAATTAAGATTCTTCAAAGTAACTAGGGTGGGAAGTTTTAGAGTTTTACTACTCTTTTACAAACTTATGACATTTTATGTCCTTACACATTAGCCCAAATAGGAAAGCTAAACATAAACATTAACATATAGTTGAAATAAGACTCACCTTTTGGCTTAAGCATTAATGCCTTTAATATACTCATGTGAATCCTTTCAAACTGTTGTCTACCTTGTAAGAAAATTCTCTACACTTGTTTTACATGGAAAATCACCTTTTTCACAACTTTAGCTCAAAAAACTAAGCTACCTTTGCTTGAAATCCTTTGGGTGCACCTGCTACCAATGCTTTAAACCTTATAATCAACATAAGCTACAATTTCACACCATAAAATGTATATTTCTTGGATATAGTAATTCACAAAGGATATAAGTGCCTAAGTTCTATTGGTAGGATTTATATATCTAGGCATGTTAATTTTAATGAAAAGGATTTTCTTTTCAAATATGGTTTTTTAAATACTAAGCAACCTTCAGGGTTCATTGTTTAATCTCTATCTTTCTTTCCTTATTAGTTGTAGACCTCACCAAATCACTACTCCAACTTTGTTTTAATCCAATACTTATGCTTCCCTTGAAGCAACCTTTCCTTTTGAACATCATTTGTTAGGTAATGATCTTACTATTCCTCTTGTGATACATGATTATAGCACTGAAATTGAATCTGATGATACTATTGTTATTGACTCATCTTTAAGTGCTACTTCTAGTCAAGATTTAGTCATAGAATCAATGTCTCCTCCTCAATAACATCACATGGTAACAAGAAGCAAAAGTGGCATAGTGAAACCAAAATACCCAATCATGGGTTTCTCTCAACTACTCTTAAACACCTTAGTTGATCCAGTAACCATTTTTTATGCTATTAAGTTCTTTCATTAAAGATGGGTTATAGAGTCTAAATATGGAGCCCTCATTCACAACAAGACTTAGGAACTGGTTCCCTATAATAATTAGCAAAATATTATAGATGGTAATGGATTTTCAAAACCAAATGTAATTTTGATGGCTTAATTCAGATGTATAAAGTACAATTAGTTGTAAAAGGCTTTTAACAAGATGCTAAGGTGCATTTTAGTGAGACCCTTAGTCAAGTAGTGAAGTCAACCACGATTAGAATAATTCTTACAATAACAGCTACACATAATTGGCAGGTAAGGCAACTTCACATTAATAATGCCTTTCTTAATGGGTATTTACAAGAAAATGTGTTTATGTGACAACTAGAAGCTTTATTGATTTTAGCAAACCTAATCATGTGTCCAAGTTATCAAAGGCTTTATATGGTGCTTAGGGCTTGGTATGATAGACTCAAATTTGTCTTGCTCATCTGGGGTTTTTGTAATATAAAGGGAGATACACCTTTATTTCTATACAAGTCCAAGAATCAAGTGTTAATGCTTCTGATTTATGTGGATGACATTATTGTTATTGGAAATAATTCTCAATCTCTTAACTTGTTTATTTAGAAACTTAACACCTTCTTCTCCTTAAAAGATCTTGGTCCCCTTCATTGTTTTCTTGGAATTGAAGTTTATAGGGATGATACAATATTTTACTTGAGCCAAAGGAATTATATTTTTAATCTGTTGCAAAAGTTTAAAATGACTAATGCTATACCAATGACTAATGCTACACCATGTCCTACACCTATGGTAGGAAAACCTTCGTCTATTTCTATTAGTGAACCATTTAAAAACCTATTAAAATTTATGAGTGTAATTGGTGCTTTATAGTATCTTACCATTAGATAGCCAAATAATATTGCCTTTTCTATTAATAGACTTAGTCAATTCCTCAATTGTCCCGCTAATGTTCATTGGCAGGCTGTGAAGAAGTTGTTAAGACACCTTAAAGGCATTGTAAATTGGAGTTCGCATATTAAGCCATTAGATCATCTTGCAATTATTAGGTTTTTTGATATTGACTAGGCTGCTTGCATAGATGATTAGAGGTTTGTAGTAGGTTATTGTTTTCTTTGGAGATTCCTTGATTTCTTGGTTATTAAAAAAGCAAAAGGTAGTGTTCCCTTTAATACTGAATCAGAGTATCAGGCCCTTGCTGATATAATTGCAAAATTGATTTAAATTAAGTCATTATTGAGAGAAATTGGCATTACATTAATATAGACACCTATCATCTAGTGTGATAATTAAAGTGCAAGTGTGTTAGCTTTCAATCCAATTCTTCATGTTAGAACAAAACACATTGAAATAGATGTGCACTTTATTCGTGATCACATAATGGCAAAGGAGATGTCCATTTGTTATGTTCCTTTAGCAGATCAAGTGGCAGATTGTTTGACAAAACCACTATCTCATTCTCGTCTCAGCATGTTCTATGACAAACTCAGGTTGAGAGGTTCACCAACCTCTTGTTTAAGGGGAGTTGTTAAGAGATGAGTTTCACCATACTTCTTATGCTTCTCGGCTTAGCATGCTTATATTGTATTCAATCACATTTTATTATCCTTTTGTTATTCTTACTGAAGTTTGTTAGGCCAACTCTGATTATTCTTATGTTATTTTTATATTCTTTCTTCCATGCCACATGTATGGTGATAAGTTACTTTGTAACATATTCAAGTATATATATTGGAAGCTTCTTGTGTAGCTTAGCATGTTTTTTGAGTTGAGAATGTGTGTTAGTGTGTGCACGCGCGCTCGCTTTCACCATCTTTCTGTTTGCTATTGACATGCCTCAGCCTCAACACTTCCCATATAATCAAAGTTTTATTTTAACCCCAACTTGCTCTGTGGCTTTAACAGGCTTCAACATTTATCGATGAGGTAACTCGTGGTAGTAATATCGAATTCGCGAATTACTTTTTCTTTTCATTGTATATAATTTCTTCATTATTCAAATGTCAAAGTTAATCTATTTACAAAGTTGAAAGCAAATCAAATAAAAAAGTAATAAGTTATATTTTGTTATATATATAAATAATAATTGTTGAATATGTCTAAACGTTACAAAGATCGTTCAAAATACTGGAAAATATAATATTATATTGATGTTTCTCCCCACAGTTGTGGTTTTATCTACATGAGCAAATACACAAAAGAATATACGCTATTTGGGTTGTTTTAGGTGGTTGAGGTGAATATACGTGCAGAAAAGTCTGGTTTTAAATCCTGTAGCATTAAAACCAAAGACGTTGACTTAATTAGTTGAAAAAGTGTGCTTGCGTACTTGGGTTTAAATCTTTAGACCAATAGTAAAGAATTTTATTTTCTAAATACCCTAGACCGATTTAGGGATGCGCCCAAAAATTAAATTACAGCCAACTCCTTGGGATTTCTATCTTTTTCCTTAATGGCATTGAGGAGTTTCTTCATTTTATGGGATTTGAAGTAGACTGTTTAACATATAAAAATCTGAATATTTATTGACTATGATAATTTAAAATTTATCACTAATTTACATGAGCTCTAGAGTGATTGAAGTATTCGAAATTGGTCTATTTCAGGATTTGACTAAATATGACCATTGCCCACACAAGTAATGTATTTCTATCTTGTTCTTTACCTGTTTTAATCATTTATATATTTCTATTTTAGTATATGGTGGCATGCACCTCTTTTTTAGTGGCCATTCATCTAGCAACGCTCTGTTTTAAGTGCTCTTTTAACGTTCGGCTAAAATAAAATTTGAAAGCGAAGAGCAAGAGAATCACTAGGGGTGCGTTCGACCTGTTCTGAAAGTCTTCTGAAACATTTTGAAGAACTTAAGAAGAATAATTTCCTAAACTAAATAGGCCATTGTGCAGGATTTTTTTGCAAAAGCTAACAGGTTGGAATTGGGGAATTAAACACAAAGTAGAATGGCGCCACGAGGAAATGGAATAATCTCTGTGGATGTTGACGCCAAAGGAAACATGAAAGTTTGTGTGCACAATGACAGAAGTCCAGGTTCTAAAGGCATATTCTTTGGGGATCCTCCATTCGGCTTTGTACTTCCGGTTACCTTATTCCAAGTCTTCTTGGTCACTTTGTCCTCCCAAGTTATTTCCTATGTCCTCAGGCCTATCAGAACACCCAGATACTTGTCCCAGGCCATTGTATATATACCTCCTCCTCCATAAACATTTCATGTCATGCGTTCGATCCCTTCTGAAAATCATTTAGATCTCAAAAGATAATAAAACTCATATTCAATATATACTTATTATCTGATGATTGATTTGGTTTATAAATTTTTTTATATATCAGTTTTATTTAAAAATTTTTAGATAACCAAATTACTTATAAAAGGACTTGCTTTTTGTTTTCACATCTATTTATAATTAATTTAGTATATTTATGTTTACCTAAAAATTTCCTGATTGTTGAAAAAATTTGAGTACAATATAGTATATGCTTGAGTCTATGCATCAACATGCTAAAGGATTTTTTATTTATTTTTTAATTCCTTTTCTTGTCTTTTCTTTGTTCCGTTTGACTCTTTTTTGAAGGTATTTATGCATGCTTGTGGTTGGAGTTATATAGAAAAAGCTTACGAGCATTGAAAATTTACAGGCTGGCATTCTGGTAGGGCCTTCGTTTCTGGGGCACGAGAAGGCCTTCAAGGAGCACGTGTTCCTGCCAAGACAGTTTAACGTGTTATCCGTAGCGTCCCTAGTGGGCATCATATATGCGATTTTCATCGTTGCACTGAAAATGGACGTAGCATTGACCCTAAGATCCGCGAAAAGAACATGGAAGCTTGGTATAGTACCCTTCTTGCTCAGTTTCTGGGTTATGTTAGGCCTTCTCTACATGTATAATCCCGATAGTATCCCTGGTCTTAAAAGCCCACGTGACCGCATCCTCCTCTGTGCCAATGTCTCGTTCAGTAATTTCGCTGTCATCTCTCAAGCCTTGCTAGATCTCAACCTTATAACCTCAGAATTAGGCCAAATCGCCTTGTCTTCGGCCATGGTAAATGACATGCTACACGCGTTTTACTTGGTGACCATGTATCTCCTTCACACCAGATCAGACGGATCGGGGGCGCCTTCAGCTTTACTTATTTTGTTCACCTTTTGGGCATTCATGGCTTCCGGTGCATTCATTATACGCCCAGCACTGCTGATGATTGCAAGAAGAACGCCTACAGGGAAACCAGTGAGAAAGGCATACGTTGTGTTGATACTACTCAGTGTGCTAATTATGGCATTCATCACTGAGTTCATTGGCCTATCTTTCCTTTACGGGCCACTGTTTTTTGGTTTGATTATGCCCAATGGCCCCCCTTTGGGCACGACGATACTAGAGAAAACTGAATGTTTGGTGAACGAGTTCTTTTTGCCTCTGGCCTGGGCTTATTTGGGACAAAAGATAAATGTGTTTGGAATCTGGAATTGGGGGGTCATTATGAGGATTAACTTCGTCGTAGTTGCGGGATACGTAGCCAAGGTGGTCGGTTGCATTCTGATTTCACTAACCTACAAAATTAGGGTCAAACATGGGCTCGTGCTCGGTCTCATACTCAACATGAAGGGTCTTATTGAGATCATCGGTTATACCCGAATGGAGAAAACGAAGGTTTAATTGATTTATTTCTTCTGCTTCTTTTTGCAAGTTATCGTATTTTGCTCTTTTAAAGATATATATATTTTTTTATTTGGCTTTTCAAAATGTAACCATGTTATTGATTCAATACTCCAAGTACCATGTTTTCAATATGATCTCAGGTTAAGCCGATTAACAAGAATGGTGACGTGGTGTGATCTAAAGTTGATGTAACTCTTAAATATTCAACGGTTATTAAAACATGCCATGACATTACTGCAAGACTATCATAACGTTCTAGTACTCTTGTCATGCCATGCTTCTGTAACAATTGAATATTTAATGATGATATCAATTTTACATTGCACGCATTACTCATTTGCTAATGGGTTTCATGTAAGGATGATATTAAAAACAGATACTTCTACTATTAAATTGAGACATTGTGTATTTTTAAGGACCAAAATGTGAATTTTAAAAAAAACAACATATATATATATATATATATAAGTAATTGTTGTTATTGATTTTGCAGTCGTTGGACGACCAAATGTACTATTTCCTAGTGTTATCTACGGTGGCGACGGCTACAATTCTGTATCCTTTCATTGAGCTGCTATACAAGCCTTATACTCGATTGGATGGTCATAGTAAACATCACCAGCGGATAAGAACGATCCAAAGCACTTACAGAAACCCAGAGTTTTGCATCATATGTTGCATACACAATGAAGCGAATGTGCGCAGCCTCATCTCCCTCATAGAAGCTTGCAACCCAGTACTGTCAAGCGCGGTCTGTGCATACGTCGTGCATCTCATCGAGCTCCTAGGTAAAAGCACGCCTTTTCTCCTCCCCGTGAACTTGGAAAGAAGAAGATTCTCGTCATTCAACTATCCCATCACCCATCACATCATGCGAGCCTTCGAGAACTACTCTTGCAACTCCGACGGTCTGGTCACAATCTTACCCTACATCAACGTGGCACCCTACAAGAACATGCACGAGGCCGTGTGCAACCTCGCACAGGACAAGCTGGTCTCATTCATCATCCTTCCCTACCACGAAAACGACCAATCACGCGGCAGTCTCATGACCGTCACTATCCGGGACCTCAACCGTAACTTCCAAGTCTACGCGCCGTGCACGGTGGGCATCCTGGTGGACCGGTACTCGCAGCTGAGCATAAGCGCGTCGACCGTGCTCACCTTTCACGTGGCCATCTTTTTCCTCGGAGGGCCCGATGACCGGGAGGCTCTGGCGTTGGGGAATCGAATGTCGGAGCGCGCGAACATGAGGATCACGTTGTTTAGGTTTGTGGTGAAGAACGATTTCCTAAAAGATGTTAGTAATAATAAAGAGGATGAAATTGAAATGATTAATAGTAAATTTTCGGAAAAGCGTGAAGAGGAAGAGAGCGTATGGGACGAGAGCCTGATTGATGAATTTAAGGCGAAGAACATGGG
This sequence comes from Erythrophleum fordii, assembly GCA_032878935.1. Taxonomy (NCBI): domain Eukaryota; kingdom Viridiplantae; phylum Streptophyta; class Magnoliopsida; order Fabales; family Fabaceae; genus Erythrophleum; species Erythrophleum fordii. The sequence goes on from JAVQMF010000050.1 coordinate 19,917,676, forward strand.
GAATGGGAACGTGGCGTGTGAGGAGATAGTAGTGGAGGATGAGATAAGGGTATTGGAGGCAATTAGGGGATTGGAGGGGAACTATGACCTAGTCATGGTGGGGCAAAAGCACAACATGGAGGGTTTGGATGATAAGGGGTCGTTGTCCAATTTTATGGAGAATGTGGAGACGTTGGGGATTATTGGGGATATGTTGGCGTCCACGGAGTTCTGCAACGGGATGGTTCCGGTTTTGGTAATGCAATGTGGAATGCAGCAACCCAAAAGGCTTCATAGCTTAGATTCCATCGCTATCTCCCACGGGAGTTTTCGTTGAAAATTAGAACTCTTTGGAGGGCAGCACTAGCTAGCTAGTTTGCTACTTATAGGCTTTAGAGGTATTTAAGCTTTCAACTTTGGGTTGCTCCTTTTGTGGCTCACTTCGCTAATAGTTCAATTGCACATATTCTTTAATGAAGTTAAAGTTTGATCGTAGACGGGTCTTATCTTTTTGTTTTTTTGAGATTTTAAAATTAAATGCTGACAAAATTTTCTATAAATTCTAAACTCCATTAATCCATTATGCATCGAGTCGATCAAATGGGACAGTGAAATTTGAAAAAAATTTCAGACTTGAAGCTCTTTGTTCTTTATATAGAGGAAAGTAATTCTATCAAAAATAAAAAACAAATAGAGTGGAAAATAATTAGTTGTTAATCACAGTCATTGCTGTCTCATTGACCTTTCGTTTTTGTTATTTGTTGTCCAAGTATTCAGTCCCATCTCTCTTTGTTAATCATAATCATTTTCATTTAATTGACGTGAAAAACTTACGGGTCTTTTATAGGTTAATTCAAACAAATCTCAAGTACTAATTTGGGTTTTCCAGGTAAACTCTAGTAACATATGTTGAATACTAATTTAATTGGACACACACAAAAATTTGGTAAAAATCAGGTTTATGTCACCTAATAATTGTAATTTTTTCCAATTCGATTTATAGATCAATCATAGTCATTTCAAATTTTTCAAGAAATAATGAAATTTGATTTCTTTATATGATTAAATATGTAGAAAAGTTTGGTTTCAAGGCTAGTATATTAACTTCCCTTGTATGACCCAAAAGAAAAAAAGTGTTCCCTAAACGTTAAAAGCGATGGATGATGTGCAGGGATCGAGATAACAAACATAAAATAATACAAACTCCCTCCATCGTATTATATATGTTTCAAATTGTGCCACATGATATGTAATTGATTCCCTATTTAATTTGCACATACAAACGTCTGCATATGCAGTTTATTTTTAGCGCTGCCTTTGCAGTTTTAGATTTAAAATTGGGTTGAGGTCAAGACAGCAAAACAAGAAACGAAAACATGTTTACATTTATATTTTTGTCCAAATCCACCTGCCAATTCGCAGGTAGTTCAATATCGGTTTTGCTATGACACGGTGTCTTCGATGTAAAGCTTACTTTCTTTGTACCCCTCGTTTGTGTGCAGATGTTTAAATCCACACTCTTATGAACAATCAATTAATTAAGCCAAATGGTAGTTACGTGCCAGTTGAACATGTACGTGCGAATGTTCTTGTGGGATTAAGAAATGACAGGTAATTTGTTCTAGCTACGTCTCTAAACGCGCAGGAAAACTGAAGGTGCGGCTTCTTATTATAACCTCAAACTCTCGAGGCTTTTTTGACCCAAGGTCTTTAGAGTTGTGGGTGAGAAGATTCAGTTTTTGTGGTCATCACCTGGATAACATAATCAGGTGATTACCATGGCGTTGCAGCCGAACAGTTTTACACAAGGCGACTCCGCAATTATATTTAACCCAGACGGGCAATTGAGGATTTGTGCAAAAAATGATAAGAGCGTGGGGTCTCAGGGCTTGTGGAATGGGGATAATCCACTCGATTTTGTGCTTCCTGTCACCTTGGTCCAAATCGTCTTGGCCATTGCTGCTTCTCAACTCTTTTACTTCCTTCTTCGCCCTCTAAGAACACCCAGATTTGTCTGTAGCGTCCTCGTAAGTTCGTTTCATCCACCATCGATCACCATCTTTAATTTCCTAGTTGTCTGTTGAATATTTTTTTATTTAATTACTCCATCAAAAGTTTCTTAAATTTTTATTTTAGTTCTTATAATTTAATAATTTATTATTTGATCCTCATAATTTCAGGATATCTTCTTTTTTTCCTCTTCAGTCATTTATGTCAAATAAATTTTCATTTGAACTGAAAATCTGTTCACCAAACCATTGATATATATGCCATTTTAGCATATTATAAGGATTCACCTTAACCAACCCATGGAAATTATGAAGATTAAGCTTATCACGGGAGCCATGGAAAAGGGAAGGAAAAACAATAGCAATGATGAAGACGATTATTCTGTTGTTAGTGATTGAATTGTGTTGACGTGAATCTTTCATAATCAAAATATAGAAAACGGTACATGGGCGTAGATTTTTACCACCCTCAATGGAGAGGCTTAATGCAAGAATCAAATTAAAAAATTTTTCAGAGCTATCCAATCATAAATTTTTAAACCATAAAAAAATAATTTAAAATTTAAATAGAAGTGTTTGACTAAAATAATAATTAAACCCTTTTTTCTTGGTATTTACAATTTTTTTTACGTCTATATAATTTACAGGGGGGCATTGTGCTGGGGCCTTCATTTCTTGGGCACAGCAGCAGATTCAGGGACACTCTGTATCCACCGAGACAAGCTGAATTTCTAGGCACAGCGTCTACGTTCGCTGCTTCCTATTTCATCTTCATCGTTGCACTCAAAATGGACGTAGCCACTACCTTAAGAGCTGCAAAAAGAACTTGGAAATTCGGTGTTATACCCTTCATCATTTCCCTAGCCGTTGTTTCAAGCCTCGTCTATGCATACGAGGACAGATCGGTCACAACCATCAAATCTGCTAGCGTCCGTACCTTCTTCAGTGCCGTAATGTCGTTTAGTAACTTCATCGTAATTTCCGATTCCTTAATGGAACTCAACCTCGCATCCTCTGAACTGGGCCAGATTGCTCTGTCCTCAGCTATGATCAACGACACAATGCAATGGTTAACCCTTTTACTCATGTCCGTCGTGAGAACCACCGATTTGGAGCATTCCATTCAGTTTTTGATCTGCTATTGGTTATTAATATTGTTCTGTATGTTCGTCGTACGGCCAATGATGATGATGATTGCAAGGAGCACACCTGTGGGGAAACCAGTGAAAGAAGTGTACATATTGTGTATTCTATCAGGAGTCTTAATTATGGCAGCTTTGTCCGACGTGATTGGCCTATCCTTCCTTCAGGGTCCTCTGCTTTTTGGTTTGATCATGCCAAATGGACCCCCTTTAGGCACAACATTAATAGAGAAGACTCATACTGTAATGGCGGATTTTCTTATGCCTCTCTTCTTCGTTTTCATAGGCACCAACACTAATGTGTTTGAGCTTAAGAGATGGCCGGAAATCATGACGCTTCATGGGATCATACTCGTGGGGTACGCGGTGAAGGTGCTTGCTTGCTTGCTAATTGCTGCATCATACAATATGAGGCCTAAACACGGCCTAGTGCTGGGCCTCATGTTGAACGTGAAGGGCATAGTTGAACTCATGACTTTTGCTCGAATGAAGAGACTCAAGGTAAATTAGATTTTCTTCCTTCTTCATAGAGATTGGTCAATAAAAACCCGACAGGTGTTGGGTACACTAATATTGTATCGCATTTTATGGTAGTTAAGATGCTAATATTCCATATGAACCAATGGTACTTCATAAAATTAACAAAATTACGAAAAGTGTAATATGAAACCCTCATAATTTTCGAGTGACATATAATACCATACAAATACTTTGACTGACACTCGTCAGTATAACGAGCATAGACTTCTATATTAAGTGGCACCCAAAATGTCAAAATAATTAACATGATGATACACCACAGGCTTATGGGTCTAATTTGTGTTCTTAATTGCTTTGAAGGTGCTGGATGAACAGGGCTTCTGTCACTTGGTGTTGGCTGTGTTGCTGATGACCTCGATTATCTCACCCTTGATTACAGTGTTATACAAGCCTCATGCTCGACTAGAAATATCTACTAAGCATCGAGGGATGATGATGAGAACAATCCAAGGCACTATTAGAAACTCAGAGTTCTGCATTATTTCATGTGTATATAACGAGGGAAATGTACGTAGCAATGTGGCCCTTTTGGAGGCTTCCAACCCAACCACCTCAAGCCCAATCTGTACCTACGTGGTACACTTCATCGAGCTCTTGGGCAAAAGCACGCCTTTTCTCCTTCCCGTGGATGACAAGCATAGGAGAAAATCCTTGTCCATCAATTACCCCAACACCAACCATATCATGCGAGCCTTCGAGAACTACGCCCAGAACTCCAACGGTCAGGTCTCGGTTCGGCCTTATGTCAATGTCGCTCCTTACAAGCAAATGCACGAGGCCATATGCAACCTGGCACAAGACAAAAATATACCTTTCCTCATCATTCCCTTTCACGAAAATGATCAAACACTTGGTAGTCACATGACGACCTCCATTCGCGACTTAAACTCCAACTTTCAACATTACGCACCTTGCACGGTGGGAATCCTCGTGGATAGATACTCCCAAATGAGCATGAGCAGCTTCGAGTTCTCTTTCCACGTGGGCATTTTCTTCATAGGTGGACCCGACGACCGAGAGGCGTTGTCTTTGGGTATTCGGATCATAGAGGGGCGCAAGAATACGAAGATGTCGTTGTTCTCGTTTGTGCTGAAGAACAAGAATCAAAATGGTGTGAGAGAAAATCAAATCTTTGATCAGAAAGAAGGGGAGGAAGAAGAGGAGATGGAGAGTATTTTGGACGAGAGTTTCATTGATGAGTTCAAGGCGAAGAAAATTGGGAATGACAACGTTAATTTTCAAGAGATAACGGTGGAGGATGGGATCGGGGTATTGGAGGCAATTCGGGAATTGGAGGGGAAGTATGATTTTGTGATGGTGGGGAGGCGACACAAAATGGTGAATTTAGATGATGAGGAGATGTCAAATTTCATGGAGAATGTGGAGATATTAGGTATGTTTGGAGATATGTTGTCGTCGTCGGAGTTCTGCGGTGGGATGGTTCCAGTATTGGTGACGCAATGCGGGGGCCAGAAGTATGGGCGTTGGCTTCATAGACTTGGTTCAGCTTCTCAGTTAAAGATGACTTCTTCACGAAGTTTCGGCTCTTGAACTTTTGTTTAACCTACTTTACTACTACTAACTTAAAAGGTGCTTTTTAGAAGGAGACCCTTTAGGGTTGAAGCCATGTGGCTTTTGAATGGACACTACAATTAGACTCGATCATTAGGTCAAAATAAATGAGCTCAAAAAAAAAATTAAATAAAAAATAGGTTTATTTTTATAAAATTTAAATTAGAATAAGTCAAGTTCCATTTTTTTTTTAACTTGACTTATATTATAATAAATTTTTTTATATTATTAATCTTATTTGATTTTATATTGTAATCAACCTTTTCTCAAATTTAGGTGTAAAAATATTTTGTTTGATTTAATTCACTTTTTTTTATATGGCTAGATGGATTGGTTGGGGACTTTATCATTAACCAAAGACTAGTTGCTTTACTTCCTTAAAAACAACAAGTTATTTTCTCATTAGGTGGGGTTAGTCACATAAATCAAACGACACCATAAAATTCTATTTAAATCATATCTTTAGATAGACCATTTAAATCTAAATCTTTTTTAATAGTTTCACCTATAATTTTTCGTAGTTTTCCTCAATCTCTAATTATTGAACTACTCTACATCTGATTTACTCTTCTTATTGGGGCTCCTATAGGTTTTCTCCACACATGTCCAAACCATCTAAAACGCGATTCCACAATCTTTTCTACAATAGGTGCAATTCTAACTTTTTCTCTAATGTACTCATTTCTAACTCTATATAATTTGGTATGTTCATTCATTCAACGCAACATTTTCATTTCTACGACATTGAACTTATTCTTCTGTTGATCTTTTATTGTCCAACACTTAGTCTCATACAACATTACCAGTCTTATAACTGTATAATAAAATTTACCTTTAAGTTTAAGTGACACTCTCCTATTATTAATAATACCTGAAGCACTTTTTCATTTCATCCATCCTGTTTAAATCTTATGATTTATATATTTCTTTATTTTCCTGTCATGTTCTCCGATTTTCACTTCTACACTAATTAAAAAAATTAAAAAAAAAAACAGAAAAAGAGCGCAGGCATTGAAGCACAAGAGAATGTACAAGTGAAGAAAGGGATACAGTTGACCTTTAGATATTTGTTGACCTAGCTTTAGATATGAAGAATCCAATTGACATGAACACAAACATGTGTATCTTTTTTTGGCTCTGGGCCAAAACCCGAGCCTAACTTAAAATCATTTTCTATGGATCTGACCTATCGTTTTGATGAGCCAGCCCATGATAAGGTCTTACAACGATATGATGTTTATAAATCTTAGAATATAGATCCATGGGGCTCTTTTGCTTTCTCTTTGTTATCTAAATTGAAAAATGTTTGCTCTGAGCATAAATTGTGGACAGATATCACTTTGGTAACGTTCAAGAGAGGACAAAGCAATTAAATTTTCAATTAGAAGAAACTCAGACAAATTTGGATGGGTATGCTGCTTTAGAACAAGAAAAACAAATCAGGTGTGAACTCAAGAAAATACTTGATTGTGAAAAAAATTGATGTTATGGGTTCAAAAGGCTAGACCAGTATGACTAACCAAGGTGATAGGAATATTTGCCATATTTTCACTCGGTGGTGAAGAAACTTAAAATCAATAACAATATTACTAGGATTTAAAACTCAAACGGGGTGTGGTTCACTGATTATTCTCGAATTGAACAAATGGCTTTTGATTATTTTATGGATATTTATGGACGAGAAGTGTGGATTTTATTGGGCAAAATTTGGATTAGTTGTTGACTATTCCTTATTATCTGATCACCAGATTGAAATTTTATCAAAGCCATTTACAGAACTGGAGTTTGAAATTTCTCTCTTGCAAATGAAGCCAGATAAAGTTCTTGGTCATGTTGGGTTTTCGGCGCTAATTTTTCTATATTATTGGCAATTTGATTAAAGTATATGTGGTTTGGATGGTGTTGAACTTTTTCAGTTCGAGTTTCTTGCTTAAAGAGTTCAATCAAACATTTACTACACTCATCTCGAAAATCCGTAATCCTTAATCTTTCAAAGATTTTAGGCCTAGTGGATTTATGTATAATGCGGTACTTAAAATAATAAATAAAGTTCTTGTTAACAGGTTACAGCTGGTTATGAATGATGTCATTACTTCGAACCAAAATACTCTCTACAAGACCATTAATTTTAATAACATTTTCTTGGCCTCAAAGTTGACGGCTTTTATTCTTGAAGCTAGTAGAGTTAAAAACAGAAGGTGTATGCTGAAGATGGATATCCAGAAAGCCTATAATAAAATTTCATGGATTTTTTAGAGGTTGTCTTGATTCAAATGAAATTTTCGGATCAATGGAGGAGGGTTATCATGCAATGTGTATCCTCTGTATCTTATAATTTATTATTCAATACATAGTCAAAAGTTGCGACATTTCTATCGGCAAAAGGTTCTTTTTTTTTTTTTTTGGCTAAAAAAGTAAGGGTTTGTTTAGGGCAAGGTAATCACTTTTTCCTATCTCTTCCTCATTCGGATCAATGTGCTATCTTGTATGCTTTTAAAAGAGGAATAGGAAAGTAGGATCCAAGGAAGTCAATTTACGATAAGGGTTCCCACAATTTGAGATTGATGTATGCAAATAACACCTTGTTATTATTTAAAGCAATACCTTTTGCGTGTTCAAGAATTCTACAGGCCTTGAATCATTAGAGTTTTTTTTTTGGTTAATAAATAAATAAAGCAAAATCTTAAATAATTTTTAGCCCGAATATACCAAGAAGATTTAAAAGGATGATGTCACCTATCATGGCTATTGGGTGTGCCAATTCAATTGGAAATTACCTAGGTCTCATGATTGATTGCAAGCCTAACATTTATGAATACTTACAAATATCACAACACATATTTTCTCAAATTCATAATCCCTAAGTATATGACTTTAATGGTGAAATTTATGATGGGGCATCTCATAATATAAAAGAGGTATCTCAAACAGTGATAAAGAATACTTTTATTGAATAACTTCAATCTTTACAATAAGTTGAAATGAGAAGATCAATTAAAATTGAAAAATTGACAATACCTAGTAATTAGATGGTATACCTTACTGAGCCTAACTATGAAATAAATAATGAGGATGAACTTGTAACATTTTTCACTCTTTTTAGACTTTCATACTAGATGTTTTGTCATAACCATTTGGTATGACTTTCGAGAACTTATCATATGATAGGACCAACATAAGAAACATATCCTTTAAATATATATTACACATTTATTTGTGTGCCTTAGGTGCCGTAAATTTACCCATATACACTATATTTTGTACTCATAGCAAATTTAATACCTTTTAAGTTTAATTTTACTAAAATTAGCTTCTTATATTTGTAGTACCCACTTTTATGATGTTATTATAATAACTTCATAATAAGTTAACATTAGACCCTAGTAAAATTATGCATATTTTTAATAATCTTAATTTCGTCTACATATCATTTAGATTAGAATCAACTATTTTCTTAGCAATATTCCTTTAAGTTGAATTATCATAACCACATGATAAATGCTAAAGTAACAAACACTAATTCATCTCCTCATGATATTGTTAAAGTCATAAGAACACTAGTGAAAGGATTTGTTCCTTTGTAGGATTTGCACAGCAATGAAACAACAATTTATTCACTTGCTTCTTAATTGTAGTTATTAAGCATATGCAATATAAATTACATATTATGATGTCTCTCTTATCTTATAAAAATGTATATCAATTTGATGTATCAACATTATACAAATCTTGGTCTAGATACACATAATTTTTAACCTAAATTCTAGCATTCTACTAACCTCCCGTGGCACCCAGAAGAAAATTTACATATAGTTATATGTATTTATGGATGGTAGGAATCCATAATTCAATCTATATATATTTATGTACTTAGATCTCATGTTGACCTTTTTCCTTTTGTCAAGGTAATATATGTCTATTTTGTGTTCTTTTTGTCAATATAATAATGTCTATAATTTTTTACTAAGACATCCAACTAATTTTGACTGACATGATTATATATATATATATATATATTAATGTTTACATGATTTTTGTCTAAATTTCAACCTGTAAATAGTTAAAAAAATTCAAAAAAAATTGTGTGACATCTGCCTCCATCATATTCATTTTAGGATATTTAATAAAAACAAATAAAGCCATTTAAAATAATAATATAAGGAAGAAATTTTAAAGAATTTTAAAGGTATGAATTTTTGGATATATAACTAAATTTTTATTTAAATTGTTAGGAGTTCATTTGGAATTTTAGAAATTTTCAAGAATTATTCAGAAGTTTTTCAAATAATTTAATTATAAAATTAAATAATAAAGACTAAAAAAATTTAAAATTTCTCATGCCATTAAAGTGTAAAAAAATTATAAGAAAAATAATTGAAAAATAAAAAATTTTAAAGAAAAATTTGAGGGCTAAAATAAAAATAACAAAAATCTAAGGTTTAAACATAATTTTAACTAAGACTAAAATACTATTTTTCTAGGTTCAAACTGTAATTTTTATCAAACAAAATTTGATGAATTTTGAATGATAAGATGGTGTTAAGATGATTGTTATAATTAAATCATCAATTTCTATAACTGTCATTTTAGCTAAAACTCAACATTCATGTAAAAATCATAAATCAAAGAACATGAAAACTTTTTTCAAAATATCTTTGCAAAGAACTTATCAAAGAAGACTCATGAAACCTTGATCCATTTTGATCCACTGCATTGCTTCTCCTATAAATATATGCTCCTTTTTGCATTAAAAGGAACAAAGAAAGAGAAAGAGAGAGAGAGAGAGAGAAAGAAGAAAGCTATAGTGAAAGAACAAGGAAAGAGGAAGAAAGAGAGAGAGAAGGTCAGAAACAAAGGAGGCAAGGGCAAGGGACATACAGCTGAAGGAAGAAGAAGCTAAAGGAAGAATATAAAAGCATTCAATCGAGTAAGACTCTTTTTTTTTTTTAAGTTACTATGCGCCCAAGTGCACACACACACACACACACTCTCTCTCTCTCTCTCCTCTCTCTCTTATATCTTCCTATTATTTGAACATGGCTGCTTATGGTTAAAAATGGAGTAAATGAAGTCTTTGTAGGTTTTAATGATATTAGATGATGCTGTAAGGATTGAAAACAGCATTCAAACAAAAGAAGGAGAAGGGATATATCACTTTCTCTCTCTATCATCTTTTTCTCTCTTTCCTCAGGATGTTTGATTAAGCACGCAAAGTATTGTTTTGAATGGGAGTTTATTAGTATAATTTGTTAAGTTGATGTTTTAGAATATTGGTATATGGCTAGAATCTTGTTTTGAAGCATTAATAATGGAAGAAGCAAATTGTTATATAATGACTAGTAAAATGGTGCAAGAAAACAATTGAAGAAGATGGTGATAAAAATAATAAAAATATAAGGAAAGAAGAGAAGACAAGTGTAGCTAGATGATTCAAACCCACGATCCCCGACTCCAAAACACCACTCCACCAGTTCACCTTCAATGAGAGCTTTAACCAATATAAGCAATGTTTTATACTTAAAGATTTCTTTCATAAGTTTAAAAAAAATAAAGAATATATAATCGCACCTGAATTTGAATCCATTGGAACTTATCTCAAAAGGTTTTTCCAAAGGGGCTCTTACTAGTTCACCTATAATGAAAGCTATAACTAATATACGCAATATTTTATATATATGGATTATTTTTGTAAGTTTTAGAAAAATGAAGACCACACCTAGATTCAAACCCATCTTCGAAGGTTTGTCCAAAAGGGCTCTCACCAATTCATCTATGTTGGTATGTTTGTCAACATATGAAATGTTAATTTAAATATATTGACAAAAATAGAGAAACTTCTATTAAATATATCTATTATGATTCTAGAAAATAATGATTTTATAATTAATAACAATAATAATAATAATAATAAAATCCTCCCATTTTACATCCTAAGATATATATATATATATATGTGGTATATTACATTTTTAGTATACTATGTTATGTTTAAAGATACTTTTAATATTGTATGTGTATACATATTTAGGTTGCTATATTTAATTCTTCTTGAACCCTAGAAAATTGTATAAATTAAAAGAATTGTTATGTTAGAGAATTTCTATAGATCCTATGCATAAAAGATTGACCTATGACTATTCTTATATGTGGAAGGCTGCTTTAACTAAAATGTTGTGATACTAATTCTTGTATATGGAAGACTAATCTCTAACTATTCCCATATATAGAAGATCATTATTTTAATACTTGTACCTTAATTCCTATGTATGGAAGATTGACCTTTAACAATTTCCATATATAGATAACTTTTAGCTTATCTATCAAACATGTACAAGAAATAGTTAAGAACATGAAAAAAAAATAGTAATAATAACAAAGGACACATTAATATTAAAGGGTTCTAATAGAATTCATATGGTCAACTTATAACCTACTGATTTATTAAATTATTTGACGATTAATCTTTAGCATCTATCTATTTAAATTATAATTACTTATATTTAATTTAATACTTTAGTTTTGTGATAATCTTTATAATAAATCACTAATACTAAGGAGATAGGATTTTCATAAGAAGATGTTCTCCCACATCATAGATAAGGTTCTTAAGGGATTATAGTCTTAAAAGGAGATGGTCATAGAATTCTTTTTATTGTGGATTCACACTAGGGAATACTCTAATATGCAATCTTAATTATTTTAATATTTATGGTACTAACATATTCTGTGTGATGTGCAAATGAATGTTGAAATTTCAATGTTTGTAAGATGAATTGTAATATGATTAATTGTATATTCTATTTATTTATTTATTTTACTTTTATTTTTATTTTTACATGCCTCATATAAGACCCAAAAATTTTTTTACTACACATGTAGTAGTTGAACTATTGTCAAAAAAATTTTCATTTGTCTTATTAAGGATTTATAAAATTTTCATTTTTAGTACAATAAGTTTAGATAATACAAATGCCAATAATAAGATATATGATAGAGATTGAGTGGATCTACATGAATATCCTAGAGTTTAGCCCAGTGCAGGTCATATTCACTATTTTTACCAGTGTAGGCACTGAAAATAATAAGCTAATTGACTTACTAGTCATACCATAAATGCCATTGCCACCACTAAATCTATCCAACTGAATGAATCTTTAAAAGCGGATAGCATAAAAATTATAGAGCCTCATTTTGTCATGTATATAATAATTTTGTGACTTTAACTTAAATAATATTTTGACTGACTAGATGTAAATCTAAACTTTTTTATAAAAATAATGAGTTAATAAGACCTATTATTGGATAATATATTAGAAATATTATACTAGTTTTATACATTTTTGTGATTTTTTTTAACTTTACTAGTTATGCTTATAATATTAGCTTCCACTACATCATACTATTAATAAACTCAATTTGAATAATCTAATAAAAATTAATGTTAAATGAGAAAGGAGAGATTACAACTTACGCCACAACCTAAAATAAACTAATAAAAAGTTGCTACGTAAAAATTTTTCCTTTGTCCCAATTCAATTTTAAGATTTTTTTTTACTTAAATTTTAATTTAATATTTTTATTTTTTAATGTAATTTTTTTGATGAAACAATATGTAATTTTTGTTGTAATAGAATAGTTGGAATGTTTGTTTTAATAATTAATATAAAAAATATATAATTCAAAATTTTAAAATAACACATTACAAGAATTTAAATTTTTTATTTTTCTATTTATTTTAACTTTAATTATTATTAATTTATTATTTTGTTATTTTAATTTTATTCAATTTTAAATTATATATATAAGAATATATAAGAGACAAATCAATTGTCTCATCTAAAAGAATTAGTCAAAAACACTTTTCGACTGATATTTGGTAGGATAAAGAGCTAATCAAATATTAGTCAAAATTGTTTTAGTCCGCCAAAGTCACTCAAAATATGGCAAAACTAAAATTTGGCCAAATTTTATGTTCTTCTAATTTTTTTTCTATTGTATAAATTTTTGTTCTTTTAGTTTTGATCTTCTTGCTCTTTTCTTCTCTTCTGTCTTCATAATTTTCTTCTTCTTTTTCTTCTCTTTCTTTTAGATTTTTAGGTAAGATCTTCATTTTTTAAAAAAATATGCTTATTGAATTCTTTTATTTCATTTTGGTAAATTTTGTTTCTTTTAATGTTTATGTGTTTTTCATCAATTCCAAATTGTTGCAATTGGATACTTGCAGTTTTAATTTTAATTGTCTCTAGGTAAAGATTTATAAAGATTTATTTGAATGTTTGTAATATATGTTGTAAATTTTCTATAAATTAATTATTTTTATGTTACAAATTTATAGAGAAAAAATCACTAGATGATAAAGAAAAGATGACTAGATGATAAAGAGAAGAATTCAATTGCATGAGTCGAAGAATACTTTTGAACCAAAAAATAATGAGAATAAGCAATTTAAAATGTTATTAATTAAATTACAATAAATACAAAATAAAAATAAATGAAATTAAAAAAATGGCTTGTTCTTTGAAAAAAAAACATGTCACAATGAAACAAGCTACATGTTGGGAAAAAAAAAGTTGCTATTGGATATAGCATTGTTTAATATTATTTTTTGATTGATTTTCAGTTAGCATCATTTACCCATAACGAAAAAATCGACAGACAAGGGTGACTAACTTTTCAATATGAAATATATTATTTCCAATTAAATTTTCACTTTTACCAAGCGATATGTTAGTCAATAATTTCTATCTTTGTTGTAATGTCTACCATATTAGTGTTTTTTCTACCTTATATGATGAATATAAATGTCTCATCTTTATTTATTTTTTATGTGCATCAAAAGCAATTGTTCAAATAAGAGAGCCAACTTCTCATTAACTTGTGTGACATACTATTATTATGCATATGTTATCTATAATTATGGCATAACACATCTATTTGGTTTAGAATTAAATTATATATAAAGTGTGATATTTTATATTCTACGCATATCAAATGACTTTACATTCTTCTTATACACATTTCTAGGTATCAATTTTGTAAAAGGATCAACTAATATCTTGTGCATAGACATAAATTATAGTCAAGATCTTTAGAGTAGACTATAATTGCTAATTAAACTTTCAAAATTGTTCAATATTGGACTCAATATTGAACTAATAATCCCCAAGTGTTTTATAAATCTCTTCAATCATATAGCCTTTTGCATTGTTATAAAATATACAATAAACTATGCTTCCTTGGTAAATAACATTATGCCTGTCAGTTTCTTGCTACTCTAAGATATACATTATTATTCAACAAGAATGTATATCCAAAAGTTAATTTTCGTACGTTTATATCTTTATCCTAATTCACATTGGAGGATCTTCTTAAGCACAATCACTTTTTTAGTATAGTCTACAATGCCTTACAAGTATCTTAGGATTTTCTTAATAGCATTCTAATGCTTTTGACCACCATTTGATAGATACCCATTCACAAGACTAATCAAGAATAAGTATCTAACCTTATACATATCATTATATATATTATACCAATAATATTGGAGTAAGGGACTTTCTTTATAATTTTCAATATAGATTCAGTTTGAAACCCATTTCTCATAACTTAAACTATTGCCACATGGGTATCAATAGGTTTACAGTTTTCATATTAAATTACCCAATGATTTTCTATTTATAATTCTCTTGTGAAAGAGCAATTAATTTCTCTTAGCAATTTTCTTAGATTTTAAATCCAAGGATATACTTTATTTTACCCATATCATTTGTCTTCAAATTCAAAGATAACTATTTTTTAACAAATATTAAAGAATTTAATTTTTTTCGTTAATAGTATATTATCCATATAAAGGATAATATTATTACATTTATCTCAAACTGTTCAATATAACTATAATGGTTCTTATCAATCATTTTAAACACATGTGAAGTTACTATTTGATAAAATTTCAAATACCATTGTCTAAATAATTATTTTATACCATAAATGGATTTTTAGATTTTACAAACTTTGTACTTCTTTCCTTTCTCAATAAAATCTAATGATTGTCCCATATAGATTTTTTCATCTAGTTCTTCATTCAAATATATATATATATATATATATATATATATATATATATATATATATTGTTTTTACATCTATTTAAATAAACCTAGTTGAAATAAACTGTATAACAAGTGAGAATATTTTCATAGCCTATGCCTTCTTGTAACGTATACCCTTAGTAACTAAACATGTCTTATATCTTTTAATTTACCCATTTGCTTTTCTATTTGTTTTAAAACCTAATTTGTTCCTACTTGCCTTTTGGCCATATGGATGACCTACTAAGTTTTAGACATGGTTTGTCTTCATTGAATTTGTATCTCTTTTCCATTGCTTTCATATACTTTTTTTTTTTTAGTATGGCATGATATACTAGAAAAGGCAACCAACACCTAAAAAAGGGTTGAATTAGATGTTTACAAAAATTTGGGTAATTTTGTTAATTCTTTTTCAAAAACTTATTACTAAGGTTGCTTTGAAAAGTATCAAGCAAACAAATAATTATATTAATCAAGAAATACTTTATATTGATATTTGGAGTATGAAAAGCATAATTTTTATTCTAAAAAGCAAAGCACTTTACAATATATAGATAAACTTGATGCAAAAACTTGTTTCCAAATAAATTAGAATAATTTTACAATTTCTTTAACAATTAGTTTACTTAAAATGAATATAAAAGAATGTATTTAGTAAGAGATAATTAATTCCTCTAGTAATATATCAAAATAAAAATAGAATATTAATCAAACAACTTGAAATGTAAATAGAATAGGGAAAGAAAGAATGCAAACTGAAAATTTAACCTAGTTTGACTCCAACCCAAGCTTGTATCCAATCCCTAAACTTTAATTTGAAATTTCTTTGCTAATTTACAAGTTTGGTCAACCTATAGTTGTTTCTCACCCTAAAGCAAAGTACCCCTCACTTCTTAGAGGATAATCACTCTAAGAGCTTCCCTCCTCTTATTTTTTCTCATAAGTGATACACAAGCTTTGCCTTAAATTGATTTTAGAAGAATAAAGTTACTCAAAGAAACTTTCTCCAAGAGTAGATATACAAGATGAAACTTTAAGAACTCAAATAATAGAGATTTTGCAAGTTTTAGCTCAAGAATGATGATTTATCTTTCTAAGGCTTAGGAACAAGGTTAAAATCACATTATAGCACTTGGTTCTTGTAACACCCCAAAATAAATTAAGGTGTTAACCATGGATTTAGATTAATTAGGAATAATTAATATAGGATAAGTGGGCAAGTTAAGTGAATGACCATTTTGAGAAATAAATCAATAATATGAGTTGAGAATTAATTGGGATAGAAACTACATCTAGACTCAAATTAATGTAGGAGATCATGAGAAGAGGCTAATGGAGACCCAATGAGTTAAGTGTAGACCTAATCCAATTCAATGTGATAGAGGCCCAAGATCCACCTTGTATAGGCTCTCATAAGTGGCCCAATAACCTTTGTATAAACCTAAATCCTTGTGCTCTTTAAACTTGGCCCAAACTTGATTAAAATTCAGCAGCCCAATATATAAAAGCTGACCCAACAAAGCAAAAATCTGAAACCTAATTGGAGTTGGACCTTGGAACAACCCATGACCATCTTAGACCCAACTTAAACCCAACTAAAATCCTAACTCTTCAGCCTCTTCCTCATTTTGCTGAAACTCAAAAGAGGAAATTCGGAGATTTAAGGGAGGCTAAGGTTCTACCAACATGGAAGCTCTATTTTTGACTCCTAGAGGATGATTTAGCCAAGGTGAGTTATATATAACTTGACCCTCTCATCCTCTTCTTCATTTTGGTCCAATTAATTTCTGGTTTTGAGCATTTTCATCTTCTTCTCAAATCTGAAACTTGGTCTTGGGTGATTCCTTGCAAGATTTTCGGAGTTGGAGGTTAGAGGGATGATTAGGTAAGCATTTCCCTTCTATTTTGTGTATTACTTTGCTGGAAAATGCCCCTAAGGATGGATTATCATAATGGGTTCTGTTATTGTGCGAAATTACAAGGAGTTAATGGTGGAAAATTGAATTTTCTGGGCTTGATGACTGAAATGTGAATTTTGGTGCTTCAATGGTGGATTTTCGGAGGTTGAGGCTATGGGTGTTGTTAAGTGAGTATCTCTTTCCCATTTTGATGCATTCTCTGCTAATTTGAGACCCCTATAGTTAACCTATGATATGGGCTTTGATTTCATGTGAAATTACCCAAAAATTAGAGTGAACTATGGCAGTTTCTGGTGTGGGAAAGTTGGAACCCGAAATTAAATCCCTTGGTAATTAGGTGAGTAACCTCTAGGCTGTCATTAGTAGTTCAACTCTTTGGATATCTGATTTGTTGATTAGAATTGATGATAATTATGCTTGTTATAGGCTTGATGTAAATTTGGATTATTATGGTAGTTAGGAGAAGAGTAATTAGCTTCATTGAGGTAATTGGGCTTATTTTCCTAATTCCATGTATATGCTCATGTTAATCTGCTATTTATTACACATGCTTGATTTTGAAATGTTAAATGACTAGTTGATTACTTGATTGTTATTGTAATTGGACCTTGTGAGTCCATGGTAGAGCTATGATGCGGCTGCCACCTGTGCATGTGCTTTGATCGAGTACTGGGTTATGATCAAATCCCAGATGCACTGAGCCCTGATTGTACTCATGATGGAGTAGGGTGCCGTGGATGGACCTCTCCCAGTGTTTTTGGCCATTAACATGTTATGTATTACTGCTGGTATGGGACAGTAGTTATTGGTAGTTTAATTAGTTCATTTGCAAATTGAATTGATGATTCTGGTATTGATGACATGAAATTGTATTGGATTGATTAACTTGTACATGTATATGGAAACTGCCCTTTTGTTACTAAGATTGTATATCTCACCTCGTTGTGGGTTAACATTTTCAGGGACTGGACCTCATAGTGGTAAGGAGAAAATTTACGGGAGCTTATTAAATGGGTTGGTAGCACCTAGGTTTTGAAACCTTGACAGATTGTATTGTAACTAGTTTACAAGTTTTGTACTATTACTGCATTGCATCATGAATTGCCAAGTGTAGGAGTTGTATTTTATTAACATAGAATGTAATCCCATGATATGTTCTTTATAGACTTGACTATTAATGCAAGAAATACCCAATAAAAATGTGATTGAATGACCATTATGGGAGATTTATAATTTGCTGACGTAAAATCTCATAGATGAGTAGGGAAATCCACATCTAAATGCTAAATGGGTAATGATAGATTAGTTAGGTAATTAAGGTACATAATTACCACTAGAGTTGCATAAATTAAGGTAGAATGACCCTAGAGTGATATTGAAGGGAGATTTGAGAGCATAAGATGAAATTATAGGAGATATACCTACAGGAGGGAGTCACGCCGCGGTTAGGAAGGCCTCGCCGTGGCCTGATGAGTGACAGTGGCGAGGGATGCTGTGGCTTGAGAAATCTCACCACGACGCAAAGCGAAAAAAATCGCCCAGGAGGGTGACAGAATGAAACCTTGCCGCAGCGTAATAACTCCTGCCGCAGCACAAGTCGAGGAAATTAATTAAGGAGGGTACAGTGGCAAAACTCGCCACGGCGCAAATCCAAGAAAGTTACCCAATGATTCCTAAGAGCAACTTAGCCACAGCGCAAAAGGTCTGGGCCGCGGCACAAAGTTAAAAACTTAGTTTTCGAGCTTCAGGACCTAACTTAACCGCAGTGAAAGGGTTCTAGGTCGCGGCTCAGGTCCCCAAACTCTCACCTTTGACCTAGAAACTCTAATTTTTTTAATGCTCATGCTAGGAAATGATATAAGAACACTTGTGGGAGGTTTTTGTGTGTTGAAATCGATGGATAGATGAATCACAAACCCTTAATAATGGTACAAACCCTTTTATGCATTCTTTCATTTATGGTTGTTTAGTTGATGACCCTAATAACATGAAGGTTCAAATTTCCTATATTTGATTAAAGTAATAAATTGTAACGACTCCAAACCTTAATTATTATTTATTAATCGTGTATTTAACTATAATTACCGAGATTAGAAGTTAGAGTCGTCACAGTTTTACTTAAAAACATGGTTGAAAGGTCATATTTATTGCACATAATGAAATATAACCATTTGGGATTAAAACAAAATCATTGCATGCTTTAAAAAATTGTTCTTGATGTTGTTAGTCGACTACAAAGGGTCTATCAATCGACTGTTATGTAAAATATGACTATTAACTTGACTTTATAGGGACTAATTGATTGGTTAATCAACAATAGTCAACTAGTGTCAAGGCTAGTTGATTTCTTAGCATAGACTCAATTTCAAATAATTATATCTCTTTCATTTTGACTTTGTTTTAAGTGAGTAGCTTATCTTTGAAAATCTCTGAGTATATTTTCTAAGCCAACAAGTTTCATTTCAAACTTCCATATATTTTGTGAGATATGATCAAAAGAGTGACCAAAGGTTAAAATAAGGTTTTATGTAAAATCTATATATCATTATTCAACTTTAAATAATCATAACTTTTTTCATTTGGACTTCTTTTTAAATGAATAACCCATCTTTGGAAAGTTTTTTGAGTTTGTTTTTCAAATGAAATAAGTTTCATATTAAAACTCTATATGATTAAAATAATAACTAAAGGTCAAAGTAAGGTTTTTGGGAAGATCTATATCTCATTATATTTTACGTCTAAATATATATTTTCAGAATCAAAATGTCTTGAGCCAATAAATGCAAATATAAATAATTGAATTTCACATAAAAACTCCTAACCTATGATAAATATACTTATATGAATCCATTGGCTATTTTGATGCAACTAAACTTCAAATTTTCAAATCTTTATGTTCTGCGATTCTTAAAGCATCCTTTTTTTTTTTTAATGCTTGCTTTTTGTCTTAATAAAGCATGATATTAATATTCTACACTCTTTACTTCAATGCTCATTCTTATTTCTTTGGACCATCTTACACAAAAGATATTTAACCCATAAATCAAATAATTAGTCTAATTCATATTTATCAATATGCATCACACAATATCATTTAGTTGTAATGTAAATAATCTTATCCTACATGTGAGATTCTTATAATTCATATATCCAATTTAGAATATATATATATATATATATATAGAGAGAGAGAGAGAGAGAGAGAGAGAGAGAGAGAGAGAGAGAGAGAGAGAGAGAGAGAGAGAGAGAGAGGTATATATATATATATATCTTTAAAACTTATTGGATATATTACAAGCAAATACATAAGTAATAAGGTATGACTAAAAAATAAAGTATTACACGTTAATTATTAAATAAGTAAGCGCATATCAATGCTATATTTTTCACATATTTTATCATAAAAACTTATAATATAATTAAGGTAAGTAATCTATTCTATAATTATGCATGGCTTTTAACAACAAGTAAGCACATATTTGTAACTTATTTCTTACACATTTATCATGATCAAAACTAATAACATAAAACCTTAAGGGTAACATGATAGACAATCTTAAACAATGTTTAGCTCCTTATTGTCTTATTGAATGCCTTTAAATGTTTCCCCTTCAATCTCAAACTAACACTTAGATATACTCCTTTAGTTACTCCCATATAATGGGGTTGTTTATTTAGGATTCTCATTTTGTGTAAAACTCCCATTTTGTTACGTAAAACTTCTACTTAGATTAATAGATCAAGATATAACTATTTGTTCCTTGCTATATTTATCATATATTTCATAAATATATATATCCTTATCAGTCTTTCCCTTATTAGAAAACTTATTCTCTAAAACTTGGCACCTCTTGATTCAATTTTAATTATACTTCCATTCTAGTTTTCACTAAAGACAATGTAACCCCTTGATTTTTCCAAATATCTAGTAAAGATACATTTCTTACTACTTAAGCCTAATTCCTAAGCTCATGGTAATTATCACAGACATAAGCAGTTGATCCTATAATCTTAAGATACTAGAAATTAGCTTACGATTTGTCCATAATTCATAAAGTATAGCAAGTGACTAATTTAGAGAGCACTCAATTAAGTATAAAGATATAAAATAATAACACATCATCCTAATAAGAAATATATAAGTACTTTTGAGCTATCATTTATCTAACCAATTCAAATAGGATTTTATTCCTTCTCTCAACAACTCTATTTTGTTATAGAGTGTTAAGAATCATCAATTGTCAAGTGATTCCCTTCTCTTTATAGATCTCTTTGAATTGATTTGAGAAATATTTGCATCCTTAGTCAAAATTCAAACTTTTAATTTTTTTTTTTTATCCATTTGGTTCTCAACCACGTTTATATAACATCTAAAATACTCAAGTACTTTTGACTTATAAAAAATTAAATAAACTTGATCATATTACAAATAATTATCAATAGATATGATAAAATATAAACTCTATATCTTGTCTTTACACTTTTTAGATCATACAAATTAAAATGAATTAATTGCAATAGATTTTCAACCTTAGTTCCTTTTTCAAATAATTTTCTAGTTGCTTTACTTATTAGGTAATATTCATATAGTGACATTTTTAAACTATAATTGAATCCTAGTATCTCTTGTTTTGCTAGTCTACTTATTCCCTCTTGGCCTATATGGCCTAACCTAATGTGTTAACCATTTAATCCAAAACTAAACTGGAAGCAAAGTATAAGATAAAGCAATTATGATTACACATATAATAGAAATTGTCATAAATTGTACCCAGTATAATAAACATTTGATAGATAACTAGAATCATATACATTATCCCATTACATATGTCAATGGAATTTTTATGGAAAATTAACATTAAATCTCAAATTAAGAAGAGAAATAATAGAGGTTAAGTTCTGTATCTCTACAGAATATAGGATGAGGGTTCATTCTCTACTCAATCTTTTTAAATTTAAATCTTTTATTATTTATTGCATAAAGCCATCTACTTTTAAACCAAAAAAAAAACTGATGGTATTTCATAAATGATCCTTGATCTCTAGCTACATGGTCTATGAGTGTCTCATTTTCCTTAGTGCAAATATGAGCAAAGTAACCCATTCTCTAACAAATATGATATTTGACCTTGACCATGTCAAGTTTGTTTTTATCACGTTTGCCTTTTTTCTTAAAATTATTTTTTGAACTACTTGAAATTTTAGCTAAATTATCTTTTCTTATGAAAGTGTTATCTTTCTTATGTATAGACTTTAAAGTTCCAACAATCTCAATCTCAAAGCATGTCGAAAGGATTTAGTAGCTTTTATATGCTCATCCTCAAACTTTATATGATGAGCAATACCATATAAAATAGTGATGCTTTTATTATAAATTAAATTTACTTTCATATGTTCTCAATTGACAAAATGAGTTCATACGGCCTGAACTTACTATTCATTAATAAAAACATAACTAGTTGACTTCGATCCTTTGATTGTCAATCTTCTAAGTTTAATTGTAAAAGTACGACTAAACTTGTCCTGAAGGGCTATTTTCATGTCTTGAGTAGTTGAATATGACTTGCACTCACACATGATGTTATCAGCCATGTTATTACAATGTTATCCTTCCTTTTCCAAGCTTGTAAGGCTTTTAGATCCTTTTGTACTAAGCATTTATTTCTATGCTCAAACTCCAATATCACATTATTCAATAGTTCCTTAGCATCTTATTCATTAAGGATGTAAGAATCTTACAATCTCAATTTTCCAAGCTATCACTATTCCTTTTCTCACTCTTATTAAGCTAACTATTGATGTTCTTAATAGCCATAATCGTAATTAGGCCTTTGCATAGACACAAATAGAATACTTACATATATACAACATTACATATATGCATCAAACTTCAACTAGACAAATAATGACATTGTTAGGTTTATGATCGAAAGTCAAAGCTTGTCTTACTTCCATTACATGTATCTTAAGAATGTTATTATCTTTCTATCAAATTTATTTACAAATTGATCTCCTTTTTTTCTCTTAGTATGTTGATGTAACCAAATAGAGGTAGGGGTAAGCTACATATACCACCCCCCAAGTATGAGATTCCTTATTCTTCTTCAACCTTGAGACCTAGAAAAATTTTAGAACTTCTAGAAACCTTGTGTTCAAGTAGCCATCTTTTAGGCTTTATATCTCCTTCATTTAGTGTCCAAATTGGATGAAATCTATACTATTGGAAAGTTTGTAAAACAAAATTTTCCATAGGTATAAGGCTTACACATAATGCTGGCATAAGGCCTTGAAAGTTGGGTCATCATCACATTTTTTAAATTTTTAATTTTTAAGCCCTACTTTGAATGGCCATATCTCACTCATTTTTTATTCAATTTGGACAAAATTAGTGGCATTAGAAAGTGTGTTCAACAAACTTTGCAACCATATATTATTTTCACCCTTTCACGGCTTGTACAGAGATTGCCAAGCCTAAAAAATTTTGGTGCTTAATCATTGTTTTTCATAAACTTTAAATCCAATTCTCTCACTAATGTTTAATTTGATTTCTCTCAAAATTTAACTGTACACTCCTCTCATAAAGGCTTCTTGCTAAATGAATTTTGTGGATTAAGATGGTCTCTATCATAAGTTGCCATTAATAGGTTTTTAAGGTTCAGTTATGAATATACATGCAATTTTGATTCTCTTTCTCTAATTTCATAAAATTAAAGCACAAAATTATTATATTCAAAATGGGGAAAAAATTCGAGCGAGTCAAACTTTGATTCCAATGAATGGATTTAAGTTACTTGTATAGGAGGAAATCTTTTTGAATTCTCTATCTCACGTGATTTTGAATATGATGACCAGAAGAACTATAATCACTTGTTTCATGACAAATGATACTACAATCAAGAGAAGGGAGTATGTTTAGATATAGACTCTTTTCTCTCTATTATGATAAGAAGAACTATAATCACTTGTTTCATGACAAATGATACTACAATCAAGAGAAGGGAGTATGTTTAGATATAGACTCTTTTATCTCTATCTTTTTTGTTCTCTGGTTTTTTTCCCCCTTCACTCTTCTAAACCAGAATCATCAATTTTCCTTCTTGATATAAAGGGAGTTAATTTTATGAATTTTTTTTTCTTAGCTCCCTCTTAAAAGAATTGATTCCCAATTTAAAATTCAGAAGTTATTAATTAAAATGATTATTAATTAATTCTTCTAAATGAACTAAATTGAATCGAATAATAGACCACTACGACCCATTTTTTAACAGGTACAATCATTGGGATAGTAATGAGTAGATGTTGCTTGATCATACGCCCGGTTCTTATCATGGTTCTGTTAGAGAACATTTGGTATGCTAGAATCAAGGCTTTGATGGAGAATCACAAGCCAAATGCTATTGAGGTTTTGAACAGAATTAAATCCTAGAGCAAGGAATATCTTCCTGTGAAAAAGTTGTCGACTAATTAATCTTTTGATAGGTCGCAGATTTCCAAGCATGCATGCAAATTTAATAAATAGTTAGACTTTTTCTACTTGAACTTGGGTGCTTTGTTTCAAAAAAGAAAATCTTTGAAAAGGCGGTGTTTTTTGGTTTAGTAATAACATATACGCTTTTGCAACTAATTGGGTTAAATGTCCGAATGTCATACGACAAAAAGGATCTTGCTTTCCTCAAATTTCTTCGAGGCATGCTAGCTTAATCCTTTGGATTGTTCTCATCTTTGCTTAATGCTACCAATGAAAGGTTGCTTACTCAGTTTGGAGAAGCCACATTTGGCAAAGTTATCCTCCAAGTCTTCATTAATGATATTGTGCGAATTTTGAGTAATCTGCTATAAAAAATAAAAATAAAAATTTAAATACTACAGTGCCAAAAATAATGCATTCATATGTTATACCTTTTTTTTTAACTCATGGTATTGCTTGAGTTTTTTGAAAACATGTTTAAAAGAAAATTTTGAAACCTGGTGGCAATGTGACCAAATTTCAAATTTCAAAATTATTTTTATAAAATCATTTTATGAGAATTAAAATTTGATATCAATTAAAATAAGTAAGATAATGTGTGGTAATAAATAAAAATAATTATATCATTCGGGATAGGAATGTATAACATTAAAAAAATAAAAGCAGGTTTATCAAATTATCTTAACTTATTCATGCCAGATAGCTTGCCAAATATACGGTGTCTAGAGTATAATAATGACTTGTCATTTGATCTGACCAAATTTCTATGGGTTAGATGCTACAATTCAGGACTTGACTCATTTCTATAGAGGTACAAAATTGTGGCATTTAACTTGACCAAATTCAGATAATAAGTTATTATTATAATTTTAGACATCGTATAATTTGCAGGATTAAGATAATTTGATAAACTTATTATTTATTTTTGTATGTAAAAATATCCTTAACTTGAGTGATATAATTATTTTCACTTATTATTATACATTCATTATCTTATTTATTTTAATTCATATTGAATTTTAATTTTAATTAGGTAATCTTTTAAAAAAATTAATATGAAAAATTGAAACTCAAGCAAAATATGTTTCAAGCAGAAAATCAAATTTTCTGACACGTTTTCCATTTTCTCCTAAGTAAAAGATATATAGTATACAAAAGCAATATTTTTAGTAATGTAGTATTTGAATCATTAAATTTTTTTACTATAGTATCTTGCTACAGGAGCCATAACTACTTTTGGCAATGAGTGATGTTCAACTTTTTTCGGTTCGTGGAGGCCTTTTCTTTGTACCGAAGCAGCTAGTTCCTTTGTTAGAAGTTATATAGTTCTTAGACGCGCTTTGTAATGCTTTTGTTTGTCTTCAACCAAAAAAAATAAAAATAAAAGTAAATTCCACTTCGTATAACAAACAATATTTACAAATATTGACTGATACTTCCAATTACTTACCATCAACCTATATGTTATTTTTCCAATTTTTAATTTACTCTCAGACGAAATGATAAAAAAGTTATGCTGTATACCTTCCTCTTCTCATTTCCAACGGCATTGTTTTCTAATTTCTCTTTTTTGTCTGCAAAAACTAACAGAACTTATTATTATTATTATTATTCATAAAAGGCTACAGCTTACAACCTTTCGCTGTAATTGCACTTTTCAATTGAAAAATTGATGTCCATGTGCATAGAAGACAGACACCATTTTTTTTTCTTGGATAAAAATAAAAAATTTAAAGACGTATCAATTTTTTATTCTTAATTTTAAAAAGAAAAGTGATTGATCTGCTTGGCAGACGGATCACTTTTTTCTTTGATTATTTATATTTTAAAAATATGAATTAAATATATTTTTACCATTTTTAAAAATGGTCCACCTACTATGCAGATGAATCCTTTATTTTTTATTTTTATTTAAAAAGTGATTCATCTTATGTGTAGACGAACTCTTTTTTTAAAATTTAATTTTTTATAAAAATTAAAAAAATAATTTATTCTTAAAATAAGAAAGTACCAGTTTTATATTCCTAAAATAAAAAAAATTAGTCCTTCCATCTGCTTTGTAGACCGATCACGTTTTATTATTTATATTTAATTAGATTGGTGTAATTTTTTTTTTTAAGGAAAAGCTGTACATACTTTCAATCTAACTTCCAAGATGAAACTTGATTATTAAATAAAAGCTCCAAGGAACTAGAATGCTGGACCCCCAACCTCACTGCCCAAACGACATTATAAACCATTTTGAAACAAAAAATAACTTGAGTCAGTGGACCATCAACCTTAATTCCTGCATACACCCATTTGTGATGCCTTTAGCAATTGACTTGTGTAATAAAATTTCTAATTTGCCTTGTTGGAACCGAAAATGTTTATTTATAGCAACTCATAATTCAGACGCTAAGCCTGTGCATTTTGAGCTTATTTTGTCATGTAGTATTAAATATTTAGTATTATTTTTATTTTTAATTTATCATGTCACTTAATTTTTTTAAAGAAAATTATATAATTTAATTTTAAATTATGATTAAGATATATTTTAAATTTTAAATCAAAATTATTTATTTATCATAATATAAATAAAATAATACAAATTTTTAGTGCTATGAAAATATAATAAATATTACCCAGCGTTTTTCCCTATTCTTCTATTTTCATTGTATGCAAAAAGTAAAGAGTTGGACGCCAGAAAGGTTTTGGCCCAGATGGCCTGGCAATTTGTTATCAGGGTCACGTGCGATCTTTTATACGTAAATTAATTTTTTAATAATAATATGATAAATATATAATTTAACTAAAAAGTATAAAATTATTTATGATAACTATATTTTATTATATTACTATTAAAAAATTATATATTTATTATATTTTAATTACAAATTTTGATAATAAAAATATAATTAATTACACATGCATTCCTCAGTCCTTGATTCAGTGCTTCGTCGGGATTTTGAGGCAAATCCTATTTTTATTAACAAATTTTGTCCAGTTGTACGGTTGTAGTGTGTAAAGTTTACTTAATTCAATGTGAACTTTTATCATGTCTGTTTTTCGTGGTATTATTATGTCGCTTCCGCTTTTCTCAGTCCTCACAACCATATGCTTTCGAAATTGGACTCGGCAAGAGAGGAACATATATATTGAAAACTTCAATTTTGTTTATAACATAAATCAAAATCAAATATTGAAAAGAATAACATCTAACATCAATTAAGCAAGTTGGGCATTTGCCTATCAGATGGCACATCTTGTTGAAACCACATCACCATCTCTGCTAAACCCAATTGATCTCTATAAAAACAAGAAACAGAGGAAAAACGAACTCCCCAAATGCGGGGAAATAACTAAGAAATATCACAGCCCTTATTATTGGGTTGATGAATATAAATGCTTTTGGTTTTGAAGATCCTAACACAGAGGCAGATCTGCCGGAGGGGGCTCTATGGATTGCAATTTTCCAACTCCGTTCTCTACCAAGAACACTGTAGCCAAACCCCAGTTGATATGAACATCCAAATGGCAATGCATAATCCAAGCACCTACATAATGTCAATCATATTAGATCAAACCGATCAATTTGAATTGTCCTGTCATATTTGATACAAATATTGAAGACGTATTAAACACAATATGATTCATAAGATGATTTTATTTATGGAATGGCGAAAGTAAAATTTACCGGGGTTATCAGCAACAAATCGGATAACTGCCCATCCATTTGCAGGAACAGCCACTGTGTTCCTCAGAGGCGGATCAACAAGGTTGAATTTTGCAGTATCTTTCCTGGGGTTGAAATTCCCAAACCCCTCTGCTACGATGTAGAAATCGTATCCATGAAGATGAATCGGGTGGTTCTCCGGGGTCACAATGCTCGTGTCCTGCAAAACAATCTGAACCCTCGATCCGAACTTCAGCTTGTACACCTTCGTCCCCGGAACGGGTTGCCAGAGCGAGCGGCTGACGTTGCCCGTGTAATCGAATTTCACCGGCGGCCTCGCCGGAAAATCGGTGGTGAAGACCCCCGGGATTCCTAGCCGATAGGCCTGGAGGATGGAAACGTTTTTAGGGAGCACGAAAGACACGTTGTTCATGCTCGCAGTGAATCGGGTTCCATTGGGCCCCTGGCATTGCCTTTTTCTGAAATTGGGTGGGCACTTGTTGAGCCCAAGGCCCACAGTGACGAAGAGGCTCTCGTCGATTTCTGTGGGCACTTCGGCTTTTCTTGGGCTTCGGAATTGTCTGCTGAAGGCGGTGACGGTGTTGGTGTCGTTGTAGGCGGGGAGTGGGGGCATCATGGGTTTGATGTTGGAGGCTCCTTTTGAGGAACACGGGGCAGACGTGTATTCGAGAATGGCAGTGGTGGTGGTATTGTCGAACGCTGCGTTTTGCGCCGATTGGTAAGCACGCGCGGCCAGGTAGTAGCGGGAAGGGGGTTGGTCGCCGGTGATGAGGACGTCGGTGGTTTGGCCAGGTCCTAGCATGAGGACGGTGGTGGTGAAGGGCTTGAGGTAGGAGGCATCGGCTCCGACCACCGTGAGCTTGTGGTTGGCGATGGCAAAGAAAAGGGGTTGATTGAGTGCAGCGTTGATGAGTCGGAGGAGTTTGGTCTCGCCGGAGTCTATTGGAACAATGGTGGTGTCTGCAATGCGTTGACAATGATCATGTCAAAGATGGGAAAAAAAAAAATAAAACTGAAGTAATTGATCCATTTTTGTTCTTACAGTTAAAAGCGAGAAAAAGCTTTTTATACAGATTCTTTTTTAAAATAAAAGGTCCATTTTTTTCCTTTTTGTGAACAATGGAAACTAGAAAGCATAGTGCATTGATATACATTGGACATCTATATGCACAATATACGGATGAATAAATTAACTGTGTTACAGGAAAGCCTCCGACTGTTCCCGTCCCCATCAGGGAGATGCCAGCAATCTCTTTCCTTTCAGCGAGCACATGAATAATTGATTAGGGAAAGTGTGAAACTATTTTCTTCATTTAATGTTTAATTATTAGTTCTTGGCTACTTGTCCCCACGTAGTTTTTTACTATATCTTCCTCCTCCTTTTTGCTTTTTGTTTGCCTTTTTTCCCCTTCTGTAACGTGCATATATGATCATTACAAACGGCCAAAAACACCAAAATTTATGACACTCTTGTGTTTTCTTTTCCCTTTTTTTCTAGCTAATCAATACAACGCCTCGTTTTCTTGTAATTTGAAATCTTTAATGATTTTATATTTTAAATGGTGTGATAAAAGGTTAGTCACTTTCTGTTGTATGAAAACTAACCGTGTTTAATAATCAAAAAGTAAATTAATTGAACAGGAAATGTGATGGAAATGGATTCTCTGTTTTTTTTAATTTTAATTATCTATTTTTTATTGTGATTTTTTATTTTTTAAAATTAAAATATAAAATAAAAACAATTTTTTAATTTCTATTAAACAAAATTGTCTCTTTAGTAAAAATTAAAAAATATCTTTATTATACATTTTATTTTAAAATTAAAAAATAAAAATAAAAAATGAATGATTTTTTAGGATTAAAAAATTATTAAAATTTAAACCATTCCAATTTTTATGAATGATTTAGATTACCGATTAAGCACGAAGCAAAGAATCCATTTTCCAAATGTGATACGTTAATATCCTTTTAATAAAAATGAGGAAAGAATGAAACCTTTGCTGGAGCACTTGTAAAGGTCACCGGGTTGACCATTGATAGTATATGCATCAGACACGTTGGGAGCAGCTCCAGTTCGAGTGGCCTGCCTCAAAACATCAATGGGGTTTGTGTCCCACCATTCCCCTATACCATCATCATCATTCTCACCGTTAATTCGTCGCCATCATCAACTTAAATATTTGTCCCAAAACAACAAAACATAATTCCTATCGTTACTCTCTTACTATATATTCCGCCTATCACTCACTTTTTAACCCGAACATTTTAGAAAATTCTCCCACAAGCCTTCATCAACACTATCATTATATTCGTGAAAAAATTAAAGGATCATTGATTACCTAGAAGAATGGGTGTCTCGCGCTTTGGTTTAGCGAAAGGATAGGGCTCTCCTTCCCTAGGACGAATGATTAGAGCTCCATAAACAGTGGCTCTAAGCCACGAGCTATGAGCGTGCCACCAAAGTGTGCCTTGTTGACCTTGAACAGTAAAACGGTAAGTGTAGCTTCCTCCAGGACGAATAGGGCACTGCGTCACAAACTCTGGTCCATCTGCCCACCCAGTTCTCATTTGCCGAACCCCATGCCTGACACATTTAATCAACATCAATCTATATGTAACACCCACACTTACAATGCATGCAAGAGTATATCTATAGCCACTTAGGCTAAAAAAATAAAAAAAAAGTGATATAAATGATATGTACCAGTGAATGGTGACGTTGTAACGAGCCTTGTTGGTGACTTTGACGACTAAAGTGTCTCCGTCATTGATCTCCAAAGTTGGGCCAGGGAATTGACCATTCACTGTGATGGTATTGTGGGTTTTGCACAGCCTCTTCACTGGACTTGCTTGAACCTATATTCATCAATTCCAGACAGCGTATATATGTCTTATTAGAGAAAGGAACATATATAGAGAAAAAAAGGACCCTGAAAGAGAGTGGTAAGAGAACGTACAACAAACTCGTGCTCATGAACTTTGGCATTTGCCGAAGACAATGCCGAAGCTAGAAGAACCAGAATGGCTAAGAAAATGGATGAGTTATGAATGCTCCTGAGAGCCTCCATCTTTTAGTAGGTGAGGAGCAATAGACCTTAATTTGTATGAATGATTATGGGTTAAGGTGGGAGTGCAAAAGTGGGAGAGAATAAGGGGTCCCTTTATAGGAAAGATGAACGGAAAGAGTGGTTTGATTGAGGTTGGCAGATTAGGTTAATTTTGATGCGGCATAAACTTACTTCGAACCTATGGAAGTAGTTGTTGCACCCACTTGTAAATAGTCCTTCATGAATGCTTGTTTCATAAGTCTTCATTAACAGGTTGAATTTTTCCAAAAGCTAGCATCATTATTTTTGAAAATTTGCTCAGTTAATAACTTATGGGTTTACGGTTTACCCATTTTCTTAAATCTATTTTTATTCAAAAGCATAATAATCCAAAAAGACAAACAAAAAAGCAATAATTTTGATCTTTGCCGAGGATGAAGTCAAGCTCCCAATACAATATTTTATACGATAGTTTGAAAAGGACTATAAATTACCTGCGGAAAACTACATAAATTAAATGCAATTAACCTTGTCGACATCGAACAAATTAATGCACTTAAAAAAAAAAAAAACTAGCCATTCTTGTAATTTGGGATAGATTATTTTAATAGAAGTCAAAGAGTTGGGAAGAAAAAAAGTTACACTTTTGCATTAGTCCAATTTCACTATGGAAAAAAGAATTTTGTTTTTAGTAATTCATAATTCAACATTACATAAGAGTATTTTATATATTGTCAAATTTGTATTTAAAAATTTGATCAGTGATTACAATGATATAAAAAATTGTATCTATGTCTAATTATTTTTCCATGATTCGGTTCTAAAAAAATAAAGATATCTTAGGTGTTTCAATTATTTGAATTAAAAATAATCCACATTAGATAGAAGATACGATTGAACATACAGTGTCATTTTGGTCAAAGTCCATCATACTATAAACTTGAGTCTATCATAAACTTCAATTATAACATAATAAACTATTAAATATGGAGTAATATTATTTCAATTTTACTAGATTTGTTATTATATATATCATACTTATTAATCATATTTGAAATTTTGATTTGACTTTTATGTAATTGATAAGTATGACTATAATGATAAATTTAATAAAATTAACAAATAAAATATTGTATTATATATAATATTATTACATCATAATTAAAATTCATGGTGGACCAAATTCATATATAGTGTCATCACTCTTTACATTGGATGATTTAACTGGTCCTTTTATTTAATCTAGCACAGCCTGCTTCATTTACCATTTATTACTTATTTCCTATGTAATTAATTAGCTAGTTTTAAGAATGAGGTTAGAAGATTGCATCGCTTCCAATAAATACAGCTCGTTTAGGCTTTTTTTTTTTTTGGGGATGCCTCCCCCCCCCCCCCTTTCTCTCCTCTCCTCTCCTTTTTTGGATCTTATAAATTAAACTTGTAGTTATGCGTAACTACTGGATCGTCGATAATTTTAGTTAAGTTCAAGTTTCCTTTGAAAGAAAAGTTAAATGTGAAAAGTGACAATTAATTAGGTGCCTATTGCCTAGCAAATAAAATAATGTACTAATAATTAAAGTGATTTAATTAGATCCAACAAGAATTTAGTTAGAGATGCTCATGAAAAGTAACTTAGAGTGCTAAATTAGGTGACCTATCACCCAACATATCACACTTGGATATGATGAATCTGACTACACAAACATGTCATACCCAAAGATAATTACTTGAATATCCATGTATACCATCACGGGAAAAAAGAAGAAGAAGAAGAATTCCCGGGGTCAACAAATTGCCAGCTGTTTGAACTAAAATGTCTGCCCATGATTTTTAAATAATGTCTGACCCATAAATCAAAGAACTGGTTTTCCAAAAATGTTTAAGTGAAATAACCAACTTAACGATAAATAAATATATAAATATGTTATAAATAGAGTAAAAGAAATATATTTAATATGCTTATTTGTATATTTAGTTTCTTGCTTATAACTCTTCATCAAATCCAAAATAAGTGATGGAAAAAAAATATGTACTCCTAGAAATGTGATCGGCACAAAATTAATTGTTGAGATCAGATAGAAGATTTAAGATATATATGAGGCACATCTAGGTTATGTAAGCAATGACGTCGTGTCACCCACCTTAAGTTATATCTATATCAATGAACTTCAACAATAATATTCC
This sequence comes from Erythrophleum fordii, assembly GCA_032878935.1. Taxonomy (NCBI): domain Eukaryota; kingdom Viridiplantae; phylum Streptophyta; class Magnoliopsida; order Fabales; family Fabaceae; genus Erythrophleum; species Erythrophleum fordii. The sequence goes on from JAVQMF010000050.1 coordinate 19,951,300, forward strand.
AGGGCGAATGTGAAAAAGTCTAGCATATTTGAAAATATACTGATTACGGTCTTTCTAATTCAGCTGGTTCAGCCACTATGAACTTCTACTAAATCATGCTTTTGACGTCAAAAAGCTCCCTTCAGCTTACAATAAAAGAGCGGGGCATGATATGGGCCCAGGGAAAGCCTTGGACTAGTCTATTCTAGTGTCCCTCTGGTAACTTAAACCGCAAGGAAGATTAAATAATATTTCCCTTTATAGTTAGTTATCTCAACCTATATATATCCAAAGGTGGTATAAAGAATTGACGATGGCTACTTATGATTTGATAAAAACTGCAGCTAACCGAGCCCACAAAGATTATATATCTTGGTGAGATTTTATATTTGTTGTCAAAAACCGTTGGACTCTTTGAATGAAAGCGTGTCAGACTGGCAGAGATTACAGAGAAACAAAAATGGTTAGGGTTGGACTGGTGAACAAGAAAGAAAGATCTTTATTTACAAATAATTAAGTTGGTAGAGTTTGTTATTGACATTTGATATATAGATTTTTAAGAAGGAAAAATATACAGTACCTCTGAATCGTTATAAACAATGTGAAAAAATGGTGAAAATTGACAAAAGAGCAGAAAGCATTATTTGCAAGTCAAATTTTGCTGATGCCTTGCCTTTTGAAACCTTCTAATATTTGTTTATTAATTTCCCCTTGGTCTTGTTTGGGTTTTTTGTTGCTTGAATTTTCATTTTACTGGGGAGTTATGAGTGGATGCTGATATTTTTGTAAATTTAATCTCACTGTCACTGTTTTCTGTTCTAATCCGTGTTGATTAGGCCATGTGACGGGTGCAAGATTATATTGTTACTTACTAGTGCGGAGACTGACGCGAGATATGATAATTTTTACAAAACATACTATACAACAACAAAAAGGGAACAAAGCTAATGAAAAGTCAATTGGAAAATTGATAAATTCTTTTATAAATATATTATTTTCAACTGAAAAATCAGTTGAAGTATTAGTCAAAATTTTGCTAATTTGTAAGTGATTATCAACTAATTTACAACAGTAAAACAGTGATTATGATAATTCTACAACTCTCAAATTTCTCTAATTCTTTGCACCTTTTTAGTTTAACTAATATAGGTACAGTAACTACTACCACAGAAAAAGGTTTTGTAGGCACACATATGTTGGTGGTTCCTGTAAAACTATCAACAAAATCAAAGTATAGTTAGTGGTTTAAATAAATTGCCAACAAAGGTCACTCTTTATTGCTGGTTCATTTTGAACCACCAACAAAGGCCACGAGAGAAAATGAAACTTCAACGCTTTGTTGACGGTTTCCACGAGCTGCCGAACAAAGCAACCTTCGTTGGCAGCTCGTGTAGAACCGCCAACAAAGATCCCGGCCTATGTTGGCGGTTCATATAGAACCACCAACAAAAGTTATGGCCTTTGTTGGTGGTTCATCTAAAACCACCAACAAAGATCGTTCACTTGCATTAGCGGTTTTAGACGAACCGTTAACAATATATCCTTTATTGGCGGTTTTTCTAGAACAGCTAAAAAAGGATTTTGGCCTATGTAACCACCAACAAAGATTATGCCTTTGTTGGCGATTCTTTTTAGAACTGCCAACTATTTTTCATTTAAACACCCTATTTGCTTTTCGCATCCGCCCCTCTACAGTGTATTCTTCCTCTCAAACTACATGCCTACTCCCTTCTTCCCTATCTTACCATTATACTTCTACTTGCCATTCTCTCTTACTTGTGCCCGCGTTGTGCCGCCGTTCAGTATTTGTCTCATGAGCTGTTTTTTCATCTTGGTCCCGCCTTTCTCCCTCCACCGACGCTTTATTGTTCGCCCCTCCATTCGGTTCGTTGCGTTTGCCATTCAGCCCACCCGTCTCACCGTTCTCCTTGCCTTGCGACCCTCGTTTGTCACTCATCGTGCCTGTGTGCCATTCTCCCTCACCCTGCCCTCCGCCCCACCTCGTTCCAGCTCTTATAAGTTCATCCCATTTTTTTTAATTTTTTGCAAAATTAATTTGTTTTAATTAATGTATGAACAAATTAAGTGGTAATTGTTTTTCTCCATTTTGGGTTCCCATCTTCCATTCATTCTTCCATTTTTGCATTTGTGTCTTTTTTTGGAACCATTTCTTTCTTTACAAAATAATTCTATTGCTATGATAGAATTAGCAAAATATAATATATGTAAGTTATAACTTACATAAAAGGAGAGAAAAATTATTCTATCATTGTTCTTTGATTATGACCTGTTGGAATATATTGTTCTATGCTTGGAAAACTTGCATTTTTATGCTGTCATGCTACTAGTTTTTCTTTGAAATATAGATTACAACAAAAGAATAATTAAATAAAGCTATATTTAGTAAAATTAAGAGTCATTAAACATATTTCTCTTAAATTGTTCTTTTTATATTGAAAATTAAAGGTATAGATTGGAAATAGATGTCTACCAATCATCTGTCTAGGGAATATGAGAATGGAGTGAAAGAGTTTCTTAAGTTTGTAGTTGAGCATGCAAAAGACTCTAGTAAAATCATATGCCCTTATTTGAATTGCTGCCATATAAAGTGAATTAGTGCAGATGAGTTGAAAGATCATTTAGTGTGTAATAGGATTGACCAAAGTTATACATGTTGGACAAAGTATGGTAAGATAAGGGATGAGCATAATAACTGGGAGTATAGTGGGAGTTGTGCCTCAAATGATTTCAACACAGACACATACGAGGTTGATCATCTTGAAGAGATAGCAAATGTGGTCGAAACAGATCTTAAAGATTGTCTTGAAATGTTTGAGAGGTTGAAAAGTGATGCAAAAAAACTATTATATTCTGGCTGTACTAAATTTACAAGATTGTTAGCAGTGTTAAAATTGTACAACTTGAAAGCGGGAAAATAGATGGAGTGATAAAAGCTTTACAAAATTATTGGCACTTTTGAAAGATATGCTACCAGAGGATAATGAGCTTCCTAACTAAACATATGAGGCTAAACAAATGTTATACTCTATTGGCATAAGTTATAATAGGATACATTTTTTTTTCAATTATTGCATTTTATTTCAAAATGAATATGTATTGTTAAAGAAGTGTCTAAAGTGTAATACCTCTAGATATAAAAAGAAAGAATTGAGTCCAGAAAAGGTGTTATGGTATTTTCCCATCATACTTAGATTTAGACATATGTACAGCATTGTAGAAGATGCAAAACATTTGACATAGCATGCTGATAAAAGAATTCAAGATGGCAAGCTTCAACATCTTGCAGATTCTCCTCAATAGAAAAAAATTGATAATGAGTATCCTGACTTGGGCAAAAAGACAGAAACCTACACCTTGCAATGGCTACTAATGAAATGAACCCGCACAGCGTCCAAAGTAGTACCCACAGTACATGGCCAGTGATTTTGGTGATTTATAACCTACCTCCATGGCTATGCATGAAGCCAAAGCATATAATGTTACCTATGCTCATTTTTGGGCCCAAGCAACCTGGAAATGATATTGACGTATACTTGACTCCTCTAATTAAAGATTTGAAGCTAATGTGGGAGACGGGAGTGGATGTATATAATGGGTATAGGAAGGAAAGATTCAACTTGCGAGTTATGCTCTTTGGGATAATCAATGACTTTTCAGCGTATAGTAATTTGTCAGGATACAATATCAAAGGACGTTGTGGATGCCCTATTTGCGATGAGGGCACACGTTCCATACGGTTGGAACATTGTATGAAGAACGTCTTTCTCGGGCATCGTAGATTTTTACTTTCGAGACATCATTACCAGTGGTAAAGAAAAGCTTTTAATGGGATGACAGAGGAAGCTAGTGCACCTTTGCTGTTGGCTGGTGAGTAGTTGTATAAAAAGGTAAAGAATTTGGATAATAATTTTGGAAAACTTTTTGCAGGACATCTTAGGACAAGCAAGTGGAAGAAAAGGTCTATTTTCTTTAAACTGTCATATTGGAAGTCTTTATATGTGAGACATTTCCTTGATGTCATACATATCGAGAAAAATGTATATGACAATGTAATTGGTACATTACTCAATGTGTTAGGAAACACCAAAGATAAGATTAAGGAGAGATTAGATTTAGTTACTTTGGGAATAAGAGGAGAATTAGCACTGGTGAAGGAAGGGCGTCATACTTATTTACCTCCAGCAGCGCATACTTTATCTCAGAAAGGAAAAATTTATTTTTGTGAATTTCTTGACAGAGTTAAGGTTCTAGAGGGATATTCTTCAAATATTAGAAGACTTGTATCAATGAAAGATTTAAAGTTGAAGGGTCTTAAGTCTCATGATTGCCATGTTTTGATGGAGCATTTGATTTCGATGGCTTTACGTTCCATTTTGCCCAAAAAGATGCGAAGGATAATCACTAAATTATGCTTCGTCTTCAAGTCCATTTGCAACAAAGTGATTGACCTTGCAAAATTGATGTCATTGTAAAGACAAATTGTGATTATTTTATGTGAGATTGAGATGTATTTCTCACTTTCGTTCTTTGACATGATGCTTCACCTAAATGTTTACTTGGTTAAGGAGACATAGATGTGTGGCCCAATTTATTTAAGGTGGATGTATCCAATTAAGTGTTACATGAAGATATTAAAAGGGTTTGTTAAAAATCGAAGTCAACTTAAAAGTTGTATTGTTGAACGGTACATAGTCGAAGAAACTGTTAAATTCTATACCGAATACCTATCTAATGTCGATAATATTAGGCTTCTAGTATCTCGACACATGGGAAGATTTGCTAGGGGAGGGACTATGGGAAATGAAAGTCAGGATCATAAGTGCAGAGTGGGAGCAAGCATACCTGTATGTTTTGCATAACTCTGATGAGGTTAAGCCATATGTGTGGAAGCACAAGGAGATACTTAAAGCTTGAACCCAAATAAGAATGAAAGTTAGATATCAAAAGAACATAATTGAAATTTTATAGATTAGCTTAGAAATCATATTTTCTTGGAGTTAGATACAAATCCTGATGCAATTTCTGAAAATTTAAGATGGTCAGTAAAAGGTCCAAGTTGACATGTCCTCTCTTACATCGATTATCTCATCAATAGCTATACTTTCTATACAAAAGTGTAAGATGATTGGAGTACAATGCAAAATAGTGGCGTAACTCTTATAGCTTAATCTATAAATATTTCTAGTACTAAAGACAAAAACTCTATCTATGCTAACATGTCATACTTTGGGATAATTAAACGCATATGGGAGTTGGATTACATATTATTTCGGGTGCTAGTCTTCAGTTGTAAATGGGTTGACAACAAGAATGGCCTTCAGATTGATGAATCAGGGTTTATCCAAGTAGATCTTAATAAGGTAGGATACAAAGATGAGCTTTTTTATTTTTGCATCCCAAACGCAACAAGTGTTCTATGTCCCCGATCCTAGTAGTAAGAAGTGGTCCATCGTTCTATTGACAAACAAAATGGATGAGGATAAAGATGATGTTCAACACAATTAACATACCAATGTTGAGGATGATCCCTTTTTTGAGACATAACTTGAAAGTGATTCTACTAAAGATGATGCTCTGTATATGAAAGATGATCATAAAGAGAGCATTTGGATTTTAAAGAAGGGGCGAAGAAGTCTAAATCAAATGAGAAAAAGAAAAAGATTATCTTAAATACTTATGTTTTATTTTATTCTTTAATTTCTTTATATGTCTCATTGAATTTTTTAAACATTTGTGCTTTTAACCTCGGAATTAATTTTGCTTATTCTTTTAATTGATGTATTTGAATTTCATTGTAGGTGAATGCCTTTTCCAGGTGGTCATGATAATGCTCCAGATGATATGATGAAGGAGATAAACCAAATTAAACGAGGTTTAACCATCCTAAAAGAGGTGACCCACACAAGAAGTATTGGAAAGAAAATTGAGGTTCAGTGGAATGCCAAGGGTAAACCAATTAGGAAAAATGATAAAAAGTTAATCAGCTACATCGGAGTTTTGGCTTGTATGAATGTGCCCATTACTATTAGTGATTGGCAAAGGGTTGACACTACCACAAAGAACGCCATTTGGGATGAAATAGTGGTAACATATTATGCCATAAGCATTATGGGCTTTCTTATATATATATATACTCTAACAAGTGAATTATGTTGGTTTGTAGATATCTTTTGATATTGATCAGAGTTGAATAAGGTTTGTACTTGGGACAGCCGGCAAGGCATTATGATCGTTCAACTACATACTTAGTAGTAGATTCTTGAGAGATGCTGATAGGAACATTCTTGACCATCTATAACACCATAATGTATTAACCTCAACTAGTCTCCACTTAGGCTTGATTCCATATAATTTCCAAAGAAAAAAATAAATCGTGGTATTTTAAAGCTTTAAGTCGGGGTTTAGACGATCATACTTCGCCCTGTGGGTCTTGTGAACCCATCAATCACATTATCTACTCAAACTTTATTTATACAATTCATATATAGCATCAAACAATCTATGAACCATGGATATAAAGCTAAAAATTAGAAAAATGCAATTTCTCAAACAGGTCTAAAAGTCAGATTTTTAGCTCCAACTTTGAAAAATCATAACTAATTTTAGAAAATTGGAAATCAAGAAAACCATAGCTTTCTAGAAAGCTCTAGATGTTAACTTCACATAAAAATAATTTTAGGACATGAATATAGCCTTTGGACTACGTTTGACAATAAAATAGCTATAAAAATCTAGCTGTCCCTGGTACTGATATAGTTTACTATTATAAATTTCAAAAATTTATAACTAATTCTACAAAAATATAATCTATGAAAATTATACCAATTTAGAAAGTTACGAATGTTAACTAGAGGTGGAAAAATAATTTAAAATTATTTTAGTAGCCTTTGGATCTCGAAAGCTAATAGAACAATAACAAAAGTCGGATGGCATCCTTGATACTGACATAGAATTTCAGAAAATTGTTTGTCCCTCTACAGACCTCCAATTAAGGTGCTTCTAGTTGGTATAAGTCATTGTTCCTGTCTAATTTCTGCCTATAAAATTTCATAGCAATTAGACATTGTTTGCTTTATGAATGATACAGATTTATTTTCAAACCAATTGCACAGTGAACTGACCAAAATCAGAAAAGTCTCCAACTTCAAGAATTCACCAAATATTCTTTAAACTTCCAAATATTCTGCACTTTAGCTTTCTTAAAAGCTCTTAACAAGCTCTAGATGTATGTCAAATTTTCAATCAAGAAGAACTCATTTAGACAAAATGTGACAGCCCACCAATATAATCACTTTTGCTTTTCATAATGCAACTCTTTGGTCCAAATGGCTCCTTTTAGTGTTTAGCACATCTTGGACAAGTTTAAAAGCACTAATACATCACATATAAATTTCCCAAGTGGTCTAAACCATTATGTATCTCAAACTCACCATGTTACATGCAAAAATGCACTACTACCTACTAGCCACCAAGTGACCAAATCTCATATTTCCATTGCTTTTGGTTTTATACATGGTTTACACATCATTTATACATACTTCTACACTTGCTTAAATATTTACATCTCAAAAATAACATATGCATATGAATATTGACATCTCTTTACATCAAAGAATCAAAACAAGTTATACAACTAGTTAAGCACGCTCAACTAGACTCCTTGATTTGCACCTTGGTCTCCTTAAGCTCCACCTAATATATTAAGATGGGAGAAGGAAGGGGATGCAATTCATGGAATTTCAATAGTTCATACACTCACTGAAGGAAGCAATCAAGGCATATAAACATGTCAAAGCATGCAAGTAGGCATCCAACCATTCAAAATCATACAACATATGATTTACATACTATGAAAATCATATCAATGCCAAGAATAAACTCTAAAAACTTTTGGTCTAGCCTCACTCTATTTTTGGGACTTTTAGATTGGCATCACCTTTAGTTTAGGGACTTTTGACTTGGTCTCACTCATCTATGAGGCTTTTGGTCTTATCTCACTTATTTCTAAGAACTTTTGGCTCTATCTAACCTATCACAAGGGACTTTTGGCACCACCTCATCCTTTAAGAGAAATTTTCACAACCCAAAATATAAGCATATTGATACCAATGCATCAAGGTAATATCAAATGGCATATCTCATAATACATGTGCACACACAAGCATACAATGACCATCACACATCCAAGAATGCATCAAGAAAGAGTGGAGAGCTACCTTACAAACCAACACAAGCCTTCCTTTTTTATTTCCTTTTTCCTTTCTCGGTCTCACAATCACAACTAGATGGGCCATGGGTTCCTTGGCCTAAACACAACAAATAGCATACAATTACTCTCTTAGAACTTAAACAAATACTCACAAAAGGCTAGGGGATTCTTACATCAAAATAAATTTTACAAAGTGTTTAAGAATCTCTAGTTTACCTCTTGAATTTTACTAGCTCTTCTTCTAATTCCTTTGCATTTCTTAACTTCCCACACTCTAATTCAAGGGTTTCATACTTGTTCTAAGTTAGAACTTCCTCCTCTCTCAAGCTTTCAAGTTAGTAAAACTAACATACACAAGAAGTAAAGAAGAAGAAGCAAAGATACATAGGTATCTACCTTGAATTCTAGCCTTCTTCAAGAGTGGTTCCCTTGCCTTCACCTTCCCTTTAAATCTCCACTCTCCCTCTTCTAAACCAAGCTTAAAACAAATTAATTTAATAACCAAAACTATAGGAAGAGAAGGCAAAGAGAGAAGAATAAAATTCTAAGAAGGAAAGCTATAGAAATCTCAAGTTTTGCTTACCTTTTCCTTGGTTTCCTTCCCTCTCTCTTGACTTCTTTTGGTCTCTCTCTCTCTAGCCCTTTTCTCAGTTTTGGATGAAGCATAAGTCGGTTAGAAGAAAAGGGGAGCTTCTGAAGTCTTTAAAAAGAAAAAATCACTCTTTCTCACTTTTTTCAGAATAACCCTCGTTATAGCGGGAAATAACCCTTGTTACGGCAAGCACGTATCAGTCCCAGACCCCTGTTCTCACTACGATACACTATTGTGAGAAACTCCCTGATTTTTATATAGGACCCTCGAACTCGCTATGGCTAAATACATTCTTGTTATAGCGAACTAGTATATTCACTATGGCCAACAGGGGTCTTGGCTATAGCCAGTAGAATTAGAAAAATTTCAGAAATTCTAGTTGTTACACCATCCCCTTAAATTATTTCAAGTTATGATAACTCAGGAGGCTTAGGATATATTTATTGGTAGATGACATGAGAAGTGTTTTCAGGTAATCATATTTTACAATATATAGTTGTTCAATTTAGTGTGTAACTATATGTATTGATTAGATTATTATGTTTTTTCATAGAAATTAAGTCAGGATAATCAAGAAAGAGTAAAGAATATTCAATACCCATGCAAGAAAAGCCGATTGGGATACTCGGGTCTTGAACAACAGATAGTATGTGAATATAAATGTTATATATTTGTGAATATATATATATTGTGATGCAATACTAACACATTCATTTTTTATCTTAATACACAGATCGAGTAGGAGGGATCAAAAGTTAGCTCAGTATCCCATCCATTCTTTAGAAGGTAGCTTGAGTCAAGAAAGCTGGCGAAATTGACAATGAGCGCGTCCTTCAAGTTTGGAACAAATGTGTAAGTATTAATTGATTATCAAAATTTTCATTCAGTCTATTTCATTTTTTTACTTTCAATAATATTTGTTTTTTAATTTATATGTCACAAGATGCCTTATCAAAAGCCTTCCCAGAAAGGCAATGTGCACCCAGGGAGTGATGATATATTAGGCAAGGCACTTGGTGTCCCAGAGCACCCTGGTCATGTTAAGGGTGTCAACTTTGGCGTTAGTCAAAGAGATTATTTTGGAAGACAAAAGCACTCAAAGTTGCATTCTTCAGCTGAGGTTGCCAAGTTAAGAGAGAAGGTGGAAAGACAAGAGCAAGAGCAAGAGCAATCTAAGTTGAGAAAGCAACTGGAAGATCAACGATGCCTTATTGAAAATTTAATCAAGATGCAAATGATAAGGATGCAGGCAGCGGACATTGGCCCCAGTGGTAAAGACAACTATTGATGCAAAATAAGGGGGAAAGAGATGCTTTGATACCAAATTGATGTAACACGCGTAGGAAAGAGAATAGGGAGAAATATGAGAAAAGAGAAGATAAGGAAGAAAAGATAGAAGAAGGGAGAGATATTAGAAGAAAGGGGGAGATAATAAAAGAAAAGGGAAGAGGAAGAAGGGAGAGGGATATACATATATTTTGAAATACTTCTTGTTATTCAATCAATAGTAAGGTACATAATCCTAAGCCTTATAGGCTATATATAAAGTCCATGAGATAACTACTAATAATAAGTCCTAATTCTAATAAAAGATACATTATAATAATAAAAGATAATATTAAATTCTAAACTTAAAAAAAGATAATTATTAAAACCTCACAAAAAGATCACTAAGAATAATAAAATAACTAATAAAGCTAATACTAATCCTAATGAAATATTATTTTTTATATTTATCTTTAACCCATAATTTATAAATAATTAATAATATTTATCTTATTCCTTTCCCATTTTGCATCAGCTGCACACTTGCCTCTCAGCATCTCCCTGAGGTAATTTCTTTCTTTAATTATGTTAATAGTTAAGTGTTTTTACTACTATCAATAATTTCTTTTGTTATGATTTGTTTAGGACGAAACAGACTGTCTATTGTGGTTAGACATCCTTACTCGTTGCATAGTTGTAGAGGGTCATATGTATAATATTGTAAGTGATACACTTCACAATACAATATTACCCACCAATCATATAAGAGTTGAGGTTAATATCCTTATGGAAGTGAAAGTTGAATTGCCTGTTCCTATTGAAGACGCAAGAATGGTAGGACAAGCAATGGGGAGTTTCATTGCATGGCCCACCAATCTCATTATAGTAGCTCTATCAAGACAAATTTGTTAGTTTACACTTCTTTATAGTTCACTCTCTTATCTCTCTATTGATTCTAAATTAAACTGACTTACTTTGTTGTATAGTCCAAGAAAAAACACCTAAAAGTGTCAGGACTTAGCAAGGAATCAATGACCACACCATCAAAGCCAAAGCCCAACCTTCAGGTTTTAAACAAATACAGATTGACTTTTGAAGCATTAGCAAAACAAATGTTAGGAAATGATAACATAAAAATTGTAAATTTTGATAAAGAGATTTACAATAGAGAAATACATGATGTGCTCACAATGGAAGTCATAAATGAGATCCTCCAGCGTGAAATGATACGGGCTATTACTATTAATTTATATATTAGGTACTTCATCTACTGTGCATAAACTATTCTTTACTATGTTCATATCAGCTTATTAGTAATCCATTAGTTTTTTCATCTCAGGTACTTGTACCATACATTCTTAGTCCCTGGCAACATTACAAGGAAGTTTATGCTTATCAATCCCCATGACATTGTCGCTTTTTCTCCACAAATGCCGCATAGCCGACTTACAAGTCAATCACAACAAGTAGTGGATTTTTTTGCTGCAAAAGTAGAAAATGAGGTGTTATTCATGGTCCCTTACATACAAGGGTGAGTCATTTAGTGCTGAACTTTTCAATTATATATAATTTAAATGGCAAATATTTAATTAGAATTTGTTAACATTGGTTAATTGTTTTAAAGCACATTGGATGTTGATTGTCATCAATTCATGTGCTCTAAAGATATATTACATGGATCCTTTGAATGGTGATCCAATGAACCGTCAGTAGATGCAGGAGTTATTTAGTCAGTAAGTAGATGCATTTATTTTCTACGTATTTCTATATAGTAGTATGTTTTGATTTCAAAATAATTTCTTATATTAAGTTTTTTTTCGCTTGCTTGATAAAGCGATGGTGATGTTTGGTGCAGATCATAAGTTTAAGGTGTCAAAATAAAAAACGCTCGCCACATTATACAAATGGAACAAAATAAAGGTATTTATTAATATTCAGGCAATTATTGAGCACACAATTTTATAAATTAAATTTATTTTTTATTAGATTTTTACAGTGTCAAAAACAACCAAACAACATAGATTATGAGTACTACGTGATAAGATTCATGAAAAATATCGTTATACACAGACAGTCAATGATCCCAAACACAGTATGTAATTTAGTTCTTTTAAATGATTGGATGGTTTTCTTTGCCTCTATGTTCCTTTCTGTAACAAAATATAACTATATGATGGTATCAGTTGCTGGTGATCTGCTTTTAAAAGTTATATTTGGTGGTATTAATGTGTAATTTGCTGCAAAAAGAGGGCTTAAGACCTAGGAATTTCTATTTTTAAGATGTTATGCTGCTGAATTTTTTTAATATAGAGCTTGTCTTAAAAAAATACTTTTAAAATTTGAATAATTCCAGTCATCTAACTTCAAATTGTTGTTATTTCATTTTGCAGTACTTTCCAAATGCATATTGCAAAGAATACTCTAATACTCAGATAGATGAACCCAATAAAGAGTGGTCTCAATATGTATTCTAATAGTGTCTGTTGATAAATTAGTTGAAATTTACTGGTTTTATAATATTTAGTAACATTTGATTATTGATTGTAATTGTTATCTGAATACTTTATAATAGTTCTTCTTGTTGGTTGTTAAGTTGGTGAATAATCTATGGTTAGCAAAATTGTAGAACAAAAAGAAAATAAATAAAATGCTAAAAAAAAAAAAGCATTGGCGATTATAATAAGAACCGCCAACAAAACTCAATCTTTGTTGGCGGTTAAGTTGCAACTGCCGACAAAGATTGATTTGTTGGCAGTTATAAAATAACTGCTTTATAACTACCAACAAAAATATTGTTTTTGTTGACAGTTAGGAATCGCTAATGAAAAGTAAAAATAATCGTCAATAAAGCCTTTTCTGGCGTAATGAACATTTTATTAATGAAAAATAATTTAATTTATTATATATTAATACATTATATTTTTACTAAAAATTTATTTACGAAAATTAATTGTTATGTTATATTAATAAAAATTTCTCATAATTATTTTTATTATATTTTTTAATGATATACAATAAATTATATATATTTAATATTATAAATAATAAAGTTATAAATAATACTTAATAAATTTTTTAAAAATTAAAAAAGAAAGAATATAGTTAGTTTTAATTTATTTAATAAAAAATTTTGCTTGGCCACATCTAGCCAAAAGTCCATTGGTCATTCATAATTATATTTATAGTTTAAAATTTGATAATTTTTTTGTTAACTAATTTTTTATTAATAATTATTACTAATTATTTCTCCATAATTATAACATATTAATAACTATTATTTAGTAATTAATTGATAATATTTTATTTTATATTTATTTTGTTTGTTAAACAAAATAATATTTTTAATATTTTTACTTTCATTTAACTTTTTGTGAACTATATATTATTACATTGTTTGTCACACTTAATGTGACCAACACAACTACAAGAGGAATCTTATATCTTTAAGCCTCATGAAATATTCTAAAATAATACTTTTCAAAATTAAGCCTTTTATTTTAAGATTTATTCGATTCCATTATCCTGTAAAAATTTTGGCAAAGTGTCCTCTAAAAATAAAATATCTTGAAATTTCTAAAACAATATAGACACATCAATAAAATAAAATAAAATAAAGCTCCACTCTTAATCACTATTAGCTATATCATTTATACTAGGATGGGAGATTCTACTGGTGGGTGTTGTGAAGTTGAATCTATATTGTACAATAGTTTCATATACAAGCAATAAAATAAAAAATACTCATGCAAAGCAAATGCAAGGCTTATCAAGAGAGGCTAGTTCCTTCTACACCATCAGTAAGGATTTTGGTTTAGCCCTATCATATGAAATACCAAATATTTACCTAGTAAATAACATCCCACAAATAGATATAAATAAATAAATAAAAGAGGTGTGTAATTAAATGATTAAATGAAATACCATAAATGAGTACCTTTAGTTAATGTTCAATAAATGAACAAATTTTAACACTCCAAACATGAAAACATGTAATAAGTATTTATTGTTATAATAATTACCATCTAGTGAGAAAATGATAATAATAAAGTAAATAAGCAACTTTTGAAAAAATGTTTTGCAGAGTTTTAAAACTATACTTTCATTTCAAAAAACCTTTCCATTATAAAGACTTCCTTAAAGTTGTATAACCATTGTGGGCACACAGCCCATATGGGTTAGTAACTAAGTCTATCATGAGCATGCAGTCCACATAAGTTTGTCGTGAGTTAAAATCATGTAAAATAAGTTTGTCATGAGTTGAAACCTTAGGTAAAATAAGTCCGTCATAAGTAGAAAGTTCACATAAATTATTACTATTGGCGATTAATGTTTTGCAATCAGTCTCTCTATAAAATATTTTCATTATCTATGGAATCATAATATTTGATTCATACATAAACATACTTGAAGTAACCAATGTAAAATCTCATAGTTAAAATTTTCAGGATTTCTCCCATTGACTCCATCTTGGTATCAATCCTTACAAAATTCAAGAATTTCAAATTTTATTAAAATGTTTTCTAGTAAGTCATTCATATGATTAAATTTTCAAACCAAAGAAAAATCATGATATTTAATAAAATATGAATGGTATGACAAAATAAGTATAAATCATGAAATTTCAATAGGATGTTATTTACTCACTGTATAGATGATGCTATCACACTTTTATTGCCTCTTTTAGCATCATCAAATATGAAATTAACCTTGAAGCCTCCTAAGTACTTAGAGTGAAAATACTATTATTAACTAGCTCATTAATTCACATGGAACTATGTTAACCCAATTTACTCAACATTAAAATCTTATAGTTAATACTAGGCCCCCCACCTTGGAATTAATTAAAAGGGTTCACCTATGACCTTTAATAGAGATTATGTAGCAATATGCTTTCACTATACTCCTATTTTCTAATCTCATGGTTACCACATGAAGTGGAAGATCTCTAGCTTAACTCAATACTTCCTAAACCACTCCAAAAATTGAAAATTTAAATTAACCATCCTAAATTTTCTTTATGTTTACTTTTGAAATCTTGGATTATCACATTGTTGTAATTATTTTTCAACAATTTATTCAAATTTTTAAATTTTGTTATCTCATTCTTTGGTGTACTTATTTTTCTTCTTCGTCTATCTTCATGTTGTTATCCTTTGTATTTCTTTGTAAATTCTATAAATTTCCAACACCCTTTTAAAAAACATTAATTTATAAAAAAAAATTATTGTAACAAACATTACAAAGTCAAAAACTCAAATAAATCTTTACCATGAATAAATTAATATTCCAACTATTTATAAAAAATTAATAAGCAACAATAAAAAAAATAGAAAAAGGGAGAAACAACTGAAAAAGAAAAAAAAAATAAATCTTCACCTTGAGTAAATTAATATTAGCATGAGCAAAAAACAACTTAGCTAAAAAAATAAGAATAGAAGAAGAAAATTTATAGACATAAAATATGAGAATTTGATAAATATATTAAGAAAAAGAAAAGGAAAGGAAGAATGAAAGAATTTCAGTTTTAGTCAAAAGAAGAAAGCTTGAGAAAAATTTACAATCATTATTGATGATGATAAAAAGAGAAACGCTTTGAGAAGGAAAACCAAAATGATGGTTGATCAAAGACCAAAAACCAAAATAATGTTAAAGTGAAGAAGAGAAAAAAAGAAAAATTATGTATATTTGGAAAGGCAAAAATAAAAATTTGATGATATTTAAATTTGCACGATATTGAAATTTGCAAATTTTGTTCTTAATTGGTGCCTTTTATATATAGAGAAACACTTTTAGTTTGCACACTTTGGCTTGCTTTTTGTCTTAGTTCACGCGCTATATATTCAAATTGTAGTGATTGTTTTAGAAGAGTAAATATATGTATTATTATCAAGCTTTTTAATATTTATAATATATAATTTAATATATATATATATATATATTGTTTAATTTGTTAAATATATATTTTTTATCAATTGAAAATATTAAATTTATAGAAATTAAAATTTAAGAAAAAAACCCTAATAAAAATTGACATATAAAAATATTAATTGTACATAACTTAATTACATAAAAATAATAAAATTACATAAAATAAAATAAAAATAAAAATCCACTCCTTCTTATCATCATCATCATCATCAATGTTATCTCTCATTTGATCTTTAATACAAGAGGTATTAGGCTTATATGAAGATAGATATTCTTGAGAACTTGGGATCAATATTTTGTTAGGAGTATTGTTGATAAAAACTCATATATTCATTAAGTTTGTATTACTTGTATTTGTTTTCTCTGCTCTTCAAGTTAAGTATCATAAGTCTGTCTCGTGTATTCAATAAATTTATTTCTTATTATTTTCTATATATATGGTGAGTAAGTATATGATAGCTCCTCGTTGTAGGAGTATCTTTGGCTATATCTTATAGTTAAATTTTCAACTGTACTATATGAGATACTTCCTAAACCATACATTGAACCTTTTTTTCTTTCCACTGATAGCCTATAACCATAAATCTAGATTTGTTGCACTCTCCCTTACACTTTTTGCTATACTTTTACGATTGTTATACTTGTTATGAAATAATAAAAAGGGCCAAAATCATAAATTTTCAATAACAAATATAAATTTAATACAAAATGACTCTTACAAATATAACTTCTAATTTTTTTCAACCCATGTATTATCTGGATATTGATGGGTTTTAAGGAAAACCTCAATTGTTGTTGCCACTCTCCCTAAATCTCGTGGCTTTGATGTACAAAATAAAATATTAATAGTTAATCATATTTCAAACAATAAGTAATTAATAAAAGAAACAAAATTAATTACCAATTTTCTTGCATGCTCTATCATTGAAGTCGAACCTCCAATGAGTAGAGATGAATCCAAATTAGAGCTCGAGGCCTTATTCTTTTTTCTTTTGTCACTTTTTTCTTAGAACTTTGGAAAGCCTTAATATTCATTTAGTTGCTCCTAAATGAATTTTGTAATCCATGCAGGTCTCTTTCTTAAATCTCAAGCATTACCAATCAAATCTTTTAAACAAAGAATTACTTTTCCCTTGAAGTTTGATGGTGATCCTTGGCTTTCTAATAGTAAAATTTCAAAAAAAAAAAGGGTTTTAATTATTAATAAAGTAAAATACATAATATGTGACTTTTCATGACTTTTTAGTCTAAATAACTTTCCTTCCTTTAAATCCACACATCTTAGACATATTCAAAAATACTCTTTCGAATATTTTCAATTCTTTTACCCATTTATAGATAGCATTTCTTTGCTCTAACGTGAAAGTGAATTTAACTTTTGGCTTAAACACTTTCCTAATAGCCAATTATTATTGCTCTTAGTCTCTCCACCTACCCCATTCTTTCAAATCCATCCTAGTTTTCTTGTTATCTTTGGTCTTTCTTTTGATATCCATAACAATATTAAATTTATTATTAAACACATTTTTCTTTATATGCATGACATTTCAATTATGACAAACCAATATATGTTTCCAATATGGAAGTCCCAAAATATATTTTATTTCATCCAATTGTGATTTTTCCTATAACTTTGTAATTTAAAAACTCCATGCCCTACTATTTTAAGAGAGGTTTTAACATGTCACAATTCTTCACCATTTAATCTCAAGGGGTGGGAGACCTTTTTTAATTTTTTTTGAATGCATCTTTATACCTTTTAAAAACATGATTCATAAGCAAAAATTGTCAATAAAGAATTGAACCAATAGTTCGTTCCCCAGTACTTCAGGGTAAAAGCTTTCAAGTTATCTATACAATAAGGATAAACTAATTTTCTAGTAGTACTCCACCCTGACAAAATTTTACATGTTAGAAAGTTATTTATTGTCCACATTAATGCTGCTCTCATTTGGAAATTCTAC
Source organism: Erythrophleum fordii (assembly GCA_032878935.1). Lineage (NCBI taxonomy): Eukaryota > Viridiplantae > Streptophyta > Magnoliopsida > Fabales > Fabaceae > Erythrophleum > Erythrophleum fordii. The sequence goes on from JAVQMF010000050.1 coordinate 19,969,259, forward strand.
TTTTTTGAGATGCCATAGGTTGATACCCTTTCTTCCTTTAATATTTTTAACTCATCAACCAATAGCTATAACAATACATTAATCTTAATCTTGGAATTTATATAGTTCAAGAATGATTGCTACAAAAAATAAATAAGGAATAATCATGCACAATTCAAAAGAGAAATTGTAAGAAATAATTATTACAAAACAACATTAATATAATAAAGTAGATTGACCATAAGGAGTGAACTCCTCTGTACATAAAGCCAATCTAACATTTTATGGTACCATGGCAAAATCAACATATGCCTATCAAAATATTTCCATACTTTTCCATTTAAAGGATGACACAAATATACCTTCACATCTTTTATTATTTCAATACTATTACATAAGCTCAATAGAATTTATTGAGGTATAAAACCTTTTCAATTTAAGGATAATTGGCAAATAATGCTTTTTTTATTAGAATCTCCTTAGAATTTTATCTTCAACTAAGTTAACTAGTTTTGTATCAAGACTCCCCTTAAAATTAAAAAAAAAAGATCTTATTGGTTGACTGAAATTGTTTGATAAATACTACTTGCTAACTAAATTTCTCTATAAAGCTTTTGTAATTTGTAGCTTTTATTTACTATTCTAGTTTTTGCTTCTGAAAGATAGTCATAAATTAAATTAAAAATTGAAAAAAAATCAAGTAGTTGGAAATTAATCAGAAGCTTTCATTAGTATTTGCTAACATGGTTGTAATGATAAACTACAAGGATAGCAAAAATTCAAATTGAAGAAGACATAGAGGAAGTTTTTACCTCTCTCCTACAATTGAAAAAGAAGTAGATACTTTCACTCATAGTAAGAAGAAAGTAACAAAGGATGAGCTTTCTTTTTCAGGAGATTGTTCATTGCAACTAAGAGTGGAGGACTAGATGGAAGACATAAGTGAAGATGTTGAGTTGGAGACTTACCCATAGTCATATGAAGATTCCAAGCTTCAATGTAAGAATGGAACAACATCTTCTTATCTCTTTTAGTGAGGATAGTGGTTTAAAGGATGATCCTATGGATAAGAGTACTAATTTCAACTCACTTTTGGATTCTCTCATGGGATTTTAGTGGAAGATAAAGAGATCTTGTATCCTAACTTTGTGTTGTCAAAGGAAGAAAAAGATCATATGGTAAAGCCTTTTAAGAAGACCTTGATCATGAAACTTTTAGCCTTCTGACTATCACTCTTTCTTCTAGTTACAGAAATCTAAGAAGCAATATAAAACAAGTATTACATATAATGGAAATCTAAAGAGCAATGGAGGAAATCGCTAAATAAGATGAAGAAACAAATTTTCACATCATGTGCATAAAAACACAATTTATAAGATGAAGCTCAAACCTTTGATGCCTGGAGTTGGAGGAGTTAAGGAAGCAGAGCTAGCAGGGACATTAGACTTTGTGACAAAAATGAGAAGACGTTGTAATTTAGAAAACTAAAGGTAATGGGGTTTTCATCTGGAGGTAAAATTGAAGAATGGTGAAAATATATATTTTTAATAAGATTAGGAAGGAGGGAACTTAATTTTATTTTTGGTGGGTTTATTTTTAGTGGCAATTAAGATTAATTGCTGGTATATTTATACTTATTAGTAGCCAATAAATATTTGCTAGTAATAATTTAATTTTGTGAACTTATCAATGGTGATAAGATTTTAGCTATTAATTAATTACCACTAAAAATTTTTTTTGGTGTAGTGAGGAAAGGAAAATAAGATTCAATTTCTTGAACAAGAAGCTTAAAAAACTATAAGGAAAGACAAGTTGGCTTAAGATTGTTGATATTGAGAACAATTTATTTCTAGTGTAATTTCATAAGATTGGTGATTATGATGATGCTTTAATTGAAGGACCTTGGATAATTTTATATCATTATCTTTATGTTATCTAATAGAGGCTAGATTTTGATCATGAATTAGCAAAAACTGATCACATTACTACATGGGTTAGATTACCAAAATTACTTTTAGAATATTATGATAAGAAATTCTTATTTAATATTGACAATGTTATTGGCAAATTCCTTATGGTTAATACTCATATTGCCATGTGATCAAGGGGTAAGTGTGCTAGAATTTGTGTTAAGTTAGATTTGACTAAGCCTTTGCTTCTTCAATATAGCATTCACTGTATTAAAAAGCCAATAGCATATGAAAGCATCCATTTATTATGTTTTAATTGTAGGAGCTATAGCCATGGAAAAGATATTTGTCCAAAGCTTAAAGAGCCCTAAAACCCAGTTTCAAATACTAGTAGTATCATAGTGTTTGAAGAAAAGCCTCTACCCTCTAATGTAACCATGGAGAAAGACATGGATGATGCAACAAAAAGGAGGGATTTAGGCCTTGGATGATGGCATGCAAATTGAGAAGACAACAAAAGCTAGGTAATGGTCTAGATAAGGATTTTCAATAAACTTCAAGATGTGCTATATTAGAGAATATCCTTAAGGATAAAAATGATAATACAATAAAGCCACTTGAGGATATCTCCAATAGATATTAGAATAAAGGGTCTAATAATTAGAAACTCAAAGCTCTTAAGAAGTATTACATTAGACCTTCTACTGGACCTATACTGAAAAATATCTCAAAGAGCCCACTTAATAAGACTCAGTCCACTAGGCCAGACCTAATGCATAATATTGATCCAAATAAAAGGCTACATGAAGACCCACTTAAGAACTACCTTCTACAAAACCTACTATTTATTAATGATACAACCATACATGGGATAGTGAACCAAAGACAAAATAAATCTTTGAGAGATCCTCTTTACATTCTGCCATCAAGTATGGAGGACTAAAGGAGATCACCAGACAATGGAGAATAGAACCACCTGATGTTAAACATGGAGGATATAGAGGTTTATCAAAATATGTATGATCATAAGTAAATGCAAGCACCTCCTATAGAGGTTGCAACACTAAATTAAGTTACCTCACCCCTTTTTCATGCTTGATTATAATGAAGATCCTTGTTTGGAACTATTAAAAAGTAGTTAGCAAGCAATTTAGCTCTTCCTTAAGAGAGTTTATATGTGAGCACAGCTATGATTTAATAGCTTTCTTGGAACCTTAGGTGAATGACTTGAAAGAAGTGATGTCATTAAAAAATTAGGTTTCAAATTTATTGAAGTTATTAAAGCCAATGCTTTTTTAGGGGGCATTAAGTCTTATACAATGATGCAAGTTTAAAGCTCTCAATGGCTTTAAAGCATGAGCAATGTTGTCACTTTAAGGTGAATAATGAAGTTTTTGGGTCTTGGCTCTATACAGTGGTGTACACGTGTCCCTAAGACCATAAAGGAGAGAACTTTAGCCTATTTTACAACACTTAGCTAAACACACAGATGACCGTGGTCACTAATGAGTGACTTTAATGAAATCTCCTCTCCTTCGAAATAAAAAAGGGTACTCAAGCGAGTGAAAACCATTGCAACTAGTTTAGGGATTAGATCTATAGCTAAAACCTCATAGATGTATATGCCAAAGGTCCTTTCTTCACTTAGAAGGATCCTTAATGGCAACAGTGCGAGAGAATCTTTAAACTCCTTGATAGAGCTTTTAGTAATGGCTAACAGTAAAGGAAGTTTATTGATGCTTTTGTTCAAGTTCTTACTAAAGTTAACTTAGACCATCACCCATTGTTGGTCAATACTTATGGGGCAGTTCGCAACTCAAAAAATAGGTCCTTTCATTTTGAAATGGTCTATTAAGTCATAGTAATTTCTTTAATTTCTTATAAGAAAAATGGCAATAGAATAGAGCTACTCACTTTATGCTTTAAGATTTTGAAGAGGAGTTGAAATCTTGGAACAAGCTAGTGTTTTAGGACATTTAGTAAAAAGAAGAAAGCTCATCTAAAGATTAAAAAAGATCCAAAGAGCAATGTATTGAAAAAGCAATCCTTTCCTAAAAGATTTAGAAGTAAAGCTATCTTAAGAGCTAAAAGATGTTTTAACTTAGAAGGAAATTCTATGGTACTAAAAGTCTAAAGGTATGTGAATCTCCCAAGGAGACAAGAACACAAGATACTATCACACTAAAATAATTATTAGAAGGAAACACAATAAAATCAATATGTTAAGGAATACTAATGGTGAGTGGATTGACTCTGATAGGGATATTGTTGGGATCATTTAGGGTTTCTTTACTAACTTGCTTTAAGAAAAAGTAGTGAAAGGCCTTGACACATGACCAGCTATAAATGGGGTCCTATCAATCATATGCTTATGACTAGGCTGGCTTAAGAGGCTCATCAGAAGAGGTTAAGAAACCTTTCTTCTTTATGGGGAGCATGAAAGCCTCTATAGAATATATGTTCTTAGTGCTCTTTTATAAAAAAAAAAATTAAGGTATCATTAATAATAGCATATGTGACCACATGAAAGACATTTGGGCTAATCTTGAATTGATTAGAAATACTAAAAAACCTATTAGTCTTAATTCCAAAAAAGGGGAAAACCTAAATTTTTTTCTCAAGTTAAGCCTATTTCACTTTGCAATGTGCTATGTAAAGGGATTACCAAGATCATTATCAACCAAGATCATTATCAATCATCTAAAACTTGTTATTCTAACATTATGTCTTCTTAACAATCTGGCTTTGCTTCGAGGTGCAATATTTAAGATAATATTATCATTGTTAGAGAGATGGCACATTCTATAAGAAGACTTTAGGGAAAGAAAGGTTATATGGACATGAAGATAGACTTAGAGAAAGAAAATAACATATTAAATTAAGGTCTTATGGAGAAAGTTCTTGATGAAATTGGTATAAATTCCCACTTAATCAGAGTCGTTATTCAATATATATCTATTCTTTCTACTTCTTTCTCTCTTTTTAGAGGCATTAGGCAAAATGACCCCTTTTTCCTTTTACCTATTTGTGCTTTGTATGTAGAAACTCTCACACATCATTACTAATGCAACTTATTTGGAAACCTATGAAAATGGGACAACTTCGCACCCCTACTCACATTTAATGTTTGCTAATGACCTTCTCCTTTTTTATGACTCTAATATATATCAGCTCAGTATAATGACCCATTTCTTATAATCATTTTATAACATTTTATTAATAGAATATTAATGTCTAAAAGACCTACATCTACTTTTCTAATAATGTGTCCCCCACATTTAGAATGAAATTATTGCCAGGAGTGGTTTCTCTAATGCCACAAATTTAAGAATACATTGGGATTTACATGTTCATCGGGGTAGAAACATTAAGAATCACTTCTAATTCCTAGTAGACAAAGTTCAACAAAGGCTTAGTGGATGGAAAAGCCAAAGCCTCTCCCTTGCTAAAAGGTTAACATTGGTTTAAGCTATTACTTTCTCGATACCTACTTTCCATATGTAGCATAGTAAATATCAAGATCAACTTGCAACAACATAGAGAAATTCCAAAGAAAGTTCATCTTGGGCTCAAGTGAGGAAATTTGTAAACATCATGCCATTCGATGAAAGTACCTTTGCTTGCTCAAAGAGCTTGGTGGTTTTAGTTTAAAGTCCTTAAAAATTAGAACAAGGCTTTAATCCATAAAAAATGGTTGAAAGATAGTATTTAAACCTGAAAACCTTTGTTCTAAGGCTCTTTTAGGTAAATACATGAGCCATTCTAACTATAAAAGGAGTTGTGTTGTTATATTTGGTGACTTATCCTTCCAAAAGTATTTAGCTAATCTTTGGATGAAAGTGTTAGAGAATGTGGCTTGGGAGGTTAGAGATGGGAGCCAACTCCATTTCTAGGATGATGTTTAGAGTGATAAAGATAGCCACATGAGATATCAGTGTAATAACCACTTACCTTATCTAGTAAATACCATGGTCAAAGATATCATGTTAACTAACTATTCTTAGGATCTTAATCATCTCTAAGAGTTTATTCCTGATAGTGACATGCTCAAACTCCATGCAAAGCTTCCTTTTAGCATTGAAGATGGCAAAGATTTCATTTATTGGATCTTAGAACTGAATAGCTGTTACTCAGTTTCCCTTATGTATGAGTGCCTTAGTAGCTTCAATGAAAACTTAAAGAAAGAACTTTAGAGATGGATTTGGTAGTGAAAGGACCAAGAAGAATCCAAGTCTTCCTCTTGGTAGCAATTTATGATAAATTGCTCACTAATGAACATAGATGCAAGTGGGCCTATTGCGCACAACTTTATGCGAGGGATGCAAGTTATTCAATGAAAACTACTTTATATTTTGAGAGATTTCCAACTTGTGTCTTCAATATTTACATTAGGTTAATGACTTTAAACACTGTAACTTCTTTCTTCACCCAAGAGACTTATAACTAGCTCTTTAGCAACATTCTAAAATACAAAACTATGAGCAATAAGAAAGATAACCCCTTACTTATGGTATAACATGTTAGTATCTTTGGAAGTAGCAAAATGAGCAAGCCTTCAACCAAGAATTCTAAGAACTAAATGATCCTATTGCCTTTATCATGAACTACGTTGAAGAGGTTATAAGGGTCGGCAACAAAGTTGTTGGTAATAAACTATGCACGTTTCCTTCTTTAAGATAGGTGAAGATCAATGTTGATTGGGCCACCACGGGTCAACCTAGTTATGTTGGGTGTGGTGGTCTGATAAAAGGTGACGATGGGAGATGGTTTAAAGGTTTCACAAATAGACTAAATATTGACACTTCAATTGAAGTGGAATTATAAGGTGTGCTTTTAGGAATTCCATTGGCTAAAATCCTGGAGTTTAACAAGATCATCATTAAGTGTGACTCTAAAATTGTTGCCACCATGATTTTGAAGCTAAAAGAGCCTAGAGTGGCACAAGGACACATCTCTTAGCTCATATCAAGTGTTTCCTCGACCCAATTTAGTAATACCTCATAACTCATACATTCAAACAAGGGAATGCTTATATGGACTAGCTTGCCAATTACAGCTTCTCTCAAGAGTTTGGATTGAAGTCCTTTACACATCCTCTTAATAACTTAGCTAATTTATGCTTAAAGACCTTGTAGGAGCTACCTCTCTACGATTAGTTTCCTCGTAATTTCTTTTTTTAGGCTTCAACCCCATTGTCTCACCAAAAAAAAAAATACAAGGATAACAATACATTTAAAATAAATAAAGAATATCTTATAATCGATGATAATTTTTGCATCAATAAACATGGATAATAAACCTTTTATGATATATAATTAATCAAAATAATTATATAGATTTCTTAATTGAATCTTATAGTTCATATAACTTTAATAAAGTCAACCATAACATATAAAAACATGTTTTTTAATGATTAAAGAGATAATAATATTTAGAATAAAATACATACTCCTGAGAGATGTCTAAATTATACAGTCTTTTTCTTTATTTAAAAAAATTACATTTTCATCTCCTGAAATTATTAAAAATGCTAACCTTTCTTACAACAAAAGATAAATTATAACTATACCTGTGTTAACTATAATATGTGGCTTGATCATCTACAATAAATAGGTTTATTGCAGACCATGCTATAAAGGAGTTATGATTATTGGATGCATCACATGACTGGGCCTGTGAAACATCTTTTTATTTTTTTGGCATGACAAACTTATCAAAAGACATCCATTTGAATTGCAATACCACAAGTTAGAAAAATACAGCTTGATCAAGTTAATTTGTTGTATAGAATCACCTAACTTGTATAGAATTAATAAAAATAAGTTAGCTAGTGTTAAATTAATCAAAATGATGGGTCAAACAATCCATAAGTTCAAAATAAAGATTTAGTTACAAGGGTTCATTAGCGATAGTGATGGATTAGGGAACCAAAGGAAAACCAACAAATATGATGAAATATCATAGGGACAGTGGTGAAATCAAAGAGCAGATTATGGATCTCACAAGTCCATGATTGAAAATGGAGAAAATAATGAGGGAGCTCGATAGAAAAAATGGCAACACAATACAACATATGGCTAGAAAAGAGAAAGTGTATATTGGGCTTGCTCGCAGAAACAGGCTTGATTGATTGTAAGCCAGCAGAGACATTGATTGAGTTGAATCATAAATTGGGAATCTATCCATATCAAATTCCAACAAATAAAAAGAGGTAACAATGGTTGATTGGGAAACTAATTTATCTCACTCATACCAAGCCAGACTTAGCATATGTAGTAAGTGTGTTAAGTCAGTTTATGCATGCCCCAAGTGAGGACCATTTGCGAGCTACTATTTGAATGCTAAGTTACTTGAAAGGCATGCCTGGTAGAGGTCTATTCTTTGCAAAGAATGGAAGCTTGAAAGTTGAAAGATATACAGACTCAGATTAGGTGGGTAACCCTACTACGAGGAGGCCAACTATGGGCTATCTCAAGGATCTAAAGTGCAATACAAGCTTTTGAGGAAATGAATTTTGGCAATGGTAATGGTGACCTAAGCTTTGGAGAATGAGGATTTGTAAATGGATGAATGACAATGGGGGCTTTTAGACAAGGCATTTGAGTTCCCAGGGCTTTCACGCTATATATCAAAGTGCACCATTTTAATAAGTTTTTGCACCAAAAAAAGACGTGTCATAAGCCCACAAACTCCTTTACAACATAATTTACAGTAAACCAATTTACTGTAGACAATTTGGCCTCCTATTATATTTTTATATTTATTACTTATATAATATAAAAAGTATTTAATGTGTATTTAACCAATATAAAATAGTCACTTTTTAAAATTTAGAATAATTAAATTTATGATTTTCAACATAATTAAATAACATTGAAATAGAAGTTAAGAAAATACAGTTTCTATTAAGTTATATTTTAAATTAAAAATTATTATTTTTTAGGATATTCCGTTCATTTTTTGACTTTTCGATTTTTGTATATTTTCATAATAGAAAAGAGTAATATGTAATTTCATCATCTTCTAAGAAAGAGAAGAATAATTTATTCTAATATTTAATTTTAGGCTTTGAAGATTAAGAGTGAAATGTTTGTAAGCACACTTCAATTTATCCAATATATATTGAAGTCAAACTTTGATTAAAAAAAAAAAAGGTTTACATGATACCTACTTTGAAGTACTAAAAATATCCCCCCCAAAAAAATGAATACAGGTACCGCTTGAATTTTGCCCTTACAATAGGATCTAAACCAAAATTAATGATTATAGAGATTGCATAAGATTGAACAACAAACCATTAATATTGTCGTGTTTCTGAAAAATGGGGCCTTCTTTAAGATCACGCTGAAAATGGTATGCATTATGGGTCTACTTCCGTGAGATTGCACATGTTAAACACTGATGATGTTAAACACTGATGAACCCATAATGGATTTGAGGGAGATTCTGTACAAGTTCATCAAAGCTTGTGGCCCTGCGAGTGAAAGGTCGAAAGTCGCTATAATGCTGCATCAACTTTAATGTGCATCCTCTAGTTTTGAGGGATCCAATGTCTGATTGGCGGCATAAGTGCCAAAAAATTCTATCCGTAAATGGCGATGAGGGAGAATTTTCTGTAATTTTCTCACTCGCTTTAAATCATTTAGCATAGAGAGTATTTATAAGCACATTAAGTGACCTTTTTTTTTTTTTTACATGTAGTTACATGTTGGAATATAATTATAACATATAATATTTTTTTAAGTTTTAATGCCAAGTGTCTACGACATGAAGACTACTAACTAGTGTTAACATACCATCACGTAACATCGCAGCTGGAATTTAAGGCTTTAAATTGTAATAAAAAGGTTTTAATTTGATTTTTATGGTGGCAATGGTATAGAAATAAAAGGGTCAATCTTTTCCTATATATATGGGCTCCCGTAACCAAAGTTGGTTTAAGAAAATGGTATGGGAAAAATATAGAATATAATATATACACACACACACACACACACACACACATATATATATATATAGACACACACTATGTGTATGTTATTTCGAGTAGAAAAAAGGGTGAAGGTGTTTTAAATAGATGAATACCTGGAGGGTTATCACGACAAAATTTTTTTTGATTTTAATGGCTTTAGCAATAGTTTTTCAATGGCTTTATTGATGGTTATAACTATGGCTAAATCTTTTAGTGATGATTATTATATTTGTCATTAAATCATCCATCATGGAGGTTTAAATAACAATTTTAATTAATTTTTGAAAAAATTATGACTAAACAAGAGCCTAACCATAACTTATAAGAATCATTGCTAACCTACAGTCTAGTCACAATTCACAAGAACTATAGCTAAACCTTGATTTAACTATGGTTAAATAAATCATGGTTAGACCAAGGTTAAAAAAACCATGTCTATATTTAGGTCTAGCCATAGTTTCAATAATCTTGGCTAGACTGTAGTTTAGCCACAATTATTATAAGTTGTGATTAGACTTTTAATATTAAAGGTGGTGATTTTTATCGCTGCTACAAAATAACTTTTTTAACTATCAAATTATTGTTTTGTCTTTTTCATAGTAATTTCTTTTTTCTACATACCTATAACAACAATTACAAGAAGGCTAAAGCTAATTTTTAACCAAACAATTTTTAAAAAGACTAACAACTAAGTAATCAATGTGCTAGTGCTAATTTTCTAATAGTCAATAATTTTTCAATAACCAATTTTCTTCTTCTTCTTGAACTAACTTCTTATTACTAAACTAACTTATTTTGACGCTTAGATTGCAAATACTAAAGGCGGGTGTTTTACCTTTTAGGGATAAATAGAGCCATAATAACTTGCAAGATAATATAAGATGTTCTATTATAACTATTACACAAATATTGTAACTCAGAAACTATAAAACACAAATATTTTAATTTGAAGAAATGATTCTTTGAACATTCCAACAGCAAAAACCAACAACATAATAATAACATATCAGCCCACAATACCGAACTTTATAGTTGAAAATTAAACATTAACTTAGCACTTCATAGTAAAAAATTATAGCAATTTCTAGTGTTCATGAACCCCCATGAAATTCCCAAGAGTTATAACCAATACCAATTACTATTTTTAACATATTATAATATTATTGTGAAAACAATCCCTATAATTGAAAAATAGATTTCCTTAATTGCCATGATTACTTTTAGCCTTTCAATTTGTGTTGTAACAGTCATTTATAATTGAAAATTAAATTTCCAACTCTTAACCTAGACAATAAAAAAAGATATAAAATTTTTTATAAAACATAGAAAAGAAGCAAAAATGAATTTAGCATGAGATATCTTATAGTTTATAAGATCCAATTTTCTCTCTCTACAGGCCTTGTCTCACTTGAAATAACTGACATTTAAATGCAAATGGAATTTCTTATCAAAATGCCAACAATTTGCATTCATACGAATCGAATGAGCTTAGTACAAAACAACACAATAAAATTCACAATTGCAAATTTTACTAATTGTAGCATAATCAGAACCAAAAATAATAATAATAAATCAAATTCATTTTCTATGAAGAATGACTATTATCAGTGGGCTGATGTTCACTACCCCAATCATTTAGTACCTAAAAATCAAAATCAAATGTTATTAATAATAAATAAAAACCAAAAACAAAACTATTTATTCATATAATTCAATTAGGAAGTTTAAAAAATTACCCCTCGATCTTGTATAGTTGAAAGTATTGGTGGCAATAAACTTTGAAAATTTCAAAGAAGGAAAGCCATAGCTACTTCCATTCGGCATTCTCACTCTTTTCTTTTAGCCTTCACTTGCGATTGTCACTCCTTTCTTTTCACTATTTATGCTTTAAGTTAAGCAACTTTGTTTTGCAATATTGTATAAAAAGGCCCAAATGATAAACTTCTATGAGCTCAGCATCCTAACACATAGGACAAGTAAGCACCTAATCTCATTCCTCGGACTCGACCATAGTATTCTTGGGTTCCTAAAGCCTTAGCTAATAAATCATTACTCAACACTAAGCAATCTTTTCATACAAATTCAAATAAAAAGTAATAAATTATTTGAAGAATAAAGCCTTTTAACAAAAATAAAATTCAACTCCCATATAATTCAAATACTTGCATAGACACTGCTGACTTTATCATTGAAGTAAGATCCACCAAGATGTTTAAGGACTGCAATCCATACATCTCCCCAAGTGATTGGACCACCATGCTTAGTTTTTTAAAAACTAAAAACACATATGATATATCTCAAATTGCATTTAAAACTTAAATGACTATGTTTGCCTAAGTGAACTTACTATTTCAGCCTTCTTTCGTGCAAAACTTTTAGAGCCACTTGTATAAAACATAGTTAAGTTTTTTCTATCTTGTTTATTTTTTTTACAATTTCCTAGTTATTGACAAATACATTAATAAGATCATTTAAGAATTGGTAGGAAAATAAGTGTAATTACCTGAGTCTTCTCCTAAAAATGATAAGTAACAAAACTTGCTCAATGATCCCTATCAATACCCTTTGGGACATCTTGAATCATCTATTACTTAGTGCAAGTCCCATCATTTTTATATAATTTATGTCATTTTTGTCTCCACCTATTGCCTAATATCTAATATGTAATCCTCTTGCACACATCCTCAACAACAAATCTAGGCTATAAGATACAATACAATGGTTAGTGAAGATATAAACTCAAGGTGCTAAGAGAAATGAATCATCAATATGATCTTACTTGGATATAAGTCTTAAACACCTTATCCTTATACTCTTATTAAATAGCCATCTAATCCTGGTAAATGAGGAAAAATGATGTGAAGTTAGTCCTACCCATAATTAAAAAAACTCTAATTAAACTACATCTTTCTCCAATCGATTGGATCTCCTCGTTGAAATCTACTTTGACCCTATGCCTTTTAGAAAGTGATCAAGTATCATGCATTGTCATTTGCATAGGGCTCGAGTTACCTTCCTCATTTGTGAATATTCTTTTATTAGTGCCCAAATTAGAAATAAACAAATTAGTAATAATGTACTCATCATTTTACTTACCAATAACCTCAACCAACCAATTTCATCTCCATTATTGTTGTTCAAATTGTTCATGCTATTTGGCTTGTTCCTGGTCTACCTCTACAAATAAAGTCATCAACATCAAACTGTGACTAAGTTCTTTGGACATTTGGGTCAAGCAACATAGACAGTTATAATGGATCATTTAGTACCAGGTAACTCAGATCTCCACTATCACTAACTAAAAGACTCAGTATAGGACTTATGGTGCTAGGCTCACCACTCTATTGACATTAACTAATTTATCCTTCTTCAAGAACCTCTTCATCTTCATAATTCTTATTGCCAAAAACAAATAACATGAAATATAGTTATAAAAACTTAATAGTATAATTATATATAAGAAAAAGGCATACAAATATAGATATATATATATACATGTAATTAAATTGAAGCAAAAGAAAAGCTAAAAAATCACTTGACCTAAACAAGTATAAATGCGCTTTCAAATCTACAAAAAATGTTTCCAATTGTTTAGGCGGGTAAGGCTCACTCTCATGAATAATATCATCATTGTCATCTTCATATGTGTCATATAAGTCACGTGGCTTTAAGTGTATAACCATACTCCATTCTTTATCTAACTCATATTCTACATAATAAACTTGTTGAGCTTGAACTTAAATGCAGGGCTCGTTATCTTCATTGTTACTGGTGTATATCAACCATGAAAAATTGATAGACTTGAATCTTAGTTCATCAGTTTTAATGCCTTTCGGATTGGGCATACTAGCCTTTATACATTTGAACAAGATTATCATAAATTGATCATAATAATTTAATTTAATGATGTTATCACTTTTCCATAATATGAAACACCGCTTAAATACATGTTGTCATTGCTACTATTTACATAACTTCTTATCCTAAATGTCTTAAAGACTATACTATTTTGAGTTTATAACCCTTAGTCTTACTCTAACGTTCAAAGTTTAAATCCATCGACATTATAAGCAATATATCACTTTGCTTTATTAAGTGAACCCAAGGCAGCAAACTTTATATCAATTGAATGGGATCCGTTGACATCATTTTTTATCTAAAATCAAGAAAAAAAGGATGACATTTAAGTACTGAAGCACTTATCAAGTGAAGCACAATAAAGGATGATGTTTAAATGTTAAAATTAAATGGCCCAATATTAATTGTCTACACATCTAAGCCAATTGAAGACTATCTCTACTTTATTCAAGTATCTAGAGCAAAATGCTAGAACCTTTTTAGCTAAGTAACCCTTAGCTACTAAACTCTTTGGCTATGCCCTATTTTGAACATATGACTTCAACTTCCTTAAGTACCTCTTAAACATGTTGCATTAGATGCCATGTTTGAAATTAAAATGATTTGAAACAACAATGAATAATTCAAGAAGTATTAATTACTTCTCTATAGAATATATCCATCAGTAATGGATGAGATCTCCAACTTTGACTTTTTCAATTAAGTATACAATCAAATGAACCATAACTATAAAGAATGAAGATAGAAATGACATCTCTAGATGACATAGTGTGAGAATAGCTCTATTACAAAGCTAATCAAATTCATTCATGCTTAACACTTTATTACATAATTGTCCAAAAAATGAGCACATGTAAATCAAGACTATCAACACTTGTTTGTGGAGTGTCTTTCCCATGGCTAAAGGTAAAAATTACTCCATAAGAACATGTGAGTCATGACTTTTTAGTCCCTAATCTTACTCTGTCTCAAATGGATGCATTTGGAATGTTACTTGAATAATCGTTTGGCATAGTGATATTTTTTAAAAGTTTTATGAAAGATATCCTTGTTTACATTTGTCAATGTGAACAATGCAAAAAGATATCTACCACTATTACTTGGCCAGAAATCAAACCTAATGCCCATTTCTTATGGGTCTTTCCATGCATTTAAATGGTCTTTTGATCATCCAAACTTATTCAGCAAAGTGAATAGCACATTGTCACATACATTTTCTCAACGTGCATTACATTAAGACTATGATATGTCAAATAGTTTACCTAATAAAGAAGTTTCAAAAATATAATCTTTTTATGTCACTGTAGCATGTCACCATCTACATTACCAATTCCTCAAGGTCTTCTTACTCAGCTTTCAACTTTCACTTCTTTTCCAAATATAACGTCAACATTCTCAAGTTATCTTAAGATTTCTAAGCAAATTAATATCGCTGGAGCATTTCTTTTCTCTTCCCTTCCATTAAATTGACCCTGAGCTAATCTAAATTTATGTTTTAGGTTTAGAAAATGTCGATGCCCCACAAAACACCACTTTCAACTATGAGAAAATCATAAAGGAGCTAAACCAAAGTTACAAGTGGATAGTCTAACATAGTATGCACGTTCCACCCAAATAATGTTCCAAGTCTTAGAAAATCACTAATGGTCTATATCACAATGATATGCATATTGAAGACTTCAACAATGTAAGAATTAAAGATATCAACTTCTACATTCCACAAATCTATTAGCAATTATAGATAGATATCTATATCATTCCCTAGCGATCACCTTCTTTGAATTATCATTGAAAGAATAAATGAGCTCTGTTTCATACACATCCAATGAGGAAGATTGTAAGGCACACAAATCATTGGCTATATACTGTAACTTATAATGAAAGTGCCAAATGGATTAAAACCATATGTGGCCAAACTAAGACATAAATTAAGAGGATTTGAAGCGAATTGAGGATTCATTATGTCAAATCTCTTACAAGCCTTGGAATCCCTCAGGTGCCTCATCATGTCACTATTGTTATTATCAATGGCATGCTATCTCATGTGCTCAGCCATCCTAGAGTAAAGTATCTACGTACTTTTGTAGGCTTTTTTGTTCACTTTTTCACCTTTAATTTTTAATTTCGATCTATATGTGTTATACTTTTTACACACATCTTTATTTTCATCCTCCGTTTAATATGGCATGCAATCATTTGGACATGCATGAATTTTGGTGTAGTAGAGACCCAATTTATTAATGGTTTTCTTGGCTTCATAGAAATAAGGTGAAATATTTACATATTCAAAAGCATTAGCCAAAATTTTCAATATCATTGACATAGCCTTGTCACTTATTTGACAAAAACACTTAATGTGATACAACTTTACAAAAAAAAAAAAATAATTTTAAGTATTTCTCATAACCTTCGTACAAATTTTGTTGACTATCACTAAGGCACTTATAAAACATTTTTGCATCATCATTTATCCTTTAGTTTGATGGTGGAATTGGAACCTTAACCTCATCCACACTTTTGTTTTCATAAACATCAAGTGCATCATAGACCATGTCCTGCACAAGATCATCCTTACGAATACGTTCTTGTCTCCTTTATGGCCTTGATGGATGGTTTACAAGATATTCATGTCTAAGTTTCTCCCCATGCTTATCCCAAAAGGCATACCCTTGTGGAAATGATTTAAGAATCAAGTGGTCATGCATATCTTCTCTAATATATCATTTTTTTAAAATTGGTATTTAGGATATGAGCATATTATTCTACCCTTAATACTCTCATTGGCAAATGCAAAGCCTAGGAATCCATTTAACCATCTAAATATTTTTGGGTATTCTGGGGCTTAGCAATCTAAAACCTAGCCTAAAACTTAAAAAAAAAAAAATTTAATTATTTAGTATTTAAAAAGGAGTTGCCTTACCAAGTATGTATTCATATAATTTATAAACCAATAAGATCTAATTTTCATTTAAAAATAAAGGAAAAAGAAAACAACTATCAAGTAATTATTTCCAATGACAAAAGTATATAGAAAGAAAACTTCTCTTAAGTTCATTTACTTGACATGTTCAATGAAAAAGGTAGGTAAAAGACTTACAAAAAGCATATTTATACAAGGTATTATGTGATATTAATTTTGTATAATTGTTAAGAATTTTTATTTAAAATAATGTTTAATAATAATATTGTTAATGTATATATATATTATATTAATACTCACCTCTATATAATTAATCACATAATTAAAATTGATAGCCTATATCATAATAATTAATTCTATAAATTCTTTCTTAACCAATTAAGCATAGCCTAACCATAATTTGAATATAACCATCCTCTATTAAAGGCTTATTATAATTCATGTGGCTTTTGTTGGTTATCAAAGTAGGTTTTAAACCTATACTCTTAAATACAATTGTTTTCTACTTTTGAGGTCCTTAATTAACTTAATTTAATCAACTTATTCTGTTAATTAATACTCTTTAAAATAACTTCAAAATAATAAACATAATAACTATTTACAAATGGCTAAGGATTGGTTTAGGAAGGAAATGATGATACCATTTAATACTTTAAGATATAAAATGGGGACAACCATAAAAACTTCAAACAAATTGGCCTACTTGTTACAAACTATATGGAATGGTTATAGGCAATTTGCTAAGTTAACCACCCAAGTTTTCCTTTAATCTTCTTCTCGAGACATAAATATCTCAAATTAGGGAAAATGGTTCTACCTCTTGCCAAATCTACTCAAACATAATATGAATAACATGTTTAACTTATTGAAACCACCAAAGCTCTAAAAGAAGGATGGATAACAAAATTGACCACTTAAACCCCTTTTTCAATCATAAAGACTATGAATTCATATTATACCACCTTAAACAACTAATTAACAAAATTAACGTCTCCAACATATATATATATATATATATATATATATATATATATATATATATATATATATATATATAATCAACTACATACATTATTAAAAAAAGTTGTAGAGCGAAGGTATCTTTATTTAAAACAAAACATATATTTACTTTCACTAAAAATGTCCTAATTTAACATTTATCCTTGTATAGGCTTCTTATCTTCATCATGCATTTCATAAACATCATTTAACTCATATGGCCAATTGTTAGAAGAACTATAATGCACTTCCTAGTTCTATAAACAACCAAGCCTACAAGTTGATTATCCAATATAAGTTGCTATAAACAAATTAAAGAGTTGTAGTAAACAACACAAGCTAATAAACAAATCCCATATGTGGCCACTTGATGTATGAATTCTTTTAATCCAATGGGCATCCCACATACATAAATTTAATACAAAATTTAATACAATGGGTTTTAGATTTAAACAAAGGGATTCAAAATCATTATGGATATGAACAAAACAAAATAAAATCACATGCCTAGATTTCAGAAGCATTATGGATATGAAGAAAATCTAAACAATGGGTAGCTTGCTTAGAATGAAGACAAAGTGAGAGATGCCTCAACTTAGGCAAAGAAACTAAGACAGAGAATAAGGGAACCAAGATATGCATGGAACAAATGGAATGAACAAAAAAGCTTAGGAACAATCAGTCAAGCCCACTATTATAACAAGATTCTCTCAACTTAGGTCATCGTCGATTAGCCCTTTGGTGGGTTTGAAACTTCTAACGGAGAACAATAGTTCTAAGATAGAGAAAAAAGGTTGTTGATGCAAAAGAGATCTAATAGAGAATGGAAGATTTGGTTTGTGTGTCTAGGTAAATGTTAGAAGGCCTAACCACGATTTTTTAAAACTATAGTTAAGTCATTAAGGCTTAAACACAATTATTCAAAGCTATGGTAAGCCACTAAAGCTTAACCACAATTTAAATAAGGAAAAATTATAATGAAGGGCCCAGATGCTATAAAATTTACAATGAAAGATCTTAAAAATCGAAATTATTTTCAAATACCATTATTACCATTAGGTTTTAAGAAATTTTACTATCAATTTTAAGAGATTTACCATCGGATGTAGAAAATTGTTAAACTTTCTTGTACCCAATAATAAATTTCCTAAAATGAATAGTAAAATCTTCTAAAATTCGATAGTAATGATGATCCTTAATAATAATTTTAATTTTTAAAGTCTTTTATTGCAAATTTTATAACATCTGAACCTTTGGTTGCAATTTTTCCTTTAAATAAACCATGGTTAGGCCCAAATACCTAACCATGGTTTTTTGAAACCGTGGTTAAGCTTAATAAGTAACCGTGGCTAAAATTTTGATTTGACCATGGTTAGAAAAACCATAGTTAAGATGTAGTTTAGCTATAATTTTTTTAATTGTAGTTATATCACCATTGCAATATCTCCTTTTTTTTGTAGTGTATATTTCAGAAGTAACACGTTTAGACAATTAACAAAATCAATTATGGTGAAAGGCATAAAATTGTCTTTAAAACAGCGGGATTTTCATGCCACGTTATTTTTATTGATAACATTCACTTCTTCTTCTTCTTCTTCTTTTTCTTTGGTATTTATTCTTATTAGTCGCTATATATTTTAGATAATATGGACTATTACATTCTTAATACAGAGTCTTCACCGCAATTTCACAACTTCTGATTTCTTAGGTCTAGTGTAAGTAAACATGCTGATACTACAGGTCAGTCAATTCGAATGCCTCGAATAAGCATAATCATCCAAGGCGTTTATCATAATCTGCAGAGGTTGATGAACTTATAAGTGCAGTGATAAGCAGTGGCATTAATTATCTACGCTAATCAAAGTAACTAGAAATTATCCAAATAAGGTTGTCATTATATCTATAATTTTTATGTAAGCATTTAACGATTCAACCATGAATCATAATCATTCATTTAGCAGAGAATGGATATGATCATGGCAATGGCACTGCACATAAAATTCGAAACACAGAAAGATAAAAAATTAAGATTGGCTAAAGCAAATAAATTCACCTCCCATAACAAGAAATCTTACTTTGGTTCAATACTTCACATTACAGTTAACAAAATCCAGACGGTTATCTTTTTTGCATATGTATCCACAGCTTGTGAAATGTGTATCTTACAAGTTTTGTCTTCTTTTCTTTCCTCTTTTTCTCTCCAGACCCATTAACCAGAAGTTCTCCACTTTTCTCTGACCTTACTTCCTTCTTTCACTGTCTGTTTTTCTCTCTGAATTAACCTGATTAATAGATACTCATCTTCAAAACAGTGCCGTCCTTTTGCTCCACTATCACAGAAAACTCCAGAGTACTGTTGCCTGCCAAAGGTGCATTATAATTTTTGCTTTTACCACGAAACTTGCTCAGAGTAAACTATACTGATAACTGTCTAATCCATTGGATTTTTGTGACAACCAACTAATATTTGTCACCTCAGTGTGACCTGTTGCCTAACAATATTCACTCTTGCAACAAGCTAAAGCATGGCTATTGGCTACTTTTGAAGCGTGATAAAAATCGTTCAGGGCCTCACATCAAGTAAAACCCTGCCATACCCTTTCAAAATGGTAATAAATCATAGTACTGATCCTTGATGCAAAAGCTAAATTCGTCAGAACTGACGTACAGCTGTCGTTCCATTAAAATTGGACTGTGCTAGATTATTTGATAGCCAATGTGTTCACAAAACTGTTTACTATCTGATCAACGTATGGAAGTAAATGCCTGCCCCACCAATTTTCTCCGAGGACAGAAAGGTGAATTGCACCCAACTATTACGTTACTTGGGAAAGGAAACGTAAGACAAACTGGAAGGGTCCGTAAAACTGGAAAAAGCACATAATTTCAGACAAATATTTCGAAATGTTTGGCATGCACTACAAGCAATCATAAAAGAAGAATTAAGTTATCTCAATCTTCAAGATAATTATGAAGTCAATATGCAAACTATAAAACCCGAGGAAGCAAGAACTTTTAACCCACCTAATATATCTGACCCCTCATACCAAAACCGAGACGAACAAACTAGTATAAACAGGGAAAACAGGGAAATCGAAATACAACAACAAGAATTAAAACACAAAGAACCAATGAAAGAAGATAATCAATCCTTTATGTACGAAACTATTTATACACCATCAGGAAAAAACAATTTTATACCCCCTCCATTAGAACAATATGAAACTAGACCAATCCCAAATTCAGGAATATGGTTAAATCTAGATTGTAATTTAGATAGAGAAAAAAGATTAGACGAATGGCATAAATCACAATTAATAGCCTTATCACATAGGAATACAAACACAAATCCAACCCCTATAATCATTGAATCAAGCTTTATAGGAATAGTCCACGAATGGTGGAAAAGTTTAACACAGGAATTTAGACAACAAGTACGACAAGTTGAAACTTATAATACTAGAAGAGAATTTTATGCCACTATATTAAGACAATATGAGCAAGTTTTAATAAATGAATTTTTAGGACGAAGTACAGCAATTAATGAACAAACAAAAATAGATAGAGCTATCACGAAATTACATCAAATAGAAATATGTTCTTTAGAACCTCAAATCCTAAATCAGTATATTTGTGAATATCAAAAATATTATTATGAAGCAAGGTTCCAAAATTATGAACAAAAACGATTTTATTTGGATTTATTCTATCACAAATTACCTAAATTATTATCCGAAACACTTATAACCGAATATAGACGAATCTTTAATGATAAAATAGATTTATTACCATATGTCGATACTATGGGAAGACGAAAAGACTATCTTAGAGAATACTTATCCAATAAATGTAAAGAAGCTTGGAGAAATAATAAATATTATAAAACAAATAAATTAATCTTACAATGTAATAAATTTGAAACACCACATAAATGGGGATGTACCCCAGAAAGAGAAAGAAAATATAACACACAAAAATATCCGAAAAGACTTTATAGGAAATACCAGTCACCTTATAAAAAATATCAATATAACTTCAAAAGATATCCTAAATCAAGATTTCAAGGACAATCAAAGACTTTTAAACCTAGAACATATTATAAAAAAGGACCACGAGAAATTAATTATAGCAAATATCCAACAAATTGCCAATGTTATAATTGCGGAAAAATAGGACATATTGCAACAAACTGTCAAAAACCCAGAAAACAAAAAGTTATGAATTTAATAGAATTAGCTAATGATTATAATTTGGAACCTATTGAATTAACTGAATATGTAAATAAAGAATTTGATTACTCTGATATCGAACTCTATAAATTAGAAAAATTAGAAGTAGAATCTGGGTCTAGTGAGTCTAATGAATCTACTAACGAATATACCCTTATCTCAGACGAAGACGATTCATTATATTGTTGAATATATAACTTGTTTGCTGATTTTCTTAGCAGAGATGGAGCAATCATCACCTCAAATTCTATCTCAAAGCACCATTAATTATCAAGAGGAGGAATATTGATCCCCTCACATTCATCGAATTATACATTTAATATACCAGTAATCCTCTACTAGAGGAAAAGATGAGTTCATCTCATCAGATACCTATAATCCAATTAATTATCATTATCTAACTTGGACATTTGAGACTCTTATGTCAACAAGTTAGCAACACGAATATTATCTCGAACAATACCATTAAGGAATATAACTCCATCATTTGGATGACTCGATCTACCGAATTGGCCATAAGACCGACAAATTGCATCAACATCCTCGAAGGATGAAGAATTGATTTGACAAAAAGCACTGATGTGACAAAAAGACAAAAGCAAAAGTAAAAATTCCCCGGAATAAGTCAAAAAGAAGACAAAAAGGACGATGACACAACAAAAAACAAAAGGAAGGACAATGACTCAACAAAAAGACAAAAGGACAAAGGACGATGACACAACAAAAAGACAAAACCAAAAAGACGAAGTGACCTCCGAATGACCAAAGTAAAGATGAAACGACATAAAGAAAAAGAAGATTTGACTCCGAGCCACCAACGCTGACACCTTTAATTATTACTCTTTATTCTTATCTTGAATTATTGTATCGGCAGAGGGATGCCTCTCGCCTATATAAAGCCCTGTAATCCTCACTTGAAAATCATCGATCGAAAGGAACACACACACCAAACAACTCTGAATTCCTCTGAGAATTCCGAGCACCCTCACTCTCTCTCTCTTGTACTCAACCGCCTTCATCAATAAAATTTATTTTGAAGTGTAAGGTATGACTAGCTAAACTCTCTCCCCGAAGATTAAGTGTAGTATTCAATTCTTATCCGTCTATATATGAATTGATCCGCCGCTGTGTCAATACTGGAATGAGGATTAAAGATCCTTTGAACAGTAAATTAGAAATGGGAACAGTACGCCTCTGGTAGAAAATGAAGGAAGGCTGTGCTGGACTAAGCTGAAGGGGGAAGGTCTTGGTCTTAACCCAAGAGGGGGAGTGGCCGGCCGAGTGCTGAGTAGCCACTTGTGACCATAGAAAAGACCTCTGCATGAAAAAGGGCAGAGTTCCTTCTATCACCCGGTTTAGTTTCGGTCAACCCTGTTCCTAAGTCTAAATTACTGCATGAATGGGTAGCTGATCTCGCTCATTCCAGGCTGCCCCAGTTATGGTATCAGAGCCTCATGGTATCAGAAATGGTATTATTGAGCTACTTTATTATATCAGAAATGATATTAATAAGGTTTCATGGATGGAAAGATAAGATATTGAATACGAAACTTAATCTTCGTTTGTTTTAGCTTAAGTCTACCGGCTCTGTGTGCTTACTCTCTTGCTTGCTGCCTTCTTACCTTTATTTACTGTCTCAGTTCATACTTGTTGTTTACTTTTCTGCTTTTGCTTTACTTTTTACTCACTGAACCTTTCAGTTTAATCGCTTTACTGCTTCCTTTAATATCATTTAATATGTCTTTATTTCCAAAAATTGAACCTCGAATCTATGAAGTACATCAAGATAATTTACCAAAAAGTAGCTTTATGCCATCATCACATAATTTCACGCTTGTAGCTTCACCTTTCATGTTAGGAGGTGAAGGTGATACAATATGGAATTTAAGTAATTGGACAAACATGTATTTACTTAAACAACTAGGATATGTAGTTGACCCTGATATATCATTTATCCACACTTTAAGAAATCCACCTGAAGAAATTAGAAAAATCTTAGAAAAAGAACCAGAACACAAAAGAATATATAGATTAATTGAATTAGCAAAACCCTTAGAACAAAAAATCTATGAATCAAAAGAAGAAATCAAAAAAATAGGATCAGAAATTCAAGATCTTAGAATAGAAGTATCTGATATAGGAAATGAAGTACATCTAATAAATCAAAAAATTGATCGAATAAGTCAGGTATTAGGAATAAGAAATACTGTTGAACCAATTATTGACCAACCAGAAATTAATATGATGAGATTATATAAGGAAGATAATATTAGAGAAGTTACTGAGACACAAATAAAAGCCAAAAACATGACTGAACAAATTCAAGAGACTCGAATAATAGTTGAAGAATTAAAACATGGCCAAGAAATTATGAATAATAATTTATGGACAATATTTGAAGCTATAAATGAATTTGAAAAACCAAAAAACTATATTAAAAAGGAAGTACCTATAATTGATTATATTTCACCAGAAGAATGTAAAAAATTAAATAAAGAAAGATTCGAATTAATGCATCGAATGGATAGATTAGACCAAGACATACTAGAATTCTTACCCTACCTACCAAAAATTGAACAAAAACCAAAGATCGAAATTAAACAAATCAATATGATGAAAATATTAAATGAATTAGAACAAGATGAAATAGAAAGAAGAATGAGTCAAGAAGAAATTAATTTAGAATCTATAAAAGAAGAATTAAGTTATCTCAATCTTCAAGATAATTATGAAGTCAATATGCAAACTATAAAACCCGAGGAAGCAAGAACTTTTGACCCACCTAATATATCTGACCCCTCATACCAAAACCGAGACGAACAAACTAGTATAAACAGGGAAAACAGGGAAATCGAAATACAACAACAAGAATTAAAACACAAAGAACCAATGAAAGAAGATAATCAATCCTTTATGTACGAAACTATTTATACACCATCAGGAAAAAACAATTTTATACCCCCTCCATTAGAACAATATGAAACTAGACCAATCCCAAATTCAGGAATATGGTTAAATCTAGATTGTAATTTAGATAGAGAAAAAAGATTAGACGAATGGCATAAATCACAATTAATAGCCTTATCACATAGGAATACAGACACAAATCCAACCCCTATAATCATTGAATCAAGCTTTATAGGAATAGTCCACGAATGGTGGAAAAGTTTAACACAGGAATTTAGACAACAAGTACGACAAGTTGAAACTTATAATACTAGAAGAGAATTTTATGCCACTATATTAAGACAATATGAGCAAGTTTTAATAAATGAATTTTTAGGACGAAGTACAGCAATTAATGAACAAACAAAAATAGATAGAGCTATCACGAAATTACATCAAATAGAAATATGTTCTTTAGAACCTCAAATCCTAAATCAGTATATTTGTGAATATCAAAAATATTATTATGAAGCAAGGTTCCAAAATTATGAACAAAAACGATTTTATTTGGATTTATTCTATCACAAATTACCTAAATTATTATCCGAAACACTTATAACCGAATATAGACGAATCTTTAATGATAAAATAGATTTATTACCATATGTCGATACTATGGGAAGACGAAAAGACTATCTTAGAGAATACTTATCCAATAAATGTAAAGAAGCTTGGAGAAATAATAAATATTATAAAACAAATAAATTAATCTTACAATGTAATAAATTTGAAACACCACATAAATGGGGATGTACCCCAGAAAGAGAAAGAAAATATAACACACAAAAATATCCGAAAAAGACTTTATAGGAAATACCAGTCACCTTATAAAAAATATCAATATAACTTCAAAAGATATCCTAAATCAAGATTTCAAGGACAATCAAAGACTTTTAAACCTAGAACATATTATAAAAAAGGACCACGAGAAATTAATTATAGCAAATATCCAACAAATTGCCAATGTTATAATTGCGGAAAAATAGGACATATTGCAACAAACTGTCAAAAACCCAGAAAACAAAAAGTTATGAATTTAATAGAATTAGCTAATGATTATAATTTGGAACCTATTGAATTAACTGAATATGTAAATAAAGAATTTGATTACTCTGATATCGAACTCTATAAATTAGAAAAATTAGAAGTAGAATCTGGGTCTAGTGAGTCTAATGAATCTACTAACGAATATACCCTTATCTCAGACGAAGACGATTCATTATATTGTTGAATATATAACTTGTTTGCTGATTTTCTTAGCAGAGATGGAGCAATCATCACCTCAAATTCTATCTCAAAGCACCATTAATTATCAAGAGGAGGAATATTGATCCCCTCACATTCATCGAATTATACATTTAATATACCAGTAATCCTCTACTAGAGGAAAAGATGAGTTCATCTCATCAGATACCTATAATCCAATTAATTATCATTATCTAACTTGGACATTTGAGACTCTTATGTCAACAAGTTAGCAACACGAATATTATCTCGAACAATACCATTAAGGAATATAACTCCATCATTTGGATGACTCGATCTACCGAATTGGCCATAAGACCGACAAATTGCATCAACATCCTCGAAGGATGAAGAATTGATTTGACAAAAAGCACTGATGTGACAAAAAGACAAAAGCAAAAGTAAAAATTCCCCGGAATAAGTCAAAAAGAAGACAAAAAGGACGATGACACAACAAAAAACAAAAGGAAGGACAATGACTCAACAAAAAGACAAAAGGACAAAGGACGATGACACAACAAAAAGACAAAACCAAAAAGACGAAGTGACCTCCGAATGACCAAAGTAAAGATGAAACGACATAAAGAAAAAGAAGATTTGACTCCGAGCCACCAACGCTGACACCTTTAATTATTACTCTTTATTCTTATCTTGAATTATTGTATCGGCAGAGGGATGCCTCTCGCCTATATAAAGCCCTGTAATCCTCACTTGAAAATCATCGATCAAAAGGAACACACACACCAAACAACTCTGAATTCCTCTGAGAATTCCGAGCACCCTCACTCTCTCTCTCTTGTACTCAACCGCCTTCATCAATAAAATTTATTTTGAAGTGTAAGGTGTGACAGCCGGGTACTGTCCCCCGTTGGACACAATCAGGTCCCTGGTATAGCTTTTTACGTGTCTGCCTCTCGACAGCACAACCTATCGCTGGTGGTCTGCCAGCCAGGCCCCCGAGAACCAAGAGCTAGGACTTCGTCCATGTCTCATCCCATGAGAACGCTCTCTAGGGGTTCCGATTTTCCCTTTCATACGGGCACAAAACCATCATGTCAAAAGCTATCCCATTCATGCAGTAATTTAGACTTAGGAACAGGGTTGACCGAAACTAAACCGGGTGATAGAAGGAACTCTGCCCTTTTTCATGCAGAGGTCTTTTCTATGGTCACAAGTGGCTACTCAGCACTCGGCCGGCCACTCCCCCTCTTGGGTTAAGACCAAGACCTTCCCCCTTCAGCTTAGTCCAGCACAGCCTTCCTTCATTTTCTACCAGAGGCGTACTGTTCCCATTTCTAATTTACTGTTCAAAGGATCTCTAATCCTCATTCCAGTATTGACACAGCGGCGGATCAATTCATATATAGACGGATAAGAATTGAATACTACACTTAATCTTCGGGGAGAGAGTTTAGCTAGTCATACCTTACACTTCAAAATAAATTTTATTGATGAAGGCGGTTGAGTACAAGAGAGAGAGAGTGAGGGTGCTCGGAATTCTCAGAGGAATTCAGAGTTGTTTGGTGTGTGTGTTCCTTTCGATCGATGATTTTCAAGTGAGGATTACAGGGCTTTATATAGGCGAGAGGCATCCCTCTGCCGATACAATAATTCAAGATAAGAATAAAGAGTAATAATTAAAGGTGTCAGCGTTGGTGGCTCGGAGTCAAATCTTCTTTTTCTTTATGTCGTTTCATCTTTACTTTGGTCATTCGGAGGTCACTTCGTCTTTTTGGTTTTGTCTTTTTGTTGTGTCATCGTCCTTTGTCCTTTTGTCTTTTTGTTGAGTCATTGTCCTTCCTTTTGTTTTTTGTTGTGTCATCGTCCTTTTTGTCTTCTTTTTGACTTATTCCGGGGAATTTTTACTTTTGCTTTTGTCTTTTTGTCACATCAGTGCTTTTTGTCAAATCAATTCTTCATCCTTCGAGGATGTTGATGCAATTTGTCGGTCTTATGGCAAATTCGGTAGATCGAGTCATCCAAATGATGGAGTTATATTCCTTAATGGTATTGTTCGAGATAATATTCGTGTTGCTAACTTGTTGACATAAGAGTCTCAAATGTCCAAGTTAGATAATGATAATTAATTGGATTATAGGTATCTGATGAGATGAACTCATCTTTTCCTCTAGTAGAGGATTACTGGTATATTAAATGTATAATTCGATGAATGTGAGGGGATCAATATTCCTCCTCTTGATAATTAATGGTGCTTTGAGATAGAATTTGAGGTGATGATTGCTCCGTCTCTGCTAAGAAAATCAGCAACCAAGTTATTTTTTCCTTTGACATATTCAACAATATAATCATAATAAGATAATTTGGCTTGCCATCGATATAACATTTTATCGGCTAATTGGTTTGTCCGAAGTCCTCTATTTAACCAAAATTTTACTTGAGTATTATCGGTGCGAATAATAAATTTATTATTAACAATAAATAATTCGAATTTTTGTACAGCCTTTACAATAGCTAAATATTCTTTCCATGTTGAATGGTAATTGGTTTGGCTTTCATTAAATTTTCCACTAGCATATCTGGTAAGAATTTCTTTTTCTTTTTCTTCTTCATAATTTAAATGATAAAGGGCAGCGCCCCAATAATTTTCAGAAGCATCAGTGTAAATAATCCATTTTATATCGTCGTGAGTTGGGATTGTTAATTTTGGTAAATTGCTACATAGGTTTTTAATTTTTTGGATAACTTGCTCGGTTTGTTCATTCCATTGCCATATAGATTTTTCTCCAGCTAATTTGGAGATTTGAGCAGTATATTGGGATAATTTAGGAATAAAATTTCTAGCTTGATTTACTAATCCTAAAAATGATTGTAATTCTTTTTTAGTTGTGATTGGTTTGAAATCTATTACTTTTTCACTTATATGTTCTTGTAATTCTATTCCGTTTGGAGTAATATAATGTCCTAAGAAAGCTATTCTTTCTTTTCTAATTTCGGCTTTTTTAGGTGAAATATTAATTCCTTTTTCTTCAATTAAAGTCATAAATTGTTCTAAATGTTTCTCATGTTGTACTTGATTTTCTGAGAAAATTAGAATATCATCAATATAAATTACTGCAAAATCTTTAATTGGAGATAAAAGCTTCTGTACATATTCTTGAAATATACTTGGACTATTATGGAATCCCATGGGTAAGACATTCCATTCGTATAATCCTTCAGAGGTTAGAAAGGCAGTATATTTTTTACTTGGTTCTTCTAATTTGATTTGAAAAAATCCTGATTTACAATCAAATTTGCTAAAGATTTGTTTTCCTTTGATTAAATTAAATAATAATTCAATTTTTGGAATTGGGTATCGGTTTCTGATAGCTAATTCATTTAATTTTTTATAATTTATAACCATTCGAGATTTATTTCTTCGAATTTCAGCATGACTCATAACAATCATTGCTGGTGAACAATAATTGGATCTACTTTCCCTAATTAAATTATATTGCTTCATTTCATTTAGGTGCATAATAAATTCTTGTTTATCCGTGGGTGTCCATGGATAAGGTTTACTACATATTTCCTTACTATAGTCAAGTAATTCGATTTTTGCATATGGTTTTGATTTTTCCCAGTGAATTAGAGGATTATCACTGTAATTATCAATTAATCTTTGTTCAATAGTTTTTTGTCCTATTATTTGATTTAAAGATCTTTTTGCTTCAATTTCAATAGGTTTATTATTAGGAATAAATTGAATTTCATTGTCCGATTTCTTTTTTCTAAATATTGTATCTGTTCGATTAAATGGATTTTGGACTCTAATGGCCCATGCTTGATGTTTACAAGGTGTTGTTAATATTAATATCTTTTCGGTAAAATGTAAGGGCATATATTGCTCTAAAAAGTCCATTCCTAGTATATCTGGAGTTGTTTCATTATATTGATATAAAATTGGAATTTTCAATTCATATTCTCCTATTTGTATTGGTATTTCTTTGGCAGATAATTCGATAAAATGAATTTCTTTTCCTGCACTACTCATTCTAATGGGTTTGTCCTTTTTCCATAATTCTGAGGGTAATATATTATACTTAGCGGTGGTAATATTTGCTCCAGTATCAATCATAGCATGATACTTTCGCGATTGATATTTTACATAGTTAAATCTAACTAAGATATAATAAAATTTCATGATAGGTTATGAATAATTAAAGAGTTTTTTCCTTTTATTTTGGCTTTTAATTTCTTAATTTGTCTTATTTGTCTTTTATATGCATTTTTTAGCCATAACCATTTTTTCTTTGAATTACTTTTCTTCTTACTTTTCTTCTTATTCTTCTTCTTATTCTTCGTCTTAATTTCTTCTTGTTTTATAGGGTCAGGTGGTTTAGGTTCTGGTGTGATTAATTCATTTTCTATATATTCTGGTTTACTTAATTCATTTTCTATATATTCTATATATTTTTGATATTCTTCAAATTCATCATAGTTAAAATATTTATCTTCTTCATGAGGTTGAGTTTCAAGTGTTTCTTGATTACTTATTGGTTCATCAATATTTATTTTTCCTATAGTTGTAAGATAGTTTTCAAGTGTTTCTTGATTACTTATTGGTTCTTCAATATTTATTTTTCCTATAGTTGTAAGATAGTTTTCGATATCTATATCTAATGTATCTAGAGTATCATCTGATTGATAATCTTGATTTTGATTTTGATTTTGAACTTCTTCT